>JAEQBH010001693.1:0-706648 GCA_016808115.1 Tetrastigma voinierianum
TCTTCGTTTCTAGTTTTAGAATTTGATTTCCACCGTATCTGTTCCATCTAGTGAGCGTTTGAGAATCTGATGTTTTTTTCATCGCCAGTAGATCTCCAAACCACTTCTTCTTCTGTTGTATATCGTATGTGTGAAATTCAAATATGCTTGCCCTCTGTTTTGAAATTGATGTTGATTTGTGCGAAAAACTGCTTGATTCCTTCGTTCATAAAATGTAGGCAACAGGCATTGCTAACTTCAGCTCAAGTTCGGCTTAATTATCTATTTTGAACACTAGATTCCTAAACTTAGCTCTCTTCCGCAGTGATTTCAGAATTTCAATGCTGGAAGATGTGAAGCAAGCTTTCAAGACAGACAGTGGTGATCCCGAACAACAAACAATGTCTTCGGTCAACATCAACATCAACGGGCGGTACAACACAATGTATTGTCTAAAATGAGTGCAATGGTTGTGAATGGAATGCTGATGCCAGGCTAATCAGTGCAGGTGGTGGTGTGGTGTAAGCAGGCTTCCTCTCCCTCCTCCCCCCCCTCTCTCTCTCCTCCCTCCTCCATGTCACTATCGTAAGTGGAATTTTCCTCTTCCTCGTGATTTCCTCCTCTCCCTCCTTCTCATTCTCCAAGATAAGACAAAGAATGCATGGTGCAGGGAATATAATAGGTGGATATGTAATATAATAAGAGGTGAACAAAAAAAAAAAAAAAAAAAAAAAAAAAAAAGAAAGTGAGACGATCCTGAATTTAGACTGTTCGAACTTTGACGGTTTTGCTTACATGATTACTGTATTTTTCAGAACTTGACAGGGATCAAAGGATTATCAGAGGCCAAAGTTGATAAGATATGCGAAGCAGCTGAAAAGATAGTAGTCAGTGCTAGAGAAAACCTATATTTCTATGAATTTTCTTTCATATATTTTGCTTAGGCTTGGAGCTAATTTGTCGCACTTTTCGTTTCAAATGTTCTCAGAATTTTGGATACATTACTGGAAGCGATGCTCTGCTCAGTAAGATTAAATTCTGTTAAAATGGAAATTAAATGAAAAGTTCAACATCTCGCTGGCGCTAAATGCACTTATTAACCTATTGATCAGATCCGGGCATGGATTAACCGCTAACATCAGATCTGATTCCACCGAGTCTAATGCATAATTTTATGAAACATGGATAGGAATTCGGAATAAAGGCACATTTTAGCAACAGTCTAATGTAGATAGGCTTTAGTTATGTTTTAACAGTGAACCTGAGTGCTTATTACCGTCTGCATATAGAGAAAGTCGGTGGTTCGCATCACAACTGGAAGCCAGGCTTTAGATGAGCTTTTAGGCGGTAAATTCTAATAGCATTCTCTCTCAAAATTGATTTCTTGTTCTATATTGGCGACTTACTGCAACTAATTTTTCTTTCTGTATCTGCATAGGTGGCATAGAAACTTCGGCAATTACAGAAGCCTTCGGGGAATTCCAGAGAGCTCAGCTATTACTCAGAAATTAGAATATTTGGTACAGAAATTTAGAAAACTTTTAAATATATTTTTTATATTTTATGGCCTAAAAGGAATGAGAGGAAAAAGAGGAAGGCATTCAAATTCTCCTCTTTTGAATCTGTACGGTTATTTTTCTTGTTTGTATAGTAGAAGAAAGAAGATAAATAAATTTGAAAAATATGCAAGAACAAATGAAGCAGGTTAGTTTAAAAAAAAAATCTATTTTTATGTGGATTCTATTTTCTTTCATTTAATCACCCAATAACAATATTTTAATGGAAAGTAAATTTGGTAGGACAAAAAGATCTTCAACTTGTCTTTTATTTGTTGGTTGGTTTTTCTTCTGATTGCTGGGCTACCAAAATTGACTCAGGTCCGGGAAAACACAGCTCGCACATACTCTATGCGTCTCCACACAGGTTGCTTTTTCACTTACTAGCATGGCAATGCTTGCTTGTTTTAAACTTCTCCTGAAGGCACTAAGAAAATCTGCTGGAGTGAGACTGATAGTCTGTAGGTAATATTTTCCTGCTCCTTCCAATTCCAACCATTTTAAATATGAGGCTTTATCACAAATGAAAGGTAGCATTCCCATTATTTCAGTTTTCATGGTCTTCTTCTCATGTTGATTTTTTTTTTTCCTACCTAAAAATATGAGACCTGCTTTTTCTGTAGTTATCCTAAGGCATGATCATAGTAATGCCGAAAAAGGCATGATCATAGTAATGCCGAAAAAGGCATGATCGTAGAAGGTTTTAATAATGTACACAGATGGTTGGTGGATGGGCCAGATTTTTTGTGCTTAACCTGTCTTCCCCTGTCATTTAGCATTCGTGCCGACTAAATATTTTGACAAATAAAACAAGAGTGAACTCCCTCTGGTGCATCAATCTCTGTGGAATCAAATATTTGGTTCAGCAGCAACACTGTCTTATTTGCGTTAAATTTGTGACATAATAGAAACAGTTTTTACTAAGACAGATCCTTGATTTGGTTGATTTTTATTTCTTGCTTAACAACATTTGCAGCTTCCCACTACTAGGGAGGGAATGGAAAGTTGCCTACATAGATACTGAAGGAACTTTTGTATGATATTTTGTCCCATTTCCTATTTAAACTTCAACTTCTGGACTGGTCATAGTTTCTGTTGCTTGAATCCTATATGTGAAATGATTTAACAATGCCTATCTGGTTTTGTTTGTTCTCTAAACTAATGTGGTTGCAGTCGACCAGATAGGATTGCGTACCAATTGCCCAGCGGTTTGGCATGGACGCTGAGCTGTTCTTGACAATGCAAATCATTTCCTTGTTTCAAATGTGCTGAACTAGGGGAACTTTTCTGGCACTGAAATATCTCCTTCTGTATGTGAAAAGATCATTTATGCTCTCGAGTTACATTACACACACATATGAGCATCAGTTCAACCTGCCGGTCTAGCAGCAAAAATGTCTGAAGAACCTTTTAGACTCCTGGTAAGTCACAAGTAACAGAGTCACTCCGTAATACAACCATATAAGACCTCACAGATTGATGCATGTGTAACCTGATATTTTCAGATCGTGGATTCAGTAATTGCTCTCTTCGGTCGCATTTCACTGGACGAGGAGACTAGGCCGACCGCCAGGTTTAAACCTTTATGCCCTCATGGTGCATCATAAGTGGCTTGAATTTCTAAGAGAAATCAACCAAATTAGATTCTTCCTAATTTCATTCCCAATTTAAGGTGCTTTATGGCAAATGGATAGGCATAATAACTTAGTGCAAAGCAAGAAAATGGAGGGAACACTTATTTACTTAGAAGATAATTGAAGCAGAGAATCCTATATTGCACTTTTTTGTTATGTCAATTAAGAAAATTTAGCAAGCCATGTGAACCTCATTTAGAGTCATTTTCAAGAAACAACCAAGTTTAGGGAAAATATTAAATTTCTGATCTTTTAAATATGCAAATTCTCTTTCATGAAATCATTCAGTTTCCATCTGCAGCAAAAACTTGCACAGATGCTCTCTCGTTTAACAAAGATAGCTGAGGAATTCAATGTTGCAGTTTATATGACCAACCAAGGTAATACTGGGCTACTTTGACGCAATACAATGAAGTAGGTATCCAGAAAATTTCACTCTGTAATCCTACCATGGTGAACCTTAATTATATTTATAAAATTTCCAACACTTGCTGCTGATCTATGTGATTTTATTGATGGTTGCAGTTATAGCCGACCCTGGTGGAGGGGTGTTTATATCAGATCCTAACAAACCAGCAGGTGGCATGTGTTGCCCATGTGGCCACAATAAGGTTAATGTTTAGGAAAGGAAAAGGGGAGCAGCGGGTCTGCAAGGTATTTGATGCTCCAAATTTGCCTGAAGCTGAAGCAATATCCTTCCCATGTTTTTCAGTTGATCTTATTTATATCTCTTTGTCATCTAATTGAAAACTATTTACTCCATAATGGCGACCATTGGATCATTGATTACCACTAGACACTGGTTGAGGTTGGAACCTCAAATAGCCATCATCACCTGATGTCCTGATGATCCTCCATCCTCAACTAAATCTCTGCTTCCCTACTAAGCAACCGTGTTTCTGATCCGTCATTCATAAGCCACATGACATTTGAGAAGAATTATTAATACGTCGTTGAAAGTTGTTCTTGACAAAGCGTGCGTTTCAGATAACACCAGGAGGCATTGCAGATGCAAAGGACTGAAATCAGCCCAGGTTTCTTCTCCCAACACCAGAAAATGCTTATCAGTTTTCATTTTCCTGTTACATAGTAATAGTTTAGTACAAAAGTTGTAAATGATCAATAGAGGAGTCTCTTCAGCATGAGAAATTCCTCCATATTGATTTTGAATCTTAGCACCATGAAAAGGATTTATCTACCCTCATTATTTTCTGAACACCTTCTTCCTTCTTTAGTCAGAGTAGAACAAGTTGTACTGCAATTTACTGGGCATGCTGTCAGAAGAATCAAATGGACTTCAATAACATATAAATTCGATATCAGCAACTCAATGATTGTTCTGTTTTCAGAGATAGCAACCTCAGCTAAAGCTTGTGGAAGAAAAATATCATTCTATTTTTGAATAAATATTTGTTTCCTTCACATGATATATCTGTTAGGACGAATTTCCTAACTTCCATCAAGCCTGTGAGAATAAGTCCACTTATCAAACATGTAAACTCTTGCATGCATCACAGAAAGTTTTAATTGGAAAGTGATTTTATTCCATGTTATATGCATTATCCTTGAAAAGCTCAGTTCAATATGGAGCAACATGTATAGCCTGCATAAAGATGCCTTGGTTTTGACAGTAGGTTCCAACAAGAAGTTCGGTACAAATTGAAGCAACACACATAGTCACTGGTCGCGGTAGTGATAGTGGACCTCAAAAAAGGGATTAATAAGAAGAAAACATCCCAAGGCCAAGTAACAATAAAAAATCTTGATATAATCAAGATGGTTAAAGGCTTATAGCTTATAGCTTATAAGCTCAGTAGTGAGTAGACCAGTTGGCAGCGCTCCCAACTCTAGGCATGCCAGTCTCCTTCTTGGCTTCAATATCCACCTTGAAAGTTGCACCACACACCTGGCCAGAACTATCCACCCTCGGCTCTGCCTTCAACTCATTTAATGGATGCTCAAACTCCTCACAAACCTCCTGAGGTTGTAAAGAAGCAATTCTTGAGAAGAAAATTTAACAGCAATGTAGCAATATTATTTGTGCTTATTGGGAATTTTCTTTTCATGGGTAAACATGGAAATGAATAGCAGAATCAGGAAATTGAGCCTAAAATTCCATCTCATTGTAGTGATAAGAATGAGATGTGATACTAAAAGAGGGCAACAATAAAATGCAATGAATTGCTTGAAGCAGCCAAGAAAGCAGTTATATGTTACAACTCGTGCTCTCACGCCGCAAACATGTTTGTCTCCATTGGATTTCCTTAAATTTTGGAAGGTGGAAAATAATTTCATAACAAAAGACAAGCCTCCCTGGAAAATATTTCATCAGCCATAACATTCAAGATAATAGATTAAGGTTGTGCCAATATTGCTCTACCATGAGACAGATCAAGGGCCCTTCAATTTAAAGCAACATCATAAAACAATGGAACATGACAAATCTAAAACCAAGAAAGAAGGCATCTTGAGCCAACATAGAATATGTACTAAACATAATCATCAGCATATGGCAAAACAAAGTAATAGGTCCATTACAAGTTCTACACTGAATATGACATACTAACCATAAAACAACTATCTCAAGGCAACATGGTAGTTAGGCCATTGAAGCCCGTAGACAGAGGGAGGGAATCCATATCAACTCAGAAAAACCTCATTTAATTCAAGGCAATACAACAATAGTAAACAGATAAACCATTATGGCATTACCATAATAGTTTAACTTTTACCCATATTTCCCTTGTTCATTGGACAGCTCCAGTGGACACGACCAGCTCTGTTTCCCACTTGAAAACATACCCACTTTTCATTTATCTCAAAGAAAATCCATGTTAATTTCTCTGGTAACTCCATAAATCTCAGAAACTAAACCATTTAAAACATGCAAGCAGGTCCTCAAGGAAAATCTCAGACAATGATGAAATAGTTTTCCCCAAACTATGGACTCAAAATACAATCATATAACAACACCTTTAGGGAAGGGAGCAAAAGAGTTTCCACAGCCCTTCTTCATAGTCTCTTCATCATCAGAAAGTACAAGATTGCCTTCACAATCTACTCCCCAGAAGAAGGGAACACTCTCATCAGCATCCTGCATTTCATAAAAGTTACACTATGTAAGCTAACTTCAAAGAAGTGACCATAACCGTCTGAGAGCAATAAGAGGGATACTTGAAATTGGATAGTGAAATTACTGGTCAAAAGGTTTACTCACAGCAGCTAGAAATGCAGTTTTGTTAGAGCTGTCATAGAGAACAAATGCAAATTTCCCATGGAGATCTCTCACAACTTGATCTGCGGGATATGGACCTCTATCTCTTAGAGTCCTGTAGGCTTCTATGACAATGCTCACCTCATTTGCTGTTTTGTTCAACCCATACTGTTGCTTGAGAAGAGCAACATTCTCAACATGTCCTTGAAACAAGCAAAATATATCATCCACAACAGCAAACAGTCTGAAAAAAAAAAGGAGATAGTTCACAATCAGCAACTGATATGAGAAGAGAAATGAGGGATAAAGTCAAGTGGTAAATGGTAAGTTGGGAAGAAAGCAGTAAGAGAAAGAAATTCAGATATCAATCTATTTCCCTTCTTGCCCTAAGAATCTGATGCATTTGTAAATTCATTCAACACTACTTCTAGGAAGACAGAATTATTAAAGATTAGACCTGAATAGAAGCAAAATATGAACAGCTTATCAATAGAAATGAAATAAACCAATTTTTTGTTTTCCACAGCATTCAAACTCACCAATCAAGGTAATAATGGTGGTGTCATAAAGCAAAAAAAATGTAGTTAATAGGCCATCAAAGTAATAATCTTTTTTTCCTTTTTTTTTCAGCGTTAGGCTGAACATTGATCTTCCATCTGGCCTACATTGCATTAAAAATAGGTATTATTTATGAAAGTAGATTTTCCTGGACTAAAAAGATCAGACATTCAAACAAAAGAATGAAAATCAAATTTTGCAAGAAAGCAATATTAATATGATTTTAAATAATATGCAAAGCTAGATGGAGCATCTCATGGTGAATCTAAAATTTCCTAAACCAAATCCTCAAATGTAGAATAAATAAAATGACTGAATCTATATTTTTTATTCATTAAAACCAATTGAAAATAATATACAATCCGCAACAGAACAGACAAAAGACAAAAAAAAAAAAGGGAAAGCAAAAGTAAAGAACCAAGAAACTGAAAGAAGTCTCCAGATTTGGATTATGTGTCTTGTAGAAAGAAATCCCACAAGCTTCTTTTGGTTGCTGAGAAATATAGAAAGAACAACGGAAACCATAGAATCTAACAACAGCTAATTCAACCAACAAGCCCATAGCATGATAAAAGATTTCCTGACAGCCAAACAAATATTAATTTGAAAGGGAAAATATAAAAGAACGGTAAACGGAATCTACAAAAGACTCTTTACTTAGGAATTCATCAAGTCCATTATTTTCAAAAACTGCATTAAAGAATTAAAGCATTAAGCTAACATAGATTAACTCAAAACCCCACCACAATCATTAAACAGAAAATAATCCTCGTGTTTTAAAATTGCTTTTAGTCTCCCTTTCTTTTCCTGTGATTTCTCTGCAATCAAACGTACCTTAATAGAGAAATGAGAGGACCCACAGATTATAATGATTAAAGAAAATGAAAACAACAAAGAAGAAAGAATTGTAAATGGAAATATGGGTATTGCAAAATCCATCGGTAAGACCCATAAAAAAAAAAACAAAAAAAAAAAGAAAAGAAAAAGATAAACGGACAGAGCATATATAACTGGTTCATGTGGTTGCCGAGAAATGAAAACGAAGGTCGAGATCGCACAAGAGCTAATCCCATACGATTTTTTAGCAACCAAACATTATCTCAGGAAAAAAAAAGGCCAAAGAACAACAAGAAAGAGCAAGATCAGATAAGCAAAAAAAGAACCACAGTTGAAAACAAAAAAACCAAAAGCCTACAAATAATCACGATCCTATAAACAAAAAAAATCCAATAAAGAATGAATCGAAGCAACTGTAGAGTCCGGCAGTGAGCAAGGCCAGATCAAGATAAAAGCTAACACATAAGTCAGAAAGAAAAATGTATAAAGACCGTACCTTGGAAGAAGAGGATTCTGCTTATCAAGGGAGTAGGCGATGGCGCCGGAAGAGCCAAGGTTGATAGTGACAGGAGAAGAATGAAGGGAAGCAAAAAATTGAGGAAGAAACCCGTCTTTGAGAGCAGGAACGGAGGCGGAGTCGGAGTTAGGAGTGCGGAGAGCCTCAGGGGCCTCAGCAACAAATTTGTGGAAAACAGCAAGCATTCTCAAAATTGGTGGTGTTGGAATTTGGATCGAGAGAGATGATTTTCACATACAAATATCACCGACTCTCCGTGTAAACGCCAAAATTCCACACTGCACAATTAGATCTTGGATTTTAAGGTCGTTACCACTCTTCCCGTTTTGGAATCACTTTTTTATTTCCTGCATACTTTTACTAATTTTCTATTTCTAATTAGACTCTATTTATTTATAATTTATGGATAGAATATAGTTCGTAATTAGACTTTATGGAGATACCCTATAGTATATTAAGGAGTTATGTTATGGATAAGATAAAAAGAAATGGTAATAATAAAGGTAAAATAATAGAGGAGAGCCACGTACACAAAAAGAAAAAGGAGCTCGATGGATTACGTGGCACG
The DNA here is from genome assembly GCA_016808115.1 of Tetrastigma voinierianum. Classification (NCBI taxonomy): domain Eukaryota; kingdom Viridiplantae; phylum Streptophyta; class Magnoliopsida; order Vitales; family Vitaceae; genus Tetrastigma; species Tetrastigma voinierianum. The sequence continues at coordinate 8,864 of JAEQBH010001693.1, forward strand.
TTTTGACTAGTTCATCGACGAGCATTACGGTAAATTCACGTGCCTTTTTTTAGTGCCAAAGTTGAAAGGACAACTTATCCAAACACCCCCAACATTGATGACGTGGCGATCTTAATCTTAGGCCTCAAGATGGAATAAAATTTGAAATGATAATCTGAATTTAGAGATCAGACATTGTATTATATTTATTGCAATTAAAAATTTGTAAGTGGGATGGTAGGAGAGAGAGGACATAAGATTAGATACTTTATTGAGATTCCCCGATGGACGGTTTATGGAAACTACCGGACATTTTCAGGCTGACGGGGTTTTAGCTTTTATGATTATCACAAGAATAGTAAAAGTTAAACCCGTCCGGTTTAACCTCCTCTCATCCGTTCCCTTTATCCACGTAGAAAATCGAGAGACATCCCCAATTTCGTGAAACCACATTAAAAGACGATGATCTAAGAGCAAACTCTAGCAATGTATAACAGTGATAAAGTTTCTAAAAATAAATGCTTTAGGAAAAACCACTTCAAGATGCGGGAAGAATATCGGAGCTGTGGCTTGTTTGCTGAATAAATGACGCCTGGGCCTGGGCAAATATAAATGATAATCGTTTCACGCAAACGGTGGAAAAACCATTTCACTTGCAGGCCAGCTAGAAGAAAGACACACACGAACCAACAACCGAACTAAAAACAAACCCAGATTCTCCAAAAACAGAGATTCATTGCAGTAAAAGACACCCGTGAACCATTTTGAAATCCCAACAACTGAAACAAAAATTTCAATAAATAGCAAAAACTAAACAATTTCCAATAATGTGCCACTTTGCGCTTCCGAGGGAAATCTCAAAAATGATTGGCGTAATCCGAAGAAAGAGAGGGAGGAAAGCCGCCATCCGGGCCGTCGCCGCTGTCAGAAGATGCCGCCGATCCCCATCATAAATCGCCTGTTGCCGTTTCGCCGCCTACCGTCTTGGCCGGCCCACCGCCGCCAGGGTCTCAACGATCGCCACCGGCCGCGTACCGCTATCTCGATGAGATCTACGATCCTGACCAGCGGTCGCCGGCCAGGGCGCCCGCCTCCCCCAAACCGCCAGAACCAAACGACGATCGCGGTAAGTCGCTGGGTAGGCGTGGTGAACGACGCGGTTTCTTTTTATTTATTTTTAAATAAATAACAAAACTATCACAAAGCGTAATCCAACCCAAAACGACGCCAGCGGTATTTGAAACGCCCTTTTGCCATGTTACCAAAAATGACAAAACGACGCCCGCTTTGACCAAACCCATTTTTGGCCAAATAATTAGCCTACAAATATTTTAATGCGAATCTCTAATTATTTTAAATTTATAATATTATAAATAAAATGAGATTAATAAATGAAATTTTTGTGAATAATTTAAAAAATATAATTAAATATAAACGTTTTACTTTATAATGTAATTAATTTATTTTATTATTAACATACATATCTTTCTTATTAAATATTTCATTAACTATTTAAATAATTTGTTTTATTAATTTTCACCTTAAGTTATTCATATTTAATTTAAGCTTCTTGATTAAAATTTAAAATGACATCTCTCAAATACTCTTACAGGCTTAAAATCTTTCTTAACGGCGGTGTTACAGATCACAAGATACCGAATGACCATAACCCAAGATCCGCGACCCAGATAAAGAAACCATGTCAAAGTTTTGGGGACGATGACGCTGCTTTTATATCAACGCTTGAGTCGACCCACCACTCGACTTTATGTTCTCGCATAAATCGATGTGGGATAAAAATCCTACATTATCAGACAAAATGGCGTGATACTCGCACGTATCGCAAATAAATGCTATAAAACGAAGTTTTTAATATCATCGATCTATACGCTTATCTATTGATATAATTTTCACAACAACATTTTAATGAAAATTTTATTTATTTCTAATTTTATTTTTTTTCGTAGCCGCAAGTAAGAAGCTATGAATATGTTTCAAGCAGACAAGGTGAGCTCATGATTTACGATCATCACTGTAAGGCGCTTAACACCGCTGGAGCAGCGGATGATTATAGCCTCGCAAAGAACCCAGCTCGCTCCCGTTTATGAGGAACTCATGATACACCAGATCTCTCGGCTCCGCATCAAGATCCATATAACAACGCATCAGCTAGGCTCTCCCGAGAAAGAGACCCTCGAGAAGAAAAGTAGCTAAAGAAAAGCAAACGTAAAAGCAGCGAGTCCACGATACTAAGAATTATACTTGCGATACGTACTATGAATTATCTCGCGCAGTGAAAAGAGAAAGAATTTTTATGAGGAACAAAACTAATAATGGCGAGCAAGCACGTATGGAGGATGCACCAGACACAGTTAGACGCTGCGAAAAGATAGTGATGCGATGAGCAAAGATAGTACTGCGTGACGATCGCCGATCGATGCCATTATGGAAAAGATTCTCACACATATATCCGTCGAACAACACTACAGATCAACTACATAAGCTGATATTACGACAAAAGCAACGAAAACGCAGTTAGCCCAACTTTAATGTATAAACAGACATTACTATTTATTTTCAATGTAATTTCAATTTTTTGTCTACTTAATTAAAATGAAATGAACAAATTATTCTCACATTAGTAGTAAAAAATGATTAAAAGATGCAAGCTTCTTAAATCGACAAAATCTTTATCAACTACATCGGATCTAGGATTTTCTATTAATGAGATCACATTTATTTTTTAAACCTATATTTGACAAATTATTTATTTTCATTATTTTTATAAAAGTACAAATTTTTAAAATTAATTAATATTTGTAACCAAAAATTTTCAACTACAAAAAGTATTAATTAAATATTTATATTTATATTTATTGATTTAATTAAATATTTATGACCCTTTTTATTTTTAATTGAATATTTATTTTTATTTTAAATTTTAATTAAATATTTATTTATCTTTTTAAATCAAATTTATAGTGTATAGAGTGATATAAATGAATGAAGGGTACATGATGTAATTATTAATGAAGAGAAGTGGTAAAATTGGAGTAGATTTAGGATAGATGAAATTTTAGATGCTGCATTCTTTGGAGATCTACAAGAACTTTAAATTTGTCTCAAAAAATAAGCTTTTTAGACGAAAAATATCTTTAGATATTTTTATTTTGCTAATTACTAGAGATGCTCTAAAAGTAAGGGAGAATTTTGGGGTGCATTTATTAAAGAGATTTACTTTCAAGGGTCTCAGTAACATACATAATAATGCCTTGGAAAACCTATTTTTTTGATAAGGATAAAAATGCTTTTTTCACTAAAGTTTACTTTTAAAAAGAGATAAAAGGGACTACCCACCACCATTACACCTTCTTCTCCTTTGGTGCCTAACTCACCTTCTGCAGATTTGTGGAGCTTTCAAATCTTATCTTTTTTCTAAAAATAAAACTTCATACTATTATTATATTTTTATTTTGGAGAATTGATTAGTTAATATTTTAGTTTTTTGGGTTTATTTGAGGTTTTTGTATCTAGTTTTTATGATTTCGGTTTAGATGACAAAAATTTTGATGTGAAAAAAATTATAGATAATTTTGGTTAGTTCGTTGATGTTGTTTTTTTGTAGAAATATTATATCTTTTGAGAAAAAAAAAACAAAGTAAACGGTTTTTTCTATTTTTTTTGATGAAAAGGTTGTATCTTTTGATAAGAAAAAACATAATTAAGGTTTTGAAATTTTAAATGAATAGAAATAAATTATATTAGAATTAATAGAGTATGACACAAATAGTGTATATTCTGGCAAAATTAAATTAGGAAGTACAATAGAGTACAGCAATAATACTCTATATGTCATATTTTATATATTTTTAAATGCATCCAATAAATCAAAATAGAGCAAATAATATTAGTATTTCTATGTTGTAATTATATTATATTTGTATTATATATGTACTTTCTAATTAAAGACATGATTTTTATACAAAACATTCAATATATAAAACATTCAACATATTAATTTATAATAATACTTATAAAAAAACATAACAATTGCATATATATATATATATATATATATATATATATATATATATATATATATATATAATGTCATTTGGTTGTAGTATATTATATCATAATATTAATGGTTTTAGGTTGTAACTATGTTGTATTTGCAATGTATAAGTCATAATTCTTACACTAAACCTTCAATGTATTAAGCATTCAACACATATCATTTTATAGTACTACTCGTACAAAAAAATAATATACAAAATTATATTTATACATACATATTTATTTGTCATTTGGCTATATTATACAGTATTGTAATGTTAATGTTTCTACATTGTAATTATATTACATTTGTATTATATTTGTACATTATAACTATAGACATGATTTTTATACAAAACCTTCAATATATACGCATTCAATATATCAATTTATAATAATTCTCATAGAAAATATATAGCAATTACCCAAAAACATATTTATTTATATTTAATGTTTTTATTATCCGACTATTTTATCTTGTATCATAATGTTAATGTTTCTATATTATAATTATGTGCATTTTCTATTGTACTTGTACTTTTGTGGTTACATACAAAACCTTCAATATATTAAGCATTCAGCATATCAAGTTATAATAAAATTTGTACAAAAAAAAAAAATAACAATTACACAAATTCATAACAAATAAAAAAAAAATTAAAAATAAAGTGTTCTAAAAAGTTGTGATTTCAATTTTTTGATGACAACTTGAATATGATGACGAATATATATATAAGGTAGTCCCAAACAAAGTATAGTTTATGTAACTTTAGAGTTACATAAAACTTTTTTGGTTCCCTTATTCTTCACTAGTGCAGGTCGAACGTCAAGGGAAAGATAAAAGAGGAGTTTTTTTTTTACTTTTTGTGTTTGTTTATTGTTTATTAGTTGTTAAGGGTAATTTAGGTATTATTCTAAAAATTGTCCTTCTTAGTTATTATCATTTTTTATACCCACCTTCTAAGACATTATCTATGTTAGTGACCCTTGGGAGTAAATCTCTTAATTGACCCACCCTTCATGGTAATTCTCTTTATAAAAGCATTTTCAAAAGAGCTATATTTTTTACTCTATCTTTATATATAGAGATTTTAGGCAAAATTATCTTGAGATTCTACATTTTGATATACAAAATAGAACGTAAATATCTGTCTTACATTTGGAGTGGAATTATTCACATATCTGAATATAGAGATGATGGGGCACATATGTAATAAGCCTTTGATACTGCTTATTATTTTATTATTATCTTCTTGTGCTTTTATTATTTTATTATCATAATAATAAAATAATTATTTTAATTATATTTTATAACATATTTTTATTTTGACATACTTATATTTTATTATTTATTATTTTTATTAATATTGAATTACTTTTCATATATAATATTGTAAAATGATTTTAATATATTGATTTTGTAGTATTAATTTACTATTAATTTAATTTTTTTCTAAAAATAATTTAATTTTTATTAAGTATTTTTCTTAACAATGATATAAATATATTTTTATTATTTTTCATTTATATTGAAAATAAAGATTATTGGTTGGAGTTGGATATAATAAAACAAGATTTTAATTAATTAATGCAATAATTTTCTTAAAAAAAAATACAAATTCATATTGGAAAAAAACATAGAAATTATATCACATGATGTTTGCCAGCGTCATTTTACTTAAACTAATACATTAATTACAGGAAACATTGTTACTATATCTTTCACAACAAAGAACATTTTAGTAATTGTTAAAGAGACATTGTTATTGAAAAAATGACTCGCAAATCCTAGCAAAGTGGATTAAGTGGTCATAGTGATGGTAATTTTAGTAATTTTAATGAATATGATGGTGAAAATTATGGAGGTGATTTATCACTTTATTAGTTTTTATATTGTATTTTTATCATTTGGTAAATGTATTTTTAGTATGTATCTTTTATTAATGTTGCTTTATTTTCTAATGTAATATGATGCTCCATAATATAATATTTATTAGTTTAAAATGCATTTTAGGTTTTTAATATATTTTTATTTATTACCATTTATTTATTTAATATAATTTTATATTTATATTTAAGTATAAATAAAATTATTTCATATATCATATTCTTAAAAATATTCTAATTTTAAAAAATGAATGTTTGAAGAATGAATAGTGATTTGGAGTTGAAAATAGAAATTGCTTTTTGAAGTTAGGTCTCTAAAATATGGGCTCCATCATCTCTAAATATTAAATAAGATACTAATTTAAAGTGAAAAATAGAGATTCCCTTTTGGAGATACTCTAAAGTACACATGTTTGTAGTTTCTTCTTGAATCTCTTTAATATCATATGGAAATACTTTTACTTTTAAGAAACACGCAAATATTACTAAACACATTTTGAAAGTGGTTTATTTATCTCTTTCTCTCTAATTTTTATCATTGATTTGGACATGCTAATTCCAAGAAAATCCCCTCCTTCAAATGGCAATGCTATGGTTGCTGGAAAATGGAATAAAGTAAACTGAAATAGGCACTTTGAGGGTATGATGTAACACCCCCAATTATACCATAGTAGTATTATGACATGTTTAGGGTATAATGAAAATCAAATTTGTGTTTTTGGAAATTTAAGAGTTAAAGTGAAAATTGATATAACCGACTCATTAAAGAAGTAAAGAGGATAATGATAAATTGTCAAAATAGGGATTTAAAAGATATAAAACAAGAAGATTATATGTCATTGTAGAATTTTGATAAGTTGAATTGCAAATAGAATGTAATTTGAGGACTAAATAGCAAAGGGGAAAAGCTTGAGCCAAATCCCTTAAGACAAACATTGTCTTCTAAGAAGGGGGATATTTTCCATTTTGGCTTGGGAGTTAGGGCATCCGGACCAATTTTTAGGTTGCTATCTCTCCATTTGGTAGGGCTTTACTTGTTCAAGTAAAGAGGAAGAAAGGGAAGAGAAGAAAACAAAGGAAAATGGAAGTTAGGTTGAAACTTTCAAGACATCAAGGTTAAGAAAAATCCTAACTCTCCCCATATTTGTGTTTTTGGTTGGTTTGAGTTGAGTTTGAGAGTTGTTTTGATTTGGAAATTATTCGATGGCGAGGCGAGAATACTTGACATTTATGTTAAGCTTGGCGCTGCTCAAACTTCGTCTTTATGCCTGGCCCGAAGGTCTTTCCCGCTTCTACGAACGAAGCCCAAATTGCCTGATCTCTTTCACGCAGCGAGAGGTTGCTTCGCTGAGGCTGAGAGCACGAAGACCAGTTTTCCCATATACAGTGAATTTTAGAATCTCTATTTACTCCTTTATTTAGGACTCCGATTAGAGGTGAATGATAAGCCAAATTGGATTAATTGACTATCCTAACAAGTGAATGAAAGTGCATTACATGTATACAAGTTATATGTTATTAATTACTAAATAAAATACGTGACATGGATGATTCAATATGAATGAAGAAGTAAAGTCTTAAAATTGACGAGTGTATAATATGGTTATTGGTAAGATCGGTCTGAGAAATGCTCTTAAGCGCATATAATTACGCCTGGTAGCACATACTTACCTAAAACGGATAGTGAATTAGACCAAGCACATTTGTTTAGTGGTTGCGAGCACTTCTATCTAGTCTGGTACCCGGTATACATTTTTCGTGACGAACACGTCACACATTCCGGTGCACTACGACACTCCACATAGTGCTATGACACTCTTGTTTCATGTTATTGCGAGCACATATGTTAAAATTCTTACGGCACTTACGTTCGATACTATATTGTACGCTCCCGGTACCTATTGTCACTACGTCGGTCATTGTTATTAGTACATGCGAGACAAATATGATGTACATTTGAATATTGAATAATATGAACACAAAGTATGTCGGCTAGGATATGTTTGCTCAAATTATACCATGTGTTGAGTTTATAACGTGTTTTGGGTAAAATAAAAGTAAATGTATATTTTTCGGAATAAAATAATGCTAAAAATAAATTAAGCAAAAATCCAAAATTAACACAAGAGTTAAGGGTAAATTGGTAAATTTCCAATTAAGGATCCAAAAGACATAAGAGGAAAAGATGATTTGTTAAAAGGAAATATGAATAAGTTGGTTTGCAAATAGAAGGGAATTGAGGGACCAAATAGCAAAATTGGAAACCTTGACCCAAAAAGGGGTATTAGACAAACAAGCCTCAAGAAATATCTTATTTTGCTTTTGGCTTTGTGCTTGCTAGGAGCAAGCTAGGAAGAGAAGAGAGGAGAGGAGAGAAGAAGAGAAAAGAAAGAGAAGAAGAAGAAGGAAGAAAGGAAGAAGAAGGAGATTAAGGTATGGAATTTTAATATGAAATTGTGTATGGAATGTATGGATACTTGTTCGAAGGTTTAGAATACCTCTTTTTGTGTAGAATCGTTGTTTGGAATAAATCTTTAAGGTATGGATATTTGAGGGAATGGTTGTTTGGTTTGGTTGTGGTTCTCAATGGAGGAAAAATTTGTGTAGAGAAAATGTTAGGTTTTAGGGAGATCTTTGTCCACTTTTTTTAAGCGTATTTTTGTTTTGGTCATGCTTGGTCATAAATCTTCCAGAATTGAGTGATTCAAAATTATGGGTAAACTTGACTTCTAGGAAAGCAAATCTCCTTGAAATAAGTGTATCCAAATTTGGACTCCATTGGACCCAAAAATTCGTCAAAGTGAAAGAGGCTACGTTTTGGTCGGTGATGCAGTTTTGGGTTTCGGAACAGTTTTGGTATTTAGGCTATAAGTTGAATTTCACTCATCTAAATTGAGTGATTCAAAATTATGGGTAAACTATACTTGTAGGAGAACAAATTTTCTTGAAATAAGTATATCCAAAGTTGGACCCCATTGGACCTAGAAAATTCATCAAAGTAAGTGTATCCAAAAATTTGTATAGAGAAAATGTTGGGTTTAGGGAGATCTTTGTCGGATTTTTTTAAACTCATATTTTGTTTTTGTATAACTTGGTCATCACTCATCCAAATTGAGTGATTCAAAATTCTAGGTAAACTAGACTTCTAGGAAAACAAATCTCCCTGAAATAAGTGTATCCAAATTTGGACTCCATTGGACCCAGAAATTCGTCAAAGTGAGGCTCTGTTTTCGGGTCAATTCTGATACAGTTTTGGGTTTCGGAACAATTTTGGTATTTAGGCTATAAGTTGAGTTTCACTCTTCTAAATTGAGTGATTCAAATTATGGGTAAACTAGACTTCTAGGAGAAAAATCTTCTGAAATGTAAGTATATCGAGGTTGAACCCATTGGACCCCGAAAGTCGTCGAGGGGAAATGAGGGAACAATTACGTCACACGAGAAATGCGATATCATAGCATTTTGGGCTGGAGTATTCCGATTGTTTAAATTATAACTTGAGTAATACTGGTCCAAAGAAGGTGATTCAAATTTCTGTACAAACTAGACATCTGGGAGAACGACTTTCATGAAGAAATTATGATCAAATTATGTCTCTAACATTCCCAAAAAATTTGCAAATATAGGATACAATTCTAGATTCTGTTCGTGGAAATTGTCTATGAGCAGTTTGGAATGTTTAGACCATATCTCCCAAATTAAAAGTCCAAATGACATGATGTCTAAACCATAAGAAACTTAAGACATAGAGATATATTGATTAGAAGAACACTTTCTCTAACAATCCCGTTTACAGGGACAAAATTGTAGTCGAAAATTGACTTGGGAACTACTCGAGGAAGCATTCGAGGAGCGGGAGTGGTTATAGGTGAAATTGTATAAAGGCTATATAAAGTATTGTTATATGAAATAATGCATCATAATAAGTTGATCATGATAACATGTGTTATGAAAGCTAAAGAGAATACACGTATAATTTTGTTATATAAAAAGTACAATTAAATGCTTATAAGAGATTATTTGATAATGAATATTTCATAAGTATACATGATATCAATAGTTATTCATGTATATGAGATATCTTTGATACCTAAAAGATTGTTAAAGAAAACATAATAAAGCCCGATTTACTGCTTATGTAGGGTAGTTGGATAGATAGGCATGCATATAGGGATACAGTTGCTACAACATACAGTTTATAGTTATCGAGGCCCCATTTGGGTTGATGACATAGATCATCTTTGGATCATTATAGCGGCCCCGTTTGGGTCATACAGATAAAGATCACTGTCTCGTATAGTGATAGTACCTTCAGGTATATATAGTTCTTTCCTGTATCCACTTCTATGGTATTTGCAGGCATGAAACATAAGATAAATGACAAGAATATGTAAATGACATGACATGATATGAGAAGCATAACATTGCTATATGATGATACGTAAAAAGTGATAAGTGTGGTCTCCTGAACTTTATGAATCACTGAACCGTCAAAGCATGAACCAGCTAGCGAATGCACACTTAAAAACAAACGAAAGCGACGGTGGTATGCCCGCGCCTCTCAGATCTTAAGTTTTGATTTTCAGCTTGGAGGTAAAGAAAACGCCCCACTGTGTCGATATGGAATCTTGTACCTTTTCTTATATTTACCTCTTCTTTTATCGAGGCTTGATCCTATTTCCATGGAAAGTAGATGATCTCCTTTAAACGGAAGGGAAGGTAGGCGCTTTTCGTGCTATGACTGTTCTTCCCTTTTAGATAGCGAGTCGTCGCATTTACGTCCCGAGGAATGTTTGACCACCCTTATGCGTAGCGACTTATCTTCGTTCGAGTTACGGATAAGTCGTCGGGATGCCTTTTAAGATGATAACGACTCGAGGAAACGTACCTCGATGGTATATGCCCTACTCGGTGGGGGATGTATGTTTGGACCTGACTTGTAAATGAAAGCAGGGGTGGGCCGAAGTAGATTGGGCCGTCGTCTGTGATCCTTAGTTGCATTTGGGACTCTTTGGTGGGAGTAGTTGGGCCGAGCCAGGCACCCACAATGCCCCCTTTTTCTTTAGGGAGGCTTGATCGTCGGCGGGAAAAGAAACGTGTTTGGCCCAGCCTAGTATGGGGAATAGTGGACAATTAATGTAACACCCCAAATTATACCATAACAGTTTATTAACATGTTTAGGGTATAATAAAAGTAAAAGTATATTATCTAAAAAAAATTAAAGATAAAAATGAAAATGAGGACCAAAGAGTAATAAAAGAAAGATATTAGAATAAAATAAGGAAGAAAATTGTGGAAGAGGCAGAGTGGCTTGAAGAAAGAGGGGAGGAAGTTTCCTCCTTGGAAGTGGAATAAAAGGGGATAAGATTAAATAAGGATAGGAATTAAAAATAAAATCATCACTTTATTTTGGTCTTGGGAGAAAGAGAGAGCAAAAATGGCTAAGAGAGAAGAAGAAGAAAATAAGAAAGAAGGAAAAGAAAAGAGAAGATCATAGGTATGGAACTATGATTTTGTATAGAAAAATAAGGAACTATGAAATTTGAGTATGGAACTAGGAATATTTATATGAAAACTATGTGTGTGTGTATGGAAGTATAGTTTTGGTCTAGAAAGTTTAGATACATAGTATGGAACCCTTTCTTTTGTGTATGGTTTGGGTTTGGAAACTCCCAAACTCATTTCTTGTTAGGGTTGAGTTAAGAAGAGCTGTAAGGCTTCTATAGATGTGTTATGGGAAGGGTCACAGTTGTATGGTGATCGAAAAGTATTATACCACAGTCATGTATCCAGACCTTAGAACGGGTTTGGGTCAGAAATAAAGGGAATTTGGCAGTATTAAGAATCGTTCTAGGAAATTGTGGCCACATCAATGAACTTGATGTTGGAAACAGATTTCCTCGATTCGGACCCCTGTGGGCAGTTATGAATTAACACTGTAAAGATAGTCTAATAGCGAGAGGTCGGCATGAGACTCATGCGGAAGGTCGGCCGGACCTCATGCGGCCGAAGGTCAACCGGACCTCATGCAGCGAGAGGTCGTGGGGTCAGCGGACCATGCAAGCGGGAAGTCGAGAGGACCTCATGCAGCGAGGAGGTCGGTAGAGGCCGGCGGACCCGTGTGAGGTCGATGGAGCCTAAATGCGAAGGTCGATGGGGTCGGCGGACCTCATGCGTGGTCGGCCGGGACCTCGTAAGCGGAGGTCGTAGGACCTCATGCGATAGAGGTCGGCGGGGACCTCGTGCAGTGGGGAGTCATCGGGGACCTCGTCCGGTGGGGTCGACGGACTGGGTCACGTAGAGCAGCTCGTCCGGTTCGGGTCGGCTCGTCTAGGTTGACTCGTATGACCTCAACCGGAGGTCATAACTGCCGTCGAACTCTGTTTCGGGTGTTCTTGGACTCTATGGAAAGCCCATTGAGTCAAGAATACATTCATATTCCTGAGGAGGATATTGAGTATCAGACCAAGGTGTTAGAACAAGCTCAACCAGGTCAGCTTTCGACTCGGCCGGTTGGTCGGCTCAATTTGGGTTAACTACGTATGACCTCCAACTTCGGAAGGTCATAATGCCTGTTCGGTCCGAACTCCGATTTGGGTGTTCTTAGACTCTATGGAAGCCCATTGGAGTCAAGAATCCGATTAATAGCGAGGAGGATATTAGGTGTCAGACTGAGAACATTGGGCCAGCTCACGCGGGGATGGAGTCAGCTCGTCGGTTGAGTTGATTGCGATATGACCTCCAACTTCGGAAGGTCATAACTCCTTCGTCCGAACTCCGATTCGGGTGTTCTTAGACTCTATGGAAAGAAAAATTGAGTCAAGAATACATTCATATGACTGAGGAGGATATTAGGTGTCGGGCTTAGGGTGTTAGATTCGAGCTGCGTCAGGTCCGGGTTAAGCTCGTCCAATTCAGGATTTGACTACGTATGACCTCCAATTTCGGAAGGTCATAACTCCTTCGTCCGAACTCCGATTCGGGTGTTCTTAAACTCTATGGAAAGCCCATTGAGTCAAGAATACATTAATATGCATGATAAGGATATTAGGTGTCAGACCGAGGTGTTAGACCGAGCTCACTGAGGTCAGGTCAGCTCGTCCAGTTCAGGATTTGACTACGTATGACCTCCAACTTCTGAAAGTCATAACTCCTTCGTCCGAACTCCGATTTGGGTGTTCTTAGACTCTATGGAAAGCCCATTGAGTCAAGAATCCATTGATATGTCTGAGGAGGATATTACGTGTCAGACCGAGGTGTTAGTCACAAGCTCACCAGGTCAGTCCAGCTCATCCCGAGTTCGAGATTTGACTACGTATGACCTCCAACTTCGGAAGGTCATAATTCCTTCGTCTAAACTCCGATTCGGGTGTTCTTAGACTCTATGGAAAGCCCATTGAGTCAAGAATACAGCCATACATAATATGATAAAAGTGAAACTCATATTAGGTCCAGAAATAAGGAAAAACAGTAAGCAGATATGAGAATCATAGTATATCATGCATAATATAAGATAGATACAAGTATAAGATAGATAAAGTCCTGAAATAAATGTATAAGTACCTCCGTATAGGTATAAGTTACTAGTAGCTTCTACGGGAGATAGGGCCCGATCCCTGATAAAGTACAAGTATAGAAATGTATTGGTATATGTCATAAAATATGATAGTCTAATAAAGTACATGAAGATATAAGTTAACAAGTTCTCCAGATATTTACCGGGAATGAGTACATGTACCTGAATGATAAGCATATATGAATATAAGAATGAGTAAATGCATGCATGATAAAAATATAGGAATATATGTATTATAAATATGAGAGCGAAGTAATATGAATCTACAGATATGAGAACGAATACAGATTTAAAGTAATGATAGTATATATTGCATAAACAATCATGATAACAATAGTTATTCATGCTTATGAGATATGTACAGAAAATGTAATAAAACGGATTGCCTGTGTCTGACCAAGTAGAGGGATAGATTGACATGCCTATTAAGAAAAATAAATTAACGTATACAGGATTACATTATGATATGAGGCCCACAGTTTGGAGTCGATGACATAGATCCCTTTTGGATCACGGTGGCCCCGAAAGGGTCTGCAGTGCACTCGGGCCTTTATAAGATGATCGTTTATGCTTGTCTGATGATAGCAGCGCCTCAGGGGCCTAATACGGAATTATTGTCTCGAGCGGTGAGTACAACGCCTCCCAGGGCTACGATAAGACATTGTTTCGTCTGATGAATTTGGCCTTATGAGGCCCTTATAAGTTTCCTATATCCACTTCTTTGGTATTTACAAGCATGAAACATAAAATAAATGATTTGAATATGACATGTGGAAAGATATGATATGATATGAGAAGCATAGCAGTGCTATGTAATGATAAGTTCTGTAACATGAGCTTATACAATCCGACATGATATATGAAAATGTATAAGAGTGTAAAATGAGTTGAAAAGTTAATATGAAAGAGAAAGTAATATGAAAAGTATAACATGAATACAGTATATAACAGTACATGATCACAGTATATGATAACAGTACATGAAAATAGAACATAACAAATGGTATATAGTATATAACCATGAAAGTAATATATGTATAAGAATATGACATGCACAGAATAGGATATGTAATATGAACCATTAGAAAGATAATAGATCAAATGATAAGTACTAGAATAAGAAATATATGATATGAATATATTATAGACATACCAAATGAATAGAGGGAACATGCTATGAACACATGATAGAAATGCATAAGTGCTAAGAGCGATAGAAATAAGTAAACATGACAAAGTACATGAATACGATAAAGTATAGATAGGAGTTATGTCGAAGACGAGAGAACATGTGACATGCGATACAAAGGTCTCAAAGATGATAAATAATAAAAGGCTATATGAATTTGTATAGATATATGACATCACATATATGTATAAACTTGTGTGATCACCATTTGGTGGTTGTCCGTACTTATATTCTGTAAGCGTAAAACAGCACGGGTGTTCAATCGTAGCGATGACGGAAGACGAGGATAAGAGGGCTGGGACATCCCACGTCGACGGAAGCGAGCCCATTTCGAGAGATAGGTGCTCACCGCTGCTTCCAGCGATCTCCGATGTTTGTATTGAAAAATGTACATGTAAGTAAATGGGACTCGGTATCGTGTATAGATTACGATGGACACCACTCTGGTGGTAGTTCTTTTGTAAATAGAAAATGATTTTGTTTTACGAAATTGTTTGTATAACCATAGGTACAAGTTCGACTTTGAGAAAGAGCAGGTCAATGAGTCCCGATATATAGTCGTGCGGACTCGGATTCGGATCCGCCGTTCGGGTCGGATCGGGGAATGGGGAGTGTATTGATGTTGGTATGTTCCGACATGAATTTTCTTTTGGATTCGCATTTGGAGTGGTTGGTTGGGATCCCCTTGGTACGGAGGTTTTCTATAAAAGTGCGGAGGGTGGTGGATTTCTTTTACAGTGCCCTTGTTTGGTAGCTTATGGATTTTCGTGTGAAGCACAGTTAGGCGTTCTTGAGGAGTCGGACTTGGATGATTCTTCCCGAGATGAAGGATAAGTTACATGAGAGAAGATTTGAGCGTGATTTCCATGTATGAACGGATCGGTGCGAGCAGGTTTTCGGGCCCAGCTTACTTTGCTTTAAATTTCCGCAATTAAGTACTATTTTCCCTCTTGGCGTGTTGAATCTTGGTTAGCGGCCAATTTATGGCTGTAGGAAGTTCTAAGGAGAGGGTATAGTTAGAACCTTTTAGGTCCGAGTGATCCTTGCTTAGGCTTGGCGATTTTGCCTTCTTACCAGTTTGGTATATGACTTGGGGCTAACTTTCATTCTCTGCATATTCTTTTCAGTGCAGCATTAGGAATGATGAGAGGTCGACGACCACCCGGTCGGTAATGGTCATGGCAGACTACTTTCGAGGGGACTAAAACAACATCGTCTCATCTGTGTGATGGAGGAGTTGAGGGAACTTTGTGTGATGTCCCTAATAACATCGACCTGGAGTGATGGAGGAGCCGGATAGTGCACTTTGGTGCAAGCCTAGTGTTTTTACGGGAGCACCTTGCGTGAGCCGCTTGCCGTGCTATGGCATTATCGACGAGTTTTGCATTTCACCATAGCACCTCCGGCCCTCGTCCATTCCAACACCATTCGGATTCTAACCGGATGCAGTGTATTGAACCTCTTGTACCAACTTGACCTTTCGTTGGTTGAGATTTGTTTTGCTTATTCCTTGAGGGTAGCGCAGGGTGGCCAGGATGTGTATCGGCGAGTTCGACTATGATTTGTTAATGGACTCCCCGATTCACCTAAGATGAAGGAGAAGGGTGTGATATTGGTAAAGGGGCCTTGGGATGAGACCCTAGATTCCCATGGGCTTCCATTTGATGTTAACAGGTCACAGTTTTTCCAAGGTGTGTGTAGGGGGCAGGTTGAGTTTAACGATGTGTGTGTATATATATGAATTTTTATGCGTAATTGATTGTGGATTATTGGCACAAGGAAAAATAGGAGGGGTAGGTTGGTACAGTGGGTGGAAAAAAATGACCTTGAGAAAATCCCAGTCCCGGTATTGGGAGATTTACGACGGGGAGCGCCATTACGAGGGTTCTTCTCACTTTAAAGAACCTAGTCGATGTGAGACGGAACCCGGAGCTCACCACAGCCTTAGATTATCCCAGCGCGTACCTTCGGAGTGTGGACGGGGAACATTTCAATACTGTGACTGCTAAGTTGTCGCGGGCGGTGCTTCTTCATTGGGATTTGGATCACGAAACTTTGGTCGGGAGGCTAGTGTCTCGGACCTCGTCGGGGTCATCCACCTCTATCGGTGGGGGTTTCAGCTCTGCTCAACCCGCACCTAGTCGGGGCGAAAGAGGTAGCCGCTCGAAAAGCCTTTCCCTTACGAAAGGGGACGGTCACCTTTGAGTACTAAAGATTAAAGGGGAGAGGAATAGCTTAGAAGCGATGCGGAACCTCACGGGGCCCGAGTGAAAGATTTTTGTTCATGGGTTGATCCCGAATCTAGCCGCCCTCGGATTTGGAAGAAGGAGAGGAGTAGGAAGAGATAACAGGGTTGCTTGATCACTATGTTGCTAGGAAATGGAAGCGCCAGGAGATTTCTGAGAGGGAGCTCGATCAGTGCGGAAAAGGATCGGGAATGCGGCCCCTCTGTGGATGGGTTCGGAGATGCGGTGTTATTCGGGCTCCTTTGAGATGGGGTTAAGTGACCAGCCGGTGCATGAGATGTTCTTTGCGGGGGACGGGAGGTCGCCGGTTGCGCCCCGCGTGTGAGTGATCCATCCTCCCGTCGGCTGTGGGACATGCCCAAGCTTGTATGACCCAGAGCATGAGTAGTTTCTTCGGATGGGGATCTTTGTAGAGATTCTTATCTTCCCCTCACGAGCCAGGCTCTGTGATGGAGGTAGCGGTCTGAGGCGGGTCATCGAGCATATTATCCACCACTGGAAGCCCTTTAACCAGGGTGAATCTGCAGCTAATCGTATGGATGATTTGTATCCAAGAATGCTACGGATCTTATGCTTGACGAGCGGTGGGTAGGCGGCGCGTCCGTTCTTCAATCCCTGCTATTATTATGAAAGGATCTTGTTGAATAATCGAGGAAGGGATGCAAGTCTGCAACCGAAACTACGTCCAATCGACTGAACTAGTAAGGTAGTAATATTCATAAAAAGTGCTAGCATCAAATCCTGTCGTATTCTTAATATGCTTCTTTGTGGCCGATCAACGCCATCAGAATATGGCCCTCCGGCACCATAATTCCACTTTCATTGAGGACACATAGAAGTTTCGATTGTACGTTCAGTCGGGGCTTTCCGATCAGGAGATCTTGAATGCCTCTTTGAAGGAGGCTCAGTTGAATGCAGCAGCGGGAGATAGAGGCCAAAGGCTATGGATAGGCGGCTCACGGGCGGCGGAGAGGGTCTTGCGGGCATGGGCTCAGCGATGGTGCGGTGGGACGGATGCGGCGGGCGGTGCGAGCCGGATGGGTGCGAGTTGGCCGAGTCGGCGTGCCTTAAGCGCTTCAAGGGTGTCCGGTGAGAGACGGTGCGATCTTGAGGTGCGTTCGTGACCTTGGCTCTTAGTGGGGGGCTGTCGGGGCGGAGGAGGAGAATTGTTGTTTAACAGATGAACGACTGTCTTTAATCTGTGGAGCTCGGAGCTGTGGGGAGGGCTCTCGGCTTTTCCGATGAGCGGCTATGGAAGAAAGGAAGCGTGGAGGAGGAATTTGATGCGAGTAGTGATGTGATCTTTAACTATGGCTACGGGCTGTTGTGCTTTCACACATAATATATGCGGGAGTAAGCCCGGCAGTCAAGCCGGAGATGCACGATGCGTCAGCCATTACCTGCAGGTTTTATCAGCCCCGTGCCCCAAATTGTACTCAGACCTTCCCATTCATGGCTATTGGGGAGGAACCCCGACGAGAGTCCTTTAAGCGCGCTATTGATGGGATAGACATCCCAGTCGGGCCTCCGACCAGTGGAGAGGAATCCAAACGTTGCTTTCTTGAGGAGCTAGAGGTTTGAACTTTGCGGCTCGTAAATAGGGCCTTTTGCTGTTTTTTGCTGTATCTTGATACAAAGGCCTCTTGTTCACATTTTTTATGAAATGTGCCAAATTTGGTTGTGGATGAAATAGTTTATTCTCATTTAATGGAGAATGGCGTAGATGGAGTGTAACTAGGCTTTAGGCGGATGATGGCATCATGCTTTGAGTGTAAAGACAGTTAAGAGTTAACCATTACTGGGCCGGATAGGTCATTAATTGTATTGCGTTATTCGGACTTTTATATGGACTAGTTAGATGTTTTCTATCCTGGGCCGGATAGGTCATTGCTTGCGCCATACGGACTTTTATGTGGACCAGTTAGATGTTATCTGAACTGGGCCGGATAGGTAATTTATTGCGTCATCCGGGCTTTTATGTGGACCAGTTAGGTGTTATCTATACTAGGCCAGATATGTTATTTATTACGCCATCTGGGCTTTTATGTGGACCAATTAGATGTTATCTATATTGGGCCGGATAGGTCATTTTTTGCGCCATACGGGATTTTACGTGGGCCAGTTAGGTGTTATCTATACTAGGCCGGATAGGTCATTTATTGTGTCACTCGGGCTTTTATGTGGACCAGTTAGATGTTATTTGAACTGGGCCGGATAGGTCATTTATTGTGTGCCATCCGGGCTTTTATGTGGACCAGTTAGATGTTATCTGAACTGGGTTGGTAGGTCATTTATTGCACCATCCGGGCTTTTATGTTTACCCTGTATGATGATAAAATGGACAAAAATATATGTAAATATTGAGTCATCCTTTATTGATAATACCTTTTAAGATGTATGGCATTTCACATTCTAGGCATAGGGGTTCCATCAAGCTTGTCTAAAAGTAGATCCGGATCGTCGACGTGTTCTGGTGCGGTCCTTCAGTTGAGTTGGAACTTTTCGGTAGCTAGGTCGGCGGTATTTTGAATACCTTTCTTAGAATGAGGTCTCACATTTGGAACATCGGGGCTGCAGTTTGTTGTAGAATTTGCGGACGGCGTTGGTAGGGCGATATACGGGCTGTGGCGATTCTTACGATTCCATATTAGTGTGTCCAAGTCCTTGATTATCAACTCTACATTTTCCTGCTCGGGCATACACCCTTTTGGATTACATAAACATGCTGATTATGTAGGATTAGCTTCCACCCATAAATGTCATGAGAGAGGGGATATCTTGGAACATATCTGCGGTGATGGTTTGTAAGCTAAGTACCCGAAGTTCATCCACCCATTTACCTTTAGCTGAATCTAACCGTTTTTTTAGGGCAGTCAACAGGGTTTTATTAGAGGCTTCTGCTAGTCCATTGCTTTACGGATACCAGGGCGTGGTTTACAGATTTTTTATTTTCAATTCCTAGCAGAAGTTTCGATAGACTTAACTATTGAATTGGGGATTGTTGTTGGAAACAATTGATGCGGGGATGCGGCAGCCAAACGATATTTTCGGATAAAGGCGAGTAACATCCTATCTTTGATCGATGAAGGCCTCGACTTCTACCCATTCTTGAAATAGTCGGTTACCTGACAATAATTTCTTCGGCGGGCGGTGGGCGTGACGAACTATATCAATCCTGATAGGCCCGAAGGGCGAGGGCTCGAGATGGAGATCGGGTCTTGCACCGGTGATTTCAGGATGGGAGCTAGCCATTGGCAACGGTCACATTTTTTAGTATAATTAGACATTGGCTCATGGTCATTGATAGTACCCTTGAGTGTGAGCCACGTATTGCGAAGGTTCTTAGCACGGATGATTTCCACATATTCCCTCATGCAGTTCAGCCAACACATAATGGCCCTGTTCGGGCGTCAAGCATTTCAGATACGGACTGCCCAGGGATCGCCTGAACAATTGCCCATCGATAAAGGAAAATCTAGTTGACTGGACTTGTACCTTGTGGGCCTTATCCTTCTCATTAGGGAGTTCTCCCATTACTAATGTAGTGTATTATGGGAGTCCCGTCCACGAAGGGAGGATATCATCTGCCAGCTTACTTGGGAGAGGGAGGCGATTGAGAGAAGCCGGGTGATAGTAGATGGACCAGGAGCTCTTGTTTCAGTTATTGGCGGAGAGCGGCTGCGGCGAAGCGTCTATTTATCATTGCGGTTCCTGGGAACATGTTCGAGTTTCCAAACTTCCCGGCGTTGTTTTACGGAGACATATTTTGCCATTAGGTCTGGGTCAATTCTTTCTTGAAACCGATGACTAGTGGAATCACTACGAACAAGTTTGCCGAGATCACGGCGGGCTAGTTCAATTACGGATAGAAAACTCATATTATGACTCATTGTTGGAGGCGTTGAAGCCTAACCGGATTGCTTGTTCAATTCTTTTCCGTGAGAGATTTCAGTGTAGACGATTCCAGCTTGTCTTGAGCTCCATCTACATTAAGTGTCCACGGTCGAGCTTTAAAGGGGTGAGTTGCAAGCGGGATTTCTCTTATGAAGTCGGTAGCTCTGCCCTTTTTGATAGCCTTGCTTGTATTGGATCTCATACTTGTAACTTTTAAATATACCTAGTTGTTTTAAACATAATTAAGGTATATTAATTTTTACATTGGAATTTTCTTAATTAAATGCAAACATGAAAATGGAGAAACCCGGAATTTGTACAAGATAACAGGAGTAAATTTGTAATTTGTCAAAAGGGGCACAAAAAGTCACTAAGATAAGAAGGCTATAGGCTAAAGTGAAATATCGTAACTTGATTTGCTAATAAATAGGACTTTGGACCTAGTGCAAATAAAAGCATAATTAATATAAAAGGGGATGAGACCAAGTGGTCTCTCATTTTGTTCTGAAAGCATTGAAAGAGAGAAAGTAGAGAGAAGGGGGAGAAGAAGTAGAGAGAAGAAACCAAAGAGGTATGGAATTTGTCAAGTTTTGTATGGATTTTTGTACACCAGTATGGAACTTGCTAATTTTGGTATGGATATTGGATTTTGTATGGATTTTAGTATGGAAGTATGGGTTTTTATGGATTAGTTTGGATTTTGTATGAATTTTAGTAAGGAAGTCTAGGTTTTTGTATGGAAAAATTATGGATTTTAGTATGGAATGTTTGGAATTTGTGTATGGAACTTTGGATGGGTGTCTATGTTTTTGTATAAGAAAATCAAACCATAAACCCATTTTTGATGAATTTGGGTCTAAAGAACCTATGAGTATATTGGTGGTGTTTTGGATTTGGGTAGGTTGATTGTAATCCTCAAGTGAGGAATATTTGTATTAAGGAAATATTGAGGTTTTAGGGGAGATACTGTCAAAATTTCTCAAACTTCGGATGGTCATAATTTCTTTGTTCGAACTCCGTTTTGGATGTTGTTAGACTCTATAAAAATCCCTTTGAGTCTAGAATCTATCCATATATAGCTTGATAATATTGGAACTCATATTGGGTCAGAGGAAATCACAAAAAACGATGACCTGGCAGTTGCTCGTAGCCATTGTTCATGGGAAGCCTCCAACTTCGGACGGTCATAATTTCTTCGCTTGAACTCCGTTTCGGGTGTTCTTGGACTCTATGGAAAGCCCTTTGAGTCTAAAATCTATCCATATATAGCTTGATAATATTGGAAACTCATATTAGGTCCATAAATCATGAAAATAGTAGGCTACGGTGGTTTATAAGTAGTCCTTTGTTCATAGGAAGTCTCAGCTTGGGGGCAGTCATAATTTCTTTGTCCGAACTCCATTTCGGATGTTCTTGGACTTTATGGAAATCCATTTGAGTCTAGAATCCATACATATATAGCTTGATAATATTGGAACTCATATTAGGTCCAGAAATCACGAAAACAGTAGGTCCCTCTTGGTTCACGCTAAATAGTCAGCTATTCATGTGAGTCTCGGCTTGAGACAGTCATAATTTTCTTCGTCCGAACTATTTGGTGTTCTTAAGCTCTATGGAAAGCTCTTTGAGTCTATAATCCATCCATATATAGCTTGATAATATTGGAAACTCATATTAGGTCTAGAAATCATGAAAACAGTAGGCCCTTCTGGTTTGCTCTTTGTCACTGTTCATGGGAAGTCTTCAACTTCGGACGGTCATAATTTATTCGTCCGAACTCCATTTTGAATGTTCTTAGACTCTATGGAAAGCCCTTTGATTCTAGAATCAATCCATATATATAGCTTGATAATATTGAAACTCATATTAGGTCCAGAAATCACAGCAGTAGGCTGTTGGATTACGCTTTCGTATTCCCTTTGTTCATAGGAAGCTATAACGGACGATCATAATTTCTTCGTCGAACTCTGTTTCAGATGTTCTTGGACTCTATGGAAAGCCTTTTGAGTCTAGAATCCATCTATATATAGCTTGATGAAATTAGAATGATAGTAAATAACTCATAAGTATACATGGTAACCATATTTATTCATGCATATAATGAGATATGAAAAATGCAAAGATACGAATAAATGATTGTAAATATCGCATATGATTATCGGATGACAATAATTATTCGGGAATATGAGATATGTGCTGAACATAAAATACACATAGATTGTCTGCTTAGAATCTAGTAAAGGGATAGATGGGCATGCCTATTAGGGAAAATAAGTCTGCAAACCTGATCGGTTGGCCGTTTGGGTGTGGCATATGACCCTTATAGATGGTCATTGTCTGTCGATGATAATAAGCGCCTTCGGGCCCTTATAAGATGAATCAGTGTGTACAATGATAGCAACGCCCGGACCTTATAGACCTTATTGCAAATACGGTGATCTGGCAGCCTTCGAGGGCCCATATAGTTTCATTATCCCTTACAAGGTTTATGTACGGGCATGACATAAAACAAATGACTTGAATATGACATATGAAATGATAAGAGAAGCATAACACCGCTATGTGATGACAAGTATATTATGACAAGAACATGAAGCAAAGTGTAAATGATAAGTAAACATGGTATGATAGAAGTAAATTTGAAATATATGTATAAGCATGTTTAAATGATATATGTTAGATATGTATAAGTGTATTATTATATTAGGGTCATCCATATGTATTAATTCTACTAAGCTATAAGCAGCATGGGTGTTTCATCAGGTGTAGGTACGGGAGAAGTAGAAACGAAGTAGGACACTCCACATGGTAACCAAAACGAAACACAACACTAGGTGCACTTTATAAGAACACTGATTATTTTGTATATGTTTTGTTTTTGTAACAAACGTAAATATTGTAAATGTTGAACATACCATATATAAAGCTTGTATATATTTTGTAATCCGCTGCTATAGAATATAATACAAGTTAAATGTTTAACATTATGGATGAACAAGCTTAGGTTATAAGTTTATAGTAAGCGAGAAAAGAAAAAAATGACCTCGACGACTGCAGGTGTCTTGAGTTGGGGGCGTCACAGTACTCGCTTAGTTCGATCGCCCAGTGAGCCATTCTACCAGAGAAGTCAGGCTTATGGAGCATGCTCCGGAGAGGAAGGTCGGTTAGTACCATAATGGGGTGTGCCTGGAAATATGGATGGAGTTTCTTAGCTGCTATTCAGAGGGCTAAGGCTGCCTGCTCAAGGTGACTATACATGGTTTCAGCGTCGGCTAAGGATTTTCTGATGAAGAACACTGGCTTCTACCTTATGTCGTTATTTTATTTGAATAGGGTGGCGCTTACTACTACCTCTGAGACTACCAAATATACGAAAAGTGTCTGCCCGTCGGACTAGCGAGAATTGGAAAGCAATGGCCAAATCTTGTTTGATACGGGTGGCAGATCACACTCTTCATTCCATCCAGCTCGGTTGGCTTCCTTAAGGTTGGAAAAAAATGGCTTTAGGCAGTCTGTGAACCAGGAAATAAACGCCCGAGCGGCAATACCGGCAGTCGAGTTGTTGTACCTTTGCGGAGCTTAGAGTAGAGATTCTAAAATAGCTTGAAGCTGAGTCGGGGTTGGCCTCTATTCCTCTAGAGTCATCATGAATCTAAGCAGGCACCGCATTGACCCAGATGCACACTGCTTAGGGGTTAAGTTTCATGCCATATGCCACGAGCTTAAATGCCCGGTGTAGATGTGTGTCCTTCCCGCTTTCAGGAGGAGAGGAGAGAGGAGAGAGAGAGAGAGAGAAGAGAGAAGGAGAGAGAAGAAGAGAGAGAGAGAGAGAGAGAGAGAGAAGGAGAGAGAGGAAGGAAGAGAGAGGAGAGAGAGGAAACTCCATCGGGCTTTACTAACATAACATCGATATATACTTCCATAGTTTTTTTCGAGCAACGTAGTATCTTAGTTACCAGGTCTACGGTAGGTGGCTGGAGCATTCTTTAACCGAATGGCATTACGTTGTAACAAAAGAGCTTAGTGTGGGGTGATAAGATGTTTTCTCTGTGGGCGGGTGCATGTGGATACGATGATACGAGTAAATCGAGGAAGGACAACATGCCATGCTCGACTAATGCGTCAACGATATGATCTATGCGGGGTAAAGGAAAACTGTCCTTAGGACACGCTTCATTAAGATCCGTATAGTCTACGCATACTCTCCACTTGCCCCCTTTCTTAGAAACTACCACCACGTTGGCAAGCCATTCCAAGTATTTGACCTCTTTGATAAACCAAACTTTCAGAAGATTATCCACCTCGGTCTGGATGACTTGATGGTGGTCTGGGTGGGAGCGTCTTACTCTTTGCCTGACAAGTCTGGCAGATGAGACAACACTTAGCTTATGGGAAGCATGCACGGGGCTTATTCCTATCATATCTGAATGGGTCCAAGCGAACACATTGGCGTTAACATGTGACTGATGTGATTTGCCCTTTTCTCCAGACGGAGGAACTACTTTTATAGGTGCACTTTCGGGCCACCTGGTACGGACTTTGGGGATCGCGGTGCTCCTGTCTTCCACATCGGCTGGTATGATGCGTGATTGCTATTACGGGGTTGACTTCCCGAGCGGTTTGTTGGAGTTTCACCTTTTTCACGCCTGCTTGATGGCGATAACAATGACGAGCAACCAGTGGCTCACCACGGAATTCGACCTGGATGCAGTCGGATAATGATGGTTGGTGGTAGGTCGGGGGAATTTGCTTTCATGCGTGTAGGGCCGGAGCCAGTGATAGCGTGTACGGTCGAGTCTCAACCACTGAAAACAATACTTCAATGTATTTTGACCACTTGTAATGAGGAAAGAACAATATCACCGCCGTCGGTCATGGTGGCCTCGTTGAACCCAAACAAAGTGCACTTGACCCGAGGCCCCGAGATGGTTGAAGCCCAGGTTGTTACTCATTTCTTTGGAAGAATTTGGAAGGTGTAACAAGTCAACCGCGTTATCAGGATCAACAAGGACTCTATGCACATCAAAATTGTTAATACACAAAGTAAGTACAAGCGCATCATAATGAGGAGTGATGACCCTGGTTAGGTTTATAGGAGGAAAGGATATGGGCCATCGATCGGCTGAATTGCTACATCGCTCTTCGGGGTACTGATGGTGTTTATCCGAGCTTTGATTGAGGTTGCGTGGAGCATTTTTCTTCTCCGTCGTTTGGATTGGTATTGGTCATCGGTCGGGCCTCCCAATATGAAGTTGATGGTGGGCCGGGGTTCAGATGGGTGTTCAGCACCAACAATTGTCCTGTCGGCAGAGGGGCGGTTCGTTCTGCGGGTCGGCTCGAATGTATCTTCTGAGGTGCCCAGCCCGGATCAATTTTTCTACCAGGAACTTTAGGCTTTGGCAGCGGTTGGTTTCATGGTCGTGGTCCCTGTGGTAATCGCACCTCAGGGATCAATTGCGTTGGTCCGGATTCACCCTCATTGGTGGGGGCCATTTAAAATCGGGGTGATCGGATGAGGGTAGAATGCAGTCGTAGAGATGTTGAGAGGGGTGAGTGGGAGCTCCTATTTTTCTTGTTCTTGGGAGCGCTTTTGATTCTTGTTCTGGCTTCCTTTCTATTCGGGCTGGCCCTTTGTGGCTGCCTTGCTGTTATAAGCAGTTATCATTACTATCTGGGAAGCGGCCCGTATATTATCATCAGTGGAATGTATCTGCTTGCGCCGTCTGAGTTCTTCCATTATTGCATGTGGATCGGGGATGAAGATTGAAAAGAAAGGGTAGTTGGCACAAGCTTCTTTGAAGTTCTGCGGGGCCCAGTGTCCATCTTGTAAATGCCAATTTGTTGGGCGACTTGTCCAAATCTTGGTGAAATCGATGATTCATCTTCTGCGAGGATGGCCTAGAGTGAGCTGATGTTTCCTTTATATCGGACCAGAGCACTAAGTATTGGGAAAACGGCCTTACGGTTCGTTGAATGAGTTTATAGATCCTCTCGAGTTTGTGGAACCGGACGGAGCGGGCCCTTCAGTGTAGGGGAATACCTTTACCTGAGACGATAATTTCTGCTAAGAATCATTGTTTTGGTTAAAATGCTTATGGTTATAATGAATTCGAGTAGAGCCATTATACATAACAAATGATGACTCTGCAGTGGGGGCTCGTAACTTAAAATATGTGGGCCTAGGGGTGAAGACAACATATCATTTAGACCCCGGATAGCGTAAAAAGAAACCAAATGCGGGATGGAGGCTGCCCCGAATGGGTGATTCACGGGCGGAAATTGAGGGAGCCAGCACCCAGTTGAATGAGCACATGTTGAGACTGGTCAGAGATAGGCGTCTGTCTCTACTAGCCTCTCTTCGGTGCCGGCGGTGCGGCGTCATGACGGATCGGGTGCTCTGGATCGGCCTTGGGGGCCTCTTTTTGGATTCGACCTGCGTTGTTAGGGGTGAGTGGTCGGACGGAGTTTGCGGGAAGATAATTCATCGTCTGCTGGGGGATCACTTTCTCCCATGAGGATGGGCTCTTTACCCTTATTTGGCTGAGTTGGGGGTGCAGGATGGATAGGCCCTCGCGAGTTTCACCTGGTTGAAGATCTCTAGACCGGAGTTCCACGGTATTCATTCTCTGTGCGAGCGGTTCGTGTGCTGCGTAATTAAACCATCTGTGCGGCTTTGTTCCTCTTGCCCGCCTCCATCTCTTGGCCCGTAGCGATCTTCGATTAGGTACGGTTCGCTAGGTTGCTAGACATGGCGATAAACTCACGGCGGTCCGTGAAATGATCGGGAAGCCTGAAGCTTCGGGAATGAGATCACTTGGGATTGGGTGTACCCAAGCTCTCGCGCATCGCCTATGAGATTTCTTGCTTGGTGTTTCCCACAAACAACGCCAATTGTGGTCTCCTGAACTTTTTGAATCACTGAACCATCGAAGCATGAACCAACTAGCGAGTGCTTACAAAACCAAGCAAGAAAGAAAACGGCGGTGTTGTCTTGCATGCCTCTCAATGCTTAAGTTCGTTTTCCTTTGGAGGTAACACCTTATTCAGTATGGAATCTTGTACCTCTTTCTTGTGTTACCTCCTTCTTTTATCCAAAAGAGCGACAATCCTATTTCCATGGAAAGTAGATAATCTCCTGCTGAAACGGAAGGGGAAGGTGGCGCTTTTCTCGTGCGTTATGACCTGTTCTTCCTTTTAGATAGCCAAGTCGTCCGCATTTCTGCCCCAAGGAATGTTTGACCACCCTCAAGGTGGTTATGCGTGTGACTTATACTCGTTCAATTTCAGATAGGTCATTTAGATTCCTTTTAAGATGATGCTTAGAGCCGAGAGGCGTACTAGACGGTATGCCTGCTCGGTTGGGGATGTATGTTTAGACCTTACTTGTAAATGAAAATGATTGGGCTCATAGATTGGGCCATCATCCTGTGATCCTCAGTCGGCCGGGACCTGCTGGTGGGAGTAGTTGGGCCCAAGCCTATGGTACCCACAATAAGTACAAGAACAAAAACGTAAATGAAAGATGATATGGAATGAAACATGATAAGACGAATAAATATGATATATGTAGAAGCATATCTATAAATGATATGTTCAAAACATGAATAAGCATGTGTATATGTAAATGAGTGTTAAGGTTATATGCGAGTTGTCTAAGAGTGTATTAACTTTGATTAGAATTCGTCTATATGTATTTATTCCTACTAAGCTATAAACATACGAAGTGTGAGTGAAGAAGGAAGCTAGAGAAGCTGAAAATCGCATCGACAACGAAGGTCGACCTGATACTAGGTGCCTTGAAACCTCATGAATTACATTTTGTATATGTATTTGTTTTTGTAAACAATGTAAAATTTTTATATGTTGAACATTCCCATTTATGGAGTTTGAATATATTTTGTAATCCACTGTTACAGAATATATTTCAAGTTAAACATTTAACAGTATAGGAATGAACAATTTTATAGTAAACAAGAATTAAAAAAAAAAAAAAAGGACACCCCGGCTAACTGGGATCACTAGGAGTTAGAGCGTCACATCGGATGCTAAGACATATCTCGAGTTAAATGCGTATTATACTGGGTACTTTATGTTATGAAATTTCTAATAAGTACTCCTACGGGAAAGATGAATTATTATATGTGTTTATATACTGAAATTGAGGATTAATGTAAACGATTATACATGTCATTTATATTAATATATATATATATATATATATATATATATATATATATATATATATATATATATATATGTATATATATATATATATATGTTATCTTGTTTTCCTTTAAGCTATATACTTATGCAGATTATTTCAAGCGTAGGTTAAGAAAAATTAGTGGGGACATCTGCACTTTGATAAGGCCAACACAACTTTAGGTGTCTCAGTTATGTGGGTCCCCTTCCTCATATCTTTTGTAATAGTGAATGTAAATGTAATATTTTGTTATAACAAAACTTGTAAGTAGATAAGTTGTCAAAGATTCAAGCATATTTTATGCAAGGATATTTTAAAAATACCATACATGTGGTAGTTCATAGTTATAGTTTGTAGTCTAGAAATTTCATAATTCTGGCTTTTGAAATAAGTTTGTATCAATTATGAATCTATGCTTGAAATGGTCTCCAAAAATTTCGGAAATTCGGTTAATAGGTCTCTGCTCTGTGTGGCGTCTCCTCACTTGTTGAAGTCTGTGAAGGCGATTACATGATCCTCAAACTTGATTCACAGATTTTGTATGTGAAAATATGAATTTCATTCTTAACAATCAAGAGAATAAATAGATGGATAACTAGACTTGGTCAAATAACCACTAACAGATTGAACTAACCCACAAAATAGGCAAAGGCTCAACTAACCACTAACCCACTATTGATAACACTCATAAACCCACTACCACATCCACTTGGCCACATGGCCCATTAGGTAACTGAAATAATCTCAATTAAACTCCAATAGCCAAAAGAAAGCCGCAACTGGAACCGTCCTAATAACTAGGGTTTCATAACAATACTCCACTTTGCCTTGTCCTGGGTTAGGGAATGTCGACGTTGAGCTCCTCTTGCGTTGACGATTTGCATCGTCCTTGTTCATTCGTTTCCATTGAATTAATACTTCCACGCATGCTAGTTGTCCTCTCTTGACCAGCCTTCGATCTAACACTATTTTGGGCTTTGGTTATAGGGTTCCATCTATTGTAATCTTGGGTAGCTATGTGAGTGGTGTTGTTTGTTCGTCGATCGTCTTTTTAAGGTAGGATACATGGAAAATAGGAAAGATTTGTGAATCTGGGGGCAAATCTAACTTGTACGGCACCTTCCCCATTTTTTGTATGACCGTGTACGACTCGTAGTATCTAGGTGAAAGCTTTAGGTTCCTCCTCACGGCGACGGACATTTGACGGTAAGGTCGTAGCCTCAGGTAAACTTTGTCTCCTTCTTCGAACTCACGATCAGTTCTCTTGCGATCTGCAAACATCTTCATCATTGCTTGTGCTTCTTTCAGGTTTTCCTAGACCAACTTATGAATAAAGTGTCTATCTTTGAGCTCTTTATCCATTGCTTGAACTCATGTGGATCCTTGTTCATATGGCAAGATTCTTAGCGATTGGTTCAACAAGTATACTACTGAATGGTGAAGAGCCTTGGTTGAGGTATGCTCAGAGGTGTTGTACGCATACTCAACTAGGGCTAGCCATTTGGACCAGTCTTATGGTTTATCACTCAAGAAACACCTTAGGTATCCCTCTAAGGACTTGTTCGTCACCTCAGTTTGGCAATCTGTTTGCTTGTGATAAAATTTGAGCGAGGAGGATTTTGTGTACTAGCTTTGAATAGTTCCTTCAAATTAGGTAGTAAACATTGGATCCACAGTACTCCGCAAATAGTTAGAGGAAAAACATGCAATTTAAAAATGTTATCCAGGAAAACTCTAGCCACTGTTGTTGTTGTGTATGGGTGAGAGAGAGACATGAAATGATCATATTTCTGTCTGTCTATCACCTGCATCATCAACTGTCACGCCCCCTGAGGTGGTAACCCATGTAAATCATGCTTATGTCTACCAGTGTTGGTGAGGTAGGTAGGTTGAAAGCATGCTCTTTGGATGGAATATTTTCTTCCTTGTTTCATTGATATGCATCACAAGATCTGATGAAAGCTCGTACATCTCTCCTCATGCTAGGCCAGTAAAACTCATTTTCTAGTTGAGCATATGTTTTATAGACTCATGTGTGGCCCCCTAATGGATTGTAGTGAAATTGTTGCAGGATCCCTTGTTGGAATGGCACTAAGCTAAGTAGCACTTACTAGTAAAGAGTAGGTTGACAGGGATTTGGTCCAAGATTCCCTGATGGTAATTGTTGAAAAGTTCTTGCAACTGAGGATCTTGGGGGTAAATCTTCTTTAACTCCTCTAGCCATTTTAGCTGAATGATGTTGATTGCTTGGACTTGTGGCTCTAGTTTTTTGTCTTTATGGAGGATAGATTGTTGGGGGTCTGTTTGTGGAGTTATTGGTTGGCTGATCGGTATTGGAATAGTTGTTTGGTGGATTCTAGGGTTGTTTGGTGTGTTTTTTAGGTAGTCTTCAGGATTTGGTTTTTCTGTTTAGGGTACTCTTGATAAGGCATTAGCAACTTTGTTGGTTTTCCCACTTTTGTACTCCACTGAGAAATCATACCCTAACAATTTTGAAGTCCATTTTTGTTGGGTAGGGGTCCTAATTCTTTGCTCTAGTAAATACTTTAAGGCTTGTCGGTTAGTTCGAACCTTAAAGCGTTGGCCTGAAGTAGTGTCCACTTTTGAATAGCCATCACCCGACTATCGAGTTCTTTTTCATATGTAGATAACATGAGGCTCTTTCCCTGCAATGCTTGGCTTAGATAAGCAATAGGGCCTGCTCATACATTAACACAACCCATAGCCATTACTTGACATCACGCTCCACCAAAAAGTTTTAGTGAAACTTGGTATTTTAAACGGGAGGACTAACCATGGCTTGTTTCAGCCTATCAAGAAAGCTATTGAACTTTTAATCACATGAATGCATTCTTTGAGAAGAGCAATAGAGGTGCTGCAATGGTACCATACCCTTGTACAATTTTTTTATAATACCCTATGAGTCCTAAGAAGCCTCTTAAAGCCTTTAAATTCCTAGGTGGTGGTCAATTTTACATAGTTGAAATCTTTTGGGGATCCACTTTCACTCCATCCCTAGAGATAAAGTGTCCTAAATACTCCACTTCATAACTGTCGAACACACATTTACTCTCCTTTACAAACAACTTGTGCGCTTTCAAAATTTCCAACACCATGCTTAAATGTTGCAAATTTTCACCCATGGACTTACTATAGATCAAGATATCATCAAAGAACACTAAAACAAACTTCCTTAGATAAGGCTTAAAAATTTCATTTATCAACCCTTGAAAAGTGGAGGGAGCATTGGTAAGTCTAAAGGGCATGATAAAAAATTCATAGTGACCCTCATGGGTCCTAAAAGCGGTTTTAGGCACATCATTTTCATGCATTCTGATTTGGTGATAACCAAGCATGGAAATCTAACAGAAAACATCAGCACATATAATTCATCCAACAATTCATCAATGTTAGGAATATGATACTTATCTTTCTGGTATCTTTGTTGAGGGCCCGCGATAATTGACACATCCTCGATTTCCCATCTTCCTTTCTAATACTTGACCTTGTGATGAATAGGGGCTTTGACTTCCTCTTATGATTCCACTTTTCAACATTGCATCCACAAGACGCTCTATTTCTACTTTTTGATAATAAGGATACCTGTTAGGTCAAACCTAAGTGGGTTTAGAGCCTCCCCTCAATTCAATTTTATGGTCGTGGGGGCAGGCGCAAGCCGTGTGGTTTAGCAAAGACCTCTTGGAACTTTTATACTAGTTTTAGTACTACTGGGCCCACTTCTTTCTTTTTCTTGTCTTCTTTCCCTCCAATGAGCTGCAACCATATTCCTTTTATAGATCCCTTATGAAACTTTGGAGCACTTTCCTCCTCTTCTACTGTTGCCTTTGGAAGTTGTATTCCCTGAAGTTGGACCTCACTTCCTTTGAAATTAAATTTCATGGTTAAGTCTGAAAAATTCAAGGCTATAGATCCGAGACTTCTTAACCAATCAACTCCTAAAACAACATCACATCCTCCCAAAGTTAACACATACAGATTAGCATTAGTTTTGAAGTTCTTTAAATGAATTGCTTCCTTTATAATAATCACATTGCAAGAATGTTGTAACACCCCCGAATTATACCACCAACAGTTTATAACATGTTTTGGGTATAATAAAAACGTAAGAGTATGTGATTCGGAATAAAATAAAGATAAAAACAAAAGTAGGAATATGCATAAGTTAAGTACAAATAATAAAGAAGATTTGAGCTATTGTAAAAATATTATAGATTGATTTGCAAATATTAGAAGAGTTGGAGGACCAAAGTAAAATAAAAAAAGGGGATAAGATCAAATAAGGATAAGACCAAAAGGAATATCTTATTTTTGGTCTTGGAGAAAAGGAGAGCAAATACGAAGAAAAGAAGAAGAAGAAGAAGAAGAAGATTACAGGTATGGAATTACTAAATTTGAGTATTGGTATGGATTTCGGGTATGGAACTATGGGTATTGATTTGGAATTTGAGTATTGTATGGATTTTGGTGTATAGAACTATGAGGATGTTGTGGAAGTTCCTGGTGTATGGAACTACTAAAAATGAGTATAGAAATATGGTTTTGTATGAATACACATGTCTTGGGTTGTATGGAAGTCTAGTTTTGGTCCTAAACAGTATGGATACATGTTTTAGAACCCTCTATCTTGTGTATGGTTTGGGTTTGAGAACTCTAAACTCATTTCTTGTAGGGTTGGAGTTAAGAAGAGCTTTAAGGCTCCTAAATATGTGTAGAAGGGTCTAGTTGCAAGTTGAACGAGAAGAATTCCCGCATTGTCGATCATATGCGGTATCAGGATCTTAGAACGGATTGTTGGGTCAAAAATACAGGGAATTCGAAGTGAGTCCTTAGTAAATTGTAGCCACATCAATGAACTTGATGTTAGGCTTTTGGATTACTCGATTTGGACCTCGTAGACCAAGTTATAGTCCTTTTACTGAGGTCGAGCCCAGCTAAAATCTGGTAGGGGTCGATTCACGCGGTCGGGTCAATTAGCCGGACCTTAGAACGAGTTTTTTGAACCAGAAATAAAGAGGAATTTGGCAGTAAGTCCTTCTGTGAAATTGTATACATCAATAGACTTGATGTTAGGCTTTTGAATTTCTTAATTCGGACTCCTGTAGACCAAGTTATGGTCTTTTTACTCTGAATAGTCAAATGGGTGAGAGGTCGTCAAGAGGTCGTCAAGCGTGCTGTCAAACAGGGGTCAAGTCGATGAGCGGTGAGTCATCAACGGTGGACGAGGGTCGTCAAACAAGGGTCGTCGGTGAGCAGTGAGTCGACGACGATTGGGCTGAGGGTCGTCAAACAAGAGTCGTCAATGAGCAGTGGTAGTCCGACGGTGGGCGAGAATTGCGTCAACGAATTCGTCCGGTGAGCAGTAGTCGATCCAATGTGGGCAATTCGTCGAAGCGAAAGTCGTCGGTGAGCAGTGATCGCCCGGCGGTGGCTTGACTCGTCAGGCGGCTGCGCATGACCTCCAACGGAAGGTCATATCTCCCTTCGTTTGAACTCAGATTTGGGTATTCTTGGACTCTATGAAACTTCATTGAGTCAAAGAATACATTGATATGCCTGAGGAAGATAGAATATGTCATAATGAGGTGTTAGAGCGATATCCATGACAGCTCGGCTCGTCGGTCGGTCGGCTCGTCAAAGCTGATTGCGCATGACCTCCAACTTCGGAAGGTCATATCTCCTTCGTACGAACTCAGGTTGGGTGTTCTTGGACTCTATGGAAAGCCCATTGAGTCAGAATTCATAAATAGACAGCTTGATAAGATTGGAACTCATATTAGTTCCAGAAAACACGGAAAAACAGTAAGGCAGTACGGGTAAACATAATTGTTGTATTAGGAATACTATTATGAATTCATAAACTATCATAGCATACATGGTAAGCATAATTTATTTGATCATGTGAGATATGAAAAATGAAAAAAGATATAAAATAAATGATTGTATTTATATATCACATATGATTACAGAATGACCAAATAATTCGGAAATATGAATATATCTCTTGGGCATAAAATACAGTGATTAATGCATAGAGCACGGTAGAGGGATAGATGGGCATGCCTATTGGAAGAGATAAGTCGCAGCATATAGGTTATGTTCGAAATCGGGACCCTAGTGTGTGGGTGTGTATAGATCCGTTTGGATCGGGTGTGCAGAAAGGTCACCACAGCGCCTCCGGGCCCTCATGGAATAGGTCACTATCTCGGACAGTGATGATACCTTCGGGTATAATATATTACAGCGCCTACGGGCCCTCATGGATCACTGTTTCATACAGTGAATATAGCACATTCGGGTCCTCATAGTTATAGTATTCACATTATCCCTCTGAGTTTGTGCGGGCATGAAACATAAAAGAATATTGGTATATGCAAAGGAAATGAAGAGAATATGGGAAGCATAGCAACTGTATGTGATGATAGTATCTGATTACAAGAACAAAGAAGTAAAAGTACAAGATTACATGAAAAGTATGCGAAGATGATGAAATGAAAGCGGGTACATGAAATGTATATATATATGAGAAATGATAAGAATCGGAAATGTTATATGTGTCATATGCATGTATAAAAGAAATTGTGGTGACTCTTAATAGAGTCATATTCCCACTAAAGCGTGAGCTTAGCACGGTCTTCAATCCGTGTAGGTACGAAGAGGAAACCGGAAGGCGGGTTGATCGCGTGACGGTCGAGGCCGCCTGGCCCGATAGGTGGAGGGCCTTTGGGTCTATTTTGTATGTGAGAATTTTGTAAACCAATGTAAATATTGTAAATGTTGAACATTTCCATATTTAGGAGCTTGTATATATATTTTGTGTCCATTTGCTTTACGAGAATGTAATACAAGTTAATTGTTTAACATTATATGATTATGCAAGTGTAAAGGTTATAAGTATGATAAAAAGAGTGACCCTCACTTGACATCCTATGCCGAGTTGGGGCGTCACAGTTTAGTGGTATCAGAGCATCCTGGATTTGGTTCGGACCATGATCGGTCGGATCGGGAAGGGGGTGTGGCGAGTTTAGTGGTATCGAGCATCCGGTTGGTTGGACATGTCCGGGTCGGATCGGAGGAAAAGGGGTGTTGCGATTTAGTGGTATCAGGCACTGAGTTTAGGCGTTTAAGGAAAAACCTAGTTTAGGTGGCTACGGAATAGAGTATATAAAATATAAAAGCGTGTTTAGTAATGTGGGCACGATGTGGATGTCCTTGTGTTTTGTATAGATGGATCGTCAGAAGAAGGCTGGCGAGAATTAGCCGACCGATGGAACAAGAAGGGTTATCGACTTACGAACCTTGATAATGTACCTAATGAACCCACGGAAGCCTTCTTTGAGAATATCGCAAGACATGGCTCGGGTTTTGGATAGATTGACCTCTCTAAGCTCAATAGACACGGAGTAAGAAGATATGGGCGAGAGGAATTCATGGGTCGAGCATGGAAGAGTCGAGCTTAAATTACGGTTAGAAAGCTAGAGGGTATTAGAAGAGGTTAGATGTCCTCCGATCGAGGAAGCATCATGTGCGATCTCGCTGTGTGCCAGTGAGAGGCATATGATTGAGTGAAACTAGTACTCAAAGTCCAGGGATTCCAAGTCACGACATGGGAATTCTTTGTCAGTCGGGACAAAGTATGTTCTTGAGATGTATAGGGATTCCCAGTGGAAGCAGTTCTAAATTTGAGGCAAAGGAGCTTATCGGTGTTTGAATATGAAAGAATTTAGCCATCTTAGTAAATATGCAAAGTGGTCCTCAGAGGCATGTTTCGGTGTAGGCAATTGAGGATGGATTGCATGATTCCATGTCAAAAAGATATTTGGCACCTATGACTTCTCTCCAAACGGTGGATTTTTATCGGTTGGTCAGCTCTTGATGAAGTAGAGAGACTAGGAGCGAGCAGCAGAAGGTTTCAAAAGGAAGTTTTCTGGGGAGCCGTCCTCCTCGGGAAAAAGAGCTAGAGAATCTCATTTCAATCGGAATATAGTTCGCATTACGAGGTGAAGACGAGTCGATGTAACCGTGGTACGGGTAGGAATTAGCGAGTTGGACGGGGAGAAATTCGAGTGCCCTCATTGCCATAAAAAAGGCATTTGGGAGTTTGCGGGATATTGGCGGAGGGTGTTTCGGTGTGGAAGCAACGAGCATTTGAAAGCACGGTGTCCCAGGAGTTAGGGGATAATGAAGCCAGCGAGGAAGTGGCGGAGGAAGGCGACACCGCACTTTCGGCTCGCGTCGTGGTAGGGGTCGTGGTGGCCCGTCCGGCATAGAGGACGGAGGCATGGTGTCGGAGCCGATAGATAGTCCTATGCCTACGGCCACCCCGGCACGGCGTATCTTGCTGAGAGGCTCGTGAGGATCAGAATGCTCCACGGTTATAAGCGGGTATATTTTCTTTCTATGATATGAGATGCAGCCATTGATTGATCACGGATCTACTCATTCATATGTGTGTGGAGCATGTGTTGACAAGTACCGACAAAGGGAGAAATTAGCGCCATGACATGCGTGTAACTGGTCGGGTTGAGACCTGGCGTTGGTGTGAATATCTGTT
Organism: Tetrastigma voinierianum; assembly: GCA_016808115.1. NCBI lineage: Eukaryota > Viridiplantae > Streptophyta > Magnoliopsida > Vitales > Vitaceae > Tetrastigma > Tetrastigma voinierianum. The sequence goes on from JAEQBH010001693.1 coordinate 46,467, forward strand.
GCTTACCGTTGTTATCTGAGCCGGAGTTTCTGTTGATTTGATAACCTTACCATTAGAGTTTGACTTGATTCTAGGGAATGGATTGGTTTAATCTAAGCAGAGCTATCGTGGATTATTGAATGGCGTAGTGTTGGTCTACGACCGGGCGAGAGTAATAGTCTGAGCATTGGATCATGTGTAATGTCTAATGTCATCTCGCTATGCAAGCTGAGGAGAATTATGAGGAAAGGATGTGAGACATTCTTGGCTTTGATGTGACTCGAGAGTCAGTTGATGTAGAAAGATCCAGTAGTAAGGAATTTCGGATGTATTCCCACTGAAGAGTTACAATTATTCCACATGAGAGAGGTGGACTTAGCCATAGAATTTATGCAGAGCAGTCCTATGTCAAGGCAGTGCCAGGTAGCTCCAACTGGTGAAAAAGGGGTCAGGAGTCAATTCTGAGAACTTTTAGATAAAGGATTTATCAGGCCAGTGTGTCACCAGGGTGCTGTTTTATTGTGAAAAAGAAGATGGCACTCTACGGATGTGCATCAATTATCAGCTAATCAATAAGGTGACGGTGATAAACAAGTACCCATTGCTTAGGATCGAAGATCTTTTGATCGAGTTGAAGGAGCGGGTGTCTTTTAGAAGATAGATGCCGCGTCCGGTATTATCAGTTGAGGTAAAGGAAGGAGATGTCGCAGAAGACTGCATTTAGAACCGATATGGTCATTATGAGTTTTTGGTCATGCCATTTGGGTTGACTAATGCCATAGAAAGCTGACATTCATGGTTGATGAATAGGGTTTTAAGATTTATGTGGATCAATTTGTTGTGGTTTTTATTGATGACATCCTAGTGTATTCTAGGATTGCACGGGAACATGAACAACGCTGAGAATAGTCTTAGGAGCGTTAAGAAAGAAGTTATATGCTAAGCTCGGCAAATGTGATTTTTGGCTAAAGAGAAAGTTTCATTCTAGGCCGTATTGTGTGAGGGTATAAGAGTTGATCTGCTAAGATTGAAGCGAGTTGTGAATTGGAAATCACCTCGAAATGCTTAGAGGTGAGAAGTTTCTTAGGTTTAGCGGTTATTATAGAAGATTTGTGAGAGGGTTTCGGTCATTGCTTCTCAGCTCACAGTTACTCGAGAAAGGAATAAAGTTTGAGTGGACAGGACAAATGTCGAATAGTTTTGAGCAGGTTAGAAGGGATCTTTGGTTGAAGCACAGGTATTGGCTCCTGACCTACTCAGGAAAGGCCATACCTTGTATAGTGATGCTTCATGCATTGGTTTAGGATGCGTGTTAATGCAAGATGGAAAAGTAGTGGCTTATGCGTCCAGACAGTTGAAGCCACATGAACAAAATTATCCCACTCATGACCTAGAGTTAGCTGCAGTAGTGTTTGCTTTAAAAATATGGCGACACTACTTATACAGGGAAAAGTGTAGAATTTACACCGATCATAAGGGTCCAAGCCCTTGCTAGCGCGAGAGAAAGAGTTAAATTTGAGGCAGCGGAGGTGGTTAGAGTTATTAAGGATTATGGCGCATCATAGATTACCATCAGGAAGGCCCAATATAGTAGCCAGATGCTTTAGCCAGAAAGGCAGTGGTATGATGTCACTCTGATGCAGTGATTGGAGATTGGGTGATGATGGAGCTATATTGGCTCAATTAGAAGCCATGACCCGTTTTAAAGAAAATGATTATAGATCTTGTGAAAAATGATGAAGGATTACGAAAAAGATTACGAATGGTTAGAGATGGTAGTGAAATGAGGTTTTTAGAGAAAAAGAAGCTGGAAGTTTGTATTTCCAGAATAGATTATGTGTGCCAGATGATAAAGAGCTAAAGAAAAAGTTGCTATTTGAGGCTCATAATACGGTATTTACCATGCATCCTGGAGTAATAAGATGTACCAGGACTTGAAACAGTTTTATTGGTGGAAAGGAATGAAAAGATGTGATTGAATATGTGTCTAAGTGTTTGGCGATATCGGTAGTGGCGAACAAGTCTTCACTTGGGTTTATTTAAATCCACTTCCAATTCCTCAATGGAAGTGGGATAACATTACCATGGATTTTGTGTCGGGTTTTCCTCACACAACAAAAACATATTTCTGTTGGAGTGATTGTAGATAGGCTCATGAAGTCGGCCCATTTATACCGGTCGAGGATTGACTATTCTATGGATCGACTAGTGAGCTATATGTGGATGAGATTGTGCGATTGCATGGTGTATCGTTGTCATTGTGTCGGATAGAATCAGCGATTTACATCGAGGTTAAGAGAAATTCTGCCGGTCGGCACAGGCACTAAGCTGAATTTTGGTCTGACGTTCCATCCGCGAAGCGGATGGACGGTCGGAGAGATTGATTCGGTGCTTTCGAAGATATGCTTCCGAGGTTGTGTCATGGAATTTTCGGGAAGTTGGGATAGGTATATTCCATTGATGGAATTGCCTATAACTGATAGATTTGGTCGAGAAACGTGGTATGTGTGTATGAAGCTTTGTATGGTCGAAAATGTAGAAGCTCTGTGTGTTGGACGGAATTGGATGACGGCCCGATAGGTCGGACATAGTAAAAGATCTGAAGAAAGTACAAGTTATTGGCTGAGAGGTTAAAGGCGACTGAGTGATAGGCAAAATCGTAATGCCAACTAAGAAGGAGAGATATTGAATATAAAGAGTGGGAAACCGAGGTCTTCTTAAGGTATCGCCATGGAGGAAAAGTGCTTAGGTTTGGTCGAAAAGGCAAGGCGAGTCCAAGGTTCATAGGGCCATATGAGGATTTTGGAGCGTATTGGCCACATGGCTTATCGATTGGCACTCCTACGAGTTGGCTTGAATTACGCGATGTGTTTCATGTGTCGATGCCGAATCTGTTTCTGATGGTCATACATTACTACCAGTCTGAAATCTGAGTCTGAGAAGATTTGTCATATGATGAGGCAAGGCATTCGGCTAAAGAGGTGAAAGCGATTGCGGAACAAACAAGTACCATTAGTGAAAGTTCTGCAGCAACACCATGAGTAGAAGAAGATTTGCTTGGGAGGCGAGAAGCAAGCATGAGGCAGTATCCATGACTGTTGAATCAGTGTAGATTTGAGAATGAAATTCTTTTAAGGGGAGAGTTGCTTGCACCCAAATTATACCCTAACAGGTTTTATAACATGTTTGGGTATAATAAGCGTAAAGTATATTGATTAGGAATAAAATAAAGATAAAAACAAAAGTAGGAATATGCATAAGTTAAATTACAAATAATAAAGAAGATTCCCAAGGCTATTGTAAAATATTATTATAAATTGATTTGCAAATATTAGAAGAGTTGGAGGACCAAAGTAAAATAAAAGGGGATAAGATCAAATAAGGATAAGATAAAGAAATATCTTTATTTTGGTCTTGGAGAAAGGAGAGCAAATACGAAGAAAAGAAAGAAGAAGAAGAAGATTCTACGGAGTATGGAATTACTAAATTTAGTATTAGTAGTTTCGAATTATGGAACTATGGGTGTGGTGTTGGAATTTGAGTATTGTATGGTTTGGTGTATAGAACTATGAGGATGTTGTAGAGTTCTGGTGTATGGAACTCTTTAAAAAATGAGTATAGAAATGGTTTGTATGAATACACAGGTCTTGGGTTGTATGGAAGTCTAGTTTTGGTCTAAACAGTATGGATACATGTTTTAGAACCCTCTATCTTGTGTATGGTTTGGGTTTGAGAACTCCTAAACTCATTTCTTGTAGGGTTGAGTTAAGAAGAGCTTTAAGGCTCCCAAATATGTATGAGAAATTACAGTTGCAAGTTGAACCAGAAGAAAATTCCCTATTGTCGATCATATGCGGTATCCGGATCGTCTTAGAACGGATTGTTGGGTCATCTGAGGAATTCCAGTGAGTCCTTCTAGTAAGTGTAGCCACATCAATGAACTTGATGTTAGGCTTTTGAATTACTCGATTTGGACCTCACAGCAGACCAAGTTATAGTCCTTTAGCGAGGTCGGCCAGTAAATCACGGTAGAGGTCGATTACGCCAATTCGGGTCAATTAGCCGGACCTTAGAACGAGTTTTGAACCAGAAATAAAGAGAATTGGCAGTATTAAGTCCTTCTGTGAAATTGTAGCCACATCAATAAAACTTGATGTTAGGCTTTTTGAATTTCTTAATTGGACTCTGTAGACCGAGTTATGGTCTTTTACTCTGAATAGTCAAATGGGTGAAGTCGTCAAGAAATTCGTCAAGCGGTACTCGTCAAACAGAAATTCGTCAATGAGCATTGGTCATCCAGTGGACGAGAGTGCCGTCAAACAAGAAATTCGTCGTGAGCATTAGTCGACGGCGGTGGGCGAGGGTCGTGAGCAAGAAATCCGTCAATGACGGTGGTGGGTCGGCGGTGGGCGAAATTCGTCCAAGCGAAAGTCGTCGGTGAGCATTGAGTGAATCGGCGGTGGGCGAGTGTCAAGCGAAGTGCGTGGAGTGAGCGGTGGACGAAATTCGTCGATAGAAAGTCGTCGGTGAAACGGTGATCATTGTGATGTGACTCATCAGCCCATTGCGCGCGACCTCCGGCGCCAAGGAAGGTCATATCTGTGGTTGACTCGATTGGGTGTTCTTGGACTCTATGGAAAGCCCATTGAGTCAAGAATGCATTGATATGCCCTGAGGAAGATAGAATATGTCATAATGGTGTTAGAAACGAATGTCATGGCATTCAGCTCAGCTGTGTTGAGATCGGCTCATCAGAAAATTTGTTGCGTGACCTCGACTTGAGGAGTCATATCTCCTTGATCGAACTCCGATTCGGGTGTTCTAGGACTCTATGGAAAGCCCATTGAGTCAAAATTCGTAATGACAACTTGATAGATTGGAACTCATAGTGGTTCCAGAAAACACCTGCAGAGAGAAAACAGTGGCGGTGGTGTTTCATAGTTATTTGTATTAGGAATACCTATTATGAATTCTATAAATAACTCATAATATACGTATTAAAACATGATTGTTTATGCATGTAATGAATATGAAAAATGAAAAGAATGAATAAATGATTGTATTTATATATCACATATGATTACCGAATGACAATAATTATTCGAAATATGAGATATATCTTTGGCGTAAAATACCGGTGATTATGCCTTAGAACACAGTAGAGGATATAGATGGGCATGCTGATAGGAAGAATAAGTGCGCGACATGCTCGAGTTATATTGATCGGGACCCGTGAGTCAATGACATAGATCGTTTGGATCGGTGGCGAAAGGGTCACCCGCAGCCACTCAGGGCCCCTCATGGAATAGGTCACTATCTCGGGACGGTGATGATACCTTGGGTATAATATATTACGGCGCTACGGGCCTCATGGATCCTTTGTTTCATACGATTGAATATAGCACATTGGTCCTCATAGTTATAGCATTCATAATATCCACTCTAAGAGTTTGTACGGACATGAAACATAAAGAAATGTGGGTATATGCAAAGGAAATGAGAATATATAGAGAGGCTTATGCTTCTTGTCGCTGATGATGAGTATCTGATTACAAGAGCAGTAAAAAGTACAGATTACATGAAAATGTCAGGAAGATGATAAGAAATGAAAGCGGCTATGAAATGTATATATATGAGGAAATGATAAGAATCGAAATGTTATATGTGTCATATGCATGTATAAAGAATTGTGGTGACTCTTAATAAAAGTCATATTCCGCTCAGCGTAAAGCTTAGCACGGGTGTTCAATCAGGTGTAGGTGAGAAAGAGGAAACCAGACGGGACAATCCCACATCACTTGAGTCAAGGCCACGCGTGATAGGTCTTATTGGAAGAGGCCTTTAGGTCTATTTTGTATGTGATTTTGTAAACCAATGTAAATATTGTAAATGTTGAACATTTCCATATTTGGAGAAACTTGTATATATTTGTAATCTGGCTGCTTCTGAGAGATGTATCTGAAGTTAATTGTTTAACATTATATGATTATGCAAGTGTAAAGGTTATAAGTATGATAGTGACCCTCACTTGACATCTGTCTGAGATTTAGGCGTCACGATTGAGTGGTATCGAGCATCTGGATTTGGTTCGGACACTTGATGAGGTGGATCGGAGAAAGGTGTGACAGGTTTAGTGTTGTCAGGCTCTAAAGTTTGGTTCGGACATCAAGTGGAATTGAGGATCGGAGAGAAAAGAGTGTTACAAATGTTGTCCCCATTTTCTACCTTAACTATTAAGTGGCTTTCTCCCACTACCAGTTTCGCCCTCCTTGCTACATTTGGATCCACAAAGTTGTGTGTGCTCCCTGTATCAATAAGAACCAAAAACTCTTTGATTGTCAATAAACCCTTCAATTCTCATTGTTTTAGGAGATAATGATCCTATCATGGCATTCAAAGAAATGCCTAATAGCTCCCATAACTCTTTTCCCTTCTTGGTGGGTTCCTCAAGTTGGATTATGGCTAGCTTCTCTTCACTTGATTCATCTTCCTCTTCTCTAGGATCTTCCAATCCTTCCAATAGAAAAATTCTTGGCTTGCTACATTTGTGCCTGAGGGGGAACTTTTCATCACAATTAAAGCATAGTCCTTTCTCCCTTCTATCTTGCATTTGGGCGGGGGTCAGTCTTTTAATGGAAAAGGTGGTTTTTCTATTTTGGTTAAGAGTATTGGGGTAATTTCTAGTTTCGGGTTTAGGCTGTGGGGAAGGCAATCTTTGTATGGGAATTGGTGCAAGGACTCTAGGATTATAAGTTGTGTTTGGTAAAGTTGGATGCTAGGGTTACCTAAGACTCCCTAAGATCTCCTTGCCACGACTTCTTCTTGTAATTTTGCTAACAGCGGCTATATGGGCAAGAGAAAATTCTTATTACCTACGAAAAAAGTGGAAATGGTAATTTCGATCAAAATTCGGATTTTTCTATATAACTCGGATGTGAAAACGGACTTCATGGATTAGAATTATGCCATAATCAAGCTATCGTATCGAATTTATTGGTCAGAGGCAGTCGAATTTCATGTTTTCGGGGCAAAACGAGGGTAGTAGGACATTGGCACTTTTGGTGGGGTACCCGAGGAGTGTACGATATTAAGTATCTGAAATTAGTTAAACATGAGCTCAAGTGGGCCATGGGTGGACACATGGCATGATGCCATTTGATGAAAATCTCAAAGTAAGAGGATAAGTGGATAAGAAAATCCTATGGCGCGATAGTAGGTTGTTATGGCGAAGAAAAATGATTTTATGACAGAAAGTAGCGTCGCTTAGGTTTGGGAGAGGAGATAGCAAACCGTGAAGAGGAGAGAGAAAAGAAAGGGATTTTAGAGAGAACACACCTTATTTTAGAATTCCGTGATCGGTCAGAGTCGAATCGAGGCCGAGAGACGAAGTTGCTCCCACGTCGAGAGGCGTGCAGCGTGGAGTCGCCGATTTTGTGAACTTTGACGAGCTAGAGGTAGGGGTTTTCCCTGCCATTTTGTCATGGTAGAGCGATTTGATGAATGAGGATGTTCGAGACATAAATGGCGGTGTTTTCGATCCCGAGATTGAGAAGCGAGTGAAAGAAAATCCCTAGTATGGTTGTTAACGAGTTTGAGACCTGAGGTTATCTGCATTCCACGTGATCTTATGTGTGGTTTGTGTTGCTTGGCGGTTGAAATGGTGCCCAAATTGTTTTGATAGCGCATGTGAAATTTAATTTTGATGTTATTAACATGAATAAGTATGTGGTTAGTATGTGAATTTGTTAATATATGCATATTGATATATATATATATATATATATATATATATATATATATATATATATATATATATAATAAATGTGTTGTTTGAAAAATGGCATAATGTTTCGTATACCTTTGGGCAACATCAGAAACCAATGATGATCGTGACGTAAAAGAAAAAGGAAAATGGTTGTGAAAGAATTTGAAAGGAAGTTTACCGAAGAATTGCATGGAGAGTTGTCAGCGAGTTCATCTCGAAGGAAGACACATGATTGTTTGGAGAATTACCGGGAGTGCCTCAGAAGGGTTGTCGATAGATTTTACCAAAACTCTGTATTATGTTTTTAAGAACAAAAAAAACCTTTTGTTTGAAAAGCAGTGTTTACAGTCATAGCTTGGCGTGCGAGAGTCGGTGAGGACTCGAGAACTGAGAAGTGGGAAATGGCAACAAGACTCATCCATTTCACGTAGAAGACTGAAAGAGGAATATAATTTCACCATCGCATTACTCACTCGTCTGTGCGGGAAAATTATTTCGCGCATCGAATGCTCACTCTCGATGGGACGATCCGGTGTCTTAGAGACGTAAGAAATGGTCATATATGGCCTTGTTATGTATTTTGTGTAACTGCAAAAGACCATTTTTGAAGCACCTGTAATTGAAACAAATCAGAATTAACTCATTTTTATATAACATATACATTTTCGAAAGATTTAATGATTTAGTCCAACGGGTCATTTTATTTACGTATTTGCCTCTATGATACGAGGACATGCGATTTCTCGCAAATGGACGTATTTTCTGGGCTTTTCAATCTTGACCCTGCAGGTACCGAATACAAGCTAAGAGAAAGTACTAGGCTCGAACCCTGCTATCATAATTTTGGTTCATCCTTTAGGCCACTAATAAAGGTAGAAATTCTGAATTCTTTCGTGAACCCCTTAATCTTGTTAGATAAAACTTCAAATTTAGTTTGACACTCTTCAACATTAGTTGTTTGCCTTAATTTAGTGAAAGCCCCTATTGGATCCTCATATGCAGAGGGTCCAAATCTTATCCTTATGACTCTGGTGAAATCATCCCAACTCCCGACAGGACTCGAGTCCTTTAATCATCCAAACCAAGGTAAAGCCTCCCTTCCATATGGAAGAAGGCAATATCTACTTTTTTGATCAGGAGTGCAGAAATAATCAAAGAATTGTCTAGCCTTAAGGATCTAATCCATTGGTTCCTAGACTCCATCAAAATTAAAATCAAGCCTAAGAGTTCTAGCTTGTATCCCCCCAAATACCTCAAACATTGGGTTAGCAAAAAACCAACCTTTAGTGTTGGATGATCCTTTACCTCCATTTCCCCCATTTTGGCTATTTTTGTGGATTGCTAATTGCTCATAACTATTTGCCAAGTTGTTGAGTTGCTGCAGCACAGCTTACAGCATGAGTTTCTGTTTGTCTTGCTCTTTCCGCAGGTGAACAGTTTCCTCTTTGAGCATGGAGATTGTCTCAGACAGGAGAGACAGACGTGTCATGGCGCAGGAGTGGCTCTGATACCATACCACTACTATGGTTGCCGGAAAATGGAATAAAGTAAACCGAAATAGGCACTTGGTGGGGCCTGATCCTCCAACTTGATTCACAATTTTGTAGCAATTGAAAATATGAATTTATTCGGGAGAATAAATAGATGGACAACTAGACTTTTAGTCAAATGACCACTAACAGACTGAATTGACCCACAAAATAGGCAAAGACTCAACTAACCACTAATCCATTACTGATAACACTAATAAACCCACTACCACATCCACTTGGCCACATGGTCCATTGCGTAATTGAAATAATATCAATTAAACCCAATAATAAAATAAATCCATAACTTGGAACAAATCCCCTAATAACTAGGGTTTCATAACAGGCAACCTCATCCAACAAAATAGAATTTGCTCATTTCTAGGCTTATTTGGTTGCTATTTTAGTATTTTTTTTAAACTGTTTTTTTTTTCTGAAAAAATACAAAAAAAACACTACAAATTTGTTTGGACCTGATTGATTTCTATTTTTGAAAATTGCTCCAACATTTTTTTTTAAATACTGATATTCTCTAAAAACTGTTATTATTCCTTAAATTTAAGATTCTGCATTTCAACAAAAAATCGTATATTTAAACTTTTCTACAGAAAATAAAACAGTTTTTAAAAATAAAAACCAAATATAATCTCACTCCATTTGTATTCTAAAACATAGAAAACATCAAATTAACACTTCTAACACGAAATTGTGAGAAATGAAATGAGTTCAAAACTGTTTTCTATAGCAGTTTTCAAAACTGAACAAACTAGGCCCTTTACTTCTTTTTTAACAAATCTCTTCAAAGAAGTTAAAGAAACAGATAAGAAAAGATCAAGCACCACAAGGTTTTGCAAATGGAAACATTGCAGCAGCAGCAGAGAGAGAGAGAGAGAGAGAGAGAGAGAGAAACGAAAGCTGCTTTTTTCTCTGGTAAAAAGAGAAGACATGTGAATACTGAAAAGCTAGCATTCTACTTTAGTGTAGATGATTTCACCTCACCAGCTACAATCATAAATACCACCCCGTACTATTAAAAATATGCAGTATAAAATAAATGTCTGATTTCCCATGCAGCTGCTATTCCCAATTCTTTGAGCTTTGTCCCAAAATAATATTTTTCAATACAAAAAATTTCCCAAATTAACGCATGTTCCACAAAATAATACCCAAACTAATCCCATCAAAACCAATCCCTTATTACCTTCTCATAAAAGCTAATTGATAATTCCGGTTTTAAATTTTTTCAAAAAATTATAACCATAATTAGTGTATATGATTTTAGATTTAAAATTAAAATCCAAGGTTGATGATTATGATTTTCAAAAATTTTAAAATTATAATGATCAACCACAGTTTTAATAACTTTAAGCCTAAAACCATATTTAATGATTACTATTTTAAATTTTCTTATTTTGAGTATTTCTTCAAAAAAAAAAAAAAAAAAAATTATTTTAGTACAAAGCTCCAATTCGTTCCCATTTCCTTCTAACAAAGACAACTCCACCTGTTGTTCTGATTACAATCAAGTCGCCGAGATGTAGATAACCAATCCAGGGCAGAAATGAGGCAGGGCAGTACCCACATGACTCATTTTTATTTTATTCCATTTTTGTTGAAATCCATAACTTTTCCCACACAGAAAAGAAAATCACAATTATTTCAGTCAGTAGAGATAACTTGGTCAGGAAGGTTACCCTGCAACATTATTTGTCTGAATATCGATCACATTATAAATATAAGGAAGGGATATAAATAAAAGTATAACCATGTTTTGTTACACAATAGACATAATTCTCTTTTAACTCAAACTCGGTTGTATGCCACAGATTTACTGAACAAACGGCGGATATAAACGACTTGAAGTCCACTTGCAAGAGCCAGCGCAAGGTACTCACCCATCGTGTAGAATATAACACGCTTTCTTGTGCTTTCATTTGCTGTTTGTTGCATAAAAAAAAAATAAAAAAAATGTCAATGATTAACTACTCCCAAATTTCTCAGTTCTAAACATCATAATATCACACTATAAAATTTTGTCACTCGTGTAATTTTGCTACCTTTGTCTACTTGGAAACAGCATGCAAGGGAGTGAGCTTACTTATAAAAGTTGATACACATCTTGCAAGTGCTTGAGTATAATATTCATTATACAATTTTAATCGAGCAAGAAACTACAGAAAAATATATTGAGAAAACAAAATATCCAAACACTGAATATGCACATTTTACCATCACTCTGCTAGTGAAAAATATGGATCTCAAGACAAACACACACTCATCATGTCTATTAGAGATGTTAATGGATGACTGCTGAATGAACTCAAGGAGTAGCCAGATTTTTTTTACTATACCAAACAAAAAGAGAAATTGAAGGAATGTTCAAGAACCTAGTCCCTCTACAATTATAGATTCTCACAGACAAAGTACAAATTTAAGACGGCTATAGGTTTCAGAATGCTCCTTAAGAGACAGAGGGAGACCCCATTGGCCTAGCACCTCTAAAGCTTACAAAATCTCATATTCAAGCGCTTTCAATCAGTCAAGATTTCTTGAGCCGGACAAACATCAGTTATTCCATATTCAAGCATGTTCCCTGCTCATTTGTATCTTCCGCTAATGGATTCTTTCTAAAAAATTCATCATTTGAGTAAAAATAATTTATGTTAATATTTGCGTATAGCTTTGATGCTCTTATTCAATCATCCAAAAAATTCTATAGCCTTTCACCTACACACTAAGTTCCCCAAATAACACACTTTTTTTATAGGTTCCCCAAATAACAGATAACCAATTAAATTTTAGGGGACTTGCATTTGAGATTATTTTTGCTCATGGGGGACATCAAATGATCTCTAGAAACAACATCCAAAATGGTTTGATCACATTAATTCACTATCACCACTTGAAAGAAAAAAAAAGGCTTACTGCGACGATGACGAGCATCTCGAGCTTTCAAATACTTCTGCTCTGCTGTAACAGATTCCAATGCCTCTCTCAACTCAGCAATTTTAACATTTATGGGGTCCAAATGTTCTGTAACAAAGAGAACATTGATGATATACAGCATGTCAGTTTAACCAAGATGGTCCAACAAGCAATATATATTTTCACTAAATTTGAAAAATATATAGAAATAGTGATACAATACAAGAATATGACAAGAAAAAAAATATTGACCGACAAAAAAACAAAAGCTAACCATCTTTGGCGAGGTTGTGCTCATTGGGAATATGGCCAACATGTATATAGAAAGAGACAGTCTCAGGTGTTGAATAAGGATTATGGAAACAAAATTTGTACATTCCACTTCGTGGAGCCTTAAATTCAAACTTGTCCCCAGATGTTCCCTTTAGAGTCTGCACCGTGTTGCCTGCAGGAGACGTCACCTGCATGAAACCAAGTTAAAAGAAATAAATGACTAACTTAATAACAGTCCCTTTTTTTTCCTTGTGAGGGGATAGACAACTGGCGAAGTTCCTTTACAAAGGCAGAAACAGGGTATATAGGAAGTTATAAAAAGAATACCAAAGAAAATAATACAAAAATGCCAAGGAGCAACTAAAATAGGATTCAGAAAATACCTCCCTCCCTTAATGAGTACCCAACCACTAAACAAAATCCATTGGAGACACAGAGCCATCATAAATATACAACTTTACCCAGAAGAGAAGATAACCAAAAACATGCCATTCAGGATAGATATCTCATTCTTTTTTTCCACAAAGTCCAAAATATGCACAAGGAAGCAACCCCTGCATCTCCTCCACTTTTTTTACCAACAAACCCATACCAGCCTATCAAAGTCTCTTCACCATGGCTGGCTGAACCTTAAGAAATCCTGGGCAAGCAAAGAAAACAACAATTTTCATCTTATGGCAACGCTATAGGATCAATTGACTTCTCACATATTTCACGAATGAAGCATCTATAGCCAGTGGTCAAGAGTCAAAACCATTCCCTAACAAGCTTCCCACATGAAGAACTTGCCTTTTATATGGATCCCATGATTCTAAATGATCACTGTTGAAAGGAAGTTGATTCCTCCTCTCTAAGACAGCATAAGAGACTTCATTGCACGTTTCTTTCTCCAAACTATCCACATTGCCCTACCTCCTGTCCATTAACTAACAAATCAAGGTAGTTTAGTGAAAAAATTGTTTTTGTTCTCATGAACTGGTGAAACTTATTAGATACAGTTGAAGAGAACTTCAACAGTGACTGCTTGCGTCCTTCCATTAGAAAGGAAACACTTTAAAGTCCAAGGGTCATTAGCATCTAGGTTAGGCCTGAAACTGCAAGTGAGAACAAAGCAATGACTCCATCAAGTACAACATACATCTTTAGAACAACAAAGGCTTAGCTCCACATTCCCTTGAGCCTTCACCCAGCTGAGGGTCCACTTCCCTCTTAGTTGAACGCGACTGAGCCTTTGTCAAAACCAAGTGGCCCAAAACCACTTTAGCCTATCACCCATAGTTTCAACCCTGTTATAGTATGCATCATAATGTTAACATATCGTTTGTATTGAGGATACTTTACTTATAGGGTTTGTAACCATTTAGGAAGAGTAGATCATCTTACCTAATGTATAGCCTAACCTTCTTGTATATATATGTATGATGACTCAATGGAAAATACAAGGAATTCATTCCTCCAACTCTTCTTCTCTTAGTTTCTAGAAACCCCACCAAGCCCATTAATAGATCCTTAAAGGATGGGATCCAACTCACCTAGACTTCACTCACCAAGCCCATTAATAGTCCACTTCAACCCACATGCAATCAGTATCATAGTCTAGGTCTCTGCCTCACCTCCTAGACATCAACAGGCCTTCAATAGAAATGGGTATACCAACCTTTTTCAGAAGCTCTAACTTCCACTTCCATTGCCGCATGTGAACTTTCCCCACATTCTTCTCCAATATACTTCTTTCTAAATCCCATAAAAGCGACCACCTCACTCCTCCATGGTGGAAGCTCCCACCAGAGTTGACCTGCATAGCAAGAGTCTCCCACCGCAATTTTCTCAGAGCTAGGCACCTTCCACCCTAAGAATTTCACTAAGATTCTCACCCAATTCAACCTCTACTGCTTTGACATGTCCTCATCATCATATACAAATCCCTCATGAGCAGTCCCTAACCTTTTAAGCATGTCAGTTCCCTAAAGATGCAAAAGGAGACCCACAACACTAAACCATACCTCTTGAATTCAAGACTCCTCCAAGACGCATCCAATAGAGGGGTTTCACCTTTCCAAAAAAAAATCCTTTTTCATCAAAGAAAAAGGTATCCGAGTGCAAACTCTGTCAACTCCCCTGCCGAATTCAAACTCAAAGAGAATAAGGTTTCCCCATAACAGAACCAACTGAAGGTTCTCTTTAAGGTGTTATTTGAACAATGCTCATTTTCTCAATGCTGTCAAGTTCCAAAGCAAAACATCAGGCCCCCATAAACTACCACAAGGCTACAATTAGAAGCTTCTAAATTCTTGTTGATAATCTCCGTCTCAACCTTAAACCACACCTTTTTACCCTGCTTTGCTCTTTGGACACAGCTTCTACAAAGGGACCTCTATCCCAACTCTAAGAAAATTGTAACTCTTTACTTGCTCCAAAATTGAGCCAGGCTCTTCCACCCTTTTGCGAACAGGAGAGATCCCAAGGGCCCATCAGTTTAATGAAAAAGGTCTTCCAGCCCTCCAATAAATCTTTTACTTAAAAAAGAAAACTTAAGTGAACCTCTTTGCCTCCACTAAAGTTGCAGTACAAAGCAAAAACATCGCGCTATCCGCAGCACCAGCTTCTAACTTCTTCTATCCTCCATCCAATCTATCCCGAAGGTTATCCTTAACAGCACAACAGCCTTCACTCTCCTTCCACCAAAAAAGACAAGCCCTTGCCTTCTAACTTAATCTCAGAAGAAGAGCCTCGACCACTCTCACATGTTTTTCCAACCAACTTCCTTTTGACCTCCTCAAATGAAATCTCAAAAGATTCCCATAAAACACCAAACCTGCATCTCCTTCCGGGAGACACCAATGCCATTAGAGAGAGAAACGACAAATTCTTGCACCAGAAAACGCTTCTTACTCCCAGATCATACAGTTTAGAGAGAGAAACAACATCCCTCAAAAGATTGCCCATTTTTTACAACAGGGTTTCCCTGAATTTGGAAGCTATCACTTAGTCGATTCCTATTTTGAGGTTCAATCCAATTAAAGTAAAGGGAGGAAAAGGACAGTTTCATTGCGGAGAAAATTTGAGGATGCCCAGAAGAGAAACCAAAAATCTAGGTCCAATCAAGAAAAATCTATCACATCTCTATTTACAGGCACTTAAATTTGTTCCCTTTCTCTAAAAAGCTAAACTACAGAAAATCTCAGATCCAAATTCGATCTCTTTATCTCTTCCTCAGTTTTTCCTCCAACCACACAAAAACGCTAATACTCCAGGAAAAGAAAAACGAAAACTTCTTCAAATCCCATAGTAAACCCAAATAATTAAGCACTACGATTCAAACCCTAAAACAGAAAAAAAAAAAAAAAAAACCCAAAACCAGAGGAATTAAATGAGAATCAGGAAGGGGGCGTACAGTGAAATCGATGCCAGGGTGATCGGAGCCCCAGAAAATGTCGTGATCAACGACAACAAAGTTCCCAGAAACGGTGTCACCTTCGTAGATAACGTACTCATAAACACATTCCACTTCGTTGACGGTGACGGAAAGAGCTGAGATACGGTGGATGAAGCTGAAAAGGAGAGTTATGAAACTGAAGCTGGTGACCCATCTGCGTGTTTGTCTTCCCTCCATCTTGGATTAGGGTTTTGGGTTGACGATGGACCGGCTGATGAAAGAGAAGAAGAAGAATACGCCTGTAGAGAACCTACGAATTTTTTAGTCGCCTATTTATTTTATCAACGTGCTTCCATTCACAACGTGGCCTATGGTATTTTTGCTGCAAAACTTCCTTTCCAAAATTTAAATTTCTACAAAAAAACTACATAAGTAAAACTCCAATAACAACTTTATGTTTGGTTTCGAAAAATATAAAGATATAAAAATAAATAAGAAAAGTAAAAATAAATATATTTTTATATTATTTTCTCTTCAATAAAAAGCTTAAATAATCTTAAAATATATTTAGAATGAGATAAGTCACAATTTGAATGTGCGCACATGAAGCGACCGAATGGCCAAGGCCAGGCCTTGGCATTGAATTTATCTTGCTATCGATCGCATATCGGCGGCGCCCCGTGGGGAGGTAGGTCACGCTACCTCGCATTGTCCGGACATGGCCCAGCATGCGGCCGAGACCGGGCCAAAAAACGATCGTCACAAATGTCCAGACCTAACCAGGTTGGAGCTATGAGCAATCGCGTAGATTTATAGACTTAGTCGGATAAGAATGTGGGATGTCGTGGGTTATCGTGAACTTTCTTGGCGTGACTTCCGCTCATACACTCTCCCACGGCGTCCATCACCGTGATTGATTATGAACCAATTGATGGAGGTCACATGACACCCATTAGTAGTATAAATTGATACACTTGTAACCCATAAATGATATATTGAATTCTTTTTGCAAATAGAGAGAAATACAAATTCTTTGGAAGGTTACATCTTTTCCATTGGCACCGTTTGTAGGAAACTACCTTCCACGCTTCTCTCAGTTGCATTAAGATGGCCCCCTTACTTCCTCTAGAAGCGATCTAATGGGGGAAATCACACCTTCCAATTTTGCGCCTTCAATGGAGCAACGAGTGTTATCATTGGAACAAATGTTGAAAGATGCAAAGTGTCGGTAATCTTCGTACTCCTTTTTGGCAACCAGCGTGCGCAAAGGAGCGAGCGTCATGTGTGCCGCGATTCTGACTCACCGCCCGACAACCTCTTGAACCTTGGGCCGTTAGATCGGTACCACTGAACCTCTTTCTTGACCTATTAATCGAAACAGAACCACTAGCGAGAGGAATTGAGTGAATATGACTCTCTCTCCTCATAGAAGCTAGGACCCTACCCTACGAGCACTAGACGACATGTCGGCCTCTTCGTTCGTCCCGATCATCCTACACCAGACGCTCCTCCACACTTCATGTTACCAAAGTTCTATATGTATGATGGGTCGGAGGATCCTTTTGACCACCGAATGCACTTCCACTATGTCCATGGCCTTCTGAAGTGCTTAGCAGTGCTTTTCTATGCAAGGTGTTCCGTCTAGTCTTGTTAGACATGCCTATCTTGGTTCCACTATCTCACTTTAACACGGTAACACCTTTCACATTTATCGAAATTGGTCACCTAGCATATGTGTTCAAACATGAGGAATGATGTGACATGTTGTTTTAAGAATGGGAATCTTTGAATCGATCGAAACTTTTGAAGTGTTTTTGGGGCATCAATCCTCACAGCTTAGGCAGTGGCGCAAATCCCAGTCCTACAATGATGAAACAAGCCATTTGTCCCAACATGAATTCTTCGATTCACTCACTTTCAGAAGGGAACGGTATCTCTATCTTGGAAGATGACGATCGTCGTAACCCGAAGGCCTTAGCCTCCACATTTGGTTAGGAAGTGGGGCAATACGTGGGTCATCACGAACTCTGCTGACATGACTCCCATTCGCACTGCATACGACGTCCATCGCATGTGGTGGATTATGACCGGTGTAGAAGGCACGTGACTATACATTAGTAATATAAATTGATACATTTATATCCCAAAAAGATTTATTCAATTCTTTCCGCAAATAAAAAGAAATACACATTCTTTGGAAAGTTACGTCTTTTCCAATATTAATGTTAGTTATATATGATTTTTTTCACCTTAGAATCTGTTTTTAAGTTCTTTAAATTTTATGAAAAACACAAGAATACAAATTAACACCCAACTTATTTCATAGAAAATCTAATAATAAATTGACTTTTAAAAAATGTTTTTAAAATTATATTGAATAAGTCAAAATACTTAAAACAAGAGTTAGATATTAAATTTGCAACTAATATTTTTTGAAAAATAGTGAATTTGTAATTTTATTAAATACATATTATTTTCCATATATTTTTAATTTATATTAATTTCCAAACATTTTTTGTTATATTTATTTACTTTGCATTATATTTTTTTATAAGAACTAGAAAATGCTCCTATATGAACTAGAATATGAGACCTCCCAGACAATATCTATATCCCTTTATCACTTGAGTTCAATGTTAATTGTAATTTGAATAATTGCAACGACATGAAATTAATGTTTTAAGAAATAATTTGATATGCTGTCAAAAATAGAAAATTTTGATATAATATAAAATGTTTTTATTATATGATTAAAAACACTAAAATCTTTCTCATAAGACTATACTAACCAAATATAATAAAATCATTTTCTTTAACATTTTTTTCCATGCCTTTATACAACCTAAAATTTTATTTTTACACGCATTCATGATCAATATATTAGCATTATATGTCCTAAAAAAAATGGATTCAATTATTAATGTATGATTCATTTTTATGATCCTAATTATATATATATATATATATATATATATATATATATATATATATATATATATATATATATATATATATATATTGTAAATTTAAAAATTATTTATATTTACACGACATAAAACTAACCAAAGAAAACATTGCATTGAAAATATAATTTAAAAATAAACTTTTAATTTATTCTTTTTATATCTATTTATTTTGCATTAAATCGATATAGTACTTTATTTTTATAAAGATTTGAATTTGGAACCTGGCCACCCGTTCCCCACTTTACAACTCGAGCCAAGCCTCAAGTGGATCGATTCTTATAATTCAATTCGAAGCTTAATTAATTTTTTTTCAAAAAGTAGATAAAAACTGGTTCATAAAATTTGTTTCAAAAGTGAAACCTAAAAATGATTCTGAAAAAAACAATTCTCAATCTTCCGCTTATAGTTGTCTGAGTGTCTTCTTCAGCGAGTACAAAAATACGGCAAACTGGAGGAGCATGAACTCAAGGATTCAGTTATCCCCGTGAAGGAAGAACCGATCCAGGAAGTTTATGTTGGAATAGTGTACGTCTTTCGAATATATCTCATTTTTAAAAGGAATTTTATTATTTAAATTAATTTTTATTTTGATTTTGCCAAAGTCTCCAGAGAGACTTTTACTAGGCCAAGTTTCAAGTTTGTGTGTAAAATTTTATATTAATTTATTGTTAAATTGTCTCCGGCCAATTACAAATTTTTATTATTATTTTATTAAATAAAATATTATCCTTTTTAAGCTAAATTGGTTAAGGTTATTGATGAATATACAATTAGAAGCGATAATTATAGCATAACACATACCTTCAAGTCCTACAGTACCATTTTTACATAAGAATAGGTACTTTTAATTGCTTTTGTGTTTTTCTGGACTTGTGCAGGTCTTTCAGGTCTAATGCATAACTGTACAAAGATTTATGTCCGGGAAGCAAATATGGATCATTGAGGATGTGGCAGCCGGTTGGTGAAGTTTCGGGAACTATAACAATCTTTGGAAGCACGGAGGGCAAAGTATACCCAGTGCACCTTCAGCGTGCACCGGTACACCGTGCGAAAAAGTGGCGGTAAGCGAAGTGTCTTGGTACACCTTGACATGTCTTAGGTACCCATGCGAGAAAGTGGCGAGTAGCCAAAGTGTCTTGGTACACCTCTGCATGCTCTTAGGTACACTGTGTGAAGATACAGGGGTGGTAGAGATTTAAGCCCTAACGCAAGAATGCGCTTGTCAATCGACCTTTGTGCGAGATCACATTGGAGAGGGGTATAAAAGCCAGAGGATACAAGGAGAAAGAACTTGACCTTCTAGGGTTAGGTTTTTCATAGGAGAAGGGTTCATCTCCATAGTTCGAGGGGAAGATTTGTTGATGAGGATTAAAGACTTTATTTTTCTGGAACTTTCTGATTTTCAAGCACATGTAATCTTTCAGTAGGAACTCAGACTTCAATTTTCATTCTCAGTATTTTATCTTTTCATCCTTAGGTTTTGCAATAAAATTCTGATTTTCTCAAAGTTCCTCTTATTAATAAATTCTCTTCAATTATGAATTACCTTGTAATTTCCATGGAGTTCTAAACTTCTATGCTGGGGTTCTACGGTGGAAACTCACCCTGATCAAGGTAAATTCCCTCAATTTATCTTTTATACCTCAATGGATTGTGTGATGTTACTCGCTTGTAGAAATTGTGTAAAAACCTTAGTTGGGCATCCTCTTGACAACGTGTGAACGAGAGATCCTCGGTACATGTTGTGCTTGATTATAAATGCAAGCTAAGAGTCTGAATTAATTGGGAACAAGTGTTTAACATCACTCAATCATCTTTCTTTTCAAAAGAGCATTTAAGGATTAATCTTCCATCGAAGACCATTTATCAATGGCTCTTTAGATGAGGCGTAAAATAAGAATTGAAATTATGTGATCATAAGTGAAGTGAAACCTAGGAATCCAAGCAATCATCTTTACATTTTAAAATGTCAAAACAATCAATCTATTCGATCAAGCAACCCACAACCTGATTCCGCACTAAATTACACTTTTTATGGAGAATAGCTCCTACGGATCAACAAATTTAGATCACTCCCTGTGGAGATGACCTGTGGATTCCCATAGTATTACAATGCTAGACAACCTTAATTCCAACGCTTGGGAATAGAATTCAGCATACGAATAAGAACGAAGCATATTTGGCGCCGTTGCCGGGGAGTGGCGACCAATCAGTTATTCGGCGGAGAAGTAGAGGTAATTTGCAATTGCATTGCAAATCCGGTACGTTCTCTACTTTTCTTTTTAATTTGTTTTTGTTAGAAATCTCAGTGGGTATTTCCTTGGATAGAGTAGGATTAGTGCATGTCGGTTTGGACTCGCAACGAGCAACGCCGACTTGTAAGAATTGCACCTCCTAGAAACTCTGAGGAATCTATAATAAGTCAAGTGTTTCAAGATAACATTTTACCTCAAATGGATCATCCTGGGAATCAGCAACATCTGTTTAATGAACATACTCAAGGGATTCCAGTTAACCCACAAGGAATCCATGAACCCCCACAACATGGAGATGATGTTACACTCCCAGTAGCACCGATAATGGGAGAATGTTAACTTCGGCATAATCAATACGAGGGTCCCCACCATGCGCTACCTAATGTGGAAAGAACTCTTGAGATCTTGCAGCCTCAGCGAACTACAACAAACTCATGTATTCGCCTGCACGAAGAGGCGAGCAATTCCTCATGAAGTCGGGAAATGATCCGTCTTTTACACAGTATATCACGGGGTCGAATCGAGAGGAACCCTACTCATTCATGAGAGACTTTGAGGATGTTTGCTTGTGCATTTCTCTCTCTCTTGGCTCCACCTCTCCATAATACATTCGGTTTTATTTCCTTTTGCTCACAAAGGAGAAAGCCAAATTGGTTCATTCTCTTGCACCCTAATTGATCTTTACATGTGGGAAGATGCATAGGAATGAATTAAATTATGAAATTCTTGCTCACTTTACTCTGATAACAAATGCGAGCAATTCGAATTTTAAGAAAAGCCAGGTGAACCTTTTGTTGCGGTATGGGAGAGATACAAGGATCTCCTCTATGCTATCCCTCATCATGGATTGGATGTAGGACAAATATGTGCATACTTTCATCAAGGACTATCCTTAACTAATAAACAATACATCCAAATGATGTGTGCGGGCGAATTTTATGAAAAGAGTGCTAGGGAGGCAATCCAACTTTTTGACACCATAGCAGAAAATGCTCGAACATGGGAGACTAACACCTCCATAGACACTGCTAAAGTGCATAATACGCCTATAGGGGGAGGAATCCATCACCTAAAGGAGAATGATGAATTACAAGCAAAAATCTCCAATTTAACAAGGAAGTTGGAGGCCATAGAGATGAAAAAGGTAAATGAGGTAACTAGTGTACCTCAAGTACCTTCAGACGATTGTACCTGCAGTGGAGAGCCATGCATAATATGCGATGACCCTACACACTCAACTATCAATCGCCCAAACCTTCTCGTTATGGAGCACTGTGATAGAGCAAGCTAATGCTCTTAACTACCAAAGGAAGCCGTCTAATTCCCCATACCGAAACATATAATCCTGGATGGGGTAAGCATCCTAATTTTAGTTGGAGAAATGAGGGAGGCCTAATAAACTCCGCTGCAAACTTAAGGTCCCCATTACCAAAACCAAAGTTTTCCAAATTCAGCCCCTCCATTTCAGAATCAAGGCCCCCAAGGATTTCCTATGAACTCTAATCAAGGTTTTCATCCACCGAATCAAGGGAATCCAAACCCACAGCCTTATCAACCCCCACATAAGAGAAGTTTGGAGGATATAGTAACACAGTTTGTACAAACCCAACAATCCACAAACACGTAGCTTCGAACTGCTTCCTCGAATGATGTGAGATCCCAAATAACTGCTAATCTCTTCTATGTAATTTCCAACAGGAAAAAGGGAAACTCCCATCTCAACCCATCCAAAACCCCCAAGGTCAAAATAGTGTAGGAGTTTCAGGTCCAAGCGAGGGTACTTTTGAACATTGTAAGGCTGTTACTACTCTTCGAAGCGGTAAGGTAGTTGACAAAACCATCCCAACCAAAGAACCATCACAAGAGTCTCAAAGTGAATCTGTCAGAGATGATGAGGTATCAGACAAGCCTTATGTCCCTAGGACAAACGTTATTGATGTAGGAGCTGCAGGAAGACAAGGTTACCCACATTCCTACAAATTCAGATCCCCTTACAAATGGTAAACCCCAAAGAAAGTAAACAACCATTCTGAGATCTACGAATTATTCAAACAAGTGAAACCGAACATTCCTTTATTAGATGCTAATACAAATTCCATCCTATGCTAAGTTTCCTACAAGATTTGTGCACAAGAAAAGGAAACTAGGTGTCAATAAGGAGGCATTCATGACTCAAGTACCACTCACTGAGCTCGAAACAACTGGGTCTCAAATACAAAGATCTCAGCCCTACTATTTCTATAGCAAGAGGAACTCCAAGTCAACATGCTCTAGTGGATTTAGGGGCAAGTGTTAATTTGTTACCCTTACCTATGTAGACCTGGGGTTGTGAGAATTAGAGCCAACCAATATCACTTCCAACTAGTCGAATCGTAGTGTAAAAAATTCCCAGAGGGATAGTAAAGGATGTATTGGTACAAGTAGACAAGTTCTTACTTCCCGTGGATTTTGTTGTGCCTGACACTCAACCCGTGGTGAACCAAGGAACTCGCTTCCTGATTCGTGGTATTTACTTTGCAACCCGCCAATGCCATTATACACTGTAGTGGGGAGTGCCAATGACACTATCATTTGGTAACATGACTCGTTAATCAATATCTTTAATGTTATCAAGGGACGGAGATGAAGATGAAGTGTGTGAGGTCAACATGGTTGATTCCAGAGTACTTAAATACTTAGACAATGTCTTACATGATGATCCTCTTACATGTTCGTGTTTCAAGTCGACGAGGAAGTGACCACATTAGAATCGGAGTTTCTACACTCCATAATTGAACACAAAGAAGTACTGGAAGTGAATGGGTGGGTCCCTAAATTCGAACCATTGCCACCAAATGAGGACAAGGCATTGCCTTCTGAAGAGAAGCCACCTAAGCTTGAGTTGAAACCTTTACCATCACACCTCAAATATGCTTTCTTAGGGGCGGAAGAAACTTTTCCGGTAATCATATCTTCTTCCTTAGAGATGAATCAAGAAAATCAACTTTTGAAGATATTGAGAACCCACAGATCTCGCTTCTAGATGGACAATCGCAGATATTAAGGAATTAAATTTCCCTTGATCTCGTGACACATGTAATTCATTTAAGAGGATGTTAAACCCCAAAGTAACCACAGACGATTAAACCCATTAAATATATGGTATAGAAGGAAGTCTTAAAACTCTTGGATGTAGGTGTTATTTACCCTATTGCAGACAACAAGTGGGTTAGCCCAACACAAGTAGTCCCTAAGAAATCTGGAGTCACTGTGGTCGCCAATGAAAATAATGAGCTTATTCCTACTCGTGTCACTTCAGGTTGAAGGGTGTGCATAGACTATAGGAGCTTAATGCGGGTACTAGGAAAGACCACTTTGCTCTTCCCGGTTGGTTAACGGGAATGTTAGAGAGAGGACAGGCATGAATTTATCTGTTGATGGGTACTGGTGGTACAATCAAATTAAGATAGCTTTGGAAGATCAAGAAAACTATATTCACTTGTCCTTTTCGGGTACTTTTGCCTTAGAAAATGCCCTGATTTATGTAATGCACCCGTACCTAAATCTGCATGATGGGAATTTTTCAAAGGACATGATAGAAATCATATCAAATTTTCACGGATGATTTCGCTGTGACTCATTCGTATCGCTTCGAGAATTTACTTAAGGTTTTGGAGAGATGTCAAGAGAAGAATCTTGTGTTAAATTGGGAAAAGTGTCATTTCATGGTAACACAAGGGATTGTCTTAGGCCATATAGTATCAAAAAATGGAATTGAAGTTGATAAGGCCAAAAGTCGAACTCCATTTCCAAATCCTACTCACTCCTAAGTGTGTTAGAGACATAAGGTCATTCTTGGGACACGCCGATTTCTATAGAAGATTTATAAAGGATTTTAGTGTTATAGCTCGTCCCTTATGCACTCTGCTTGCCAAAGATGTCCCTTTCACATGGTCACAAGCTTGTGACATTGCTTTTACTAAACTCAAAACTATGTTAGTGTCACCTCCTATCATGCGGTCTCCTAATTAGGACCTTCCATTTGAGATCATGTGTGACGCTAGTGATTATGCTATAGGGGCTATTTTGGGACAAAGGGAAGACAAAAAGGCTAGAATTCACTATGCCAAAGAAAACACTAGATTCCGCACAAGCAAACTACACAACCACTCGAAAAAGAGTTTTCGGGTCGTCAGTGGTTCGTGACAGAGAAGCTTAGGTCATACATTGTGGCCCTCCTCAGAACTATTTTCACGCATCATGCAGCTTCTTGAAGTACCCGCTTCTGCAGATACAAAGCCTCTAAGCAATCAGGTGGATTTACTATGCCAAGAATTCAATATGACAATTAAAGATAAAAAGGGGGTCGAGAATGTGGTAGCTGACCACTTATCTCGATTAGTTCCAGAATCCAATTCTTATGACGTATCCATTGGCGACAGTTTTCCTGATGAGCAGCTTTTTGCCCTTGTTCATTGCCCTTGGTACGCCGACATTGTAAATTACTTAGTAACTGGTCAAATTCCATCCCAATGGACTTCTCAACAGAAAAAGAAATTTTTGGCAGATATTAAGAAATATTACTTTGATGATCCTTATCTATTTAAATACTGTCCAGACCAATTAATGAGAAGATGTGTGCCCAATGATGAGCAAATCAGGATCCTAACCTTTCACATTCCGGCTTACGGAGGGCATTTTTCCGCAAGAAAAACAACATAGATTTTGCAAGCTTCTGGTTTTTACCGGGCCTACCCTATTTAAAGATTGTTTCAATTCCAAAACTGTGCTCAATGCCAACAATTAGGAGGGGTCACAAAACTAAACGATGATGCCCTTACTCCCCATCTTAACTATCAAATCTTCGACTGCTGGGGTATAGATTTCATGGGACTTTTTCCCCCTTCTTGTAGGTACTTATACATTCTGTTATCTGTTGATTATGTGTCTAAGTGGGTTGAGGCTATTCCGACGAGAACCAATGACCATAAGGTTGTTTTGAAATTTATAAAGGAACACATTTTTCTCTCGCTTGGAGTACTGCAGTAATTATTAGTGATGGTGGACTCCACTTTGTAATCGATCTTTTTGAAAACTGCTAAAAATATGGAGTCACCCATAAAGTTTCCACAAAGATACCACCAATGTATCATTAATGTCAACTAGCTAATAGGAGATAAACATATTTTGGAAAAATCCGCTGCTCCAAATCGCAAAGACTCGGTCACTTCGACTTCGACGCCTCGGGCCTACCGTGACCGCAAAAACCATTCTGTATGTCTCCCTATAGGCTTGTTTATGGAAAGGCTTGTCATCTACCTGTCGAAATGGAACATCGGGCTTATTGGGCTATTAGGAACACGGGAATTCGAGACGAACTGCTGTGTAATACAGCCTTATTATAAATGAAACGAGCTTGATGAACTACGCGAGAGTCGTATGAAAGCCGTAGGATTTACAAAGAACGGCCTGTTGTTCCATGACAAGACTATTGCTCCTGGAACGCTCGAATCCAAACCAAAAGGTCCTCATTGCATGCCCACTCGCTGCACTTATTTCCTAAAACTTCACTCGGACTAGTCCGCTCATTGTTAAAGTAGTCTCTCCATACGAGCCGTGGAAATCGGAGAATCCGTGAGACCTAAAGTCTTTCAAAGTTAATGGTCAACGCCAAGCCATTCCTCGAGCATTTCAATCTTCAAGAGACTAGTGCGACTTACAGATTCACTTTACCAGATACCCTCGCCGAAAGTAAATTGCTCTCAACTTGTCAGATATAGTTTTGATTTTGCTTTTATTTTCTGCTTTTGCATTTTATTTCTCTTGTTCTTACTCCATTTGCTTTGGTAATAAAAATAAAAATAAAAACAAAATTTTTATAGCCCTTGTTTCTATGTTGTTTCCCGCATGTTGTGCAGGGTCCTCAGTTCTATGCATTGAGGACAATGCTTGTTTCTATTGTGGGGGTGGGCGTACACTGGTTGAACCTAACTATGCGCTTGTTACATGTTCAGTGTATGGCAAATTTTTTCGAATTGTGCTTCTTTTAGATATAATACTTGACCTGAAATGTATAGAGCCGCATGATCTCATTAACACTCCACATCATCTCAATGCATGTATATTTTTTAACTAGCATGCACAAAAATCTTTATATTCATCTTTTGGGCTCTATACCCTTGCATTTTGCCCTTATTACTTACACAAAACACATACCTACTGACCATACTCTTGTCTTGCCTGCTTGTGCTCCCTCTTGTGCATTAATTTGGCATGTCATGTTAACTCTATGCATCATAGTCTTTGAGGAACATCTTGCATAACTGGAAAATGATTAGAGGCCATGTTTTCTGTGTACACTTTGTGGAGTCGTGTTGTCCTATCCCTTGCACCTATTTTGAGCCTTAAGTTGCCAAGTTGGTTCAAACCCTAGGAACCCCGATCATCCGCAATACAGTGGCCCATTGAAAGATTGAAAGTGTCTAAAGAAGGAGGTAATGACAACTCCATGGAAACAATGGGCTTTGGTAGAATATAAGCAAAAGAAAGTGAGCATGCAAGTAACCCGCGGATGGAAGGTACTGACAATAACAAATTTCACATCGGCACCACTGTTCCTAATTTGCAAAAATTATATAAAAATAAAAATATAAAAAAAAAAAAAAAAAAAAAAAAAAAAAAAGGGAACAAAGGACAAGACAACCTCCAAGTGTACCTGACACCCCGCGCAGGACAAAGGCTAAAGTGTGTACGGCACACCTCCAAGTGTACCGGCACCGTACAAAAAGAGGCAAATAAGCCAAAGTAAAAATTTCCACACCACTAACGTACCCCGCATACGCGCCTCGGCTGGGGGCAACAGTATTTTTAACCCAAAATTTTGTGCCTTTGATATTCCAACCCTCCACCACTCTCTACAAAGCCAAACCCTAGCCTTTTTGCCCTCTCACACAAGCAACCTTGAGTTTGTCTGCTTCGCTGCAGTTTCCATCGGCCGTTCCTGATTCTCCCGCATTCTTTGTACCTGACGTGGTAAGCCTCTCAAAACCCTCGGAGCATTTTCGTGCTATCCAATTATACATGGACTTGTTCGCTGGTTTTGGTTAAGGGTTTTCTCAGACTGGGTGGTTTAGTGGTCTCTACAATCAGATGGGAGGAAATTTCTGTCTGACTACATGGGGCCACTGGCATTTCGAAACGGATTCGGGACCTTGTTTTATATGTGTGGGCTATTTGTGCCATCATTGCCATCCTTGTCGTATCTATGGCACGATCCAAGAATATTGGGAAAGGAAAAGCCGCCTTAGCTCCTCCGCGGAGGGTCGTGAAGAAGAACCTGACTTCACGCCCGCTTAAAAGGGCAAAGGAAAGCAAATGTAGTCATCTTCGCAGAGCGCAGGAAGTGTCGATAGTGATGATGATGAGAAATGAGGCTATGCTCACGAGGGTTTTGAGTCATAAATAGGAAATGGGCCCAAATTAATCAAGAACAAGGGATTTCACTGCGAGAGGGGCGTGAAGTTGGAGACATTCTTGTACTCATCCCATCAGGGGAATTATTCAAGAATGTATCATGCGCCAGGTGCAATGAGGTTCAGTGGATATTTCCCTACTATGGTTCGGGAGTTTTATAACAATATGAAAGAAAATCGCCGGGTCGAGACCCATTGGGAGGCCACTTGACGGGGTGTGGGCAAACACTGATCACCCCGATTCGATAGCTCAATTCCAAGATGTCCGCCTCCTACCCTGGACCGACCTTACCCACTTAGGGCTATCACTGATTTTGATGCCCAGTTGTTCACTGAGGCTATGTGCACTCACCCAGTGACCATGAATGGCTTCATGAAAAAAGAATTTGTACCAGGGAAGCTCAAATTGGAATATGCATTAATGAATAAGATTATTCATGATCGAATTGGACCTAAGGGCAATGAGAAATCTCCCAGCAGAGAACAAGTTCAGTTCCTATATGAAGTCATGACCGGGAAACTTATCGATTATGCCTTAGTCATATGGTGCGTGATGAGGGACTTTCTGCAGTTCTAGCATGAAAGTAGACATATTCCATTCCCATCGCTGGTGACGAGTCTTGTAGAAGCTGCGGGAATGAGGGGAGCGACTAAGGAAAAGAGGGTGCTTCCTAGATTGGGGCCTATTACAAACAAAACTGAGGCCAAGAGCCGAGCCGCATCTACGGTGACTCCCAAATTTCTACGCCCCAAATGACGATCTCGGTCCTTCATCTACAAAGACAAAGACTTTATGAGCACATTCCCATTGAAGAGAATGGAGCGCTGAATAAAAGGGTGGTTCAAATGTACTTGGGAAACAAGTGTGTTTTGACCGCAGGATTTCCTAGGCTCGAGTCATATTTTCCTTAGGAGAGTCCATGACGGCGATGCCACGCTCGACTTGGATGGAGATTCAGAGGAGCTGGATGACTGCGTCGATGAGGATGCATTTTCTTCTGCAGATGATGAGGAGGACACCGTGTAGTAGTTTATTAGGCCAGATTAGGGTGGTGTTGGTAATTGGGTAGTAGACCTAAGCCATGTTATGCCAACACCCATTTTGTTCATTTTACCTGTAGCCTACTTGGCCACATGCTAAAACCTTTAAGACCTTTTTTATTCCATTTGTGTCTCGCTGCTTTTCGACTCCATGCATAGTAGTCGGGTGGTGTGGTTCAGGTCCAATGGTCGTCTTATAATATCGATTATTTCAGTTCAAATATCTGCATTACCACTTTTCTTTTCCTCAATTCCATAGTCCCTTATTTGAATAGCTGATTTTGTGTTAGCTTGTTGCTATGTTCATTGCTTAAGACTGTGGTTTAGTGCTAAATGAGTCATACGGGTACATGCTATAGCTAGTAAAGTATTATATTTCATATTTGCTCTCTTGAAGAACTTGCAAAGCTTAACTGTACCAAGCGCATTTGTTTGAATTCATAACTAGTGGGTGTCTCTAGTCTAAATCTTGCTAGGGACTAGCAAGATGCAAGTCGTGTGTATGGTGATGAATACACACCGAAAGGCAATTATAGCATAACTTACCACCTTCAAGTCACACGGTACCCACATTTTACATAAGAATAGGTATTTTTAATTGCTTTTGTGTTTTTCTGGACTTGTGCAGGTCTTTCAGGTCTAATGCATAACTGTACAAAGATTTATGTCCGGGAAGCAAATATGATCATCGAGACGTGGGCAGCCTGGCCGGGTGAAGTTTCCTGAACTATAACAATGTCGGAAAAGCACCGAGAGGAAGTGTACCTAAGACACGTTCAACTTGTACCTAAGACACCGTGCAAAAAAGTGGCAAGAGGGCAAGTACCCAGATACCTTCAACGTGTACCAAGACCCATGCGTGCAAAGTGACAAGAGCAAAGTGTACCTAAGACACCTCTAACATGTACCGGTACACCTGTGTGAGAATTACGGGAATTGAGTAGGAATTCAACTCTAACGCAAGGGCACACTTGTCAATCAACCTTTAATGCGAGATCACATTGGAGAGGGGTATAAAAGCCAGAGGATACAAGGAGAAAAGAACTTTTGACTACTAGGGTTAGGTTTTTCATAGGAGAAGGGTTCATCTCCATAATTCGAGGGGAAGATTTGTTGATGAGGATTAAAGACTTTATTTTTCTGGAACTTTCTGATTTTCAAGCACATGTAATCTTTCGCAGGAACTCGTACTTCACTTTCACTCGCATTTTATCTTTTCATCCCAGTTCGCGAATAAAATTCGATTCTTCTCAAAGTTCCTCTTATTAATAAATTCTCTTCAATTATGAATTACCTTGTAATTTCCATGGAGTTCTTAAACTTATGCCGGGTCTCTACTATGGAAACTCACTCGATCAAGGTAAATTTCAATTTATCTTTTATACCTCAATGGATTGTGTGGATGTTACTTCGCTTGTAGAAATTGTGTAAAACCTTAGTTGGGCATCCTCTGACAACGTGTGAACGAGAGATCCTCTATGATACGTTGTGCTTGATTATAAATGCAAGCCAAGAGTCTCGAATTAATTGGGAACAAGTGTTTAACACTCAATCATCTTTCTTTTCAAAAGAGCATTTAAGGATTAATCTTCCATCGAAGACCATTTATCAATGGCTCCTAGATGAGACTGTAAAATAAGAGGTGGGAATTATGTGATCATAAGTGAGTGGAAACCTAGGAATCCCAGCAATCATCTTTCTATTTTAAAATATTCAAAACAATCAATCATTCAATCAAACAACACAACCCCACAATTCCCTTTTAAATTACACTTTTTGTGGAGAATAGCTCCTACGGATCAGCAAATTTAGACCACTCCCTGTGGAGATGAATTGCGGGATTCCACAAGATACAATGTTAGACAACCTTTAATTCCTACGCTTAGGAATAGAATTCAGCATACGAATAAGAACGAAGCAGTTATATTTAAACAAATTATATTTCCTATGGGTAATTGTTTAAATATTAATATTTATGTTATTTCTTGTTAATTAGTTAATTAATTAATTTTACATTTTCTCACGGTTTATTGGAGAGATCCGTAGGAGGCTTCACCTATAACTTGGCCCCTTCTCCCCTCTAAACATACTTCTTCTTATTTAGGATCTCACTCTCAAGCTCTTTGTCTTCTCTCTCATCTCCCTTACTCAAGTGCTTTTATACACTCATCTCTCTCAAGCACTCTCTCTAATTTTCAAATGCACATTTTTTTGGAGGAATATCATTATTCGAGTTATACTGTATCTTACCAAGGTAGGGCACCCAAAATGAGATATGGTTGTCGAATCCTGGAGGTAGTGCACCGGTTCCCTACTCCACCGAGGTTACAAACTAGAGGATAGCAAATCTACTTTAAGGATAGTGCTATTACACGCCTCAGCCATCCGATCGGATAAGTCATTATACCTTAATCGTTCATTGTTTGGTTTGTTTTGGGCTAAGTCGAAATCCCTAATATTTTTCTAAAAGACCTTCTATTAGTAGTATCAGAACCTAAGACTGTAAGTGGTAACTTGTTAGTACATGTAAGGTATAACTACTAGGGGTGGACGTGTGTAATGCTTCTCGGTGGATTTGGCTATGAAGGCACAAATTCCAACCCTCAATTTTTTTCTTGTTTTAAAGGGGAATTCAATGGGGAAGGAAAATATGTCCCTCTCAAATCCCATAAGTTAAAATGCCCCTCGATGCCCATTTCTAGTTCTTCAGAATTGTAAATTTTGTGCCATTTTATGTATATTCGAGTTTCTTTGGGCTATATATGTTCGGGTTCTCGTAAATTTGAGGGAAAATCAAAGAAAAAAATAAGAAGGAAAAATAAAAGAAAATAAAATTGAATTAAATTTATATAATATTTTATTTTGCTACCTCAAATCAATTTTTTTGTTTAAAACTCATCAATATAAAGATTAAATAATTTTATAATATTTAAAATTTTAAGTAATTTTATTTATATATGATTTTCTTTAAAATTTATAAGACAATCAAACAAAAGAAAATTATTTTCCTTAACATTTTTTCCTAATATTTTTCTAAAACCAAACACAACCTTTTTTTTTTTTTACATCTATTCATTTGGAATTACAATGTTATAAGATTCTCATATCCCGAGACTCGACATGATCCATCCCTATGCCCCGCCTAAATCTTTTTTTAACCATCGAACAGCCTCACGCAGACATAAATTTTTATTAGACAATTACTCGAATATTAGAAAATAATTTTTTTAGAATTTTTTTTTATTTCCTTAGTACTTT
Source organism: Tetrastigma voinierianum (assembly GCA_016808115.1). Taxonomy (NCBI): domain Eukaryota; kingdom Viridiplantae; phylum Streptophyta; class Magnoliopsida; order Vitales; family Vitaceae; genus Tetrastigma; species Tetrastigma voinierianum. The sequence continues at coordinate 79,285 of JAEQBH010001693.1, forward strand.
TTAGAAACCAAACACAACTTTGTATTTTTGCCCCGCCTCAACTTATTTTCTGGGTTCACCACCGTGGCAAACCATCATATTATTTTCCTGATTTTAGTTAGAGGATTTCTTGGTCATATGGTTAGTGGAGTCGTGGAAGAGATGTGATCTCTCTTCTAAGCCTTTTTAATAGCATTTGTTAATGTGATTGACATAGCGGTTAGTAGCATCTAGTTGTTCTCTGCAATATTTTATTTTTCCATTCAATCTCTTTTATTTAATATTCTGGTATCAGAGCCAACCTTTCCCATTTGATTTTTTTTTTTTTTTGGCATAATGAGTGACCTACAAGTTGTCGGTGGAGTTAAGAAACTCAACAATCAAAATTACAATTCCTGGTCTACATGTATGATGTCTTACATGCAAGGCCAAGATCTGTGGGAGGTTGTAAATGGAAGCGAAGTTATGCAACCAGCGGAAGATGCAAATGGCACGCTGTAAAAATGGAAAATTAAAGCAGGCAAAGCAATGTTCGCCTTGAAAACAACAGTTGTAGAAGATGTTTTAGAGCATATTTGGGATGCCAAAACTCCGAAAAAAGCATGGGATATGTTCGCCAGTCTTTTCTCAAAGAAGAATGACAAGAGGCTTCAACTTCTTGAAAGCGAGCTATTATCAGTAGTGTAACGCTACATGACAATCGCTCAATACTTCCAGAAAGTGAAGACGCTATGCTGGGAGATTTCTGAGTTGGATCCACAGGCTCCAATCGGGGAAACTAGGATGAAGAGAATAATCATCCATGGTTTAAGACCAGAATTCAGAGGCTTTGTTGCTGCAGTACAGGGATGGAAAAATCAGCCATCACTTGTTGAATTCGAGAATGTGCTTACTAGGCAAGAAGCATTGGCTAAGCAAATGGGTGGAATTTAGATGAAAGGTGAGGAGGAAGCACTCTACGCCAATAAAATTAAAGGGAAACTAAGCAAAGAAATTGTAGCTAGATACAAGAGAAATGGGGATAAAACAAAAAGTGATCAAAGTGGAGGGAGTGCTTGTACAAGGGGAACTTCGAAGATCCATGACCACAATAAAAAGTTTGAGAGGAAATGTTACAATTGTGGCAAGAAGGGTCATATGGCGAAAGTGTGCTGCTCATAAAGAAAAAGGTTCTCGTGGAGTAATGCTAGCCGCACCTTAAGTGAAGAAGAATGGGATGTTGGAGGCGTTGATTGTTAAATGAGGTTAGGCCACAAGAGATGTTTCACAACAACATCATAAGACAGAATAGATTATGAGAATGAGTGGATTGTTGATTCGGGCTGCTCAAACCATATGATAGGTGATAAAGAGAAGCTACAAAACTTGCCAAAATATAAAGGAAGTCGTGTGGTGATGATAAAAAACAACTCAAAGATGCCGATAGCTCACATTGGTAATACAGTAGTCCCTCCCTGATGTAGTCCTATTAAGGCGCCACTTTAAAATGTTTACCATGTTCCAGGTATGAAGAAGAATCTTCTTTTCATTGGCATAATTAACATATTCTGGTCATTTTGTTCTTTTTGGTCCTAAAGATGTGAAGGTTTATCGCAACGTTGAGGTTCAAGAAGAGCCAATGATGAAGGGACGAAGAGTAGAGTTAGTCTACGTGATGTTTGTAGAAACTGCATATGTAGATAAGACAAGAAAAAACGAGACAGCAGAATTGTGGCACATGAGACTAAGTCATGTTAGCTACTCTAAGCTAGATATGATGATGAGAAAGTCCATGCTGAAGGGACTTCCACAACTTGAAGTAAGAACAGACATGGTCTGTGTAGGCTGTTAATATGGAAAAGCACATCAGTTACCGTATGAAGAGTCCAAATTTAAAGCAAAGGAACCATTATAGTTAATTCACTCTGATGTGTTTGGACCTGTAAAACAAGCCTCCATTGGTGGGATGAGGTACATGGTGACTTTTATTGATGATTTTTCTAGATATTTGTGGGTTTTCTTTATGAAGGAAAAAATATGAAACTCTATCAAAGTTCAAAGAATTCAAAAGCACAACAGAAGCATAGATTGGTAAACAAGTGATGAGTATACTTTATACTCATTTTATCCTTATGGTTTACTTATATTTTTAGTAGTTTTATTTATAAATAAAGGATCTAATGTCGAAATGTTCAATTTGTGATTAGGTCAACTATAAGCCAATATGGAGCAAAAACAAAGGGATAAAGCCCAAAAATCAACAAACTACACATGTAGCAGTAGCTACTGTGTTTTGATGTTTTAAGTTGCATAATGATCCCTAATGGCTACAATATTGATATGTATGGATAGGAGACTTCTCATGCTTTCCAAAGAGACCTTATTCACTCCATTTTGATTTCAAATGATCAAGTTATGACTATTGGTATTTGAAGGAAGAAAAGAAGAGAGCTCAAAAGTGACAAGTTGGAGAATTTTGTACATTCAGTATTTATAATAATATCTAAAGTATTTTTCCTTGATACATATAGATTCTACACTTCAAGAGTTTTCCAACGGTACTAAGAACACCTAAATCGAAGTTCGGATGACAAAGTTATGACCTTACGAAGTTTGTGCAAAACAGGAGCCGGCAAGATCGCCGCCGAGACATTGAGAACCAACGTCACGATGTTGCGTAGAGTGCAAAATAGAGCATCTCTTGACGTCGCGACGCTGCCTAACGACTCAGTGGTTGGTTTCAGTCAATTTTTAGCCCATTTTGAGCCCATAATTGTGGGTTTTATAGCTCAAACCCGAAGGAGATGCCAGAGGACATTTTTAGGAGGTTTGGAAGGAGGGAAACACCCTAAGGCATGGTTCTCTTTGGGGAAGAAGATGAATTGAAGAAGATGAAGATTGAAAAGGAGATTTGGGCTTCATTCATCACATCACATGTTTTCTCTTATCTTTATGGTTGTATATTTCCCATTGATGGACTGATTTTCGTTTTCTAGGTTTTTGTTGTATTTTGGACATGGATCTTATATCTAATGGTTGATTTTATTCTATTTCTATCGTTTTTTGTGATCAGAGTATCTATTAATTTATTCTCGTTGATAGCTTACATATATATTAATTTCTAGCTAATCTCAATATGGAGAGTGGTTTCTCATGAGATTCGAGAAGGAAAAGTGAGAAATTAGATATAGATGAGTTAACCTAATAAATTTGATAATATAGGATTATCAATAATTAGGAGGCTTGGTAGTTCTTTGATTTTAATGCACCTTTAACACTTGGGGTTGAACTAAGAAGCAAGAAACCTAATGATAAATGGTAGGTTATTTGACCTTGAGAAAGACTTTAATTACATTAGATAAGAATTGTCTTGGATAGCACTTTCATGAGACAATAGAGTGGAATATTGATATAGATATAATAGAAATGTCCAATTGCACTAAATACCCTAGAAATATATTATCTCTTTGTGTCTCGTAGTTGCACAATTTGTTAGTCTATTAATTTTTCTTTAGTTTAGTTTAATTTAAATTCTACTTAAACAATCTTTGACCTTTTGAATATTAGAGAAGTGTTTTAATTTTGGTACTTAACACCCCCATTTTCCCCGTGGATCGATATCCGTACTTAGGTACATTTTATTACTCGACAAACGTATACTTCTGCAATGTAATAAGCACTCATCACATATATTTTACTCCGCATATTTTTAATACACATCACAAAAATATGCCTATCAACAGTTCATTGCCTATGCACTTACAACGTATGGAGAGATAATACCATATGAATTCTCTAACTTCCTTCGAGAAAATCGAATACGTCGTCAGTTCACATGTTCTAATACTCCACAACAAAACGGGGTGGTTGAAAGGAAGAACAGGCACTTGGCAGAAGTATGTCGAAGTATGCTTCATAAGAATGTTCTTGGGGATAATTTTATGGAAGCAATGAAAATTGCAACTTTCTATTATTAATAGACTTCTCAAAGAAAGGTTATGTTTTCTTTCACCTTTTGAAAAATTAAGGAGCAAGATTGTAATACCCCTAAAAAAAAAAAACAAAAAACAAAAAACAAAAAAAAAAAGTTTCCAAAATAAGAAGGGCTAAAATGAAAATTTTCAAAGGAGCTTTTAACAAAAAATATAAATGTTTTGCTAAAAAGAAACAATAAAAGTTTCTTACACAATCCTAACCTTCTTCACTTTTCTCTCAAGGAGAGGATAGGTGAGCTAGGGTTTCAAAAGAAGGATTTCAAGCTTGAAGAAGCATCCACCCTAAGTAAGTATTTCTTTTCCTCTCTTGTTTGAAGCATGTGATGTGTCTAAGAGTAAAGAAAATCTTTGAGAGCAGAAAGGTAAGTGAAAATATTTTGTACTATTTTGGGAGATTTATGATATCTCCTTATCCAATCGTTCGATTACTTTAGAATTTGGATATGTTTGAGATAAGAGAATGATCTACAATCAGAAAGGTGGAGATCGTGCTTTAAGGATTGAGTTGAGATTTATTCTTGTTTGAAGCAAACAATTTCAGAAATTAGTTTTAGTTTCAGTAAAATTAGTGTAAGCCTTCATTCTCATTATTCAACCGTTGGATTGCTTTTAATTTTGGATATATTTGAGATAGGACAATGATTTACGATTTGAACGGTTCAGATCATGTTTAGAGGTTTCAAATGAGTGTTATACTCCATTAATGCAAGGCTTTAAATCGCTTCAATTTTTGTAAGTTTAGTGTAAGCCTTTGTTCTCTCTATTCAACTGTTGGATTGTATTGAAATTTGAATATGTTTTATATAAGACTTTGATCTAAATTATGAACGGTGGAGATCAGAATTTTTGACTTGATGAAGGAGATATTAGAGCAAAACCATGATAATGATCAAACTACATTTAAATTAGTTTAGAAAAGAAAGTAATAATTGAGTGCAAATTATTCATAGAGTAATAATAATAATAATAATAATAATAGTAAGTTTAAAATAATAAATAATTAAATTAAAATAACATTGAAGAAAAAGAAATAATAGTTTAGATAATTAATGAGTTTTTTTTCGCTTTTATTTGTTTAGGTGACGTAGACTCTTAACTGAGTTTAATTGTGGAGTGGTATCATTCAAGAATTTTGAGTTGCTTTGAGGCAAGGAAGATTAATATAGTTTTTCTTTTAAAACAAAATATTTTGCTATTATATGTGATTCTGAGTTTTGATAATTTGTATTTGTTTAAATTATATGTATGGATCAAATACAAGTTTTGTTTGGAAAATGGATTTGAAAATGTTCATGGTAGAGATTGAAAGTTATGAAGATATATTTTTGTATTTTTATGAATTTGGAAACATGAAGAGAATATTTGACTTTGGTTTTTATGGCCCTCGTCAATGGGCATAAACTTGACAAATATGGCTCATGTTAATGGGTATAAACTTGATAAATACGACCTATGTCAATGGGTATAAACTTGATCACTGCACTCGCCAATGGGTATAAATCCTGACAAATACAACCCCGCTAATGGGTAAGGCAACTTTCTGACAAATATGGCCCCGATCACCCGATATAAACTCAAAAATCCGACCTGGGACAACTAAGTTATAAGAGGTTGGACAAAATGACCATTGTCAACGGGTTAGAATAGTTGGCATTTTATTTGAAAGAAAATTGTTTTGAGAACCAAGAGTGTAAGTATTTTGGAACGGCCCTTGTCAAATAGTTAGAATAGTTGACATTTTATTTGAAATAAATCTTTTGAGAACCATGAGTATATGTATTTTAAAGTATTTACGGATTTGATTATGATATTGAATTGTTTAAGAAACAGGAAATATGATGAACATTAGTTTGAAATATATTTATATATATTATTTATTTTGTACTCATGATTTTAAGTGAGACGGTGAGGAAAATAAAAATATGTTATATCTCCAATTTTGTGAATTTAAAATATTTGATCCATGAAAATGTATTAACATTCCTTATTGGGCTTTTAGCTCACTCCTTATTATTGATCATTTTTAGGTGTCCTAAACCTTGGCGAAGAGTGATTTTGGGGTAGGCAGAGATGAAAGTTGAGAACTATTTTTGAGTTGGTATTTGTTGGAAAGACTTAGGATTGTCGGACTACTTTAATGCTTTGAGAATTAATGTTTGCAAACTTCAATTTGAAGGATTTTATGTTGCTAGAATGTTACACTTTAAGATTATTAGTTTTGAAAATTTTTATCATGTTGGAAGACGTTGGTTCAATGACATTTTGTTATACTTTGGAAGGTTTTATGCCTTTGGAAGATTTTGATTTTATGAAATTAATTTAATTCTTCTTGTTAGCATATTTGGGACAAACAAGATTCATAAACATAAATTTTAAAAGCGTGGTTTAAAGGTGGGATTTTAGAGCCCTATATGTGAATGAAAAGTAATGCCCTTGGTTCGGAGTTGGGGTGTTACAAAGACACCCATAGTTAATTATTTTCGAGTTTTCGGATGTGTATGCTATGTATTTATACCTAATCATTTATGTAGCAAAATGGACAAAAAAGTTGTTAGGTTCATTTTTATAGGATATGACAGTTGCTTCGTCTATTTCGTATGCCGAAATTATTCCTAAGCGTAAGAACTACTAAGGTTGTCGAGCATTATAATATTGTGGAAGTCCACAAGTCATCTCCACAGGGAGTGGTGTTCTAGGTGATCCTTAAGGGTTGTTCTCCAAGAATGTATGTTTAAAAGTAAATTATGGGGTTATGGTTGGTTGATTGAGTAATTGATTAAACTGACTATTTTAAACAGAAAGATGATTGATAGGGTTCTTAGGTTTTCACTCACTATTGATCAAGTAATTCCCACCTCTTCTTCACGATCTCATCTAGGAACAATTGATGAATGGTCTTCGATGGAAGATTTTACATTAAAAGTTCTTTTAAAATAAAAAAAAACGACCGAGTGATGTTAAACACTTGTTCAAACAATTTACTCAGACTCTTAGCTCGCATTTGTAATCAAGCATAACTTGTATCGAGGATCTCTCGTTCACACGTTGTCAAGAAGATGCCCAACTAAGGTTTTATAATATTTTTCTACAAGTACTTAACATCATATAATCACAATGGTATAAAAGAGGAATTTAGGTTATTATTTTCGATCAAGGTGAGTTTCCACCGTAAGAACCCCATCATAAGAGTTTAGAACTTCATTGAAATTATAAAGCAAATCATATTTGATGAGAAACTATTCATAAAAGAAACTTGAGAAAATCACGCTTCAATTGCAAAATCAAAGAATCAAAAACACGAAAATACTGAAAGAGAAAGCCAAGTCAGGTAACCTGAATCAAAGTATTACATGAAATTGAAATCCGTGACCGAAAGTGAAGTCTTCACTACTCTATAAACCCTAACTATGAGAAAAAACACTCTCTTTTTATTAAACCAAAACCCTAGGATCAAAAAATTGCCTTCTCCCTTTCCTCCTCGAAGGCTTTATACCCTTTTCCATTGTGGATCTCGAGTCGATGGTCGTAAGGATCGAATGTACCCTTTGCATTGGAATCGGATTCGCTTCACCCCAGAATATTACATGCCTCAGACGGGTAACGGCGAGTGGTACCGGCACGACTGCCAATCGTTGATTTCCGCTTGGGGTACGGCACTGCTTGCCCGGTACCTATTCACCGCTCCGCACTCCTGTTCCCCTAACATCATCAAGACTTCCTAAGACTTCACTACATCGGTTGCCATCATCCCCAATGATCCATATTCGCTCTCTGGACACGAACCCTTGTAACAATTATGCATGAAACCCGAAAAACCTGCACAAGTCCAGAAACAAGAAGACGATCAAAGGTACGTATTCTTATACAAAATGTGAGAAAAATATGACCTGAAGGTACTAAAGTTCGGTATAATTGTTGCTCTTTTGTGTATTCAACACACCCCCCAACCTGCATCTTGCTAGTCCCTAGCAAGATTTGAACTAGTGACACCTACTAATTTTGATTTCCAACAACATACGCTAGGTGCTGTTGAGCTTTGCAAGCCAAAAGGAAAATTAAACATAAGATTTCAACCCCCGACATAGTGTGCACCTGGCTCGACTCACTTAAAAACCGCGCCTCAAGCAGCAAATGCAATATAATAATAAACTATTACAAAACCAAGCTATTCATATAAAGGACTATGGAATTGAGAAAAGAAGAGCTGCCATGAAAGCACTAAACTGAAATGAACGATATTATAGAGGCAACAGTTTCACATTACCACGCAACTACTATACATAAAAGTCAAGAGGAACAACCAACACAACTGAAATCAAAAAGGTCTTTAAGGCTCAGAATTCACCATAGGCTACACAAATAAAAATATATGAACAACAAAATGGGTGTTGGCATGACGTGGCTGAGGTCTCTACCCAATTGCCAACACCACCCTAGTCTAGCCTACTATACTACTACTCGATGTCCTCCCCATCATCAGTTGAAGAGAATGCGTCCTCATCGACACAGTCGTCAAGCTCATCAGAATCCCCTTCCAAGTCGAGGGGGTATCTCCCATTGCGTGCTCTCCTAGAGATATGACTCGACATCGAGAGCTTGTGATCCAACTGTTTCTGCTTTCCCAATATGCACTTAAACCACCCCTTGATCCGACGCTCCATTCTTTTCAGAGGGTATGTGCTCATCGACCCCTGAACTGAGGACGAAGAGGCCCCGAGAATAGCCACCGGGGGATGTGAAGACTGAGGTCTCGTGGATGCAGCTCGGCTCTTGGCCTTTGTTTGGTTTGTAATGGGCCCCAACTTCGGAAGAATTCTCTTTTCTCTAACCACTCCCTTCATCCCTGCAGCTTCCACAAGATTTGTAACTAGAGATGGGAATGGGATATGCCTATTTTCGCCGGTGGGACTACGTAAAATCCTCATAACGCACTATATGACCAAGGTATAGCCACTGAGTCGGCCATCACCTCATATAAAACCGAAGTCTCTTCCGTTGTAATTTCTCGTTACCCTTCGGTCCGATCATATCATGAATAATTTTGTTCATCAACGCATATTCCGGCTTGAGCTTCCCCGGAACAAACTCCTTGCGCATAAACCCTCTCATGGCAACTGGATGGGTGCACATGGCATCAGCAAACAACTGGGCATCGAACTCAGTAATGGCCCTGAGGGGGTAAGGTCTACACGGGCGCAGGCGACATACTACAACGAAAGTGAGCCATCGAATCAGAGTGATCTTTAACCGTTTACTCCATCACAAATGTCACTACAGTGGTATCTACAAGCCGATTTTCTCTCATTGGTGTAAATTCGAACCAAAGCTGGGTAGATACCCTTGTACTTCAGCACAACAAAAATGCAATTCAAGCCCCTAATAATAAATTTCGATAGACGGGTGAACAAAAATGTGTCCACTTTCACACCCCGCTCGCAATGAAAACCCCGCTTTAGCAATCGATTGGGCCTTAATTTTCTCGTTCGACCTAAGATTCTGTGAACATGGCTTCAATCTCTTCATCTCGCTCTCCGATGCCTCCTCACCTCGATGAAGAATCTCCGCGCTTCCCTTGCCCTTCCCTTATGGTCCGGCGAGGTGTCGACTTCGCTTTCTTCACCCGCTCCATAAGAGCTAGGTGCCTGGGCTCTCTTTCCAGTTAGCCTCTAGATTCTGCCATAGATATGGCAAGAATAGAAAATATGGCAAAGACGACCCAAACACATAAAACAATATCCCAGTGAAATTTTTATCTCCATAAGGCACGGGCCGCTCCCCATGCGCATCGATAAAAACTTCCTCCCCATACCATCAGCCAAAGCCCCAATCCACAAAGAACAAAATACTACCAACCCGAGCCACCCAAACAATCCATGGAGACACAATAAAATACTACGTAAAAGACGCCAAAGAATCATGGTGCTTACCACGCCACTGCGGAACTGAGAAGAATCGGACGTAACACCAAACACCGGCAGAACGCAACTTCTGGATTTATCAGGTGGGAGGTTAACAAGGCTAGGGTTTGTCTTATATAATGATGGGTGAGTAGGGGAATAAAAGAGGTGCACAAAAGGGGTTAAAAACCCTAATTTTCCCAAAATCTACCCGACTGCATCGATCAAGAAGTGTCAGATCAAGCATCGAATGCTCACTCCGCCTCAGACAAGTGGTATCAAGTACCGATGAGAGTGGTACTGCAATCACTGTCCCATTTTTTAGTATTATTTTATTTATTTTTATTTTTATTTTTTAAGGATTTGGAACAATAGTGCCGATATATAAATGTATCCTTTTCGTATGCTCTCCATCCTGGATTCCATTGAATTCTCATTTCTCTCCCTACTCATATTCTGCCCAAACTGATTGTGTTCACGGAGCTAACAATTGTACTTCCCTCTCTTGACACCTTCACACTTACCATGGGGTCCACTGTATTTCTTGTGATCATGGTTCCTAGGATTCGAACTGAATTGGCAACTCAAGGCTCAAGATGGGTGCAAGGGGGTAAGTCAAAATGATTTCATAAAATGTAACACATAAATGATGGCCTCAAATCATTTTCCGCTTATGGCATGGTGTGTTCCTCGCAGAATATAATGCATAGTTGGCCATGGAATGCTAAAATAATGCACAAGCGCGTAAATGTGCAAAACAAGAGTCTCAAATGCAAGTCTGCGGGTCAGGTAAGGACTTAAAATGTAATCTGTGGTGATAAGGTCCACAATATGAACATAAAAATTTTGTGCATGCTTGTTATTGTGTAAATGCATTGAGATGACGTGGAGTGTGTATAAGAAGTCATGCGGCTACATATATTACAGGCCGAGTACTATACCCAAAAGAGCCGCAAATCGAAAAATTTTGCCATACACTGAACATGTAACATGCGCATAGTTGGTTCCAACCAGTGTATGCCCACCCCTACTACAGAAGCAAGCATTGTCCTCAATGCAATAATACCAATTATAGAAATAAGCAAAGGTCCCTGCCAGGACCCCCTCATTTTAGCTTCTTTTTGTTGTTTTTTTTTTTATATTTTTATTTTTTTTTATTTTATAAAAGCAGAAGAAATAAAGAAGGCAAAAAGAAATGCAAGAAAGAAAACAAAACTATATACAACAAGATGATGTGGATTACTCAAGTAGCATCCCGTAGAGCGGATCTACCGCTCTCACTACTCTCCGATGGTCAAAGTGCTCGAAATGGCTTTGTGCATCGGGCCATTGACTTTAAAGGATTTCCCAATTTTCGGATTTTCAATCTCCACTGCACCGTATGGGTAAACTACCTTGACAATGAACGGGCCAGTCCACCTAGAACGAAATTTTCCTGGAAACATGTGCAACCGCGAGCTGTATAGTAATACCTTTTGGTGAGGTTCAAAGGTCTTCCGAACAATGGTCTTGTCATGGAATGCTGAGCCTTTATGACTGGCGCCCTACAAGATTCCTTCCCGCCTAATTCATCAAGCCTACCATCTACGCGAATGCCGTTTACCCGCTCTCGAGCCAAATCAAATTAAGAGTTTTAATAGCCTAATATGCCCCTGTGCTCCATTTCCTACCTAAGAGATGACAAGCTCACATAAACAAGCCTATAGGAGACATACTCAAGAATAGTTTTAAAGCAAGATTTGCAAAGCCCAAAAGAGCACTCCAGAAGTCGGTTTGCACTCAACTCTGCAATTGGGGCGACCGCTTTTTCCAAAATATGTTTGATCTCCTATTATAATTTGGCCCGACCATTGGTTTGTGGGTGATATGCGCTGAAACTAGTGGTGTGACTTACATTTTTTTTCAACAAATTCTCAAAAGATCGACACAAAAAATGGAGCCCACCATCACTAATGATCGCACGAGGCACCCAAAACGAGAAAATGTGTTCTTTATAAATTCCCCCAAAACAACCTTTGTATCATTAGTTCTCGTTTGAATGGCTCCACCCACTTCGACACATAGTCGTTTCAACAATGTAAAGGTGCCTACAAGAAGGGGGAAAAGGCCCCATGAAGCCCATACCCCAACAATCGAAGATCTCAATGATTAAACGGGGTAAGAGGCATCATGTTCCTTCAGACCCCTCCTAATTGTTGGTAATTACATGTTTCGCAAATTCAAAACAATCTTTAAAAAGCAAATAGGTCAAGAAAAACCAATTGCAAGATTTATCCATTGTTTTCCTCACAGAGAAGTACCCTCCACAAGCTTCGAATGGCAAAGGGCGAATCCCACTTGATCATCATTAGGTACACACCTTCTCATCAATTGGTCCGACAAGATTTTTAACAGATATGGGTCATCAAAATAATATTTAATGTCCGCCAAAAACTTCCTTTATCGAGAAGTCCATTGGGGTGGAATTTGACCAACACCGTGATAATTGACTATGTTCGCATACCATGGGCAAATAACAAGAGAAAAAGCTGCTCATCAAACCGGCTTTACGGGTAAGCCGTGAGAAATGGATTCGAAATAACTCGAGATAAATGGTCACCTACCACATTCTCGAATTTCCTTTTATCTTTAATAGTCGTTAAATTCTTGGCACAAGATCCACTCTAGTCAACCGAGGCTTAGTATCCCGCTTTAGAGAGTGTGTACTTCAGTCACGTAACTGTGGAAAATGGTTACAGGAGACCCTACAATGTATGACCTGAACTTTCTAAGGCAAAGACGACGACTAAAAACTCTTTTTTCCGTAGTTGTGGCTTCATTTGAAATTTAATCTAGAGTCTTGCTTGCATAATAGATCACAAAAGCCTTTTTATCTTCCCTTTATCCTAAAACAGCCCCTATAGTATAATCACTAGCGTCACACATGATCTCAAAGGGAAGGTTCCAATTAGGAGATCGCATGATAGGAGGAGACACTAACATAGTTTTGAGTTTATCAAAGGCGGCCTCGTAAGCCCGTGACCATGAAGACGCCTTGGCAAGCAAATCGCATAAGGGACTCGGCTATAGCACCGAAATCTTTATGAATCTCCTATAGAATCCAAAGATGTCCCAAGAATGACCTTATATTCTAACAACACACTTTAGGAGTAGTAGGTAAGTTTCGTGACTAACTCGACTTTAGCCTTATCCACCTCGACATTCCATTTTTTGATACTATGTGACCTAAGACAATCCTCGTGGTCACCAATGGCGACATTTTTCCCAATTTAACACGAGGTTCTTCTCTTGACATCTCTCCAAAACCTTACATAGATTCTCCAAACATCCCTTCATATGAGTCTCCAAAAACTAAGAAATCATCCATGAAAATCTCCAAAATGATTTCTATCATATCACTGAAAATCCCCATCATGCACCGCTGGAAGGTTCCTGGTGCATTACATAATCCAAAGGGCATTTTCCTAAAGGCAAAAGTGCCAAAAGGATGTGAATGTAGTTTTCTCGATTCTAAAGCTATCTCAATTTGATTTGCACTCGAGTACTCCATCAAGAAAACACAAAATTCATGCCTCGCGACTCTCTCTAACATTTGACGACAAAAGGTAAAGGGAAGTGATCCTTCCTATGCCCGCGATTAAGTTTCCTTATACTTATGCAAACCCCAACCTAGGTGACACGAGTGGGAATTAGCTCATTATTTTCATTTGCTGGGCCATAGTGACCTGCATTTCTTAGGAACTACCTGAGCCTGGGTCGGGGGACCCACTTTACTATCTGCAATAGGGTAAATAACACCTACGTCCAAGAGTTTTAGAACCTCTTTCTTGACCACTTCTTTCATTATCGGGTCTACCGTTCTCGTGGGTCAGTTTCAGAGGGTTTAACATCCTCTTCCAAGTGAATCCTGTGAGTGCAGATCAAGGGGCTAATTCCCTTAATATCTGCAATTGTCCATCCTATAGCGGTTTTGTGGGTTCTCAATATCTCCAACAACTTATTTTCTTGTTCTGACTCTAAAGAGGAAGATATGATTACCGGGAAAGTTTCTTCTACCCTAGGAATGCATATTTGAGATGTGATGGTAAGGGTTTCAACTCAAGTTTAGGTGTATTTCTCTTCGAAGGGAATACTCCGTCTCGATTGGTGGCAATGGTTCAAATCTCTAGGTGCCCACCCATTCACTTCCAATAATTCATTATGTTCAATTATAGAGTGTAGAACCCGACCGCATGTGGTCACCCTCTCATCCCAACTTGGGCTTACTAGACAAGACATGAGGGGATCATCGTATGAGACATTATCTAAGTATTTCTGCACCACAGAGTCAACCTTGTTTACCTCACAAACATCCTCCTCATCTCACATTCCCTTGATAACATTAAAGATATTCAAATTAACAGTCATGTTACCAAATGATAGCGTCATTAGTCCTCCCCTACAATGTATGATGGCATTAGCAGTAGCCAAGAATGGTCTACCAAGAATCAATGGGAACTGAGTTCCTTGGTTCACCACAGGTTGAGTGTCAAGCACGACAAAATCCATCGGAAAATAGAACTTATCCACTTGTACCAATACATCCTTCACTATCTCTGTAGGAATCTTCACACTACGGTTAGCTAATTGGAGGGTGATATTGGTTGGCTCTAATTCTCCTAACCTAGATGCAGGCATATGCGAGTAAACGACAAGTGCATACCTTTAAATCCGCTAGAGCATGTCGTAACTTCAAGTCTTCCCTACCACTATGGAAATAGTGGGGCTTCTTGGATCTTTGTATTTTGGGGGCAAATTTGTTGAATCAATGGGTGGATTGCTCAGTCATAAATGCCTCCTTGTTGACACCTAGTTTTCTTTCTTGTTACCTGAAATCTTTTCATAAACTTGGCATATGACGAATACAGCAATGGCATCTAATAAAGGAATGTTCAATTTCACACATTTGAACAACTCATAATTTGAATGATTCACTTTCTTTAGGCTCTCAATCAGGGGTATGGGCTTGAGAGGATATGAGAGGCCTTGTCTTGCTCTGGCTCACCATCAATAACATCTGTCCTAGGAACATGAGGCTTGTCTAACACCTCATCATCCCGACTGGTTCATTTTGAGAATCTTGTATTAGTTCCTTGGGTTGAATGGCTTTGTCAATTACCTTACCACTTCGAAGAGTGGTGACAGCCTTGCAATGTTCAAATGTGCCCTCACTTGGACCTGAGACTCCAACACTATTTTTGTCACAGGGATTTTGGATGGTTTGAGAAGGAGTTTCCCTTTTTCTTGTTGAAATTTCCCATGGAAGAGGTTAGCTTAGTGATTTGGGATCTCACATCATTCAAGGCAGTTCGAAATTGATGTTGGTGGATTGTTGAGTTTGAATGACGTGTCTATATCCTCCAAACTTCTCTTATGTGAGGCTAATAAAATTTTGTGGTTTGGATTACTCAGTTATGGTTGAAGCCTTGGTGAGGGGTTCACAGGAAATCCTTGAGGACCTTGATTCTGAAACGGAGGGGCTTGGTTTGAAAAACCTTGGTTTTGATAATTGGGGCCCTGGTTGTTTGGCAAGTTGTGTGGGCCTCCCTCATTTCTCCAACTAAGTGGGGTGCTTACCCCTACTGGATTATACGTTTCGAATTGGAGAGTGAAAGGTTTCCTTTGGTAGTTAAGGGCATTGCTTGCTCCATTTGGATTGCTCCCTTAGCTTGAGGAAAGGTTGAGCGGATTAATAGTTGAGTGCGTAGGGTCATCCCAAATGATGCATGGCTCCTCCACTCTGGGTCCCATAGGTACAGAGAGGGTGAGGCACACTAGTTACCTCATTTACTTTTTCCAACTCTATGACTCCAACTTCTCGTTAAGTTAGCTATTTTTGTACAAATCTGTGTTCTCTCTTAAATGATGGAAGTCCTCCCCACGTAGGTGTATTATGCACTTTAGCAGTATCTACGGAGGTATTAGTCTCCCATGTTCGAGCATTTTACGCTATGGTGTCAAAGAATTGAATTGCCTCTCGCCTTTCTCATAAAACTCCCGCGCACATCATTTGGATGTATTGTTTATTATTGGATAGCCCTTGATGAAAATATGCACCAGATTTGTCCAACATCAAACCATGATGAGGATATGGAGGAGGTCCTTGTATCTTTCCCATACTGCCAAGAGGTTCACCAGTTTTTCGAGGAAAAAATTTTGGATTGCTGCATGAAGGCATTAATTAACGTCAACGGAGGGAAGAATTTGTTAAGGAAGTCATTTCGCATGTCCTCCATATAAGGTGAATTGGGTGCAAGCGAATGAAACAGATTTCCCCATTTCCTTTAGAGAGAATGGGAATATAACCAAACAAATTATGTGAAGAGGTGATCCAGTAGAGAGGAATGCACTGCAAACATCCTCAAAGTCTCTCATGAATGAGTAGGGGTTCTCAGAATCGACCCCTTGATACACAGGTAGAAGGCGGATCATCTCCGACTTCATGAGGAATTGATTAGCCTCTTCAGGTAGGAAAATACA
This sequence comes from Tetrastigma voinierianum, assembly GCA_016808115.1. NCBI lineage: Eukaryota > Viridiplantae > Streptophyta > Magnoliopsida > Vitales > Vitaceae > Tetrastigma > Tetrastigma voinierianum. The sequence goes on from JAEQBH010001693.1 coordinate 95,654, forward strand.
TGAGTTTGTTGTGGTTCTTTGAGGTTGTAAAATCTCTCGAAGAGTTCTTTCCACATTAGGTAAAGGAGCAGGGGGAGCCCGATATTGATTTCGCTGAAAGTTAACATTTCCCCTTCCTGCTACTAGTGTTGCTGGGAGTGCAACACCGTCTCCATGTTGTTGAGGTTCATGGAGTCCTTGTGGATCACTTTAGTACCCCTTGGCGTTTGGATTGAAGAGGTTCGCGACTCAGGGATGGTCCATTTTGAGGTGTAGGGTTACATTGAAACAATTGACTACTATAGATCTTCAAAATTTATTGGAGGTATAATTCTTACAAGTCGGTGTTGCTCGTTGCGAGCCCAAACCGACATGCACTAATCCTACTCCTTCCAAGCAGACACCCACTTAGATTCTTCACAAAAAAAATTAAAAGAGTAGAGAGCATTGCCGGTTGCAATGCAATTGCAAATTACCTCTAGCTCTTCAGATCAACTAGATTGCTCGCCACTCCCCGACAACGGCGCCAAAAATGCTTCGTCTATTTCGTATGCCGAAATTATTCCCAAGCGTAGGAACTACTAAGGTTGTCGAGCATTATAATCACTACTTGAGATCCTGAGTCATCTCCACAGGGAGTGGTGTTAGAGTGATCATAAGGGTTCATTCCAAGATATGTTTAAAAAGTAAATTATGGGGTTGTGGTTGGTTGATTGAGTAATTGATTAAACTGACTATTTTAGAAAGAAAGCTGATTGATAGGGTTCTTAGGTTTTCACTCACTATTGATCAAGTAATTCCCACCTCTTCTTCAGATCTCTTACTTCATTGATGAATGGTCTTCGATGGAAGATTTTACATTAAGCTCTTTTAAAATAAAAAAATAGTAGAGTGATGTTAAACACTTGTTCAAACAATTTACTCAGACTCTTAGCTCGCATTTGTAATCAAGCATAACATGTATCGAGGATCTCTCGTTCACACGTTGTCGAAAGATGCCCTGACTAAGGTTTTCAGATTTCTACAAGTACTTAACATCATGCAATCACGTTGAGGTATAAGGAGTTGAGGTTATTGCCTTGATCAGGGTGAGTTTCCACCGTTAGAACCCCAGCATATAAGTTTAGAACTTCATTGAAATTATAAAACCCAAATCATATTTGATGAGAAACTATTCATAAAAGAAACTTGAAAATCACCTTCAGTGCAAAAATCGAAAGAATCAAAAACACGAAAATACTGAAAGAGAAAGCCAAGTTGTGTAACCTAACTGAAAGGTTACATGAAATTGAAATCCAGAATCTGCAGAAAAGTGAAGTCTTCAACCCTACTCTATGAACCCTAACAAAACTATGAGAAAAAAACTCTCTTTTTATGAAGCCAAAACCTAGGGTCCAGCGCCTTCTCCCCTTTCCTCGGCACATACCCTTTCCATTATGATCTAGAGTTGATGGTCGAGAAGGGCGAATGTACCCTTGCATTGAATCGGAAGGGTTACTGCTCCAATTCCGCAAATATTACATGTCGGTGTCGGTACCGGTTGGTGTGGTGCCGATACTTTGCTCTGGTGACTTTGCTGAGATGCCAGGTATCGGTTAGAGTGGTGCAGGTACGATTGACCTTGTTGATTTCTGCTTTGGGGTGGAGTCTTGGTTGCCTAGTACCGGTACCACTGCCTCTGCACTTGTTCCCCAACATCATTGCACTTCCTAAGACTTCACTACAACGGTTGCCATCCCCAATGGTGAGTCGCTCTCACGGACCCTGAAACCCTTGTAACGATTATGCATGAAACACGAAAGAAACACGCATACGAGTCGGAAACATGAAGACGATCAAGGGTACGTATTCTTATACAAAATGTGAGCAAAATATGACCTGAAGGTACTAAAGTTCGATATAATTGTTGCTCTTTTGATTATTCAACAAAGGGTGGAGATGTTGTGATCCTACAACAAGGAAATGTTATACAACTCGGAATGTGGTGTTCGATGAGGTGTCTTCATGGTGGCCCCCAAACAAGGATGTATTTCCAGACCCAAATGTTTCCAAAGATGATCTACAATCTTCTCAAATTCAGTTGTGGTATGGAGAATCTGAGGTTGCAGATGATGAAGGCGTGACTCAAAATCCTTGGTAAACTAGCATGCATTAAGAATCAGGTGAAGTAGGTGAACTTAGTGAAGCATACACACCAATTGTCCTCAAAAGATCAATAAGAGCCAGGAAGCCAAATCCAAAATATGCCAATGCTGCCATAGTAGCATAAATAGATTCTATAAAAGAACCAGACTCATTTGAAGAGGCATTTCAGAATTGTGAATGGACTAAAGCCATGGAAGAGGAAATTGTTGCATTAGAACGAAAACAAACTTGGAAGTTTGTACTAAAACCGAAAGATGTGAAGCTGTTTCGCTAAGTGGGTCTTTAAGATAAAGCATCGCATAGATGGATCGAGTTGAAGTCTGAGGAGCTCAGTTTGGTAGCTCGGTCCTCTCGACAATATGGACTAGCCCATGAAGAAACGTTTAGTCCCTTTGGCAAAACTCATAACTATGCTGTTTTGCACTTGCAGTTAGTAAAAAAGCTAAGATTGTGGCATGTTGAATCAGGGGTCAGTTGACAACACGTCAGCCGGAGACATGAGAATATCGGTGCTCAGATATCACACTCATTTGTCTCGTATATAAGGAGACCCATTCTTTGTATAATTTTCTTACAAATAACAATTTGTAATAATATTTCTGAAGTTTGATATTCTCTTTTACACTTTATATGTCAAATTATATTAAAACTAGATTGTTCTAATATATTTTACAAAAATAATTCTCAAGGCCACAATTCGGCCTTCTTCATACTCACGGTCTCGAAGGAGAGTCGTCTTCTCGTGTACCTGAAAGGGGGGTCCCACGACGGGGTGAGCAAAGCCCAGTAGTGATAATCTCCTACGCGGGTTACTCCCCACCTAAGTGCATATGCAATGGTCACACCACACATTTAAGTAAAACATGCAAGTTCCTACTCAAATGTCTACATGTCATGGATGAGAAAGTGACCCACCCATTCCCATGTCTCGAGCCCTACTGACTCCCTCGCACTTGTCTAAGCCATGTATAAGAAAAATAATCATTTTCAAAACAAAACCTGTTGTTCTTGAAAATACACTACCGAATGTCGGTAAAATATGGGACTACCCTCCGAGGCGAATGTGTTGGAGAACCTTTCGAAACAGTCATGGTCCTCATCCGAAATTATTTGTTGGACCGTCTCCCAACCCCATTCTCCGGAAATTCATCCTATGAAATTCCTTTCGCAACCATTTTCGTTTTTCAGAAAACTCGTGTCATGCACTCACACCTATTATTCCCCAGTGCATATGAAATGCAATATGTCATTTCACCATAATTCATGTTAATATATTATGCATGCATATATTAACAGAGTTTATACACAATCAACATGTTATTCATTAACACATAGCAATAACATAAATTAGCTCACATGGGCTAATGCACAAACCAACAGTCCATCTTGGAACTGCCCAACGCATCACACCAACAACACACAATAAGGTCACCATCTTGACCCATCCAACCGGGCACCTCACGGCCCCTTCACAATCATGAACCAATTTGGTCCCATTCATCCATCGACATCAAACAACCATAAAAACCTAGAAACTTTTAGTTTCAGTTCAAACCAATCCCACCACCCAGTCTTGGAAGTACCCATGTGAAACCGATTATAGAAATCCTCTATCCTTCAGTCCCAAGTTTTTGGAACTAAACCATATGGCCTCTCATGGCCTCCCATACCCTACCATACCAAATACAGTATCCTACAACATGCCATGCAATGGTCATGTTATATCCCGGCTATACACATCGACACAACTAAGCAAACTGAATGATCGATACAAAACATAGAATTCAGAAACGTTGTGATTACCCAATGTCCCCCAAAGGAACATGGCTGGAATATTGACTCAATGGGATTTCCATAGAGTCCAAGAACACCCGAAACGGAGTTCGAACGAAGGAGTTATGACCTTCAGAAGTTGGAAGTCATGCGTGTCAGAAACTGAGTGTTGACAGGCGGCTGTTGAGCTGACCTGGTACAGGCTGATCGACACCCACTATCCACCTCCAGGCATATAAATGGATTCTTTACTGATGGGCTTTCCATAGAGGTCAAGGGAACACCATGAGGTTCGGAGGAAGGAGTTATGACCTTCGAGAAGTTGGAAGTCTATGCGTGAGTCACTTCGGACAAGTGTCGGAGCTGGATGACTCTTGCATGGTCTGTGGCCTCTGGCGCATGACCTCTATGACCTGGCATGAGGTCTGCGACCTCCATTTGCATGAGTCCTGCCGACCTCCATTGCATGACCTCTGGCCTCTCTCACATGTGGGGTCTCACCCCGACTCATTGCATGACCTCATGACCTCCTGGCTGCCAGAGTGCAACGACTCCTATTGCGTGACCTCTATGGGCTGACCTCCGCCCATTTGACTATTGAGTAAAGACCATAACTTGATCTATAGGGGTCAATTAGAGAAATTCAAAGCCTAAATCAGGATTCCTTGATGTGGCTAAAATTTTCGAGAAGACTGCTAAATTTCCTTTCTTTACCACCAAAACTAGTTCTAAGGTCCGGTTAATGAGTACTATCACACTATGGCAACTTCCCATGGTTCAAAACGCAACCAAACATTCCCCTTAGGACAATACAACCACCACACAACCCTTAGGGTAGAAAGTAACCAAAGTAGGAGAAAACCTACCTCTTGGAGTTTGTGCGAAAACTCTGACTACAGTCTCTATGCGAGGAAACCTTCTTTGTGAGGATGGACTCTTCCTCTTGCTCAGCTTGAAGCCCCGCCGTCACGATCGCCGGGAAATTTAGAGAAGGTGGAGTCTCTCTGCAAACTCTGCTTTTCAAATACGGTTTTGCTTTTCCTCCCCCTTTCTCCCAACCGGTTGGAGAGATAGAAAATCAGTGAGATGTCCTTTCACTTGCCACTTGTCCAGCTCTAAGTGGTTCATTGGATTGCCCATATCATATCCATCTACCTTGATTTCCTTCCAATCATTTGTTGCCATGTCCATGTGGGTCCCACTATGACTCAAGTTGATTCGGCACGACACGTGGCACAATATGAGCCACTCAAAATGCGTCAAGTGTTCCCTACTACGCTCGTTGCCTTGAAAAACATGCAAAATTAGTTGTCTCTCGGTCGGCCAATCTACGTGGTAGTAGATTTTACGAGACGATTGGCGGTAGCAGTTAGTTTAGGTAAATCAGAGATCTAGAAAAATTCGGTTGACCCGAAGTACCATTTTGCCATTTTCGAAAAATTCTGGGTTTCTCGGGGTTTCATTCTCCCCCCTTAAAGAATTTCGTCGGAAATTCCACACACATATGCATCGATCACGTTCATAGCAACCCTACAATCCTTGCTTGGTGTGCAAACGACCTTTCCAAGGTCACAATCACTAACTAATCAATGGGTGGATCAGCCTAATCCATGTCTGAATGGCGTCCATATGCAGAGCCGCTAGGCTCGCGACGCAAATACATTTTCATTGGTATCGAATCTCGAGTCGCTCCGACTCGATGCGATATCTGTGCACCCACACTGACTCAGTCTGATCCCTCTGGAGTCCACCACCTGGAAGGCAAAATCTCGGAGATCTCTAACTCAGAATCCGTCCTATCGATCGCTCTCTGCCACATCTGAGGAGAACATCCACATGAAGCTATCAAGGCCTCAAACCTCTAAGCCCCGAAATTCTATCTCAATCCTTAAATTGAATGCACATGCCCGACCACTAGTGATTTAGTTATATATGACTAACCCCCGTTCATCCCTTTTCAATGGTGCTAATTTCAGACTTCACACTAACACAATCAATTTATGAACTATCATGCTCAGTTTATTTCCTTCGAACCCCTAAGGTTGTGTTTCCTTGTAGAGTTCCAACATTTTCTCCTATGCTACTCTACCAAGCATACAAATCACACAATTCAATCACACATCTGTAATATCATCCAAATGCACAATGGATGCATGATCTAACCCCATTTCCCATCAAGTCTGAGTAAATGCGTATGCCTAACATCTAGCTCTAGGTATTTATAAACCCTAGGCTCGATACCAGGATTGTGGCGCCCCTGAATCCGGGGGACCAGTTGTGCTCTGTGTGCTACTTGGAATACATGTGGGCCACTCTGGTGCTCAGATATCACACTCATTTGTCTCATTATATAGGGCCCATTGTTGTATAATTTTCTTACAAATAACCAATTTTGTAATAATATTTTACAAGAGTTTGATAATACAACTCTTTTACACTTTATATGTCCAAATTATATTCTCAAAACTAGATTGTTCTTATATTTTACAAAAATAATTCTCTGAGCCTGATTCAGGCCTTCTTCATACTCACGGTCTCGAAGGAGAGCCGTCTTCTCGTGTACCTAAAAGGGGGGTCCCACGACGGGGTGAGCAAATCCCAGTAGTGATAATCTCCTACGCGGGTTACTCCCCACCTAAGTGCATATGCAATGGTCACACCACACATTTAAGTAAAACATGCAGTTCTGCTCAAATGTCTGCATATTAAATGGGATGAAAGTGACCCACCACATTCATCATCTGACCTCATTGACTTCCCTCGCACTTGTCTAAGCCATGTATAAGAAAAATAATCATTTCAAAAACAAAACACATTTGTTCTTGAAAATACACCTGCAAGTGTCTGACAAAATATTGGACTACCCTCAGGCGAATGTGTTAGGAGGAACATTTAAGCTGATCCTTGGTCCTCATAAATTATTTGTTGGACGTCTCTCCCGAGCCCATTCTCAGGAAATTCATCTATGAAATTCCTTTACGCAACTCATTTCGTTTTGAAAACTCGTGTCATGCACTCACACCTATTACTCACAGGTTCCCAGTGCATATGAATGCAATATGTCATTTCTATACCATAATTCATGTTAATATATTATGCATGCATATAAGTACTTAGGAGTTTATACACAATCAACATGTTATTCATTAACATAGCAATAACATAAATTAGCTCACATGGGCTATGCACAAACCAACGGTCATCTTGGAGCGCCCAGCATCACACCAGCAACACACAATAAGGTCACCATCTTGACCCATCCAACGGGCACCTCGGCCCCTTCACAATCATGAACTGATTTGGTTCCATTCATCATCGACATCAAACAACCATAAAACCTAGAAACTTTTAGTTTCGGTTCAAACCCCAACCCACCCACGGTCTTGGGCGTATTGAAACCAGTATAAGTCCTCATCCTTCAGTCCCAAGTTTTGGAACTAAACCATATGGCCTCTCCTTGGCCTCCATAAAACTGACCACACCATACGAATGCGGTATCCTATGACATGCCATCTGTGGTCATGTTATATCACATTATACACATCGACACAACTAAGCAAACTGAATGCTCGGTACGAAACACAGAATTCAGAAACGTTGTGATGACCCTGTCCCCCACAGGAACATGGCTGGAATCTTGACTCAATGGGCTTTCCATAGAGTCCAAGAACACCCGAAACAGAGTTCGAATGAAGGAGTTATGACCTTCAGAAGTTAGAAGTCATACGTCATTAAACTCGAACTCATTGGTGACACAGTACGGGCGGGCGAGCCTGGATGAGGCTCCACGTCGACACCTCGGTTTGACACCCACTATCCAACTCAGGCATATGAATGGATTCTTGACTCAATGGACCATAGAGTCGAGAACCGGAAGCGAGAGTTGAGATGAAGGAGTTATGACTCAGAGTTGGAGGTCATACGTAGTCAGCTCAGACGAGCTGACCGAGCTGGATGAGAGCTCTCTTGCATGAGGTCTGTGACCTCTCTTTGGACCGAGGTGTGTGCTGACCTCTGTTGCATGGGGTCTCGACCTCTTGCTGCATGAGATGCCTGGCCGGCCTCTGGCTGCATGACATACCTCATGACCTCTGCTTTGCATGGGAGTCTGGCCGGCCTGTGCATGACCTCTATGACCTCTGCTGCATGACCTCTATGACCTCTGCTGCATGAGGTCTGCTGACCTCCGCTGCATGACCTCTATGACCTCTGCTGCATGAGGTCTGCTGACCTCTGCTGCATGACCTCTATGACCTCTGCTGCATGAGGTCTGCTGACCTCTGCTACATGACACCACATGGGGTGACCTCGTGTTATTTGTTCGGAGTAAAAGAGCCCAGCTAGCAGTCTCTGAAGGTCAATTAAAGAATTCAAAAAGCCTATCATCAATTTCACTGATGTGGCTACAATTTTCCAGAAGGGCACACTACTAAATTTCCTTTCTTTCCCACCCAAAAACCAGTTCTAAGGTCCGGTTAATGCGTACTATCATACTATGGCAGCTTCCTATGGTTCAAAACGCAACCAAACATTCCCCTTAGGACAATACAACCACCACACAACCCTTAGGGTAGAAAGTAACCAAAGTAGGAGAAAACCTACCTCTCGGAGTTTGTCGAAACTCCCCAACTCCGGTCTCTATGCAAAACCCTTGCTGTGAGGATGAACTCTTCCTCTTGCTCCGCTTGAAACCGCCGGTCTGATCGCCAGGAAATTTAGAGATAAGGTGGAGTCTCTGCTACAAAGCTCTCTTTTCAAATCTGGTTTGCCTTTTCCTCCCCTGCTTAGGTTGGGGAGAAGATAGAATCAAGTGAGATGTCCTTTAAGCACCCACTTGTCAAATTTTAAGTGGTTCACTGGATTACCCTTATCACGCTTATCCATCTGTGATTTCCTTCCAATCATGTGTTGCCATATGTCCATGTGGGTTCCACACTTGAGCTCAAGTTGACTGATTTAGCACCTGACACGTGGCACAATGAGCCCTCAAAATGTAGTGTTCCCAGCTACTGTTCGGTTCGCCGGCTTGATGCAAATTCAAGCTGTCTGAGAGTCGACGAAAGTCGACATAGTAGCTAGATTTCGCGAGCGATTCCAACGGTGAAGTTCGTTTAGATCATCCGAGATCTGAAAAATTCTAGTTTTGACCGAAGTACCATTTGCCATTTTCCAGAAAATTGGAATTTTCTCGGGGGTTCTACTAGAAACTTATGGAAAATGGATGTGAAAAATGCATTTTTGCATGGGGAGTTGGATCGTGAAATCTACATGAATCAACCAATGGGTTTTCAGAGTCATTAATATACTAATTATGTGAGCAAGCTTCGGAAGGCACTCTATGGATTAAAAGCAAGCACCGGGGGCTTGGTATGAGTAAGATTGTTGAATTTTTTTGCTCATAGTGGTTATTGATATCATCTGCAAATTCAAGTTTATTGTTAAAGCTAATAAAGGGAAGCTAGCTGTTGTTCTAGTATACGTGGATGATTTAATCATAACAGGAGATTGTGAAGAAGAAATTCTCCAAACAAGGGAGAACCTATCAGTTCATTTTCAAATGAAAGAGCTTGGGCAATTGAAGCACTTTCTTGGTCTAGAGATTGACTAGACTTAAGAAGGAATCTTCCTCCATCAAGAAAAGTATTCTAAAGACTTATTGAAGAAGTTTGGAATGCTTAATTGCAGAAATGGTACTTACCAATGGAAGTAAATACCAAGTTGTGTGCTCATGAAGGAAAAGATTTAGAAGATGCAACAATATCATCGAACTTCTAGTGGGATGTTTGATGCTTCTTAACTATGAAGACTGACAGACTATATCAGGTTGTAGTAATGAGTCGGTATATGTAGAATCCAAAGAAACCCCATTTAAAATGACTCGGCCAATTTTGAGATATGTGAAGAGAGTACATGGCTATGGTCTTACGAGCGAAAGGTGGAAGCTACGAGCTAAGCATATTTTTGTGATCTTCATTTATGCGGTGATCATGATACTCGACGTTCAACTATAGGGTATGTCTTTATGCTTACGTCAGGAGCAATTTCTTAGTGTAGGAAGAGGCAACCAACCATGTCTCTGTCAACAACAGAAGCGGAATATCGAGCTACAACCATGGTAGCACAAGAGAGTACTTGGCTTATGCAATTATTGAAAGACTTGCATCAACCAACAAAGTATGCTCCTCCCTTGTATTGTGACAACCTATCAGTAGTGTGTTTGGCAGAAAATCCAATTTTTCATGCAAGAACTAAGCATGTGGAGGTGCATTATCATTTTATTAGGGAGAAGGTTCTACAAGAATAGATTGCATTGCAGCATGTTAAAACAGAAAATCAAGTTGCAGATTTATTCACAAAAGGCCTCAGTAGCAACAAGCTTGAAAGTTTTTATCAACAACTTGACATGGTGAAAAGGATGGAAGCTGGTCTTGAGGGGGAGTGTTAAAATTACAACACCAACCCTTTATGTGAAGTCTTTTCAGTTTTGTTTACTAAGTCTTCAACATATTTTGTTATTTTCCTGATTTTAGTTAGTGAATTTCTTGGTCATATGGTTAGTGGAGTCATGCCAATAATAATGGAGTCGTGGAAGATATGGGATCTCTCTTCTAGGCCTAGTTAATAGCATTTGTTAATGTGATTGACACATCGGTTAGTAGCATCAAGTTGTTCTCTATAGTATTTTATTTTTCCATTTAATCTCTCCCCGATTTTTGTTAATACCATTTATCGAGAACATATGTATTTAACACATCTCTCACTACTATCCTAGTTTGTTCACCAGTATAACCCGACTTAAAACTCCATCATCATATTGTGGATTTCGAAATCTTTTCGGTGGCATGTTCAACATATGTCACATGACAAACACGTATGGTATATCCAGGAAGAAAGTGACAAAAGTTGCCGCTAGAACATCATTTAAGTTGTCGGTGGGTGTGGTAGTGGCACTACCTACGGCGTTTTCATATTTCTTACACCATCTTGTTCTCAGGCTTCCTAAGGAACCAAAATGGAGGACATGCCTCAGATCAAAATCCCAAGAGTCAAATTGGGCAGTCAGGGTTTAGAGGTTTTGGCTTGTTCTTCTCACATTCATTTGTACCATGCCCTTACTTTTTATGGGCGTTCTTTAATTTCCTTTTTTTTGGAGTTAAAATCACTGTTGTGGGTATGGCTTGATTATTATTGTTTTATATCTACCTCATTCAATTCAGATCAATGGATTTATGAATCATATTCGGGTTAGCTTTCGTCAACCTATCTGTTTGTGAATGATATGGGGTTGTCTATGCAAACAAGATGCTTGATCTTTTGTCCACCTGATGTTTGCATTGCCAATTACCCAGGGTATTAGAATTCAGATTTCCAGTTTCTTTTTGTTTTGAAAAAACACAAAACACAGAAAAATACTAAATTTAAAGAATAAGAACAGTTTTTAAACAATACTTACAGAACAAGTAAAAATAATAGAAGCGGCCCCTTCTCTCCTCTCCTTTGAAATCCTAATTTTTTTGTTCTTTCTTTTCATCCCCATTAGAGAGGAAGGGTGGGTTTTTTTGCCTTCCTTGGCCTCAAATCTCTCATCCCATTGTTTCGTCTAATCAGATTTAGGTTTTCTCCCTCAATAAGGTGGTTTCTTCCACCTAATATGAGTTTTTTATTTGATTTTCCTTTGTTTTCTTATATTTTTGTCGCTGACTTGTTACGAGATGTGGTTGTTTGTTGGTTTTTATGTGGGCGATTTAGACAGCAGCGCTGCTTCAAATAGACAGGGAAGTCACTTCAAATTCTTGTTCGTCATTATACTTCATCAGATCTGGAATCTTATGTATTCTAGGCATATTACGATTATCTCATGGTGGCCTTGAGTCGTTTCTTCTTGCTATTAACTTGGAAGCTGTCATTCTCTAATGTCTTTAGCAGTTTGATTTTTGTGTTCAGATATAAATGTATTATTGTACTAAATCAATGAAATTTCAGTTTGCATTATAAGAATTTTTTTTTTTTTTAAACAACAACAAAATGGTGTTTTAAGTGTTTTCAAAAACTGTTCTCAAGAACAGTTTTTAAAAACAGGAACCAAACAGGTCCCAGGAATCTGCTTGGACTAAACTAATTATAAAAAATAATTCCCAACTTTCATGATATCAACATCATGTATGAGAAATAGAGAATTTGTGTCTTTTGTCCGTTGAGTAGTCTTTGGAGACTAAAACTATACCCAAATGTCAGGTTTCATGAAATCATCGATTAGTGTTGCTCATTACGGAAAATATCCATTTTCATTATGATAGTATTCTTAATTCTTTTCCTCTATAGTGGAGTGGGATAAATCCCAAGACCATGCAGTTAAGCGTTGTCATTGCAGGCGAGCAGATTAGTACGCATGATCTGGGCCTTGAGTTCACCAAGCATTTTTAGCTAGTAGAGAAGGAGAGCAGTAAAGAAGGATAGAAAGAGGGTGGATGGCGACTCAAAATGACCACCTCGGGAAAAGAGCGAAGGCTACCTCGAGATGACCGAGGATCGAGGTATGAAGATGAGACCACCTTAGGAAAAGGCAAGCTAACCACCTCAGATCGGGCACGAAGATGAAGGGAACAATGTGTACGTTACAATCCTCTTAGGCGTGACACTTTAATTAGTAGGGAGAAATTAATGTACAAATGAATGTGCAATGTAAGGAAGTAAATGGCCACTCATAAATGCCCCAATTATGAGCATTAAACATGTAACCCTCGACCCATGGGTATAAAAGGGGTAGGAACGAAAAATAAAGGGGAGGACTTTTTGATCAGCTATCTGGCTATCACTTTGTGGAAGGACCAAAAACCCTTTCATTGGCGTCGTCTGTGGGAACACCGCTATCCTTTCTATCGATCCAGTCCAATCAATGGGTGACCTACCATCTGGTTCTAAGCTGTCCATGGAAAAATGCCTGATGCAACTAGAAAGGTAGTTGAAGGAACAACATGACTCTCACCAATAACAATTGGCTTCCTTCCTTACAACAAAAGGCTCTCTACAAGAGGAGAATGTCGTCTTGTGCAATGCTACCCCGGCCGATAGATGGGCTCCTCACCTTTTTCGAGTCCCCCCTACGGTAGTTGGCTCAGCCCCATGAAGATGCTCTTGTCTTGACCCTTGAAGTCGAGCGACACCTCATGAAACGCATGTTGGTCGACCTAGGGAGTGCGGCAGATCTCCTATACTTGCCTTCCTTGGTTCGACTTGGATAGAAGCCCGATAATCTGCATAACCCAAGAAGGATTTTGGTCGGGTTTAATGGCACGTAGACTCAGTCGCTTGGGGAAATCATGCTACCAATCTTGGTAGGCTCGGTCACTGCTCTGGTTCCATTAACGGTGATCGACGAGCCATTGAACTTCAATGCCATACTAGGCGGCACCTGAATCCACGCAATGAAGGCATTGCCCTCTTCCTATCATTAGAGGTTGGAGTTTTCCCTGGCCCAGTAGGTGGACATTGTGGAGATCAACAAGAAGCATCCGGGCATGCTTTGTCAAGCGAGCGACAGGTGAGCCTACTAAATAGCAACGAATGCCCGAGGCCCAGTCGATGATAAGGAAGGATAAAAGGATCGTCGAGCCACTACAGCTACATCCCTGTTGATGACCAGCTAACCGAATTCGTGGAGCCGCTGGTCCCAGAGGTCACCTCCATGTTGTGTCTCCTCTGTGAGTTCGAAGATATTTTCACTTGGTCCCACGCTGATATTCAGGGGTTTTGCCCGAGTTGGCCAAGCATTGGCTGAACTTGTGAAGCGGTTGTAGGCTAGTTCAATAGAGATTGAGGCAGTTCCATCCATCTCGACAAGAGGTGATAAAGTAGGAAGTTGACAGATTACTAGAGGTCGGGTTCATTAAAGAGATTCAGTACCCAGAGTGGCTCTCCAACGTGGTAGTTGTTCCAAAAAAGAACGGCAAGTGGCAAGTGTGAGTGGATTATACAAATTTAAATGACGCCTGCCCGAAGGATACTTTTCCTCTCCCCCGGATTAATTAGATTATTGATGCAACAGACGGCCATGAGTTCTTGTCCTTCCTTGACTCCTACTCGAGCTAGAACCATATCCCGATGTACCCGTCCGATGAGGCAAAGACCGCTTCATAACCCCATACGGCATGTATTGCTACAGGGTAATGTCGTTTGGATTAAAGAACGTCGGGGCCACCTATCAGTGCATGATGTCTCGGGTTTTTGAACCTCTTCTAGGAAAACAGTGGCGGTTTATATGGATGACATCCTGGTAAAGTTTAAGGCCCGAGGAGATCACCTAAATCACCTGAAGGAAACATTCACCTTACTTAGACGGTATTTGCAATTAAACCTTGCTAGCTGCATTCGGGGGTAGGCTCGAGGCGATTTCTTGGAAGCTTCTAGTATTGAAGAGGGATCAAGATGACACTAGGGAGCGAATCCGAGTTATTTGTCGGATGAAGCTGATGACAAGAAACGAGATGCAATCTCTGCCAATCGATTGCGTACGAATAGGTTGTCTCAAATCTGGCCAAGTTCTGACCTTTCTTCAAACGTTGCAGAAGCGAAGCGGATACAAAGAAATTTTGGGGCCCCGATCTGTTTGAGGCCTTTTGGACCATAAAGGAATACATTGCTTCCCCACATCCTCTCTTAGCGATTCGAAGGGAAGAACTCTATCTACTTGTCTTCTCGAGGAGTGGTAATCAGCTCTAAGTAAAAAAGTTGGATTCGGATAGAGAATGAGGCTAGTTTATTTTATTCGGTAAGGCACTCTGAAGTCAGTCGGTGTTACTCAGATTTTGAGCAATTGGCACTAGCTCTCAAACTGGCAGTGAAGAAACTCTGGCCGTATTTTCAGGCTCACATCATAGTGTTGCTCACGAGCTCACCAATCAGGGCCATACTCCACAAACTGGACATGTCCGGGAGATACTAAAGTGGGCAGTGGAATTAAGCGAATTCAACATAGAGTATCGGCCCAGAACTACAATCAAGGGGCAAGTGCTAGCCGACTTCATTATGAAGAGGTCGAAAGCGCGAAAGTAGGAGGTGGATAACGAAAAGTAGGTACTCGAAATTGACGGGTCATCTCGAGCTCAAGGGGGAGGCACCGGGATAATCCTGAAGTCATATGATGGGTCGACCATTGCCCAAGCAATTAAACTCACCTTCACGGTCTCTAACAATGAAGTTGAATACGAAGCAGTCATATTGGGGTTAACGGTGTCAAAGTATCTCTCAATAGCAGACATAGATCTTCAGTGTGACTCTCAACTAGTGGCAGCGCAACTGAGGGGAGAGTACAAAGCTAAGAATGAGAGAATGGAATAGTATCTACAGATAGCGAAGCCCCTGTTGGCTTCATTTAAACGTATTGAAGTAACGCACATCCCCAGGATTGAAAATCAAATAGCAGACGCCCTTGCTAATCTGGCAACCAGTGCTTTGCACCCGTGCAATGTCGAGATAAGCGTCATAGAGCAACCGTGCATCAGGCACAGCGAATTCGTGGCCGCTGAAACGGCGACCGGGACCATCGTGGATGATGCCCGTGCGGTATACGTAGCATGGAATGTTGCCAGGGAACAGAGCCAAGGTTGCCAAGGTAAAGGCTCAAGCAGCAAGGTACTCTCTCATGGATGGAGTGCTTTATAGGCGTTCGTTCTCTGGGTCGTACTTGAGGTGCTTGCCTGTGGAGTATGGAGTCATTGAGCAAAGTTCACGAGGCGTATCACGAGAAAGCACATGTCGGGGGGTGAGACGCTATGCCACTAAATTATAACTTCGGGGTTACTGCGGCCCAGCGATGAGGTGATTCAAGGACTTTTGTCTTTATAGAAGTGTGATGTGTGAAAAGTTGGAAATGTCATTCGTGTTCAATGAAGCACTTTATTCAGGTAATGACCTATGGCTTTTTTCTATAAGTGGGGATAGATATTATGCGGGACCCCTACCTTTAGCGACAGGCCGGCGGAAGTTCATGTTGGTTGCTCTTAGATTACTTCGCAAGTGAGCGGAGGCTAAGGCACACGAAGCGGGTCATGGCAAACATAAGCTCATCAGTTTTGCAAAAGAACATAGTGTGTGTAGGTTCGAGGTTCCTAATTCGGTCTCGAATGATGGGCCCTGATTCGCCATTAGCGTTTCAGCAATTTTGTACTAAGTATGGGATCAAGAATGTCTATTCATCACCTCGATATCCCCAATCAAATGGGGCGAGGCGGGGTCGGCATTCATTGCTTGGGTGGCAGCTCTTGGCACGAAGGGAAATGGGTGAGCGAGTTACAGCTAGCCATTTGGAGCTGCGAACGACTCGAGGCAGCAATGGGGGAGACACCGTACGCCTTGGCCTTTGACACCGAGGCGCGGATACCCATCGAGTTCAGACTAGCACCACTCCGCGTGTTCAACCTTACCGAACTCGCACAATCCTTGGATGAGCTAGAGGAGAAAAGGGAACAGGCCGCCATTCGAATGGCGACGTGAGCCGCCGGCGGGTAGAGAGGCTCGATCAAGCCGATCCTTCAACAAGGAGAACTAGTCCTTCAACGGACCTTGAAGAAGGAAATTCCTAGTAGGAAGGACCCTACGTTATTAATCGGCCCTTAAGGCGCTATAGAATCTGATCAGCAGGGAAGGGTAGATCCTCGACCCTGGAACACTCTCTATTTAAAAAAGTATTTCCAGTAGCAATTAGCATTGTAGGCGTCGTCTATGCGTCGAGGTATGAATATGAAAGTGTATGAAGATAAATAAAAGGATTATTTAATTTTCGTGAAGTCGCTCATGCTTTACACTTCTATCGTTGAGCCAAGTACTCGGGCTACCCCATTGAGATGGTCCTGGGGTGAGCTAAATACTCGAGCGAACTCCTTGAGATGGTTCTATCTTCATAAACTCCTTGAAATGATTCTACCTCCGAGTAGTACTCCTTAAGATGATCCTATGAGATGTGCTCCGTGAGATGTTCTCCCTGAGATGTTCTCCTTATGTGCTCCGTGAGATGTTCTTCCTAAGATGTTCTCCTTAAGATGTACTCCGTGAGATGTACTTTGTGAGATGTTCTCCTTAAGATGTTCTCCATAAGATGAGCCCTATGCTTGGGCAGCCTCCTCGAGGTGTTCTCCATGAGATAGGCCGTGTACTTGGGCAGCTCCCTTGAGATGTTCCCCATAAGATGAGCCTAATACTTGGGCGACTGATGAGTCCAAAAACTCATTTGATTTTAATCCATTTTTCTGAAGTATTTTGCAAGATAAGTATAGATTCGTAATGAAATATGGATATCTGCCAAATTCAATTTCACCAGAAAATTACGGCCCGAGAATCGAAGGTCCCAGCAAAATCAGAAGAAAGCAGCCTCAAAGCAGAAAAGATGTCGCAACTTAAAATTGGAGTCGTAACAGAAGCTCGTCGATTCGATTTTTTCAGTCTGACATCACCAAGACTAGTTTTGAGAGAGAAATAGAAAGCTTTATAAAATTAGTCGTGATTGGAAATTGAGGCTACGACTAGAAGTACCAAGGCAACCAGTAATAGAAGTTGCGACCAAGAAATCGTAGGCGAGAACTGACATAAATATTCAGGTGGGAATCTTGGAGTGGTGACACCACCACTTTGGTCGCTGACGTGATTGAAGACTGGCGAGGTCGTGGCCTTGATCCCCGAGGTCGCGGCGGTTGATCAGTTGATGAAGCCACAAATGGGGTCTACGCAAGAAAATTTGAAGTTGCAACCGGTTTTAAGGGACTCAATTTGGGGGTCGTGACGTCTTCAATTCAAGTCGAGGACATGAAATTGGATTAGAAAGTCGCGACATGGGTTTGAGGGTTCAACGACATGAGCAAGCCCTGGCTTGAAGTCCTCTGAGAAAATTGGAAGTTGCGACCGCTGATGAGTCAAGGACCTCAAAGGAGATTCGACACAAAAATAAAATTGATTCGAGCCGCTATTAGTCAAAGGACCTCAAAGGAGGTGACCAATCATTCGGTGTGACACGAAGAAACTGCGAGAATTAAAAATCGATCCGCGACTACGTTTGACGGCTGAGTTTGAAATGCAACCAGAAACAAAGTAACCATGAGGTCGCAACACCATCTTGAGGTCGTGACCTGAATAGAAGGTGTAATGAAGAAACCAGTTGCAACTAAGAATTGAGGTTGCGACTAGAAGAAAGGCAAGGAATATAAAAAACGGTCGCGACCAAATGTATTCAGGTATGACTTAAATTCGAGAACATGTGTAGAAACAAAGGAGGGTCGCGACGATCATTTGGTCGCCTTTGAAAAAATACCGGCAGTCAAAAATCCAGTGCTACCGGAAAAGGAAGTCACGACCTAGGTTAAAGCTGATAGAACTAAGTAATGGTCATGACATACAATACAACAAAATAAGTCTTGACTCGGAAGCGAGTGGTGGCCAATAAGCAGGTCATGACAGCGAGGTTAATGACGTGATCTAATAGAAAGGAGTTTTTGAAATAACTAAGTCATAGGTCGTGACTATAATTGATGTCGACCACTACTCAAGCATTTGCAAGGAACCAAGGCTGAAGTTATCGGTCATGGCGAGCAGTAAATGAGAGAAATCCGGTCGCGACATCATTTTGAGTCATGACATGAAGTGAGTGGTAGGCTCTCTTTTCGTTAGTAAAATCCTGGAGCTTTTTGGAATTAGGGCTGATTTCTTTTAATGGAGTTATAAATAAACTTTTGGAGAATAGTAAAGTAACTTAAGATCTTCGATACCTAAAGCTGGGAAAGGAGGAATATTTCATTGTATATTTTAAGTAGATTTTATTTTCTTTTTATTTTCTTTTCTTTTGGATGCAGATAACGAAACGGTGTAGAAATCTTTGAAATTTGGATTTAATTTTTGATTTTCTTAATACAAATGGTGCCTGAAATTAATGGATCCTAGACAAATTTATGGAATTCGTTTTTCTCAGTACATTACAATTACAGTGGGTGAATCTAATCAATGATCTTTTGTTGGTTGTAATGCGATTATTTAAGAAACAGCGGCTTATTGGGTGGATTTACCGTTAGTTCACGGAGTCTTTTGCAGAAATTCGGAGAAGCTCTTGGATTGGGACTTATTTGATTGATGTTGTTCTTGAACCTATCGGTTCCCAATGATAGTCTAGAATACCGAGTTCAAGGAGTGTTTCTTGTTACGATTTCGGGATGCCTCTGCGTGACACGAGTTGGAATTCACGGGAAGCGGAACATTCACTTGTGGGTATGTTAGGTATCATTGATGAACTACTAAGCTCGAGGTTCATTTCGATCGAATTCACTTTCCTCATAGTGATGTTGGAGGGGAGCATTTATCAATATAAATCATCAGAGATTTCACCTTAATCTAAAGGGGAGTTCTCAACCTCGTGTTAGCTAAGATCTAATCAAGGGAAGGGAAGAACCATTAGATTTAAAGGATGAGTCATCAATTAGATGGTAGAAATTTTGCAGAAAACCCACGAGAAGGGAAAGCGAAAGATCTATGATCTCAAAAATGGGTATGAAGTATTGAGAAGAAAAATACCCAGATCTTGCAAGAAGCTCATAAATACAAGTTGCTGGTTAAATCCTTTTCTTTGAGAAAAAAAAGAAGGAGACCCTTAGCTAGTGAACATGGAGAAATCCAATGGCATTGTTAGGCAATCTTGGACAAATCCAAACCCATCAGTATAACAGAGCAATGCATTTTAATCTCGAGAATTGGATGTTCCATGATATTTCTTTGATGATGTCCATTTCTCACGAAGGCGGTGAGTCATTAATTTTGTTCTTATTTTTAGTTGTTATCATTTATTCCCAGTTTACATAATAGTTTACAGTAAATGATCATTAATTTCTAGATTAAACTCTCACTATCCATTTTAAGTTCAAATAGTAAGGACCTTAAGTAGTTGGGGTAGTTGATTTCCAATTCTTATCAATCTTTGTGGAAATGATATACGGACTTCACGTCGAATTTTACTACTTGTATGACACATGCACTTGCGGAGTGTCATGAACAACCCAAAATTTTGAATCGACACAAGGAACTTTTATTCAGTTAAAAACCGTCTATCAATTTTAACATAGATGCAAGAAGAGTGCCAGACTCACCAGCCAATTTTGTTAATTTTGAGGGGTTTTAGTCTATATAATCAAAGGCAAACAACGACCTCCTTGAGATGTTCTCCGAGATGAGTCCTGTACTCGGGCAGTTCCCTTGAGATGTTCTCTATGATATGATGCCTTGAAATTTGGCCACTGGGCAGTCTTCGACCTCGAAGCAGTGTAAGTCCCTCACAGTCCTCCCCGGAAGATGTTCTCTGGGAATCCGCGCATGACCCTTTGGCCTCGGACGACCCAGTACCGCGTCGAGTATTAACTCAATGGCTTGAAATGACACTAGGGGGCTAGTGGAGTGGGATAAATCCCAGGACATGTGCCATGCAGTTAACGTTTATTGGGAGCTAGGCCTAGACCTGATTGAGTACGCATGATCTAGACCTAACCTGGTTACCAGGCATTTTGAGCCCGGTGAGAAGGAGGCTCGACGGATAGAAGGGCGATACTTGACTCCGCGACCACCTCGGGAAAGACAAGAGAGCTACCTCGGATAACCAGCTCGGGTATGAAGATGAGGCAGTGGGGAAAAGACAAGTGAACCACATGACAGCGAATCAGGCACAAGATGGAGGAACAATGTGGCACATTACAGTCCTCCAGGGCGGCGTGGCTTTGGTGGTAGGGGGCAGTGTGTACAAATGAAAGTGTAATGTAAGGAAGTAAATGACCACTCATAAATGCCTCAATTATGAACATTAAACATGTAACCCCCGACCTATGGGTATAAAAGGGGTAGGAACGAAAAATAAAGGAGAGGACTTTTTGATCAACTCTTTGGCTATTACTTTGTGGAAGGACCAAAAACCCTTTCATGTAGGTTTCTAGACTGGGCTTTGGATGTGCAGGGCTTTCTGGGATCTATAATGCACCCCTCTCCCATGAAGCTGGATGTTCAGTTATAAAGGAAGCTTTCTGTAAATTATTACCCTGCTGATACAGCAGATATTTATGGAGCAAATCATGACAATGAAATCATGGTTGGAAAGGTACTGTTTTTTTACTTTCAAGCTCAAATCTGAGCAGATCAGGGATATAAAAGAACCATATTGAAAGGCCAATTTCTTCCTTCCCATGGTGCTTAACTGTTTTTTCAATGGAAGTTTCAGAATAGAATGAGAGGAAAAGAAAAGCAAAGAAAGGCACACAAAGGGTAAGCTATATTTTAAGTTGTTGGAGTATGATCTCAAGTTGAAGAAATTGTCCATGGGATTGAATCATGTTATCAAGTTTGAGTGGATGTATCATTTTCCTTCTTATATTTTACTTGAGCTCTGAAGCACCTCCTCAGGAAGAAATTCAGTTAGCTACAAAATTTGGCCTTAAGGGTGCCAGAACCCGGTAAGATTGAGATAAGGTACCCCTAAATATGTGCGAGAATGCTGCGGATCCCGTCTTAAGAGGCTGGGTGTGGACTACATTGATCTGTACTATCAGCATCGGGTAGACATGTCCGTCCCCATAGAGGATACAGTGGGTGTCTCAATTTTTTTCGGTTTCAGCTAGTTCCTTATGTATAAACCACATCTAAATTTGATGGATGATTAGTTTTGAATTGATGTAGATGGAGGAGATCAAGAAGTTGGTGGAAGAGGGAAAAATAAAATACATTGGTTTATCTGAAGCTAGTGTAGACACAATAAAGAGAGCCCATGCAGTTCACCCCATCACTGCTTTACAAATGGAGTATTCTTTCTGGACCCCCGAAATTGAAGATATAATTCCACTCTGCCGGTTGGTTATCTAGCTTTGATCTTTGCATTACTAAACCGAACCTGTAACCTTTTTTTGTACAGGGTGAGAATATTACAAAATTTAAACCACAAACTCTGAATCTCCTTTTTATCTGTTACTCACAGAGAGCTTGGTATTGGAATAGTGGGATATAGCCCTCTTGGTTGTGGATTCTTCGGTGGGAAGGCCGTTGTGGAGAGCTTGCCCACTCAGAGTCTACTGGTCAGTAACTACAGATTTAAATTAAGTATTTGAAAATCGGTTCTTTTCTGCCATGTCTAGTCCTTCTCCAGATAATTTTCATTTTTATTTTCTTTTGATATGCAAATGACATTGATCACTGTTTAAGCTCTGGAATCTGTTATTTAAGCTCGTACTTACATCCCTACCAGAGTCTATGCATCCAAGGTTCACCGGAGAGAATTTAGAGAAGAACAAACTAATATATGCCCGCCTTGAGAAACTGGCAGCAAAACATGGCTGCCTTCTTCCTCAACTTGCTCTGGCATGGCTCTTCCATCAGGGGACGACGTGGTTCCGATTGTTGCGATATTGGATTAATAGTCAAAGATTCTCTATTGTAATTCTTTCCCCAATTACTATTATATTCTTTCCTAGTTTAGAGATGATATTTCTACGTTGGGCAAATAGCAATTATAAGAATAGCTTGATTGTAGGATCTCTAATAGCAGTTGGTAGGATTTAATTATAGGAATAGCTTGATTGTAGGATCTCTACTTATCTCTATATATATATTACATGTAAGATACAGATTTATTATGAATAAAAATATTCTTCTGTTTACAAGTTGGTATCTCGGGCGCAGCCTGCAAATCATTCTTGCTTTAAATCCTTAAACCATGAAGCCAAAAATCGATACAGAAATGCGTCACCAAATACCCCAAGTCATTATTCAACACGAGAAGGTTCATCATTTAATTCGAAATTCTATTGAATGAGACCAACTATGATCTGTGGTCTCCAAATGTTGTTAGAATGCAAATTCTTTGAGAAGGGAACTCCTTCATTTGTGGCACATCGCCGCCACCTAAGGAGAAAGATGAAGGCTATGAAGAGTGGTATTCGAGACAGTCGAGAGGTCGAAAGATGGTTTCGATGTCTATGTCCTCGAATTATGGGCGATACATTCGCTTACCTTTGCGAGATATTTGGAAAGCTATCTAAAGCCTTTTATGATGGAGCGGATGGGTCTGAGGTTTTTACCTTGAACCGGGGAGGGCTTTCTGCGCGAACAAAATGGTAGACCACTCTGCATATATTATGGAGGCGGCGAAATCTTGGGTGAGTTGGATCCTCATGATAAGGTGGTCATGGTGGTTGAGACAGAAATTGCATCCTATCATAAATTGCTTCAGCGACAAAGGGTGCATATCTTTCTCGTTGGATTAGAGGGTGATTTCGAGCAAGTGCGTGGCGAAATCTTGAGGAAGGATCCTATCCTTGAATTAGAAGAGTGTTATGCCCTAGTTCGCCGCAAAGATGTTCGACGCAGGGTGATGAACGGACAATTGGAAAATTTTGAAGCTTCAGCCATGGTGACTCGGAACCGGTCTAATCAAAACTGGTCTCCTCAACAACAGCAAGACCAAAAAAGGCCCATCCATCCTAAGACTGCTAATGGTGGCGACAAATCATCATACAAATGCACTCATTGTGATCAAACTGGTCATACAAAAAGTAGATGCTATGAACTTGTGGGATATCCAGAATGGTGGGATCATAGCCTTGATTCCCGGAAGAAAAATTCCAAGAAGGCCTTTACTGCTGCAATTGTTGAAACAAAGATAGAGGATGATAGCGGTGAAAAGTCCTTGGCATTGGCAGCAGCAGCAGGTAATGGTGGTAAGGTTTTAAATATTTCTACACCTGTTTCTAATAGTGCATGGATAATTGATTTCGGTGCTACGGATCATATGACATTTGATTCTAGACAAGTTTCACCTCTTAAATCTTCCTCACAACATTTTGTTTCCACTGCCAATGGTACCTCAATTTCGATTATTAGGGAAGGATCCTTGTCCCTCACTAACACCTTAAATTTAGATTCTGTTTTGGTTGTTCCCTCTTTGAATTATAATCTTTTGTCAATTTCTCAAATAACCACTGCCTTATTTTGTGTTGTCATTTTTTGGCCAAAATTTTGTGTATTTAAGGACATCGGATGAATGGACAGGTGGTTGTGGTGTTAGGTGAGGAAGGTTTGTATTACTTGGACTTAGTGTCACAAAAGTTCGGATGAGTTGCGTCAAGCTTTAAAGATTAGGGGTTACGAGGAAAAAAAAGAGGAAATACGAGATATGGTTATGGCATCGACGTTCCGGGCATGCTTTTCGTTACATGAAGAAATTATTTCGCTTATTTGCAAAATTTTGATGTCTCGTTTCCAATGTGATGTTTAGAACTTGCAAAAGCCATCGTGATTCGTTTCCATTAACTTCAATAAAAGTCCAGCTCTTTTATGATCATACATCATGATGTTCGGAGCCCATCTAAATTTGCTACTTTTGATGGATCGTTGGTTTGTTACTTTATGATGATGATTGTACCAAGATGACTTGGGTATGCTTAATATGAAGTCCTAAAAGTGAAGTAAACTTGTTATTTCAAAATTTTCTATAAATGGTTTGTAGTCAAGCATAATGCACAGTTCAAGTTCTCCATGTTGACAATGGAGGTGAATATCAGTTTTGAATCAGTTTTATTTGAAGCCCATGAACTATCTATCAAACTACTATTTCGATACACCCCAACGTAATGGGGTAGCGGGAGTTTTAAAAATCGCCACTTATCGGAGGTCGTTTCGTGCTTCATCGATGTGGGGCACATACGCCTTTATCCTATCGGGGGATTAACGACTACCTTCGCAACATATTTGATCAACAGTACCTTCCAAAGACTATTGACGTGACACCATCCCAGCTCTCATTGAAGCAATTGTTGCCCAAATTTGGCCCAAACTTCTACCACCCATGTCTTTGGCCGTAGCATTTGTACATCTTCATAAGCGCTATTAGCAGTTGTAAGTCGACACCCCGAGCACGCGATGTGTCTTTTTAGTGGCATGTCGCGATCAAAAGGTACCGATGCTATCACCTCCAAGCACAAACGTAATGTTCGTTACAATGGATGTAGTTTTTCATGAAGACTGACAGAGTTTCTTCCGAGCCCGAACTTCAAGTGGAGCACCTGAAGAAGTTCAAGCTCTAGACTATGGATTTTCTCATCTCTATGTAGCGGGAACTCTCGCCACGCCTAAACTGGTGTCCTCGACAACCCTCGTCAACTTCATGGACACTGTGATGCTCAGAACCCACACCACTCACGAAAATCTAAAAGTCTCCTTGTACAGTGGTTCCCACCCAAATACAAAACTTGTCACAAACAATTCAGTTATAAATCCACATAAAGTCTACATGCAAACAATATTATAATGCCACCGGGCCCCTACATCACACTCCTCACAAAATATATAACCCTAAACCAATATATTACATGGTTCAAGAGTTTCTACATTACTTTATCAACATATATTAAAATTTATAAAACCTTAATATATGTTATACAAAATCAAAGCCATTGTTTAGCTTTCTTTCTCAAATCCAATTTCTAATGAGGTTTCGCTTCCCGATCGTCCCTCAGACTGGAACGGTGATCCTTCGACAAAAGCAGCAAGTTCGCAGATAATTTCCTACACGCTACTCCCCACCTAAGTGCACATGCAATAGCACCAAACAAGATTTAAGCAAATACATGATCCTACTTGAATGTCTATATCATGATGAGAATGTGACTACCCTATCCCATATCCCGAGTCCTCACCGAATTTCACATGCAAGTTCCCAAGTATGATAAACACATTTTCTCCGATGACAACCCTAGATTACTTTAATCTTTTCATTTTTCATTACAACTATTTACCTCGAGTCCTCACTCACCTCACATGCATTTTGCTAAGGAATGAAAACCGCTTTCCAAACAAAGGTATTTGTTTTTAAACTGGACAACCCGATATACAGCATGCATCCGATAATCTATTTTCAGGACAACCCTCCGATGTATATCACCAAAATTCGATGATTGATATTATATGGACAACCGATATCAGAGTGGACACACTCCGACACCTAATATTGTTGGTCAACCCTCCAACACCAAGAACCACCCCATGCTGCACTCACTCCATTGCTCTGTGGTTCTGAAGGCATATGGAAATGCAATGAGCCATCACTTTTTCTAACCCCGTGCGACTCATTGACGTTTGTCCTATTAATCAAGCCCACTAATCAATTTACGCTGTTGATCACAAACCGTACTCACGACACACCATCAAACACCTAACACAAATACGATCCCAACTATGCACTCACACCCTAATTTTTAGATAGATTACCTCGATTATTGAATGCATTACGCCAATTCCAACACATTCATATAATATATTCACATGCATATATATTAACATAATTAAATCACATAAAACATGCTATGCAAATTCACAATCAATTACACCAAAATTAGCTCACACGCTAATTAGAACAAAAACGAGCACCATTTCAATCACTCAACCATACACATTTTCACACAAAAAAATAATTCGGTGTCACTATTCACATGAACAAGAAACCTCTAAGTTATTGTTCACTACACGCTGTACAGGAATTTTCCTCCACTTGCTCAAAGCTTTGAGACCGAGATTACAGCCAAAACAAGCCTCGAACGCTCCTAACAGAATTTCATATGGTTCTAAACAAGGATTAATACAAGAGAAAAGATCCCCACCTCTCGAGTTTAACCCACAATTGGTGCCCACGCGAGTCCCCGCAGAGAAAGCAACTTCTCTTGCTCGGGCCGAAAAACCGACTATCCGATTAGCTACTAATTCTGTGAGAGAAGTGATCTCTCTAGAATTTGGTTTTGAAGACTTAACTACCTCCCTTCACGTTTTTGTGTTCTTTCAAATGGGGGAGATGAACACTATTTATTGTTTTGTCTTATCTCATTAACATTTGCAAAATTCTCATCTTCGTCTTGGCTACTCGCATAATCTAGGACCATCCATTTCATCCTTTCTCTGGGCTCAGAACATGTCAAGAGTACATGTAATGCGCGACTTTTGCCACATCACACGCCTTCAAACTGCTTTTACTAAGACCGACACTCACAAGCCGAAAACGCGGAATCCCGACCTGCCTCGTAATCTCAACCCAAATTCAATGGTAGCTAGATTTTCCATGTGTGACCCATTTCAAATCTGAAGTTTGTCTGGTCATCCAGTGACAGGAAAATCTGATTTTGACCGAAATTACGTATTTTGCTCTTTTTCGTAAAATTGAAATTCTTCTGCCTTTACACTCTCAATCCGGTAACAATCAATGGGAATGAAAAGGAAGTCTCAACTTGGTAATGAGAATGCTGGTGAATCGATTTCCAGTGGTATAAATTCGGACCACAAGAGGATGAAAGTGGATTAAGACCTAGAAAATGAAGTCAGGATCAACCTCCATTCGAATCTCTCACACCACAGTAACCGACACACCAAACCAATTGCCTATCGAGGATGGTCCGGCCAGTAGCGGTCTCGAACCACCAAGAAAAACAACTACCACCGCCAAACCGTAGGTATTCCCAAACCCACATATGAACCCGAACTTCTAGTAAAGCAAATATCCCATGGAGCCAATGGGCTCAACCATCATTGGTTCACCAAATAAGTCATTCAGAATCAATTATTCATCGTATCTATTCCTAAATAGCAGGTGTGAAGCCTTTAAATGACCTAAGGTGGAAAGTCATTTATGAATGAGGAGATGAAATCGTTAAGAATGAAACTTGGGAACTTGTCGATCGTCCTGTGGAACAGCAACGCTGATGTCTCCATAGTTTATACTGTGGAAGCACAAAGCGTATGGCAATTGAACGCTTTAAAGCGAGATTGGTAGCAAAGGGTACAATTCAAACCTATTGAATCAATATACGCATACTTCCAGACTCGTGAAATAAAATCAACATAGTTCAAGTCTTATTTGTTTCTTAAACAAGGAACCCGGATTGGCCATTACAAATAATTTGATGTGGAAAAACGTCTCTTCTACAGGCAGAAGCAATGTCTTCAAGATGTACATGGATTTGCCACTAGGGTTCATGATACCGTAAGCATCAATAAAGTGTGCAAATTAAAGAAACCAAGTAGGGCTGTGGCTAAAACAATCTCCGAGAGTATGGCTCAGCGCTCACGGTCCACGAGGTCTTTCGCTACCATCGTGAGTAATTCAAACCACACTTGGCCTCAAAATAAGATGGTAAGACCACCGCCTCTTATCAGGTATGTTGATGACGTGGGTATATGTGAAATGACCCCAGTAAAGGCCTTCTACAAAGTTACGGTCGTTTAATTCAAATGAAAGACCCGTCACTTGGTATTTTCTGTGATCAAAGTTGGCCTCGACGATAGCGGATTTTCTTGCCTCAAAAGAAAATATGCTTTAGATTGCTATGTGAAATTGGTATGCCAAGATGTCAACTAGCCGATACAACAAAGAGAAGAAGGGATTGAAGTTATGTGTTGAGACTAATCAAGTGTCCGCTGATAAAGGGAGATATCGCAGGCTCGCTGGAAGATTGATGTACTTAGCCCACTAGGCCATTCGGGCCTATGCATTGAGTGCACTGTTAGCGCTTTATAGTTAATCCTCGAGAATTGGGGCTATATGAATGTAGTTATGCGCATTTTAAGGCATTCAAGTCCACCGGAAAGGGCATTTTGTTCACTAAAAATGTAGATTGTAAAAGTGTGACGATATACTGATGTCGACCGTCAAGCAATATGACAACTGATCTTACTTTTGATATTTCACCTTCAGAGGTGGTAATCTCGCATGGAGAAGCAAGAAGCAGAATGTTGTTGCAACGCCTGCCGCCAGAGGATGAATTTAGGCAGGCACTGAATATGTGAAGCATTGTGGCTAAGACTTTATTGATGGATTCGGGGCTATCCGCCTAGGCAATCGGGTCTACTTTATTGGTGACAATAAAGCAGCATGTGATATTACCTATAATCTGGGTACAACATGACGTACAATGCATGTGGAGGCAGATGTGATTCTTCATTAAGGAGAAATGGATGAGAAAATTGTCGAAGTTGCCTAAGATTCCGATCCGAAGATCAATCATCGATATCCTCACCAAAGTCAACTTCAAGTGAAGTGTTCTCGTGTTTTTTGGGCAAGTCAAGCATGTGTGACATCTATGCACCAATTTGAGGGGAGTAGTTATGATATTGGATTAATAGTCAAAGATTCTATTGTAATTCTTTCCTATTACTATTATATTCTTCTAAGTTTAGAGATATTTCTCTGTTAGGACAAATAATTTAATTATAGGAATAGCTTGATCATAGATTCTTGTAGCTGATTGGTGTGGATTCAATGTGTAATAGCTTGATTGTAGGATCTCACTATCTCATAAATACGCATGTAAAGATACAGATTTATTATGAATAAAAATATTCTTCTCTATTTTACAATTCCGATCCCTGGTAAATTAGGCTCTTACTTTCTTTCGAGTTTCTTATTTATTTGTTAGTAGCTTTTTAATGTTTCAAGGTGCAGGCTTCTCCTGTTCCCATTGCCCGGTCCCAAACTCAAATGCTGAGACTACTTCATTATGCTTTGCAGCTGACAGGCTTATGACAATATCTTATTTCTACAACATACTATAATGTGGCATTTTGATATTGTACTTGCAGGGACAACCAAGGTTTAGAACCTTGACAATAACATCGGATCTATCACAGTGAAGCTTAATGAGGATGATCTCAAGGAAATCTGTGATAAGCCAGCCTGTTGATGAAGTGAATGGCCAAAGAAATAACTGGGGCTTTTATTTGAGCAATGATTGAGGACAGCAGACACCCCACTGATAAAATAGAAAATTACTAAAGAAAAGAAAAGAGATAGCAGTGTGAAGCTGTGGAAGCAGAACTTTCTTTACATTCCTGTATCAATAATTTGAAGAATTAAATCTCCGTCTCACCTTCGAGACTTTTCTGTTACTTCTTGTTTTATCCTTACTTTCCTGTCGTACTTTCATTACAATGTCGAAATTTAAAACAAGACCGTTACAATTTAGAGGACTTAAACAGCAAGAATCACACATGGAGTGGAAGAGGAAAAGGATATAAAGTTATTGAGGTGAGGGTTATGGTCCTTTAAATGGTAGGATATGAATTTAATAAACTATAGTTTAAATGATTTATAATTGATTATGCTTCAATCTAAACCTGGGCTCTGAGTTTCGCCGGAATTGCCGAGTCATCCGTTGTCCCGGGATGCCCGACTCTCCGCAAAAATAAGAAACAAAAAGATCTAAGGCCCACTCCACTGCCAAGACTAAGTCAGGCTTATTTCCTATGGAAGAGAAGATTAACCGATTAGAAATGAAGTTTTGTGCGCACTTTCAATTATGTGGGGTGGCCTGGTATTTATAATGGATAATCATAATAACTTTCCTAGTTTGATAATGATACGGATATTTCTCCCATTAGGTGAGGGATTTTCTTTCATTTTCGTTAACCGATTAATAAGGGATAATTGATAATTTTCCTAGTTTGATGATGATATCATATTTCTCTATCATGAGATTTTTTCCATTAAGTTAACCAATTAATAAGGGATACTTATGAACAATTATTATAAACATCCTACTCCCTAATTGGTGGAGATTTAATTAGGGAAGTGGGTACTTTCCTTTAATACGGGTTCTTTAGATGTTTACGTCACCCGCTCTCGTGACGAGGTGAACCGGTCCACTCGGCCCCGCCTTCGTGGTTTAGGCATATGTGGTGGCCGAGCTCTTTATGTCTTTTATCACCCCGCTCTTTATCCCCTCTCAAACTTAGCTTTGTAATTTCGCTTCGGAAGCACGACACGTGGTTTCGGGACCCATCAATAATCATATTTATTAAGCAATTAATTATAAAATTAATATACTTTTTTTTTATCAACAAGGAGGGGATACCCGAGGCAGTCACTACCCAACCCATCTATGCACTTAGCATCCTGATGGAGAAGCTCTTTCAAGTCATCAGAAGGTCTCCTCCACTTCTGGATCACTCCTTGCTATAGGTTCAGCGAACGTTTAGCCAAAGAGTCCGCAATGACATTTCCTTCCCTGTAAACATGTTGGATGCTTAAGACCCAACTTCTTCTCATCCATGTTGGATTAGAGCCTGAAGCAGGTGTACTGGTTTCACCCTAACCCTTCAGCCACTGCACGACGATCTGATTCTATGATCAGAAGTTTTGAACCCGCCTCCTAAGCCATCTTCATTCCATGGATAAGCGCCCAGAGTCTTACCATGCATGAGCAGCCATAAGAAAATTCTTACTCTCAGTGGCATCTTAATCTTCCAAACTGATGTCACTTCCATTGAACCCGCTGTATGATAGGGTAACCACATTATAAGCAAACTTTACCGAGAAAAGACCCATTTTTGTTTCACCTCAGTAGATACCATAGCGCCCTTCCTCATCATACTGAAGCATAGCTGCCTCTAGTCTACTACTAGTTTGGGGTGGCAGTAGGCCATCAATCTAATCCCACTTCCATCCCCCCTTATGGCTCTAGTAGTCACGGACCAGTTTGGTAAGAATCCACCACCGGAACTTCAAGGCCCAAGTCAAGGAGAGGCAAGTCTCCAAGCCAAACATCTCTCTAGAAGAAGATTTCATCCCCATTATAGATCCTTGTGTTGAGATTGTGAGTGACCCTGTGGGATATTACAAGAAGCAATATTTTGGTGGCTTTACCAATCCATTGTAATTGTTAGCAATAATTTGGTGGTAACGCCAATCCATATGAAATCAAATGAACACTTGGGTAGTAATGCCAACTGAACACCATAATCACGCAAAGTGACCGTAATTAATCCACGAAAATGTAAATATAATTTGGAGGTCAATAATCCACATAATAAAAGTTGTTAGATGGATGGTTATGCCAACCTTCTGAAATGAAAGTGTAGATGAATGGCTGCTTCAATCAGAGAAGATGGTAAGATAATAACAGATATCTATAACGTGGTAAAACCCTTAAAATGAGGGAAACCTCCATGGGCAACTGAGAAAATAATCCACTATAAGATGAAATTGGACACAAGATGCCACATCACCCAAGATATGCTCACAATCCCTCTTAGTACTTTCCGTGGGAGACTATATTTCTACCACTTTCCGGTGATATCCCCGATCGAAGCTTCCCACTCCATCCTTTCTTCAAGCACCCTTGTGATTAAGAACGATATACCAAACGCTCAGCTTCACTAGAACTGTTGCCTCTCACCACTCTTCCCACTACTATTACTTTAATGCCTATTTATAGGCAAAATGTTGTAGTTGGAGAATGAATCCAATTGGCGTAAATTACTGCAGCTTCTATCAATACATCGTGGTGGGTGGAGAAAATGTTCAGTCCTTTCGCCAACAAGGTCGCTATGCTATAATGGAATCGTGGTGGAGAAACTTTTTCTCCTTATGAAATGGCTACACAGAAGAACAATGAATGCGATGGACCTCACAATTCCCACTCCAAAACCCATGCACAAACAATGAAGTGCTGGAGTCATCTTGAACTCCCAAGAGGGAGCTCATGCCCGCGTTCTTGATACATCATGCTAGTTTTTATTTTTTTTATGACTTTTATCATATCAACAGTATTCTCGTCAATGTGGATCTTTCTTATTTGGAGCAATTGTTCTTCAATAGCCTTCTCGATCTAATGATATTTCACATCTACGCGTTTGTTCGTGATGATACATAGTGTCACACTCGCTTTCCGGACGCGAGACCTCGGGATCGACTCTTTTTTTTTTTTTTTGTGAAATAACCAGCACTGTAGCCGGCTCCACATCTTAACATAATCAAAATATCATATACATTTACCGAGTCCCATTTACAATTACAAAACTGTACCTTTTTAATTACAAATCAGAGCACGGACCTACATGTAATGAACCCTCATAAGTGCGTCAAGCCCACCGTATGGATGTTTGCCGATGTCTTCTCCTCAGACCTACACCTGACAAAAACCCGCTAAGCTTTACGCTTTAGCGGGAAACATTCTTATAACTTATACATGCACATGTATTTAAACGAATCATGATAAATTACAGTAACAATCTTATACCTACTGTGAATTACACTTATGGCGTGACTCTATTCTTATCCCGGTCTTATACTTATAGCGCTTAGATCTTTATTCTTATTCTGATTGTATCCTGCATCGAGCTTATACATGTATGTGTTACTCTTGTATCCTGCTTATACTTATTTCGATCTCCCAGAGTTACAACCTATGTTTATACAGAGGTACTTAAACACGACTGGTATTTAGATCTATCCTATATCTCCCCGTAGGGAGTTTACGTAACTTATACTTATCCTACCTAAGTTTGGCTAATTTGTCTTGAGTATGATCCGTGAGGTACTTCGCTTTAATGTCAACGGCATAATTTGATCGGGCGTGAACTTAATCTTATACTCTGAGTATCCGTAAGTAATTACTTGATCAAATGTCCGCTTCCGATACCAACTCTAGGCCGGTATCATATCCCAACAAGTCCTAGGTTAACGTATACCCATACTCATTATCGAGTACCCAAGTAGTACTGGTTTAAGTTTATCCTTATCCCGTTTATACTCTGAGATACCCGTAGGTACTACGTAAATTGATCGATACAGAGTACCTTAGCCCATACAATCTAATCAGATATGAGGCAATCGTAGGTACATGTAACTTATATTAGTACTTTTATGTTATACTTAAAATTTCTCATTAAGAGCATCCCGTCTTACGTAACTTATACTGCAGAAACACGAGTTTACTGCTCTTCTGATACGTATGCACCGTAGTACTACGAACATTTGCCGTACAAAGTACCCGTGCAGTATTAAGAAACGATTCATAATACGCAGGTACCCAGAGGTACTCAGGACTTATACTTATTCTTGTATATCGATCTTATTCTCGTATTCGAATCTGCATCAGATCTTATACATGTATTATGGAACTTATAATGGTATCCTGTAAACACATACCGTGATTTGATCTTTATACATGTATTACGTAACTTATACATGTATTTCAAATCTTATACATGTAATACTTAACTTATACAATTACTACGAACTTATACTGATCTTACTAACTTATACTCGTATAAATGTAACTGACATGTATTTTGGGATCTTATACATGTCTTACGTAGCGTATGCTTATCTTACGCATCTTATACTCGGCATTAACTGACATGTATTTCAATCTTATACATGTCTTACGTAGCGTATGCTTATCTTACATCTTATACCGGTATTACGTAACCCCGACATGTATTTCAATCTTATACATGTCTTATGCAGTATATACTTATCTTACGTGTCTTATAATCGACATTACGTAACTTGTTATTGTCTTACGATCAGATCTCAGATGGAAGTGTACCTGGGAGGGTACGATAAGTCTAACTAATCATAATCGTATCGCATATAGGGTCGATCGACGTATACGCATACATATCGTATGACACAGTCCATATGTGTACATCATAATCTGATACATATACTTATTTTTACCGATACTGAGTACCCAGAGGGTACTCATCGGAATTATACTTATTCGCACTTAGGAGTTACAGAAGTTTCTTCTTATGCGTAACTTATACTTATAAATGTGACGTATGTTCATTCAGACTCTGAGGGAGTTACAGAGCTTATTCTTATAAAAGTACCCGTAGGGTACTACATGTTCATTATTCGGGGTTCCCGTAGGGTACCACTGGACTTATATTACATATTACAGACTTAGTATGCTTATTCGTGTCTCCCGTAGAGTTAAAGCAGAAATACTTTATTCAAATACCCGTAGCATACAGACGTAACAATACACCATAATTTCCTCTTATTTATTCTTCAGATTATTATCATATAATTACGGGAATACCCAGACCAGTACTAATAAAAGTGTAAGACACATCATAATAATATCCAAAGATATTATACAGTACGGAAAAACAGGATTTCCAGAATACAGAACCGGAGTGCCATAGCACTAATCAGGACAGGAGTGCCGTGAAAGTAATTCAATGTGACGAGTACCGGGCATTAATCGGGAGTGTCGAGCACTAACAGAGTACCGAAGTACTAATCAGAGTGCCTAGCACTACCAGAGTACCGGCATTTCAATCGAGGCCTGGAGCACTACCGTGGAGTACCGGGCATAG
The DNA here is from genome assembly GCA_016808115.1 of Tetrastigma voinierianum. Lineage (NCBI taxonomy): Eukaryota > Viridiplantae > Streptophyta > Magnoliopsida > Vitales > Vitaceae > Tetrastigma > Tetrastigma voinierianum. Next base: position 130,703 of record JAEQBH010001693.1, read on the forward strand.
CCTAATTCAGAGTGCCTGAAAGACTCAACAGTGAGTACTGGCAATTAATCAAAGGTGGAGTGCGTCACTAATAATCGGTCTCAAGTATTTTTATAATTATATGAGTTCAAGAATCACTGCTTTAGAATATGGCACTTTAAGCCACATTACGTGGTTCATAACAGATCAGGATTTCATATACGGTAAGGTATGATGCGATATAATCACACCTTAATCATGTATTCTTATTCTTCTGAATCTATTTTTACCTGTGAATTGGAACCTCAATCCACCTGGATCATCCAAATTCAAAAGCTATGGCATTTTCATGCCAACTAGCTCATTAACACTTTACCCAGGTACAGATTGTACATTTATTTCCAGCCTTGTTTCGATATTTGCACTGACCTTTGTACGATTTAAAGTTATGTGCTATGGCCTGGTTCCAACTGGAATCACCTCATCTGAGCACCAACTGCCACGTCCAAACAACTCCTAATTACTCTAGATTAACTGATGCAGAAATGGGCTTCTGCACATAAATTTCAATTTGGGTGAAATTTTGGGCCATCTGAGTCAGAATTTGAGATACCTATAAAATAGGTTTGGTTCTCCTTGAAGTCTATTTTATTTGGCCACTTGAATCACTCAAATCGGGTAAGAAATGAGCAAGTTATGACCAAAATACGAAAACTGGTCAAACTGAACATAAGAGGTAGTCCGCCCAGAGACTTAAGTCCTACCTAGTGACTGGGCCAAAAATGACCGGGGCATCTATTCTACCGGTAGACTTTAAGTCCTACCGGTAGGACTTCCGAAAAGCTCACGGGTATTTTCACCCATTTTTCATGCCTTATCCCCTCCTGTAATTGCAAAACCTATCATGAATACTTCCTTAAAACAACTATATATGGGTTATAACCCATATATAAACCAATTATAGTTATGTAGGGTTTTCCATAAACCCTAACACAATTTCCATGGATCCCTCCTCTCAAAATGAGGGTTTCATACCGACTGTGCTATTTAGAATTTTAGCACCCTACTTTCATTTAAAATTTTGGTTAGATGTAATCCAACAACCCTAGGTTTGAGCAATCTCCTAACCACAATTAGACAAGAATTCCATACCAACCATATATAGCCCATATGAAAAATCACAAGCTCCATACCAAAGGCAAGCATCATACCTTAGCTTGCTTTGATCACCTTCCTCCCTCTTCTCTTCTCTCTTCTTCTTCTTCTTCTTCTTTTCTCCTTTACTGTTCCCCAATTTGAGACCCAATTTCTGCTCTTAAAATCCCCATCTTTCTAAGGCCATGTTCGCCATCAAAACCCATTTTCAAGTTAAGTTCCTTTATTGCCTTTTTTCGTCTCTCCAACTTCCCTTATTTCATCGTGGCCTCAATTCTGCTATTTCTACTGCCTATAACCTATCAACTTATGACTTTTATGCCCCCATTTTGGCAAATTACAATTCATTCTAATTCTCTAAATTAGTCTCATTTATGTCAGATTTTCAATTATGAAACATTTAAATTACGCTTACAAAATACCCTAAACATGTCGAAAACGACTAGGGTATATTTCTGGGTGTTACAATTTCCCTTAAAAGAATTTCGTCTCTCGAAATTCATACTCTAAAGATGTGCGTGCTCTATATCAGATCATTTCTTTTCCCGTTTTACAGAGGTCAGAGTTTTGATTCCCACTTCGAGCCATCAAAGCTCCATCGAACTAAATCTCTCTTTGTCTTAATCTTTCGGGAGTCGATTGAAACTTATTCATTCTAGTGGATGTACAGGATGACATCCGCACAGCCAACACATTTCTATGCAGGTACATCCTTAATCCGAGACTTTATCCTTAAAACGCCCAAACCTCGCTCGATACTAACTCTGTCACACCCCCGCTTTCCGGACGCGAGACTCAGGACTGGGACTCTTTTTTTTTTTTTTTTTTTTTTAAAAGCCAACTTAGTACCTGTGGGTATGGCCCACATCTTAACATAATCAAAACATATACATTTACCGAGTCCCATTTACATAATTACAAACTGTACCTTTTAATTACAAATCGTAGCACTGACTCATGTAACGAACCCTTACAAGTGTGTCAGTCCACCAGATGGATGTTTGCTGATGTCTTTCTCGCACTTGCACCTGATTAAACCCGTATGTTCTCTTTACGCTTTAAATGGAAACATTTCTTATAACTTATAGCTGCATTTGATACGCATTTAAATCGAATCAATATAAACATATAAATAATCTTATACCTACTGAATTACACTTATGGCAGACTCTATTCTATCCCGGGGTCTTATACTTATAGCTTAGATCTTATTCTTCTATTCGGATTTCGATCCTCGCATCGAAGCTTATACATGTATGTATACTTATCTCAAGCTTATACTTATTTCGATTCAGAGTTACGTAACCTATGTTTATACAGAGGTACTTAAACACACGTATTGGTATTTGGGATCTATCTCATATCTCCGTGTAGGGAGTTTACGTAACTTATACTTATCCTACGAAGTTTACACTTGTCTCTGGAGGTAAATCTCGAGGTATCACGTAAATTACTCTGAACGTATAATTGATCAAGTGTAACTTAATCTTATACTCTTATATCCGTAAGTACTACTGATCAAATGCAACTTTCCGATACCAACTTGTGTTGGTAATTACATCCCAACAAGTCCTAGGTTAACGTATACCTATACCATACCGAGTACCCGTAGGTACTACGGTTTATCCTTATCCAAGCTTATACGGAGATACCCGTAGGTACTACGGAAATTGATCAGATACAGGAGTACCCGTAGGTACTACATAATCTAATCAGATACAGAGGTACCCGTAGGTACTACGTAGAACTTAATAAGACTTCGATATTATACTGTGCCCACGGGGCTATATCCCGGTCTTACGTAACTTTATACTTGCGGTTATGAGTTTATTCATTTTCTTGATGGTTGCAGTACCCGTAGTACTACGTAACATTTGTCAGTACAAAAGTACCCGTAGGTATTACAAAACATTCATAATACGTATAAACTGTAGGTACTACAGACTATATCTTTGGCCTATATCGTGGATCTTATTCTCAGATTCCCGACCAGACTCGCATCTTATACATGTATTACGGAACTTATACTGCATCTCGAAACACATACCTATTTCGCTTGATCTTATACATGTATTATGAACTTATACATGTATTTCAAATCTTATACATGTAATACGTAACTTATACAATTACTTTCATGTAACTTATTTGATCTTACTAACTTATACTGGTATTGTCGAACTCGACATGTATTTTAGATCTTTATACATGTCTTACAGAGCGTATGCTTATCTTACATCTTATACTCAGACATAGTAATCCCTGGACATGCATTTCAATCTTATACATGTCTTACGAGCGTATGCTTATCTTACGATTCTTAGACTGGTACATGTAACTCGACATGTATTTCAATCTTATACATGTCTTACGTAGCATATACTTATCTACTGTGTCTTATACTCATATTACGTAACTTGTTATCAGTTTTACAGATCTTATTCTTTGTACGAAGGTGATTCAGGTACGTATAAGCTCCGAACTAACTACAATCGGTATCGATATAGGGTCAGATCAGACGCATACAGATACATATCGTAATGGACATTAAATTCATAGCAAAATGCATCATAACCCGACACATATAACTTATTTTTAATCGATGATCGAGTACCGTAGGTACTACCGAATTATACTTATTCGGACCTCCTGTTAGGATTCTGAGGAGTTCTTCTTATCTGAACTTATACTTATAGCAGGACGTATGTTCATTCGGGACTCAGAGTAGAATTCTGAGCTTATTCTTATATAAAAGTGCCGTGGGTACTACGGGTTCTATATACGGAAGTTCCAGTAGGTACTACGGACTTATATTATATTCACCGGGACTTATATGTTTATTCGGTCTCCGAGTAGGAGTTACGAGCTTACTCTTATTCGAAATGCAGTAAGTATTGAGATCGAACAATACACCATAATTTCCTCTTATTTTATTCTTGATTATTGTATCATATAATTACGCAGAATACAGACCACAGGTACTAATAAAAGTGTAAGACACATCATAATAATATCAAAGATATCATTATGCGATACGGAGAAAAGCGGATTTTCTTGGGAATCTGAGCAGGGTGCCTGTAGCACTGTCGGAGACGAGGAGTCATAGTAGCACTTAGCGGGACGGGAATGCCAAGTACTAATCAGAGTCTTGGGAGCACTAACGAGGAGTACGAAGTACTAATCGAGTGCCCGGAGCACTAACGGGAGTACCGAAGTACTGTCGAGGAGTCTTGGGAGCACTATGAGATCTGAAGTACTAATCGAGGCGGGAGTGCTATGTCAGTGTCTTGATCTCTGTCCTTTTTATAATTATATGAGTTCGGTAACTTCTTGTTTTTAGAATATGGCATTCTTAGCCACATTATGTGTTCATAACAGATCTCATTATTTCATATACGGGTAGTATGATACGTATATAATCACACCTTAATCATGTATTCTTATTCTTCTCTGAATCTACTTTGCAAGGAATTTGGAATCCCAAATCCAATTGGATCATCAAACTAAGTTATGCATTTTACTATAATACTTTCGCTAGTGTTTCACCGAGCTTTCACCAGAAAATACAGTGCAATATTTATTTTCGGTGCCCAGCATTTTAGATGTTTGCTTTGGATCTTTGTGCGATTTTAAAGTTGAAGTGCTAAGGAGTTCTATTCAACTGGAGATCACCCCATTCGAACAGAAACTCATGAGTTGTCAAAACAACTCGGACTACTCTGGGATAACGGATGCGGGAAATGGGCTTGCACATAGCCTCACTTGGGGTGAGGTACAGGGCTATCCTGGAGTCAGAATTTGGGAGATACCTATAAAATAGGTTTGGTTCTCCTTAGTCTATTTTATTTGGCCACTTGAATCTCAAATCTCGAGAAACTGGAGCAAGTTATGACCAAATATTGAACTGGTCAAAAGCTGAACATGGTAGTAGTCTGGGTGGGTTTAAGTCTGGGTAGGACTTGGCTTAATGACCGATAACGATATTCTACCAGTAGGACTTTAAGTCCTACCGTGGGTTTCAGCATAGAATGGGTATTTTCACCCATTTTCATGTACACAACCTATCCTCATGAATAAGCATCATGAATAGCACCCCAGAAAACAACTATATTATGGGTTATAACCCATATATAAACCAATTATAAAGATTTGTAGGGTTTGTTGTAAGCCTAACACAATTTCCATGGATCCCTCCTCAGGAAATGAGGGTTTCATACCGATCTTGTGCTATTTAGAATTTTAGCACTCTACTTTTCACGAAAATTTTAGATTTGGGATGTAAATCTTTGGCACAACCTAGATTTGGAGCAATCTCTAACCATACAGTGGCTGGAATTCCATACCAACCATATAGTTCCATATGAAAATCCACAAGCTCCATACCAAGGCAGAAGCATCCATACCTTAGCTTGCTTGATCACCTTCCTCCTCTTCTTCTCTTCTTCTTCTCTTCTTCTTCTTCTTTCTTCTCCTTTATGGGTTCCCCCAATTTGAGACCAAATTTGGTCTTTAAAATCCCCATCTTTTCTAAGGCCATGTTTGGCCATCAAAACCATTTTTGGGTTAAGTTCTTGTGCCTTTTGTCCTCCAACTTCCCTTATTTCTGTTGTGGCCTCAATTCTTGTTATTTCTACTTTGGCCTATAACTTTATCAACTATGACTTTATGCCATTTGTGAAATTACCAATTTTGTCCTTAATTCTCGAGAATTTCGGGTCTCGTTTCTATGTTTAGCATTTCAATTATGAAACATTTAAATTAGGCTTACAAAATACCTAAACATGTCGGCTTCAATAGGGTATATTTGGATTAATTACACATAGTGTTCTTACTTAAGTCTATCGCACTTTGACTATCGCAATATACCATGTAGTCTCTCTGTTTTAAATCCAATTCTTGAAGAAACCGCTTCATCCATAGCATCTCTTTTCCAGCTTAAGTAGCTGCAATAAGCTCTGCTTCTATAGTAGATAGTGAGACACACTTTTGTAGCTTTGACTGCAATGATATAACTCCCCCTACAAATGTGAAAAATACCAAAAAGTAGATTTTCTACAATCTAGGTCTCCGACCATATCAGAATTTGTATAACCTTCAAGATATGGTTTTGATCCCCCAAAGCTTAAACATACCTTTGAGATATTTGAAGATCCATTCCACGCCTCAGGGTGCCTTTACTAGGATTTGGAATACATACAACTCTAACTATGAGATATCTAGACGTGTTACCATATTCAGCATACATCATCCTTCCAACTGCCGATGAGTATGGAATGACTGATATTTCGCCTTTTTCTTTCTCCGTAGATGGACAATGCCTAGTACTCAACTTGAAATGGCTAGCAAGTGGTGTAGAAACTGGATTTGGATTTTCATGTTGACTTTTTCCAACATAAGTTCAATATCTTTCCTATAACAACCACAATTTGTCTGCCTTCCTATCTTCCTATCTTTGCACTGCCTAAATCCTTCATGTCAAACGTCTTTGACAATTCCCTTTTTAGCTTCTAGATCATATCGACATCCTGACCCACAATCAACTTATCATCTACATATAACAAGAGTATGATGAATTTATCATCATGGAATCTACGAACATAAACATATGGATCTGCAAATGTCCTTTTGTACTCCTAACTCATCATGAAAGAGTCAAATTTCTTATACCATTGTCATGGCGCTGTTTAGATCCATATAGGCACTGCTAACTTGAAGACCATGTTCTCCTTCCATTTCACTTTAAAGCCTTTAGTTTGCTCTATAAAGATCTCTTCATCAAGATCACCATATAGAAATGCTGATCTTAACAATTAGTTGCTCGATTCGATATTCTATCACAGTGGAAATCTAGTATAACTTGAATTGAATACATTTTTTACAACAGGTGAAAATATTTCATCAAAGTCAATACCTTGCTTTTGACCTAAACCTTTCACCACTAGACGAGCCTTGTACTTTATTTCTTGTTGTCTTTCTTTAGCTTAAACACTCATTTATTCTTGAGTACTTTTCTCCCGTTTGGCAATTTTGTCAACTCGTAAGTATCATTTTTCCATAAGGAATTCATCTCTTCTTGCATGACTTTTATCCAATAGTCTTTGTCTTTGTGAGGTATTACTTCTTGGAGATTTTAGACCCCCTCATTGTAATTAGAATATACTCTAAACTTGGATACCTTGCAGATGGTTGCGTTCTACAGTTGTCAGTCTCAGCTAGGTCCTTATCTATGGAGAATTTGTATCCCACAGTCAACACCTCCCTTATTACTATCATCACCACTTTTTCTTCCTCCTCGATGATGGTAGTTCTTTGGGTTCAGTCCTGGTTATGATTCAAGCTTCTGGTGCGTTAGTGGCACTTTTACGATGAAGTTTGTCCAGTGTTGTTAGATCTCTGATACCTTCATATGTGAGTTTTGCACCCTGCACATTTTTTCTTCATATCTTTAATGGTTTGTGTTCATGAAACACAACGTGTTTACTTCTGACTATCTTTTGCTTCTCTAAATCCCATAGCCTATAGTCGAACTCCTCATCCTCCATCCCAATGAAGATACCTGGAGGTTATGCTTTATCATCAGAAAGCGATCTTTGCCTTTAGTATGCGGGAATGTTTTGCATCAAACACCTTGCCAGCTCTAGCTCTTATCTACTCCTTGCGCCTGCTTGAGGATCTTGCCGATTCTTTTTCATGTGGTCTGTTGCCGCTGTGGTAACACTTTATTTTCCTTCTAGACTTGGATCTGCCTCTTGACTTGTTATGCCCAGACGGTCCTCTACTTTTGCTTCGACTCCTGTTCTCCGTGACAAGGCATGTGTGTCATTGCCTACAAAGTCCTTCCTTCGATTTTCTTCATTGAATAGGCTATTTTTTACCATAGCCAACGTGACTTTTCCTTCTGGGGCTGAATTTCCCAAAGACACCACCAGAGTGTTTCAACTGTTTGGTAATGAGCCGAGTAGCAAGCATGCTCGGGTCTCATCATCAAGAGAAAGAGACCTGCAACTGATAACTGCGCGATCATTCCTTTGAAATCATTCAGATGCTCAATAATTGATTAACCTTCCTTGAGCTTCAAATTCATCAGCTTCCGCATCAAGAAAATCTTTGCTTGTGCGTTCTATTTGTCTCATACATGTTTTCCAAGTTCTTCAAAGTGTGGGGATGCGCTCTTAATTTGGCAGTTTAGATATTGATGTCCACCACTTGCGAATGCTTTGTGTTTTCTTCTTCAACTTCTTCCAATCAGCATCTAACATGTCACTTGACTTGGCATTATCTCCCTCAATAGGATCATAAAAATCCTTACAATTGAGGAGATCCTCCATTATAGACTTCCATAATGAATAATTCATTGTTGTCAATTTAATCATGGGACCCAAATAACTTTCGGCCATCGTTCCACCAAAACTCAAACCACGCTCTGATACTAATTGTTGGGATTGTGGTAGCTTTGTGGAATATTACAACAAGTAATATTTGGATGGCTTTACCAATCCACTGTAATTGTTAGCAACAATTGGATGGCAATGCCAATCCATAGGAAATCAAATGAACAATTGGGTGACAATGCCAATCCTCGAAATTATAATCAGTTGGGTGGTTGTGCGAATCCACGGAAATGTAAATAAGCAGTTTGGGAGGTTGAGTCAATCCACATAATACAAGCAGCAAATGGGTGGCTATGCCAATATTCGAGAAATGAAAGTGTAGACGGATAAGCTAAGTAATATGTAAAATAATAAGATGGTATAAGATAATAAAGACATGATATAATGTAGTGCTCTAAGAATGAAGAAACATCAATAGACAAATTTGAAGAAAATAATCAGCTATATATGAGATAAGTTGGCACAAGATGTCACACACCAAGGATATGCTCACAATCCTCTCAGTTTTACCTCTCAGTACTCTCTTTGTGGAGTACTATATTTCTTACCACTCTCCCTGGTGTGATACCCTCAACTGTGAAGATGGTAAGATAATAATGATACTCGATATAACGTGGTAAAACCATCATAATAAAGGAAACCTCCACGAGGCAAATCTGAGAAAAAAATCCACTATGAGATGAAACTGGCACAAGATGTCACATACCCAGGATATGGTCACAATCCTCTCAGTTTTACCTCTCAGTATTCTCTCTATGAAGTATTATATTTCTTACCACTCTCTCTGGTGTGATAACCTCGACTGTTTCATACCTATTATTTCAACTCTCTATGATTGAAAGAACGATAGACTGAAAACTGCTTCAGCTTCATTAGAACTGTCACCTCTGACCACTCTTTCCACTACTATTACTTCAATGCCTATTTATAGGAAAAATGTTGAGGTTGGAGAATGAATCCGATTAGCGTAAATTATCGCAGCTTCTATTGGTAGAAGAATGTGTGGTGGTGAGAAAATGTTCACTTTCTTCCAACAAGGCTGCTATGCTATACTTAAATAAGGTGGTGGTGGGGAGAAATTTTTCTCCACTCATGAAATGGCTGCTGTTGCAGCAGCAATGAATAATTTGGACCCCACACCTTGCACGAGTTATTTTCTTGATAATTTCATGCGCTGCTGGCCATGCCATTCCATGCATTAGAGTCTACCATTTTCTTCTTAAATTTGGAAATATCCACTCTGCCTTTCACATATTTTGCATGAATAATTTTGGCCCAAAGTATGTCCTAGTCTGTAATTAGTCCCTAACCCATTTTAGCTAGAAAAGCGAAGTTCATATTCCGCATCCTCTTGATTCCCAGACCTCCTTTATTTTTTTGTTGGGTCACTAAATCCCAATTAACTAAATGTATCTTCTTTTTGCCTTGAGAACTGCCCCATATGAATTGTCTCACTTTTTTGTCTATTGCATTGCAAAAAGAAATAGGCAGCATGGTGAATTGCATGGGATAGAGGGGGATTGCCAGTTAGCACTGCCTGGGCAAGGATTGTTTCCAACAAGGAAGAGGAGCTTAGATTTCCAACCATCAAGCCTTCCTTTCACTCTATCCAGGACATGCTCGAATAGGTCGAAGTGGATATGCCCCGTGAGAGAGGGGATGTCAAGATACTTCGCCAAATTGGTAGTGATTGGGATTTTAGCTATTTCAGATATCTTCTTTGCCATCTCCTGCATTTATGGAAGGCAATACCTGATTTTGAGCTTACTTTGCTTGAAAGATGCGCAGAATTGGTTCAAACAGTTCATGATTACGTCAATATGATTTTCCAAGGCTTCTGCAAGAGGAGCAAATCATCAGTGAAAAATAAATGAGAGGTGGACCATGACATGATGATTAGGGGACCATCTCCCTTCCTGGACTGCCTGGTGATCAAATGCTCAAGCCTCATACCAAGGGTTTTCAAAAGCAAATAAAAGTAACATCCCCTATAGAATTTCTCTAGTAGATCTAAACCAATTCACTCTTTTCTATTCCATAGGATTGACATATTAATTGTCGCCATGCAGTGCATCACATTCCTAACCCAGTCATTAGGGAGGCCGACAGTTTCAAGGGTATTGTTGGGTTTGAATAGTCTATATTTTTGTTCCTAGTGTTCTACAAGAAGATGACTATTTCGAAGATCAGATTTGATGAAGATTATGAAATATGTGTGAAAGCCTTAGGTGACCCAGAAAATATGGATTCATACTAGGGCAGTCCTCAGTGCAGGAAATCCAGACTCAAGAAGTCCGGACTAGGAGCAACTAGAAGTGGGACACACGGGGAGTCTGCAAACTTGGAAGGCAGGTACTTAAGGGGGCAAAGGTACCAATGGGCCTGAGATCGTTCTGGAAAGAAAATAAAGATCAAATCAAAGCAGATTCGGACATCTAAGCTATCAAACTAGAATTAGAAACAAATCAGGTTTCTATTCTGAAAAGGATACCTGATAAACAAGTTTCTTATTTCCGCAATATAGCTTAAAGGCAAAATAAAAGGTAGAGTTGGAGTCATATTAGGATACTGATCCAGCCCTATCAAGACTGATTAACAAAGTTATAAATTCAGGGATTTGAAAGTTCTCATCATGGAGTTCAGGAGCAAAGGTTGAAGAAGGACAAGAGAAGTTCGGACGTGTTGAAGAGTGCGGATTGCGATACTCAATTGAGGTATTACACATTAAAAGTCTTTCACTTTGTGTGAAATATGATCTTTATTTTCTTCATCTTATATTGATGTGATGTGGATATGGGTGTGTGATGCTATTGAGAGGGGAATGAAGGGACTTCATTATGAATTATATAGTGTTTAGGTTGAAGAGAACACGATAGAGGGTCTAGTACCACACATAAGACCAATTGTAAACTTTAAATCATATTGAGTGGAATCCTTACATCTTGGCACAATCACGTGGGCGTGAGCCAGGTTGTCAAAACCATATAAAAAGATTGTGCTTGTGTCTTTTTGCATACATCTCATATTTGTCCCACACACACTCAGTCTTATTAGGGGAGTTCGGATGTCCGACACTAAAGTCCGAACGCCCACACAGTCCTAACATCAGGAACTATGTTCGAAAACACACACTTATTTATGTCAGGTATCTCTAATGAAACTCCAGGAGACTTGATCATATGCTTTTTTCAAGTCGATCTTGATGAGCATACAACCTTTACCTTGATTCCTGCTTCACATGGAGTGCAAAACTTCTTGGTAGATCACCTTGATTCCTCCCCAACCTTTACCTTGATCTGGCGCCCCGAGACAAAGCTACATTGGTTCTGTGAGGTAAGGCTTGACATAATTTTTTTGTTATCAAATCATATAATTTTTTTTATATCTATAACTCATTGGAGAAAAAAGGGCTCCTGGATAGATAGTGACCTATCCAGACCATGGGAATAAAAAAACCCTTCTGAACAAACTTAAGAAATATTTTCTTCTCACTTAAATTCTTTTAAATATATTTTTCGAACTCTTACTATATTAATGGAATTGAGAGGTATTGACAAAAATAGTATATGTATATATATATTAAAAAAAGAGATAAAAATAATATTACAGAAAGACTTTTTCAATCTTTACTTTAGACCAATTATGCTGTCCCTCAAGCTTTAATATATATATATATATATATAGTTAAATTCTATTATATTTGTTATAAGGAAATGTGTGAATGTGACTCAATTTACAAAAGGAATGTTGGTCATATTTGTAAAGTAAAATATATTAGTTGCCTTAAACAGTGAAATTACATGCATATTTGGATTTCCCCAAATACTTATAAATAGTCTTATCTTATTTGATTTTAGCGAGATCAAAGTAATGAAAATAAAACTTAATTCTCTCTGATGTCTCTCTCTAAATTTCTTTTCATGCTTTCTTTGATTTACAACACGTTATAAATATGGTGTTTTGCTCTTGATATAATTCTATAATAAAAGTTATTTAAATTTTATGTTCTTATATTAATTTTAGGATTTTTATTATATATTGTCAAAGTTATATAGAAAATTATTTAAATATTGTGATTTTTAATTCAAGAAGTGACATTGTTGGCGTATCAATCTATCATTGATTCTAATTATTATTTTGAATATTAAAAGGTTCGCCAAAATGTGAAATCTCACAAATCTCAATTTTACTGCACTTGACATTTCAGGAAGAAATTATTTATCTTAGATCCTAGATGCTGAAGTACATTCGACTTCTATGAATCTAGGAGAAACAATAAAGAGGAAATAAAACATCCCGGTAGGATAGTGCAAGCGGTGATTTCCTTCGGCACCATCTCGCGAGGATTCCAAAAAATGAATACTAACTCTGAAAGATCCTTTTTACTCAGTGGAAATAAATTCGAAGGAAATGTATGACCTAAGCGTGATTTTACCAAAGCTCCCAATATGAATGAATGCACCTAAGGTTGATTTTGAAATAGTTAGTGAATATAACTCCGCACTATTTAAAATAAGTTCTAGATTGAAACTTTGTGGACAGAAAATCACAGAAAAATACATGTTATAAAAAACGTTCACTACGTTTCATGCCTCGAATGTGCTACTGCAACAACAATATCGAGAGCGTAGATTTATCAATTAATTTTATGTGTGTTCTTGTTCTTAATGAACAAAATGGTGAGTTATTAATGAATAATCTGATCTATCCTACTTCAGTTTGAGTCATTCCTTCGCGAGATGCAACATCGTCCTAGAATCGTGGACGAGGACAAGGACACATGGTCATAGTCATGAGTCGTGGAAGAAATTCATAGATACCATGCTACTGATAATAATCCTTCGAATTCACAAGAAGGGAAAGTCTCATTTCATCACCAGAAGCAAGAAAGGTCTAAGGAAAAAGATGAAGAAAATATATAGAGTAAATCCTCTAAGACTCAAGAAGAGACTTGTTATATATGTGGAATGAAAGGACATTGGTCGCGTACCTGCCATACAACCAAACATTTAGTTTATCTATATCAAGCATCATTAAAGGAAGAAAGGAAAAATGTAGAGATGAATTTTATAGACATCAATGGACTAAACCTATCTTATTACATGATGTAGATGTTTTTGGAGGTCCCAACGAAAATTTTCTTCTTTGACAAATAATTGAAAATGTCAATGATGAATAATGCTATGTGTTTTTCTTTTGAATTAATAAGAATATCATATATTTATTTATATTTATGTAATTTTATCTAAATTTATGTATTCAGCTTAAATTTCAAGATAAATACTAGTCATATATATATGTATTCTTTATAACATCTAACCTCATATTATTATCAGATAAGATAATAATTTTAAATATTAAGTACTTTTTATGATTATAACTAGTTTACATTTCAGTATTCAGTTTGGTGAACAAGATATTGGCAAATATATCTGATTTACATTGGGTCATGGCAATAATTTATTTATTTGTGAACTAAAAGTTCAACAACCCAAATTTTTTTTTAATTCTTTGGCATGACATACTAGGTCAATTTGGTCTCCAATAATACGTCGAATCATAAAATACTCATACGGGCATCCATTAAAGAACCAGAAGATTCTCTTGCCTAATGAATGCTCATGTGATGTTTGCTGACTTTACAAATTATTATTTTAATGAGACTATGTTCCTATCATTAAAGGAAGAAAAGTCGATTCTAGAAGAACATCGAATATGATGAATCAATCTATGATGTCTCATCTTGATCCTCATAAACCCAATATGAACCAGAAGTTCAAATGATCATTCAGCTGCAAAATGCAATCATTAATAAAGAAAATGACAAAGCAATATATCTGGATTTTTAATATTCTAGCACAAATTGATTCTTTAGACAATTATAAATAATCGCATACACCGAATGAGACCTATTGGCTCAAAGACATACCTTGAAATAGAGAAGAAACAAACTTGAATGCTCCTAAAGACGAATAAATAAGACAAAGACCAGTAGAAGATATAATGAAACACTAGTCTTTGTAGAGGTGCATAATAAGAAGCCCCTGTAGAGGCATAGTAAAATGATCCCATGAAGAGAAAAAGCCAAGTCCACATACATAGTAAACAAAAGGCTCTTATAGAGGCATAATAAACAAAAGGCCCCAGTAGAGGCACATAGATGAACAACAAGCCCCTATAGAAGTACATGATAAACAAAAGGTCCTTGGATAGACACATAATAAATAAGGTCCCTTTACAGGCACATGATAAGCAACAAGCCCCTATATAAATATATAATAAACAAGGAACCTGAAACAGAAATGCACAAACCTGAAAGAGTACAAATACTTGAGGCCAGCTGAGATCTCAATAAGTTATGTGCATAAATGTGAAAAATGGGATTGAAATAATATTGTTTCTTTTTAATATTTTCCAAATGGCCTTAGACATCATACAAAATGATAAAAATCTCAAACCACAAAATGTGGAAGAATGCCGAAAAAGAAATTATTGGCCAAAATGGAAAAAGGTTGGTGCATGCGACCACAATTATTAATAAAAAAAAGAAGTTCGAACTATGGTCCAAATGCCTAAAAGTATAAAGCTTGTTGGGTATAAATGGGCATTTGTACGAAAGCACCCTAACAGTCTCTGAAGGACTGGATGTGAGTCTCACGGATGATGCCAAATCATATTTATATGAATATATAGATAATATACATTAAAATCCTTGAAAGATATAAATTGCTTGAAGCAAATAGTACAAACCCTTGTAGCATGTAATCAATCAAGCTACAATGATCTTCATGGGGACTGAAGCAATTTATACACGTGGTACAATTTCCTTAGTGTGTATTTATTAAAGAAAAGGGTGTGGAAATTTGTCCTATATGCTCGTGTACTTTATTAAGAAATCAATAAACCGAATTTGAGATTATTGTTGTATATGTTGATGATTTAAACATTTTGGAACTTCTGAATAGTCATGAAAACCACAATATTTAAGAATAAATTTAAAATGAAAGTTTTTGGAAAAACAAAGTTTTGTCTCGATCTATAGTTAGAGCATTTTCCGACTAGAGTGTCGGTTCATCAATCAACATATATTAAGAAACCCTAAAACGTTTTAATATGGATAAAACACATTCATTAAGCTCCCCAATGGTGGTCCAACCACTTGATATGAAAAATAATCATTTTGCCCCATGAAAATAAGAAAATCGATTGATCCCAAGTGCTCACATCTTAGTGCTATCAATGCACTTATGTATCTTGATAATTGTATTGTCCAGATATTGCTTTTCTGTCAAATTATTAGCTAAGTACAATTCCGCTCCAACTCGAAGACATTGGAATATCTTAGTGCTATCGATGCACTTATGTATTTTGACAATTGTATTGTCCAGATATTGCTTTTTTGTTAATTTATTAGCTAGGTACAACTTCCCAACTTGAAGACATGAACCACATCAAACATGTAATCGTATTATTCCAAGGAACTATCGATATGAATTTATTTTACTCAAATGAGTCAAATACAATTACTGATATGCGCATGTGGGCCATCTTTCAAATCCACACAAAGTCATATGACAAACCAACAAACACACTTAAGTGATAATCTAGCAGATTTATTTACAATGTTATTAAGCACCTAAACATTCAAGAAATTAATACATGATTTGAAATGTAATAAATCAAAGATATTGACATGAGGGGGAACATAATTGGATGTTAGTATATTGTACACTTTTTTCCTTTATCCAGATTTTGTTCCACCGGGTTTTACTAGCAAGGTTTTTAAATAAGGCAATCCACATCAAATTTGTCTCATTCCGTCATTCAATGGGAAGTGTTTACAAGCAAAATGTGTGAATGACACTCCAATCTAAAAAGGAATGTTGGCCACCTTTGTAAAGTAAAATATATTAGGGTTGCCTAAACAAAGTGAGATTACATACGCATTGACCCTATACACTCATAAATAATCTTCTCTTATTTGTATTTTAGCGAGATCAAAGTAATGAAAATAAAACTTCATTCTCTCATTCTCTCCGGATTTCTTTATTTGAATTTCTCTTCATATTTTCTTTGATTTCCAACAATATTATTTATTTTCAATTAGGATTTTTTCTACACTGGGAGCTATTTCAGATTCAGCAAGTTAACCTATAAAGACCTTTATTATGTATTTTTCATTATTTTTATTGGAATAAGAATTTTAGTTTTCTTGTTCTTTGAACATGGTATCTGGAGAGAGACCTCAGGGAAGAAATTTAATTTCAAACATAGTTATCAGCTTTCATTAGTTCCTCGTTTTAATAATTTAATCTAGTTAGGTCCATAAATCATGAATCGATAGCTTTTCGATTCATTAAAACATTGTAAAATTAATTTTTCTAAAAACTCATCTTGGTTGATGTATCATTTTTTTGCGTAAGAATGATAACCAAAAACAAAATATAATACGTTAAAGTTTCTTTACAGTTTACTTATCCGGATTTTGTTATGGAAATAGATCTAATATGATCATGCTTAAAAGTTTATCAATTTCATACAAGAATATATAGTCTATTGGTCCATACCTATGTTAATTACTGTAACATACATTATCAAGCTTCACCAACCCATACCATTTGAAGGCAAGAAATTCGTTATGTCATACGAATAAGATAACAAACGAAGACAAAATCAGTATTGATATGGATCCATCTAAGGTGAAATGGTCTGGTCTGCATGGTGATTGACGAGAGCCAAGGCAAAAGCTAGTCATTTGTATGATTCATTATTATGATCTTTTATATGGTATAGATTTAAAATTATTATAGTTACAACATAAGCCAACTAAAGTTGCATTGAAAAATAATTTCAACCAACCCATACAATTATTATTATTTTAGTTTTTTTCCAAATAATTTTTTAAGATGTTACAAACAAATAACAAAATGTAATGCAAATAAATGAATGTAAAAAAATTTAAATTTTTATTGTATTTATTTTGAAACAGGACTTGAGCTTAGAAGCTTACGTCAAAGTTCCACATACACTTCACTCGCTTCATTTATCTATTTTATATTGAGGCATATAGATCCATATTTAGCCTAGACGAACAGGTGTTTCAAAATCCAATGATGATTTTTATTATTGCAGTTATTTATTTAATTATACTTTTGGATTTATTCATATGATTTTTGGGCTTATACTTCATAGATTTTCTATCGTGCCTATAAAAACACTGTTATTGTTTTTGGAAGACTAATATAATATCAAAAGCTTTGAGAATTTCTCAAGGTTTCTATTTATTTTTTTCACTTTCGCTCAATTTTTATTATTCTTCATACTAAACCATACCAATTGACATCAGACAGAATCTGATACAGACTAAGTTATTTCTCGTTGTTTCGGTTCCTGTCTGCTCTTTCAAATCTGCTACTACTTCATTCAAGAAAACCAAGATCCCAGCTTCTTCATTTGTTTTGTTCGCCGTATCGCTTCTCCTCAACATCGTCCCGAACCCTAGAATCTAAGAAACCAAGATCGGAGGCGTCACCCATCAACAAGTCAACAACCGAGCCCTTCACCGCAAGACTCTACGGAAATTGACGAATGAAACCCCCACACCACCACTCCAATCGATCATCAAAACAAAAGCAAAAAAAAAATTCAAAAGAAACCCAAATCTCTTTAAGCTTCCATTCGTAAAATCCAGAAAAAAAAAAAGTCCATAAACTCCAGTAAAGAAAAGCTTCATGGTTATCCTTGTCAAACCTTACTAGACTGATTTGCATGCAACCAAGCTACATCAATTCCGTCATGTCCTAACCAGAAGCTCCAAGAAATCGTTTTCGGAAAGCAACATCGTATGAACAATAAACCGCTTAATTTGTTCACCATCGTTTACACCAACACAAAAATTAGAGGAGAGAGGGCTAATGGAGAGAGAATTTATAATACCAGCTTCAAAGCAAGTCTCCTGCATGACGACCTTTAGTAAGGAGTGGAGGGTTGCCTTCCAAGCCTCCTATACTGTTACTGGGTGGTTTGCTTGGTGGAATACCTTTGTGGCATGTTTCTCTACAGTAATTAAATTCGACCAGAATATCCACTGATTCGGTGGCTTGAGAATTGATTTGAATCTACAATTGGAACTTTGGATTAATATTGTTATAATTGATTACTTTTGAAGTTCTGTCGACATTTTATTTGATTCTCTTGCAACCAAGCTAAGAAATTATAGGCGTCCTCAAGGTACTTCAATGAGGTATATTTTCTTTTACTTTGAAAACTCAGTTAATATTCGTGATATTTAAGTATATTTTGTTTGATTGTTTTAGGTTATAGTTTATTTGAGGAGACAAAGAGTATTAAAAATAAAAGAAAAATAAAATAAATAAACATTTTTACAGTTATTTTTTGTGATTCAATCTGTGATATGATCACATTTACATTTTTTAGATTTCCAGGTTTGTCAAGATTAGCATGTAGTTTATACTCCTTACCTACAAATTTAAATTATTCCACAAATAACCACCAAGATAATGTTGAATCTTCTTCTTCACCTAACACAAAGGATCCAACTAAGAGACTTAATAATTTTGACTTAAGGCTACAAGCTTTATCTCAAGATCTAAATGATAGTCTAGTTTGTATTACCCGTCAGATGCAAATAAAGCTCAATTTGATTCAATCACTGCATTGATAAGTAATTTAAGTTCAATATGTAGTCAATTGACTCAACACTTAATCCGCCTGAACAACAAACTCAAGCAACAACCCAAAATTGACCGCTTTAAAACATTCAGTAAATATGAGATGTGTGAATATGTCAATGAAACTAGAAACACACATTGGGTCACCACACATTAGGGGTCCTGTCCTCTTAAATTCACAATTGGTTTAAATGATTTAACTGGTAAATTGAACCATAGTAATCAATTAATTAACCTCACACAAGGTTACCTCGCAATCAGGGACCTTCGGGCTTCAACCTAGGATCGGTTTCAACTTGCTAATGTCAACTTCCATTAGATTACCAACCATCAAGGCAAAAATTACCCACCAACCGCGATAGAAGATGTCGCTTCTCAAAGAATGTTTGGCGTTTACCAGAATCAGTAGATCGGATAGATAGGTTTGACAACCCTGTGACATCAAACAAAAAAGTCAAGGTTAGTGCTTCCGAATTTGATGGTAGAATGGATCCTACGCTTCTGATTGGTTAGTTGCTATTGAGGAATATTTTTGATTGTATAAAATGATTGATAGTAAACGGATTCGGCTTAAGTAAAAATGAAATAACTAATTTAGCTGGGCAATGGGTGGCAATATTAAAGACATGCCATCTGGTTTACCTCACACACACCCAACGTTATTATGGGCGCTAAATGCAAGAAAAGTACATTCCTCCATCATATAAGAGTAAATTGTTCTCCACCATGAATAATCTAAAACAAATGACTCTTAGTGTAGTTGATTAATATTCTGCTAAATTTGAGGAAGTTAGACTTAGGTGTAGTGAGTTCCATGCTGAGGATCAATTTGCTATCTACACTTGTTTTGTAAATGGTCTGAGGTTTGACATTCAAAATGATGATACCATATGTTCAATATTAATATAGATGATGATATCAAAAGCCTTAGAAGTCGAAAAATTCAATAGATTCTCCTGCACACTGCTGCCCAAGTCTGTCATGTCATCGTCCAGAATACGAGAAATTTAAATAACATTAGGAGCTAAGAGTCTAGTTTGTTTAACTCTCTTCCTATTGCTTCTCCTATTGAGTATAAGGCTAGTAATTCATCGATTGTCTGTCATAAGTGTCATCACAAGGGTCATATTGCATCTCGTTGTCCCCAACGTACATTGGCATTAGATGTTGAATAGAGTAGTTTTGAGAATGAGGAAGACCAAATTATTGATCCTTTAGATTATTCTGGTGATGAAGATGATCTTCATGAAGATTGTGATGAAGATGCGTGTGTTGGTGGTTAGATGTGTGCCATTCACAATCTGAGATAATGATAATTGGGAAGCGTACTAGTATTTTCACAATCATACAAAGTGAAGATAAGAAATGTGTTATGATTGATGGGGGTAGTTCAATGAATGTGGTTTCTATGATGTTGTTAAGTCGTGGAAACTCCGAAAGTAGAACCACATCCAAACTTTTAGAGTAACTTGGTGAATGACCATACTTTGCATGTCGCTCAAAGGTCTAGTATTTATCTCAATGGGGGATTATCAGGATGTGAAATCTATCATCAAAGGCTACCCATGGATGTTGTCCATGTTCTTTAGAACCTTTACATGATCTGATCTACTAATTTTTATAAAATAACAATATTCATTTAAGTATAAGGTAAGAATATTATTTGAAACCTAAGCCTAAAGGTTGCACAGAACATAACATCTAACTCCTTACCCAATTTACATGATTTTAAAATGTAAGAAGTTTGAGAGAGAGGGAATCGACTATATGTATATAATACGGCAAAAAGTCGACCCCACTTCACTGTTCATGTCTCACACCACATATGTGTGTCTCAACTCAGAAACTTTGCAAAATACATCCATGACTTATACGCTTAGACAATGTGATTTCAAGAATGAAGATGATAAACATGTCATGCACCAGAGATCATAATTAATGTTACACTACGTCGATTCATTTGTCCCTAAAGAATCAAAAAACGCTTAAAAAACTTTATGAAAGAGTCATGGGCCCTGATCTCTATCATTCAGAACCGAGATCTGTATACTTAGCTGATTTGGTCTGTAATGATATAGATATTAACCATATTTCAATATATGACTGTTACCTACATCATACTTTGTATTTTCTTACTTTGGTTCTAGTGTGTCTACAAAGAAACTAGCAAATGTGCACCACCATGCCTTCATAATACAAAGATTCTATTTAAACGTGATTATCCTCGATGATGAGCTCGTAACTTAGGTAAGGGGTCGGGTTAGGAAGGAATGGACGGTACCTCGCCTCCGCCGCTTCCTGTCAAACGGCATAGCCGTCCCGATTCCGATGCTACTGAT
This sequence comes from Tetrastigma voinierianum, assembly GCA_016808115.1. NCBI lineage: Eukaryota > Viridiplantae > Streptophyta > Magnoliopsida > Vitales > Vitaceae > Tetrastigma > Tetrastigma voinierianum. Next base: position 152,237 of record JAEQBH010001693.1, read on the forward strand.
AATAAGGACATCTTCTCTCGCATTAGATTTTCCGTTAATTGCTGTTCTTCCTCTTGCGCCACCTTCTTAGCCTGGTCTTTTGTCCTGAGAAATGATGGTGATGGAGAAATTCACATTTTAAATGCATCAGATAGGAAACTAAGTCTACAATAGATGATTTTGTTATTTTTAGTTATTTATTTACTATACTTTTATCATCCTGCTAGTACTTTTTTATTTATCTGCTAGAATTTTGATTTGACCATTAGACTTTCTATCGACGCCTATAAATAGCACCTTATGTTATTATTTGTATGTAAAACTTATATAATATTGAAAATCTACAATTTCGTTTCTAGGCTTTATTTTATCTGTTTTCTTTCAATTTTATTGTTCTTCAGAACTGTTGTCAATCATCAATAGGACTCAGAGCTGAACCTCACTAATGCACACACATTCACTACCACTAAGCCTAAAGCGCATCTAGATCTGCAGAATTCAATTCGCTTTCAAAATCAAGCAGTAAAACTGGTTCATAATCTTTGTCAAAAAAAAAAACTGGTTTATAAAATTTGAATAAAAATAAAACTATCGTCAACTTAAAAATGATTCTGAACAAAAACTATTGCTCAATCTTCCACTTTGAGCTGTTGGAGCGCCTTCTTCAGCGAGTACAGCAACACGGCACAAGCTAGCATGAACTCAAGGATTCAGTTACCCCATTGAAGAGCAGGCGTGAAGGAAGAAGTAGCTAGAACCGAGGAAGCTTAAAACTCCATTATCGTATTGTGGATTCGGAAATCTTTTCGTATGTCCAAGTATATATATATATATAATAACTGATTCAGTTACCCGATTACAGCAGGCGTGAAGGAAGAAGTAGCTAGAACCGAGGGTTTAAAACCTACTATCGTATTGTGGATTCGGAAATCTCTTGCAGATGTCCAACAAGATAAGGAGAGAGAGATATATATATATATATATATATATGGTATATATATATATGGTATATCAAGGGTACAGATCAGTCACATTTAGAATATTTATTTAAGCTGTCGGCAGCTGTACCTTAAGATGTGTAAGGTGGGTGTGGCACCACTACGGTGTTTTATCTCTTCTGCGCACCGCCTTTGGCTTCCTGAGGAACCAAAGATAATATGCCTGGGATCAAAACCAAAAGTCAAATTGGGCATCAGGTATGGAGGTTACTTTCTTCACATCCATTGTACCTATGCCCTTACTTTTTATAGGTGTTCTTAATTTTTTTTATTTTTTATTTTTTATTTTGAGTTAAAATCACTGTGTGGTATGGCTTGATTATTATTGCTTTATATCCAACTTCATCAGTCAGAGATCAATGTATTAATGAACATATTTGGGTTAGCTATCAACTATCCTGTTTAGGGAATGATGGGGTGGGCCCAGTATGCATACAAGATGATTGATCTTTATCCACCTGATGTTTGCATTGCACCACTCTGTACTATAATTCAGGATTCTGCTTGGACTGAACTACTGTGAAAATAATTTCCAACTTCCATGATATCACATCATATATGTTAGAGAATTTGTTTCTTTTGTACCCAAATGTTAGGTTTCAGGAAATCATCAATAGGCTGTTCTTACGGAAAAGATCCATTTTCATTCTGATAGTATCTCAATTTTCTCCGGTGTTTGGGATTGGCTTAGTTGCAGACTGGGATCTATGGAACCTCTCCCATGAAGCTGGATGTTCAGTTATAAAGGAAGCTTATAAGGGTATTACCCTCTTTGATACAGCAGATATTATGATAAATCACACAAATGGTGATCATGATGGGAAGCAAATGCTTTACAGAACCATATTGAAAGGCCAATTTATTCCTTCCCATGTATAGCCAATTATTTACTGAAATGAAATGAGGGTGTGCAAAAGAAAAATACAAGCTAACCTATATTTTTAAGTTGTTGAAGTATGATCTCTCGTTGATGAATTGTCCATGGATTGAATCATGTTCTGTTGATGGATTACATCATTTTCTATACTACAGGCTCTGTGCCACTTCTCGGGAAGGAAGTTCAATTAGCTACAAAATTTGGCCTTAAGGAGCCAGAGCCCGGTAAGATTTTGAGATGTGGTACTCTGGATATGTTCAGATAACGCTGTGAACTGGTCCTTAAGAGGCTAGTGTGACTCACATTTGACTTAAAAATTATCAGCACTGATGACTTGTCCGTCCCATTATATTACAGAGTCCTCAAACTTTTTCTATTTCATCTTGTTCCTAATGTATGAAACCAGTATCTAAATTTGATGATTAGTTTTAATCTGATTCATTCAGATGTAGATGGAGTATCACAAAGGTGCATGAGGAAAATAAAATACATTGGTTTATCTGAAGCTAGTGTAGACACAGTAAGGGGGAGAGCCTGCACATGCAGTTCACCCCATCAATGCTTTACAAATGGAGTATTCCTCTCTGGACCCGTGAAATTGAAGAAGATATAATTCCACTCTGCCGGTATTGTATCTAGCTTTTGATGTTTGCATTACTAAACCAAACCTATAACCTTTTTGTACAGGGTGAGAAAATAACAAAATTTAGACCATGAACTCTGAATCTCTTCTTTATCTGTTACTCACAGAGATTTAATAAATATATATATAGCCTCTTGTCGTGACTGGTGGAAGTCATATTGATAATGCCCACCACAGTATCATGGTCAAAACTACAGAATTAATTACTCATAATTAATTCTGTCTTCACACAATTATTCTGTCCCTTCCAGAGAGTTTGATTTTATTCTTTTGATAGCAAACACACTGATCAATGCCATGAACTGGGAATCTATTTTAAAGCCTATACTTACATCCCTGCTAATAAATATGCATCCAAGGTTCATCGGAGAACAGAGAAGAACAACTAATATCTGAGAAACTGGGCAAGTTAAAACGATGGCTGCACTCTTCCTCAACTTGCTCTGGCTTGGCTTTTCCATCAGGTGATTGATGGTCTCAACTCTGGCAATCAGCCTTTCCTATTTCTTATCTAGTTAATACCTTTATTACCTTTCAAATGGCTTCTCTTCTTTCCATTTCCTGCCCCCAACTCAAATGCTGAGTCTACTTCATTATGCTTAGCTGACAGGCTTATGACTATCACAGTATACCAAGAATGTGGTATTTGACATTAATTAGACAATCATACTAAGAACCCTGACAAATAATATTGATCTGTCACAGTGAAGCTTTGAGGATGATTCGAAAGAAATTTGTGATGCAGCCACGACAAGTATATGTAATAAGAAACAATCAGCTTTTCATTTGATTATGATTGAGGTCCATGATACCCACTGAAAACAAAAATGAATGAATAAAACAACATGAGATAGATGTGGAAGCTGTTGTTGAACTTTTGTTGCTTGTCTCCTGTTCGTTAATATTGAACTGAATGAGCACGCCTGCTCAAAAGATTGAAATTGATCGCTTATGTTACTACTGCTCTTCATACATCTGTATCATGCATAAATGAAATTAAGGATATGTTTGGCAACAAAACTGTTTGTTAGAAAATAACGTGATAAACAAGAACTAGATGGAATACTAAGATTCATGCGGAAACCCAAACTGTGGTTCAGGAGCAAAGTTCTGAACCTATAAACTACTATAACAAAGATGGTCAGGATAAGAGAATGGGAAGAAGAGAGGTTACAATTATTTCAAATTCCTTTAAAACTTCACACACCTCCTATCTCGAAATCTTAAAAAACACACACACATACACACACATATATATATATATATATAGACTGGTTTGTCGTGACAAGTGTGTGCTTGCTGTGACAAGTCCCCTGTTTCTAGACTGTTTTTTTATTTATTTATCTTTTGGCTCAAAAATTTGGGTCACCAACACTAACAATCTCTACTTTGACGTAAATTCCACAAAGGGAACTAATAACGCTGAAACCAAATCTCCGATAAGAGATAGACAACCTCTACCAAAAGCCCCAAAGGGCTAAACTCAACAACGAGCACTAACCAAGTTCAAGCAATGCTCAAACTTGGTAACTTGAAGTGTCTTGGTCATCATATCTACTGGATTATCATGAGTGTTAACCTTACTAACAACAATGTCACCACGAGCGATCTCACGAACAAAGAGGTAACAAACATCAATGTGCTTTATCCTCTCATGGAACATTTGATCTTTCGTGAGAAAGATGGCACTCTAACCATCATAAAAGACTATGGTGGTTTGCAAATCACCACAAATTTCACCCAAGCAAAGCCTCAACCAAATATCTTCAATACAAGCTTCCGTAATAGTTATATATTCCCACCTCAATAGTCCACAACGCAACCGTAGTCCTGTAGAGTAGCCTAACCAATGAAAGACAACTTCCACTAGATTAATACATACCCAATAAGAGATCTTCTATTATCAAGATCTCTAGAAAAATTAGAATCAACGTACCCAATAGCAATATCTCTCGTTCTCCCAAAATGCAAACAAACATCAGGAGCACCACATAAGTACCTGAATATCCACTAAAATGCGTTCCAGTGTTCTTTACCAAGGTTCGCCATATACTTGCTAACAACACAAACAACATATGATAAATCTGGATGAGAACAAATCATAGCATACATGAGGAGACCCTAATCGCACAAAAATATGGAACTTTAAGACATGTGATCAAGATCATCTGACCGTGGTGGAGATAATACAATAAGCCTAAATGAGCTACTAATGGTGTACTAACAGTTTGGCATTCTCGCATGTCTATCTCTAATAATCTTCATCCCAAGAATCTTCTTTGTTGCTCCTAAATCTTATCTCAAACTCTCGCTAAGTCGGGTTTCCTCGACCCTTCGACCCTTTCTTTATCCCCGTCACAATCAAAATGTCATCCACATACAAGAGTAGATATACGAATGACTCATCATCACATCTTCTAAAGTAGAGACACCTATCATAAGTTCATCTCCTAAAATTGTGGGAAATCATAAATGAGTCAATTATTTTGTATCATTGCCTAGAAGATTGTTTCAGGCCATAAATGAACTTTTTCAACAATCATAGATTCCCCTTTACCTGAAACCACAAAATCCTTAGGGTGCTGCATGTAGATGCCCTCCTCAAGCTCTCAATGTAAGAAATCAATTTTCACATCCAACTGCTCAAGCTCAAAATCATGCATCGCCACAATTCTAAGCATAGTTTGAATAGAACTATGTTGTACAACTGTAGAGAACACATCTATGAAATCGACACCTAGAATCTAACCTGTGAACTCCTTGACAACTAACCTGTTTCTTGTATCTAACTTCTTCAACTCGATATCCCTCTCTTTGAAGACTCATTCGTAGTGAACTCCGCTTCTTCTCCCTGGGAGTTTCACCAAGTCCCAAGTACCATTCTTATGTAGATACTCCATCTCTTCCCGCATAACAATCATCCACCTACTAGAATCCTCATAACTCATTGCTTCCTCATAAGTAAAGGGTTCTTCACAAGTATCAATATTCTCTATCACATTTAGAGCATACGCAACCAAATCAGCCTCAACATACCTCTTTGGTGGAAAACTTGTCTTCTCTCCCTGTCTCTAGAAATACTGTACTATGGTGAAGGTGGTGGTGGTGATGGTGATTAGGAAGAACCAACACCATCTTGCTCATCTGATAAAGACTGAGGAGTAGACTTTGATGCAAAGAAATTTCAATATATAGCTCCACTCTGCACTCCCGATTTCTACACTCTGATTCACAAGAATAATTAGTAGGCAATCTGTGAATATATAAGTTTCATCAAAAATAAAATCTCAATGTAACAATGACCTTACAGTCTTAGACACCACAACTCAGACTTTTAACACTATTCTTATAGCCACGAAAACATATTTAACAGATCTAGGTTCCAATTTTCCATTATCAACACGAGTGTAAGCTAAACAACCAAAAATCTTTAAATTAAAGTAAATTGCAAGAGTACCAGATCATGCCTCAATTGGTGTCTTCTTGTCAATGGCAATTGAGGGAGATCGATTAGTGAGAAAACAAGAGGTCGGCCTCCTTTGATTTGCAACCTTGGCGGCAAGAGGAAACCGATGCCTACCTGTGGATCCACAGCCGATTCACCCGAACAAGACTTCCTCACGCGAAGATACAATACAACTCTAGTCAATAATATTCCTCAGCGAGCGTGCCTTGCATTTAAAACACTGGAAAATTGTAGATGGTTGCTTTGGAGCAATTGAGAGAGAGATGAGTCCTTGGAAGCACCCTCGAGAGCGAGAGGAAAGACTTCCTAAAGACTCGAGCACGAGAGAGAGAGAGAGAGAGGAGAGAGCTCTTGGAGAGCGCATCTCGCATATGCAAGCACACAGAAGAAGAGAGGAGGGGCACCTATTTATAAGTGGAGCCCCAAGGTATCTCTTCATAAAAGGTGGAAGAAATAATTTTAAAATTAAAATTTGAAAAAGAAAAAAGTCAAAGAGACTTGGCCAAGTCAAAAAGATATATAAATTATTTTTTCTTTTTACATTCATATTTATACTCTTCAATAATTCTTTCTCAATAAAGTGATTATTTACATAGATGTAAGTTTTAATTTATTTTTTCGTGATTTCATAGTTGTCTTGTTGTAACGTGTGATTTTGTATCATTTGGATACGTATTATTTTTTATTGTTTTGTTGAGACATTTATTAATGTGTGGGCAGTGACGAAGTTAGTATAAGCCTGGGGCATATGCATGCCCCCATCAAATTTTGTATCTAACTATACATGCCCCCTTAAAAGACCAGCTGAACGCCCCCGAAAGACAAGCTGAAAAAGCAAATGTATCCTTCTCCTCACAACTAGGGGGCTCGTGCCCTTGACCACAGATTATGAAAGAAAGGCCTCAACCACCAACTTCAGATTCTATGCCGTGAACCTAAACAGAATTAAAAGACATGCACTCATTATGACTGAAAAATATAACCCTGAAAGAGAGCCACAATTTATGGTCTTCTACCAGTAACCATCCGTAGCCCCATCAAAGGAGGAAACCTTAAAGCTGCATCAAATGGTGAAAAAGGAAAAAAAGAGAAGGAGAGGAAGATGAAGTAGTGGAAATTTTTATAAGTTTCTTAGTATTTATCTTTTTAAATTTTCTTTGAAATATTATATGAATAAATTTGGAACATTATATGAAAAAATGATAAATTATGTGTTGTTCATTTTCTTAACTTATTATTGTAATAATCGTTTATATTTAATATTCATTTATTATTGACAAACAAATTTTGATTTGTTATTAAAGCTTTATGTTATTATTTCAGTTTATATAATATTTTTAATAAATATGTTATGAAATGATTAATGAATATATTGAAATGTTTATCGGGTGTTGAACATTTTGTATTTTTATTAATTGATACCTTGATTATGAGAGTTTGTTGAGAAAATTGAAATAAATATATTATTGGAAATTGTAATGACTTTTACATCTATTTCAATATTGAAGAAATATCATAAATTTGTTGTAAGTAATGAATAGTATATTTCTTTGGAATGTATATTGACTTTTATCTTTATTTATCATCATTACGTTATAAACTTGAGTTATGTGTATTCCATTCATTATATTATTATCAAATATGTAGGATTTTAGCTAATTCTTATTATGTTACTAATCTAGACGCTGCTTAATCCTTTATGGTTTTTAGAGACATGATTTCTGCGTTGCTCAAATTCGATATATTGCCACTTTGAATCAATAAAATTATTTTTTATTTTCAAAAATTAAGGTTTAAATTTTAATTTTAATTATATTTAAGGGAAAATATTGTTTAAATCATGAACTTTTGTAATTAGGTACTTAAATAAAAAGTTGCCATTTAAATAAATCAATCCATTTTAATTGATTTAGCTTCGGATAACTCGAACCTAGTTCCAAACCTAGTTGTCTTCCTAAATGGCAAATACAGATTATACGTGGCAAATACAGTGACGCTGCTTTAGGGCTCAATGGAAGAATTAGTCTAGTCGCCAAAATGAAGTCATTTTAGGGGCATTATAATGCTTTGAACCACGTCGTTTTGAACATTAAAATGCCCCAAAAAAGACATCATTTTGGCTGACCTGATTTGGTTCTTCCATTAGAACAAACGACATCATTTTGTATTTGCCACATAGACTTGTATTTGTTATGTAGGAAGAAAGTTAGGTTCGAAACTAGGTTCGGGTTATCCGAGGCTGGAGAATCACTTAAAGTTGACATATTTAAATATCAACTTTTTTTGTTCAGGATATAATTGCAAATTAAAGTCCAAAAAATTCAGGATTTAAACAATATTTTCTTCTTATATTTACAACATAAAATTAATAGAAGAAGTCATTCTAATATTGTTAATTTGAATTAATAAATTTATTTCTTATTTCCAAAAATAAGGCTTAAATTTTAAAATTAATTATATTTAATGATAAACCAAAGAGGAACAAGTCATTCCATGGAAAGAATAATTCTTCATTTTTTTTTACTTTTGTCCACTTTGCATATTATTTGTAGTAATACGTTCTTATATAAACTCGAGCCTAGGATCTCCTCTAATCCCATCCCATCCCTTTACCCCTTGGAGCTGTGTCTCAATGATATTTTTTTATCTTACTATTTTTAAAAGGAAAATAATTTTATTGATTCAAACTATCAATACATATCATAAAAAACATGTAATCAAATTCAATAACAACGATAGATGATGAAACAACTGTTGGATATAGTGAATGAAATGGATGACATTCAATGAATAATTAATTTCGGAATTTTAAGAGTTTCACTGAATAATTCTTTGTTCATAATTATATAGATTTCAGTTATATGGAATAATTGACACTCAATGATTGAGATTAATGACATTCAATGAATAATTAATTTCGGAATTCTAAGGGTTTGGGAAGCCAAAAGGTTTGGCATTCCAAAAGGTTAAGTCTCTCCTTTATATAAAGGTTGTCGAGGTACTGTAGTTGTTCGTCAAAAAAGAGGTCATCATCTCGAAGCCTCTTCCTTCGTCCATATTTACGATACGCAAACACATCATCGCCAATCGGAAATGCGACAGTGCTTTTGTCGACCATTCGACAACTGCTTTATCCCTGGCATGCACGCCCTCAAATCCGGGAAAGCGACCAACTTATAGTTAATTTGTCTTAATAAATTGTGAATTTCACAAAGCACTTCAAGTGTTTCTCCAACTTTATTATATATTCTCCTCTTTTCTTTTGATTTAATTTATTTTGGTTTTTCTTGAATAACCATTATTTTGCAGCATTAAGTTTATGTTGCTTGGAATGTCCAAACATTTGGTTTATGCTTTCCCAGGTTTCTACAACAAGTAGATATTTTGGTTTTATTTATTCTTTCTTACAATCTTAAGACAAAATTTTTGACTCCACAAGAAGTTGGTGATTGGTTTGGTTGCGAAGAAAAAAAAAAAAAAAAAAAGGGGAAATTTATTTCTAAGTTTTTTTGGTCAGATTATGTTTTTCCGAAGGAAAAATTTATTTTCTGAAAGGAAAAAAAGATTTCTTTTGTTTTAAGAATTCTGTTGTTTCTGCTCCAGATTCTCGTCGAAAAGTGAAAAAAAGATTCTATTTTTCTGAAAGGAAAAAAAAAAAGGGTTTCTTTGTTTTAAGAATTTGTTTCGTTTCGAAATAAAAATAAAAAACTTTACAAAACCAAACAAACAAGTGGTTTGTTGGAATCTCAAAGCACCAACGGAGTAGCTTAATTGTCTTAAGGAATCGCTAATTTCACAAAAGACTCGATTGTTTCTCCAACTTGGTTATATTCTCCTTTCTTTTGATTTAATTTATTTTGTTTTTCTTGAATAACCATTATTTGCAAAGATTAAGTTTTATGCTTGCTTCTGGAATGTCCAAACATTTGGTTTATTTCCTGTGTTTCACAACAAGTAGATATTTTGGTTTCATTTATTCTTTCTTACAATCTTAAGACAAAAATTTTTGACTCCACAAGAAGTCAGGATCGGGTCGGTCGCGAGAAGAAAAAAAAAAAGAAAAAAAAGGGAAATTTATTTCTAAGTTTTTGGCTGATTATGTTTTTCTGAAAGGAAAAAAAAATCTATTTTCTGGAAGGAAAAAAAAGATTTCTTTTGTTTTAAGAATTCTGTTGTTTCGTTTCCGAGATTCCCGTTTCGGGAAAGGAAAAAAGGATTCTATTTTCTGAAAGGAAAAAAAAAAAGGGTTTCTTTTGTTTTAAGAATTCTGTTGTTTCTGTTCTGGAAAAAAAAAAAGAAAAAAAAACTTTACAAAACCAAACAAACAAGTGGTTTGTTGGTTTACTTAAAAAAGTGAAATCCTAAAGACAAAGCACGAGGAAGGGTTTCTGAACTACGTATCAAGCATTCAAACGGGTAATGCTCTACCACTAGGGCCACATGCTTTGTTGTGATATTTCTTATGCAGGAATATATGATAAGGAGAAAAGTCTTTAAAGCAAACCCTATTCTCACTTTGTGAGTTCAGGGCACCTTTCGTGGTCTTGTGAAATTTTGAAACTACAAAATGTATATATTCTCGCCTAAGGAGACTCATTGCTTGGCTCGGGTTTTTACCCCACCCGCCTTCCTTCGTCACCTTTGTTACGTGTTAATTCCTAATAATTGGTCTGGGAATAGAAATTGATCAATTTTCTATAATTTTCACAGAAACGGATATCGGTTCGACACCATGATTCCACTCGTGATCCGCCCTGCTGCAACCCTATCAGGACACAAGCACCGCCGATGCCCACGACGGTGCCTATCTCCGTCTCACATGGAGAAAACCGGTAAATTCAAGTAGAATTTAATTTCAAAAGGTGGCGCAAAAAGATGCCATTCTATTTCGAATTCACCTTGAATCTCAGCGAGATTCTCGACTTTAAGAAGCTCGAAGCTCAAAGAAGATGAGCGCGGAGATCTAAGTCATCGTGTCAGGATGCTTGGAAACATTCTCGACTTTCTATGCAAGAGCTACATCATGAATGCTTTAATCCGATTCTCTATACAATGTACACGTATAAGAAACAGCCAAGAGCTATGGGAATCACTTTAGACCGAAATATATAAAGCGAGAATGCGGGGCCCGAGTTCGTTGTGGGCCGATTCCTCGATTATAAAATGGTAGATTCCAACTCTGTGGTCGGTTAAGTCCGAGAACTTGAGTAATCCTCCATGAGATTCATGCTGAAGGAATGATGTTGAGCGAAACTTTTCAAGTAGCGGCTATTATTGAAAGCGCACTCACCTTGGAAGGAGCTTCAAAACACCTCGAAACACTTAAGAGAAAGGAGATGAGAATCAAAGATCTAGTTATTGACCGCATCGAAGAGAAGGCGATAAAGGATCTGAGAGGAAAATGGCTCAATCCCAATGAAGCTAAGTAACTTTGTGGAACATAGTCGAGTTCCAAATTCAAAAAAAGCGGCAAACAAAGGAAAAGGCACTAGTGGGGCGAAAGAGAGTGTTGAAAGCGAGTTCATCGAAATGCTTGGTATGGGAAGCAAGGTCTGAATCTTGATTGCGAGACTTAGAAGAGAAACAAGCTTCGAGGGCTTGATGTGGTTCGGCCCGGCGTCTCGAGGATGCGAGTGACCACCATTGCGGTGATCTACGAAAGTGAACTTGGTGGGATCAAATCCCGAGGAATGGTGGATTGACACTTTGGTGCTACAGCCATGTATGTTACGATAAGATGATGTTCTCCTTTGAACCAATTGGGAAGCTGGAGAAAAAGGTGTTCATGGGAACTGCGCACATCGGATGTCGAAAGAGCGGCCAATTGGTCTTGAAGATGACTTACAGGAAAGAGTGACTACAACAGAATGTGTTATATGTACTGAAATCCGCGAGAACTTGGTGTACGGTTCTTTCTTGAATAGTCATAGTTTCGGTTGGTGTTTGAAGTTCGATAAATTTGTTACATCAAAGAGAGTGGAGTGTATGTCGGAAAAGAGGGTATATGAGTGGCGGGTATGTGGAAGCTTAATGTAATGGCTATCGGCATTAAATCGAGAAATGAATAAAAGCTCAGTTCTTAGCCATATTCATGGAGTCATCTAATCTATGGTATGGTAGATTAGGACATGTTAATTATATTCATTGCGTAAATTAATTAACTTAAATCTTATCCTCGCTCCAAGGTGGTCTGAAACACAGTGTGAAACTTATTATTGAGCAAAACTAACCGGAGTCATCTTTCAAAGTATCGAAGACACCGAACCTCTTGACAATCATAGTGATATGTATTTGAAGCTCATTACAAACAAGGAATTAGTAATAATATTTTATTACCTTTGTGGATAATGCACAATCTTGTTATGTGTACTTACTTAAAAGTAAGAATTGAGCGATAGAAATTTGTTATAATAGTTGAATCATTCCAAATAGGAAAATTAAAGTGAGAAGTGATCGAGGTGGAAGTATGTGAATCGCCATTTGTTGACCTTTATTGCTCATTGTAGGTTATACATGAAACCCACGGCACCTTATTCACCACAAATCTAATGGAGTGGTGAGAGCGGAGAAAAAATCGCACTCTAAAAGAAATGATGAATGCAATCTTGATAAGTTGCAGTGCACCCTGAACATGTGGGGAGAAGCCGTTTTATTTGCTAATTACCTTCTAAATAAGGTACCTAAAAGAAAGCGAAAAGACTCATATGAGTTATGGGAAAGGAATGAAGCCATCGCAATACTTGCCCAGTGTGGGGATGTCGCTAAAGTGGCGTTCCTCCACCCCAAAAAGGTGAGAATAGGACTAACTAATGATTTAAATGCTGCATTGGTTATGCCACATGCTTGATGTTGCTTATCGATTTCTTGTTGTAGTGCAATATCCGGGATATTCACGAATACGATATTGGAATCGAGGAATGCATCATTCTTTGAGGATGTGTTTCCATACGGATCAAGGAAAAGCACAGTTCATCGAAAGCGAGGTGTTGGAGACTATTCATGAAAATAGTCGGGATGAAGATCTTGATGAGAGGTAGAACCCGGGGCAGTAAAGGCGAGGACAGAAACATTTAGTGGATTTTCGACATGCACATGCTTTCGAAGGGAACCTCGAACCTATAAAGGCGGTGACTCTCTGCAGTCTCATGTGGAAAGAGGCAATTAAAAGTGAGGTGATTCCATCTTTGCATAACCATACTTGGGAATTAGTAGATCTTCCATCGGGTTGTAAACCTCTAAGTTCCAAGTGGATTTTTAGAGGAAACTGAGAAGTAGATGGATCGATAGACAAATCACAAGGCAAGACTTGTGTCCCGGGCTATAGGCAAAATGAGGTCTGGATTATTTTTGACACGTATTCTCCTACTGTGAGAATAAACTCCATAAGGATGGTGCTTGCGATTCTTTTCAAGATCTTGAGTGTCAAATGGATGTCGAGAGCTGACCTTCTTAAATGAGTTTGAATGAAGAATCTACATTGAAGCTTTGAGAGTTTTACACTTTCAGACCGAGAAATGAAAGTCATGGGTGGTGGGAAATCCTTGTATGGATTAAAACTGACAGAAACAATGGCGTGAGAAATTGTGTGATGTTATGTTGTCACATGGATTCAAGGTAATGAATGTGACAAGTGTCTATGTCGAAGATGATGAACATGGCTATGTCATTTGTATGTTTATGCGTAGATGACATGCGATTGTTGGTAGTGATGATAAGATGATTACATCTATAAAACATGTTGAATTCAAGATTTGACATGAAGAGCGTAGGACTTCTTGATGTTATTTGGGAATAAAAATCAGAAACGTGAGGATGGACTTTCGTCTTCGTCGATCGCACTATATTTGACAATATTCTTGGGAAGTTTGATAAGGATAAATCTGGTATAGGTAGAACACCGGTAGATGTAACTCTACCTTTTCCAAGAATAAAGGAGAGAAGTGTTGCTCAAGTAGAATACTCTAGGGTGATAGGGAGTCTAAATGTGCTTAATGAGTTGTACAAGACCGGACATAGCCTATCACGGTTAATAAGCGAGTAGGTACGCGAGTATCACGGGTATCGTTGTGAGGAATAATGAGTATTGAAATACAAGTTTTCGTGACTATGAGGCGCACTACAGATATCTGTTGTACTTAGAAGGTTCTGAGTGATGCTAATTGGATATCCTAGTAATTTAAAAGACAAAATCCCATAGTGGTTATGTCTTTACACTAGGAGGTCTTGTTATCATAAAAATCCTCAGCTTGACGAGTTGTGCCATATCCACAATGGAATCACGAGTTTATAGCACTAGGCAAATGTGGGGAAGGCGAGGAATGGCTACGCCACTTCTAGAGGACATTCGAGGTGGCCCAGAAGCCGGTGCCTCGATATCGCATTACATTGTGACGTCAATCTGCTTATTGGTAGAGTCTGAACCCGGTATGTATAATTGTAAAGTCTGAACATATGAGTCGTAGCACAATACCATTAAACAACAACTCTCAGGCGGGGTTATCTGCATAGATTATGTAAATCTAAGGATAACATTGCGGATCCTCTAACGAGGGTTAAGCAGAGAGTTGGTTGAAAAGTCATCGAAGGAATGGGACTAAGCCCTAGTAAAAGAATAAATTAGTCACGATGGATACCCCTGACCTGGTACATTTGGAGATCCCGAAGATCTAGGTTCAAAGGAGACTGACAATTGTAGGAACTTTGATCACGATCCTTTGTGGGGATATTATCGTGTCCATTCCTATGATGAGCGATGCTCGCCAAGAAGGTCAGTATGCTTTTAATGAATCTCTAGCATTGGCGAGAAGGATAACATAAACTACTCTTAATTCTGGAGAGATATCACCTATAAGAGTGAAGTGGAGCGGCTTCGAGAGGGAATTGAATAGGGCCTGAAATTCGCAGTAAAGGCTCTTAAACCGAGCGTATCCATTAGCGAAATGGAGCGTAAAAGTGAGAAGCTGAAGCGTGTTTGGAAGATTCACATTGTGAATATGCATCGTCTACTGAAGTGTGAGTAGTTGAGGACATCGTGTCCCTTTGTTTAGCTAGTAGAGTAAACATATTTTCCGCAAGGAAGGTTGAAAGGTAACACCTACCTCTCCCATGCAAGTTTGCAGTTCAGCACATCACGAGTATGTCTCGCCTTTGTAGTCATCAATTTACAGTTCTGTAGAATTGTTGGATATAGTAGATAAGAATGGATGACATTCAATGAATAATTAATTTGAATTCTAAGAGTTTCCTTTGAATAATTCTTTGTTCATAATTATAAATTTGAGTTATATGGAATAATTGACACTCGATGAATGAGATTAATGACATTGATGAATAATTAATTTAATTCTAGGGTTTGGGGAGCCCGGTTTGGCATTTCACGAAGGTCGATCTCTCATTTATATAAAGGTTGTCGAAGTGTTCGGGGAAGAGCAGGTTAAAAAGAGGTCATCGAGTCTCGAGTTTTCCTTCCTTCGTCCTTTTGTCGGTGATAGTGCAAACACATCATCAGTTCGCCAAAGTGGCAACAAAGTACTTTTGTCAACCATTCGACACGCCGTTTATCACAGGAAACAGGCATACTTGGGACTCAAACTTGCCTTGTAGTAAGCGGAGAAAGCGAATTGTCTTAAGGAAATTGTGAATTTCTGAAGACTTCGGTTGTTTCTCAACTTGGTTATATTCTCCTCTTTTCTTTGATTTAATTTATTTTGGTTTTCTTAAATAACCATTATTTGCGGCAATGGATTTATGTTGTGGAATGTCGAACATTTGGTTTATGCTTTCCCAGTTTCTCTGGTAGATATTTTGGTTTTATTCTTTCTTACAACAACATCTAAGTTAATACTATAATAAATCAACTTAAAGTCTATACATTTGATAATATTGTAGTCTCTTGAATTTTCTGAGTCACTGGATCATTGGAGCATCAACTTGCCAGCATGTACCTGCAAAATAAACAAAAAAACGGCGGTGGTGTGCCCAGCGTCTCCGATCACCTAAGTCGGTTAAGGAATCTGAAGTGAAAATATCGATAATTTACCCGTTCAAAATGTCTTGCAACCCATGGTGTCACCTCCTCTTTTATGGAGAGTCGTTGTCCGTTTTTTGTAGGAGTAAGCGATTTCCTTCCCGAAAGCAGAAGGGAAGGTGGTGCTGTTTGCGTGCTATGACCTATTATTCGCTAGATGGCCAAATTGCTGTCTTACCTTTCAGTGATGCGTTTGACCGTCATCAGGATGGTTACGTGTGTGACTCATGTGTGGTTATTTATTCAAGTTAAGAGAGGCCAGCCGCTGCCTTCTTAAAGATGGTAGTCGGCCAGGAAAGATTATACCTAGGTATTGTATTTCCCGCTAGGCTGGGGAAGCATGTTTGGGCTTGGCTTGTAAATGAAAATGGTTAGGTCCATAGATTGGACCTCTGTGGGTTTTCGTTTTGGGTCCGTAAACTAAGTTTCAATTTTAGGCTTATGTGATTGGGCATGTGTTGGTTGAAGTGCAGGCCAAGCCATGGTACCCATAATCTTTATAATGATTAGAATACTTATGACTCAGTTTCTGACATATTGTGGCCGTGATTTGGATTTGTTGTCTCTTTTCTGTCGAATATGTTTTATGGTTTGAATCGTTCATATACAAACAACTAAACAGCGCAAAAAGATAAGGGAAAAACATATTGTTATACCAAAATGACACAAAACCATATGCCGTAATAAGATGACAAAATCACAAAAAAAAAATTAAAAATTCAAATATATGTTGAACCATTTTATTGAGAAAGAAAATGATAGAAAAAGATGTAGATGAGTGATTTGATGCCAAGAATAATCATCCCTTCTTACTTTAAAATAAATAAATAAGTGATTCTTAGAATTCGATTTCAAGCTTAATTTTGTTTCCAAAAGTAGTAAAAACTGTTTTCTAAAATTGTTTTCCAAAAACAGTTAATACAAGGAAATTCTAAATCTTCCACTTTAATTAGTCTCACTTCAACGACGGAAGCAGCACAGCACACCGGTGGAGCTAGCTAGTATGAGCTCGAGGATTCAATTATGTACAGGTGTGAAGAAAGAACCAAAGAAGCTTAAAAGTCGATCATTAATGTGTTATGGATTCCGAATAATTTCGGTGGCCTATCCAACGCATACACATTTGATATATCCAACAAGAAAGTGACAAAAGCAGCCGTTAGAATATTCATTTAAGCTTGCCGCCACCAGCAATTGACTTTATCGGCCGGCAGTTGCACCCTTCTTAAGATGCGAAAGGTGGGTATGGAACCACCTACGGCGTTTCCTCTTTCTTGCAGCATCTGGTTCTTGGACTTCCTGAGGACCCGGAATGGAGGACATGCCTCTGATCAAAATCCCAAGAGTCAAATTGGGCAGTCAGGGTTTGGAGGTGGGTTTGTTCTTCTCACATCCATTTGTACTATGCCCTTTACTTTTTTGTGGGTGTTCTTTAATTTTGATTATTAGTGTTGTTTATCAGCCTCTATCACTTCAGATCAATGGATTAATAATGACTCATATCTGGGTTAGCTTTCATCAACTCTCTGTTTCTGAATGATGGGGTTGTCTACGCATACCACATGCTTGATCTATTGCAATTTCCATGAATGTATGATGTTTACTTGATCTTTTATCCACCATTGAGGAAGATAACCAAGATGTTTGCATTGGCGATCACCCAGGGAATTAGAATTCAGGATTATGCTTGGATTGAATTAATTGCAAAAAATAATTCCCAACTTCCATGATATCAACATCATGTATGTAATGAGAATGATACGCCTATATACAATACACAGAAATTAGGCGAATAAACACCCTTAGAGTGAGTGCTAACTCCTGAGGAGAAGAAGAAGAAAAGAGAAAATGTAAAAGGAGAACGACATAAAAGATTCTCTTCCCACTACAAACCAAATAAAACAAAAATAAGATCAACTTGTTAAACGACATAGTCTTGCAACCATTTGGGAGGGTTCCTGTTGCGTGCTAGGCCTCGTGGACTCTTATCATCATCTGGTTCACTTGGGTCTAATGATGTGTTGGGCTGCTCTTCCACTGGGTTGGTGCTAGGCGAGGTAGGGATGTTCAGCAAAATGGTTGGGTTGTATCACTCGCCACTCCTTCAGAAAACACCTTGTCCTCAATGTGGTAATGAGGATACAATTTGCAAAATTCATCAAAGAACTCCCATGTTGCATTTCTTGTCAAATTTTGTCTTGCCCATTGGTTTGAGATTTGATCGTTCTCGGCAAGCGATGGAATCTTGTTCGAACATCACAAATGGCGACAGAAGGAATGACTAGTTGTCAGAAACTGAGGAAGTGGCGAAGGGGTGGGAATCTTCAGTTCCGTAGAATAGCTTGAGCATGGAGATGAAATCTGGGGATGAATTTTGGACTCATGTGGGAGGGCGAATGATACCTGTCCAGACCGACACGCTCAAATGTCGAAGGGCCCATAGTAGCGTTTGGCTAGTTTTGGAAGCGGCGATTGCTTAACAGTATGGCGGTAAGGTTGGAGCGGGCAGAAGCCATGACCCACGGCAAGTTGAGTTCACGTCGATGAAGGTTAGCACGCTGTTGCACACGATGTAGTGTGTTGCGGAGGTTGTCTTTCAAAGAACGTAACAAGGCATCTCGCTCCCGTAACATCTCATCAAGAGCTTGGATTGAAGTAGAGCTCAGGTATGAGTTTTGGAATTATTGGTGGGGATGACCCGAATAGGCTTTTGAAAGGGGAGGTTTTGAGCCCATTGTGATAGCTAGAGTTATAGGAAAATTCTGCCCAACTTAAGAAAGTGACCCATGTGGATGGCTTGTCATGAGTGAAAACTCTGAGGCATTGTTCCAACCCGCAATTCACCACTTTGGATTGACCGTCGAATTGTGGGTGATAGGTCGTACTATGATGGAGAGTAGTGCCACTTAACTCAAATAATCGCTTCCAAAAGTTGGACACAAAAATAGGATCACGATCAGAAACAATGGAGCTTGGGAAACCATGTATCTTGATCAACATACCAACAAATAACTTAGCAGTTTTGGCAGTAGTAAAACTGGTTGGCAAAGGGCTGAAATGAGCCGATTTAGTGAGGCGATCGACCACAACTAAAATTACCATGAAGCCTCAAGAAGGTGGTAAACCAGTGATGAAATCCATAGTCACCTCATCCCACACAAGTGATGGAATCGGAAAAGGTTACAGCAAACCTGTTGGGGCTTGAGTGGAATACTTAGTTTTTTGGTAGTGAAGACAAGCTTCCACAAAGTTTCTAACATCCTAGCGCATGTGTAGCCAAAGAGCAACCGCTAAGAGCCTTGCCAGCCAATGGCGTAGAATGAAATTCATAAAGAAGTTGATCCTTTAAGGAGGAGTGTTGGCTGATATAATATCTGTTCTGGTAGAGCAGTAGACCATCATGAATAGGATAAGTTGGAAATAGCTGCCTGTCAAGGAATTGCTTGTGAAGAAGCTGCAAATCCGGAAGTGAGGAATTTTCTTCAAGAAGGACCGAGAGAAAATCTGCAATTGGCCGAGTTGCCACTAAAAACACATAGGATTAGTCCTCAAACTAACAAGAAAGAGCATCAACAACTTTATTGGAGCCACTAGTTTTATACTAAATTCGGAAAATTGTATCCCAATAGTTTGTGGAGATAGGCCTACTGATCCAGTGTTTGAATCACCTACTACAAGAGCTCTTTTAAACTCTTGTGATCAGTTCTGATAATAAAGAATCCTCCTATAAGGTATTGCCTCCATTTTTGGATTGTCGTGGTAATGGCCTACAACTCTTTAATATACATAGATGAGGCCTGTAGTCGAGGCCCAAACTTGAGACTAAAGAAGGCGATTGGCTCATATTGCATAAGAACAACACCCATGCCAACATTAGATGCATCAGTCTCGACAACAATTGCTAGCTCAAAACTTGGGAGGCTTAAAATAGGGGATTCTACCATAGCTCTCTTAAGAGCATCAAAAGTTGAGGAAGCTAAAGGGGACCACTTGAAATTGTCCTTGTGGAGAAGATCGATTAGAGGAGCCACGATCGTTGCATAGCCCCTAATAAAACGCCGGTAATATCCCGTAAGACCAAGGAAGCCTCGAAGTTGCTTTGGCATTAAAGGTTATGGCCAATTAACCATGGCATCTATCTTGGAAGGATTAGCTTGCACACCTACTGGAGTAACTAAGTGGCCCAAATGATCAATTGTATCACTAGCAAACAAGCATTTTGATAACTTGATGAAGAAATTGTTAACTTGTAGGCAAGCCAAGATCTGATGTAAATGAGCAACATGATCAACAGGGTTAGCAATATAAATGAGTATATCATAAAAAATAATAATAAAAATTACAAACTTTCGAAGAAAGGGAGCAAACAGTCGGTTCATTGTTGCTTGAAAGGTAGATAGCACATTGGAGAGACCAAAGGGCATCACAAGGAACTCTTAATGGCCGTCATGAGTTCGAAATGCAGTCTTATAGATGTCCCAATGATGGACACGTATTTGATGATAGCCTGCCTGTAGATCTAATTTAGTGTAAACTGTAGCATCCTCGAGTTCATCAAGTAGTTCATCAATCGTGGGGATAGGAAATTTATCCTTAACTGTGGCTGCATTCAAAGCCCGATAATCAACGCAAAAACGATAAGAGCCATCTTTCTTTTTTACTAAGAGTACAGGTGATGAAAAGGGAGTTTGACTGGGTCGAATAATGCCCTATTCTAGCATCTCTTGGACCAACCTCTCTATCTCTGTCTTTTGGAAATATGGGTAACGATAGGGTCGCACGTTCACTGGTTTAGTGTTAGGCAACAAGTGGATTCTCTGATCAATCACACGGTGAGGTGGGAGGGTGGACGGGGCTGAAACAAGTTCTCAAACTGATATAGCACTTCAAGAACAAGGGCTGGCAAGTCTACTGGAAAAGGAACGTCATTGTAAGGCTCTGGTGTGATGGGGGAGGATGTTGTGCTTCTAGGCAATGTATCATCTTGAACAAACTGTGCATTGCATCTTGGTGGAGAAGAGCTTGGAATTGGAGGAGTGTAATTTGCTTGGAACTTGGGAGCATATCTCATTGGAGTTGAATTTGGTCACCATGCCAACAAAACTCCATGGTAAGGGCAGCATAATCATGGGACACCTTTCCTAACTGTTAGAGCCATTGAATCCCAAGAACAACATCGGGTCCTTCAATTGGTAATATGACAAGATCAACTAAGAAAGAGTGACCCTGCAAGGTCAAGGTATCTGGGAACAACAAAATTGACACACTAGGGAGTCACCATTGCCAATATATACACGGAAAGAAGGAACAGATTTCAAAGATAGACCAAGGCGCTTTGCAAGGGCTGGTTTGATGAAGTTATGGGTGCTGCCATTATTGATAAGCACCTGAAAATTTTGGTTGTGTATTGTTCTTGGTAAGCGAAGAGAATGTGGATTGAGTTGGCCTGCCATAGTGTTCAAACTAGAGATATCCCCTATTACTAATTCTTCCCTAGGTGTCGTGGCTAGAATCTCCTATGTGAGTGGAGTATCCTCATCCTCACTACCCAAAAGAAGCAGAAACTAGCTACAACAACGGTGTGAAGGGGACCACTTCTGGTCACAATTATAGCATAGCCCTTTCTCACGCTTCTCCTGAAGCTCCGATGGAGAGAAATGCTTCACAAGTAAGGGAGGAGAAGACAACATGGGGGTGGTGCCTTAAGTTGGGTGGGTGTTGTAATGGCAGTAGGAAAGGGCTTGGCAATGGGGTTTGTGAGTACTAAGATTGGTGGTTTGGAAGACCCATGGGACCATGGTTTGGGAGATGGAGAGGGCCAACTCTGGTAGTCTTGGTGCTCTTCGTCTGTGTGGGCTTCATAAGCACGAGCCAAAGCAAAGGTCTCCATGAGTGTTGACAGTCGAGAAAATAAGAGTTCCCGACGAATCTTCGGTTTGAGACCTGTAATAAAGAAGGAAATCAACAATGGCTCAAAACTGCCGGCCACCTTGTTAATTAAATTTTCAAATTCGGGTTCCTGTTGCGTGCTGGGCCTCGTGGGCTCTTATCATCATCTGGTTCACTTGGGTCCAATGACGTGCTGGGCTGCTCCTTCCATCGGGTTGGTGCTAGGCGAGGTAGGGATGTTCAGCAAAATGGGTTGGGTTGTATCAGAGAAACAGAAAATTTGTGTTTTCTGTCAGTAAAGTATATAAAATTATACCCAAATGTTAGGTTTTCATGAAGTCATTTATTAGTGCTGTTCTTTATGGAAAATATCCATTTTCATTCTGATAGTATCATTAATTTTTTCCTCTGTAGGTTTCTAGATTGGGGTTTGGATGTTCCGGACTTTCTGGGATCTATAATGCACCCCTCTCTCATGAAGCTGGATGTTCAGTTATAAGGGAAGCTTTTCAAAAGGGTATTACCCTCTTTGATACGTCAGATATTTATGGAGATAATCATGACAACGAGATCATGGTTGGAAAGGTACTGTTTTTTTTACTTTCAAACTCAAATCTGAGTCAATCAGGTATATAAAAGAACCCTATTGAAAGGCCAATATCCTCCTTCACTTGGTGCTTTCCTTTCAAGGAATGGAATGGGAAGAAAGAAAGGCACACGCAGACTAACCTATATTTTTATATTTTTAAAGTATGATTGCTTTGCTGATTTGTCCATGGGATTGAATCATATTCTCAAGTTGATGGATTGAGTCATTTTCCTTATATTTCTTAGGCTCTAAAGCAGCTCCCTCGGGAAGAAATTCAATTAGCTACAAAATGTGGCATTCGGGTGCGGGAGCCCGGTAAGGTTGAGATAAAGGGTACCCCTGAATATGTTCGGGAATGCTGTGAAGCCAGTCTCAAGAGGCTTGGTGTGGACTACATTGACCTGTACTATCAGCATCGGGTGGACATGTCCGTGCCAATAGAGGATACAGTGAGTGTCTCAAAATTTTTTGTATCATCTAGTTCATAATGTATAAAACCACATCTAAATTTGATGGATGATTAGTTTTGAATTGATTTCGTTTGATCTAGATGGAGGAGCTCAAGAAGTTGGTGGAAGAGGGAAAAATAAAATACATTGGTTTATCTGAAGCTAGTGTAAAGACAATAAGGAGAGCCCATGCAGTTCACCCCATCACCGCTTTACAAATGGAGTATTCTTTCTGGACCCGTGAAATTGAAGAAGATATAATTCCACTCTGCCGGTTGGTTATCTAGCTTTGATGTTTGCATTACTAACCAAACATGTAACCTCTTTGTACAGGGTGAGAATATTACAAAATTTAAACCATGAACTCTGAATCTCTTCTTTATCTGTTACTCACAGAGAGCTTGGTATTGGAATAGTAGCATATAGCCCTCTTGGTCGTGGATTCTTCGGTGGGAAGGCCGTTGTGGAGAGCTTGCCCACTCAGAGTATCCTGGTCAGTAACTACAGATAAATATTAAGTAATTTGAATATAGGTTCTTCTCCATCTGAGGTTTTTGTGTTCTTGACCCCCAAATGTCTTGTCTCTTTCCAGAGGGACTAGTTTTATTTTCATTTCTTTTGGTAGTCATATAACATTGATCACCGTTTAAGCATTGGAATTTGTTATTTGAACTCATTTTGACATCCCTGCCACAGAATATACATCAGAGGTTCACTGGAGAGAATTTAGAGAAGAACAAACTAATATATGCCCGCCTTGAGAAACTGGCAGCAAAACATGGCTGCACTCTTCCACAACTTGCCCTGGCTTGGCTTTTCCATCAGGGGGACGATGTGGTTCCGATCCCTGGTAAATTAGGCTTCTTCCTTCCTTTTGATCAGTTTCTTATCTGTTTGTTTGTAGCTTTTTATTAAGCTTCTCTTTGTTTCTGAGACTGCTTCACTGTGCTTTGCAGCTGACAAGCTTATGACAATATCTTATTTCTACAACATACTATAATGTGGCATTTATTTGATATTGTAATTGCAGGGACAACCAAGGTTAAGAACCTTGACAATAACATCGGATCTATTACAGTGAAGCTTACTGAGGATGATCTGAAAGAAATTTGTGATGCTGTGCCTGTTGATGAAGTGAATGGCCTAAGAAATATCAGCTTTTTATTTGAGTACGATTGGAAGACAGCAGATACCCCACAGAAAAAATAGAAAATTACCAAAGAAAAAATAAGGTGATAAGAGTGTGAAGCTGTGGAAGTAGAACTTTCTTGGTTGCTTGTCGTTGATTAGTGAGTTGAATGGTGGGTGCATGCCAAAGTCAGAGACTGAATGACCGCTTATATTGGTGTCAAATAAAACACGTTTTCTTTCATTCATGTATCAATTATTTGAAGGGTTAAATCTCCCTCCCACCTTTGAGGTTTTTCTATCACCACTACTTGTTTGTTATATTGCTAAAAATCATGATATTCATATTAAACCAAAATCCTATAAACTTGAGTTTTTAGGAGAGTTAATTGTTTAACATGGTATCGTAACTTGGTTTGACAAAAGGTTATGTATTCGAGTCACTTTTCAGTAATTTGATCTCTATTTATGTATTTGAAAATATGATATTCATACTACGATGTAAAAATCCTGATACAATTTAAACTACTTACACACCAAGAGAATCACATGGGGTGGAAGAGGGTAAAGAGTTATTGAGATTAGGGTTTTGGTCCAGTAAATAGAAGGATATAAATTTAAGGGTTAATTACATAAATTGTTTCTCGATTTTTATATTTTTATTTTTATTTTGGTGTATTAATTTTATTTTCATTCAATAAAGTGTCTAAACTTTTTTATTTTTTGTATTTTGATGTCTTAACTTTGTTTTTGTTCAATTATGTGTTTAAACTTTTTGATTTTTTCTATTTTGGTTTCTCAACTTGATTTTTATTCAATCAAGTGTTTCAACTTTTCATTTTTGTTCAATCAAGTGATTCATGAAGAATCAAAGCTTGTTATAATATTTAAATAAACAAAAATTGCATCAACATTCTTATAATATAAAAATGATGAAATTACTTAAATGATCTTTAACAATGTGAAATGACAATACCATCCTTTTCTTATTAGGATTTTTGCTATCCTTGATAATAATACAAAAGAATTTGATTAAATTGGTTGCTATAGATTAAAATAATTATTTTAAAAATAATTTTAATATCTAATATATTTTTTTAATAGTTATATTTTTTAATAAATTTTTAAATAATATTGTCACTTCATCTCGTTAAAGGTTATTTAAGTAATTTTATTATTTTATATTATATGGAATGTCATTTGAATTTAATTTTTCCTAATTCAAATATTTTTATTGGTCTATAAAGGGTTAATTACATAAATGGTGTCTCAATTTTTCCATTTTTTCTGTTTTGGTGTTTCAAATTTATTTATATTGAGCCAAGTGTCTAAACTTTTCGATTTTTTATATTTTGGTATCTCGACTTAATTTTTGTTAAATAAAAAATTTAAACTTTTAACTTTTATTCAATGAAATGCTTCCTCGTCAATCAAAGCTTATTAGAATATTTGAATAAATAAAAATTGCATCATTTTATCATATAAAAATGATGAAATTGCTTAAATGACTTTTAACGAGGTGAAAGGATAATATTAAGCATTCCACATTAAGGTTTTGTATATTCGTTGTCAAACAAAGAAAATTGATTAAATTGGTTACTATAGATAAAAATAATATTTTAATTATTTTAAAAATATTTTTAATATGCTGTCAATTTTTTTTAATATCTAAATTTTATTTTTAATTATTCATATATAATTTTTTTATTTAATACTTAGAAACCAAGTAAAAATAATAGAAGATAATCAAAAGTTGTTTTTAAAAATTGTTATATTTTCTTTTTTAAGAAATACTTTTAATTTTCTCAATTCTAAGTAATCAATTTTATCGATTTATTTTTTGTTATAACAAATTTATAGTAAAGACCCTAACGCTGAAATGATAATATTGTCATTTCATCTCGTTAAGGTCATTTAAGTAATTTAATTATTTTATCTTTATAAGTTTTAACATTTGATTGAAAAAAATAAAGTTGAGACACAAAAATAGAAAAATTAAAAAAAATTAGACATAACAACAATAACGTTGAGAAACCAAAATAGAAAAAACGAAAAAGTTGAGACACTATTTATGTAACACTTGATTAAACAAAAATTAAAAGTTGAAGCACTTGATTCAACAAAAATAAAATTAAGACATCAAAACAGCATAAATTAAAAATTTTAGACACTTAATTGAACAAAAATTAAAAGTTAAAATATCTTATTCAACAAAAATAAAATTGAGACATCAAAATAGAAAAAATTAAAAATTTTAGATACTTAATTGAACAAAAAATTGAATAAAATTATTAATCAAAATAGAAAAATATAAAAGTTTAAAAATTTAATTGAATAAAAATAAATTTGAACACCACAATAGAAAAAATGAGACAAAAATAAAGTTGATACATCAAAATATAAAAAAATAAAAAGTTTAGACACTTGATTAAACAAAAATAAGTTATATTGAATAAAATTATTAATCACAATAAAAAAATATAAAAGTTTAGACACTTAATTGAATAAAAATATAGTTGAGACATTAAAATAGAAAAAATGAGACACTATTTATCTAATTAACCCTAAATTTAATGAACTATCGATTTAAACGATTTTGAATTATATTTATTAATCAATTAATTAGCAATTTCGCAATGTTTGTCAACATAGGGGCATGGGCATTTGTTTTTTTTTACTAAATCCTGAATATGATTTTTATTTAGTTGAACAGGTTTAATAGTATAGTTGTTTGTTTTTTTAATATTATATTTATATTAAGTATTAAGTTATTTATTTTTTTATGCTTAAAATTAACATTTTAATTATATCATAAAAGCAATTTATTTAACTTTATTATTATGATAAAATGAAAAATATATCATATTAATAAAAAAGTAAAATGATAAATAATTTATTTTATCTTTGTTACGAAAAATAATTATTATATTTATCTCTTTTGTATAATTAAAATAGAATATATAAAATAAATAATTAAAATAATAGTTTGATAAAACCAAAATTAAATTAAGCACAAAAATAAAAATTCAAATGCATATTTTCTCATAAAAAATCAACTGAAGTACATATCTTCAAATATTTAAAGACATTATACTTAAAACAAATCTTCAAATATCTAAAGACATTATACTTAAAACTTGTAAAACTAGGAGAACATTCAAATTTTCTGAAAAAATGGTAAAATGGTCATTTTGGTAAAAATCCGAAATTTTTCTAAATCTCGGATGACGAAATGGACTTCACCGTTGGAATCGTCTGTGAGAAATCTAAAACTGCGCATATAATTCCGAGGCGGTCGAATTTCCACGTTTTCAAGCGTCGGTGTCGGAGTCTTTATTAAAGCGATTTTGATAAACATGTGATGTGATGAAAGTCGCCTCTTATATGTCTTTCATGTGACCGTATTTGCGTGATTAGTGAAATGATGAAATAAATGGCTGAGATTGTGACAAGTGTCAAAAATAAAGAAGAGGGACACATTGGGAATTATTGGAATTGTTAATGAGAATAAGACAAAAAACCAAATAGTCTTCTTCTCCATTAGCTTGGAGTTTGAGAATCTAAAGAGAGAAAGTTTGACTTCTCTCCAGATTTTCGGCTATTCGGACCCTCGGTTCTCGACAGAGCAAGAAGCAAAGTCGATCTACGCGACGAGGGCTACGCGTGGACACCAATTTTGTGGAGTTCCGACAACTTCAAGAGGTAGGAATCTTTTCCTACTTGTGATATTATTTGGCTAAGAGCTTTGTTTATGGTTAGGGATATTAGGAGGCTTGATTTAGCCGTAAATTCGGTATCAAAACCTTTGAACCAAGTGGAGAAATTCCCAAATTTGGTGGCCGTGAACAGTGCCAACCAGAGGGTTTCACTGTTTATGTGAATAGTGACGAGATTTTTTTGGTGTGAAAATGTGTGTTGTAAGTGATTCAAATTGAATTGCTTGTGTTTGTAGTGTGATGTGAGCTAATTTTGGTGTTCTGATGTGAATTTAATAACATTATTTGTTTGAATTAATTATGTTAATATATATGCATGTAGATATATTATGAGCGTTTTGGAATTGGCATCATGCATTATATGCGGCTGGGGCGCGCAGGAATATTATGAGTGAGTGCGTAGCGTGAAGAAAGCAAAAATGAAAATGTTTGTGAAAGGAATTTGAGGAATATTTTCGAATAATTGCCTTGGAGGTAATCCAGCAGATCCGCCGAACCAGTTGCTGACATTTAGGCGTTATCACAGCGGTCGCCTCGGAGGGTAGTCACGATATATTTCTAGAAACTTCGGTAGTGTGTTTTCAAGAACAAATAACTTTTGTTTTGAAAGGCGGATATTTACTCACATTCGGCTTAGGCATATGTGAGGAGTCGAGTGAGGACTCGGGACATGGGATTAAGTCGTATAGACATTTGAGTAGATTAATGTAATTGTTTGGATGTGATTGTTTGTCGTAGCGTATGCTTAGGTGGGAGTAGCCGTAGGAAATTATCTCTACTGGGCTTTGCTCACCCTGTCGAGGGATCACTATTTCAGGTAAAAGGAGTGTGCACGAGGACGACGCTTACTAGAGGCCGCGTATAGAAGAAAGCCGGATTGTGGCTTTGGTATTATTTTGTATAACATGTATTAGAAATTGCACATTTTAATATATGTTGGATTAAGAGTGATTTATTAATTCTTGAACTATTGTATATAGTTGATGTATTTTATGACTATTAATGTGAAATTTTGGTAATTATTTTACTCGCGTAGAGTACTGTGTAGTCATTGTAAACTTGTTGGGACAAGTTTTTATATTGGGTAAAGGCTCAAAATGTGAATGAGGCTCTAAGATTTCGCTAGATGGTATTAGGAGTTCTTGAGCATACATGAAGTATTCCGCAGGTTGACGTTTTTTAATGGACCCCCGATTTTGGGCCATCACAGCTAATATTTAAACATCTTATTCTGCATACTGAGAAATAAAATTGAGTCATATTGTTCATTTAAAATATTCTATTGTTCTTTTAAAATATTTTATGTAGATTTTAAAGATTTTAAAATATTATGATTCTTCTTTTAAAATATTCTTTGTGGATTTTAAAATATAGCTTCTTTTTTTTTTCCATTTAAAATATGATTTTTTTTAAAGTAGAAAATGAGCTATATCAATTTTAAAAATAAAATTTGTGTAGCCTAAGCCACGCTACAAAGCACTGATATATCGGATAAAATATGAACGTATGATGGAGATAGTTAACGAGACGCGCCTGAAGCTTAGAACCAAATGATGCAACCTGATATCCTTTTAATAGACGATCCAACGGCCTAGATTTTATTCGTTTAAAAAAAAAAGATTCCAACGTTCAAATTTGTCTTTTTTTTTTGAGAAATTATGGATTTTTTTTTTTTGAGAATTATCTTTTTTTTTGGGAAATATTGAGATCAACTCCCTTAATTTACGTTTTGATGGTCAAATCCCCTTAATTTTTGGCCTAACAAATATCAAACTTCTATAATAATATCTGAAAATGTTTTTAATAAAGAATTATTTTTAATTTTACTTAATGGATTACAAAAAATATATTTTCCTTGTGAATATTTTTTATATGATTTATATGATAATTAAATATATTAATAGTTTTTTAGATTTTTAAATGTATTTTAATTAGATAAATTATGGTTTTAAATCAAATATATCCTTATTTATCTTTAGGACCGTGCTTGAGCCAAAGCTAGAGCCCGAGTTTTGAACATTTCGAGCTAGGCTTGTTAATTTATAAGCGAGCTCGAGGCCCGGCGCTAGAGCTTGAGGCAATTAAAATCGGGCTCGAGCTTGGGCGATTTAAAAAAAGCTAGGCGAGAGGCTCGTTAGGCTCGTTTTATATGAGCGGTACAGGCTTAATATCGAGCTCAAGCCCAATCCAGGAGCCTATACAAGTTTGTATTGTAATCGATCTCCGAGCTGTTCATTCTTTTTAACTTTTTGTAATCAATCGGTAGCAAAATCGTCGATTAAGGAAATAATTTTACATGGGATTTGTTTTACGCTTAGTTGATTTGGCAATTGATCTTCAAAATTTGTTAAATACCTCGTAGCATTTGTTTCCCTTTACGGATTCTGTGAGAATTGCACCCTCACGAAACGACTTGCAAGCGAAAAATTATGAAATAAAATTAAAACAAGTAGAAGTGCGAGTGAAGAAATAAGATACACGAGAAATCATTAAATAAGAACATGATTGGTTTTTTAATCAATTATCTAAATAAAGAAATAATATATCAACAAGATCGCCAAGCAAAGCTCATTAGTAACAACGGAAACTATTTGGTAATATCACTGTGCATATGGTTAAGTTGGGCATACCTCATTCTGAGCTCTTGTGATTAATTGAGACCCATGCTTCGCCCATTCTTTGAATTTGGAGATCGAATGCCCACCATGTCGAGCTAGGTCGGCCCCAATTTTCATACCAGGTAGCGGTGGCACTCCGGCGTTACCGTCTGTTTATGGCGGTCGGGATCTTTGAACAACTTTGTTTCCTCTATGAAACCCGCCCACGATCGCCCTTGATGCCTTTACCCTTACCCACGCCTAGATCTGTTTGGGTTAGAATCCGATACGGTATCCAAAGGCACGTCTGCAGTTTGAGGTGGATCGCTGTTGTCGGTGAATTGATCGTATCAGTGGGTCCGTTCACATTTGCCACCAATCTTCACTCAAGATCCCGTGGCTTGTATCTATTCATGGCCACCGGCCTCTATAGTTTAGCGAGATACGATACCCTCTGTTTGTAATCAGTTCTTGTACCGCTAGAATCGGCCGTCGTACCGAGTGGGTCATCACCACGACATGTAATCGCTGACGTCCCCTTTGCCGGCACCTTCTTCCGTATCCTGGAACATACGATCGCACGACACCTTGGCTGTCGTGGGTACCATTTCCACTCTGAAGCGGATCTGGAGATCTGCGATGCAGTCCCCCCAGTGACGGCGTGGGATTCTTTCGAGCTCAGGCCTTCTTGCGTCGTTAAGCGCCTCGCGCGAACTATTGAGTTCGCGTTCTTGAAGTGATGTCATTGGATCCCAGAGCACGAGGATCGAATTCGTCGATGTCCGGGACATGACTGGGCATTTCCTCGTGGCGCTGGTCGGGATCGCCGGTGAAGATCGGATCCTGCCATTGTGGGGCCGTGGCGGAAGCCTCGTTATGACGGATGGGTACCGGCGGCCGTATTTCGAGGCGAGCAGGCCGAGCCCAAGGTTTCATCAAGCCCTAAATTAAGGCTGGCTCTCAGCTCATTTAGCTCACGAGATGAGCCGAGTCGAAATTTGTTTCGAAAGTAGAACCCCGAGTAAGCTTGGCTCGTTACCATTATATTTATCTGCTAATATTATTTTTAAAAGTTTTGTAATTTCAATTTTATTTTTCTATATTTGTTCTTTTACTTTTATTCAATTTTGGATATTTTCGAAATATTAAAATGTGAACTTTTTCAACAAGTTGTTTGAATACATAATAATAATAAAAATAAAAATGCCAATAAATCTTAACTCAATTGGGTTAAAGGGCTAGTTAGGACACCGAAAAGGAGGGAAGGGATTAGAGCTCTCACTTCTTGAGAGCAAATTAGTACATTGCTGTAATTTTCTGAAAAAAAATTTTCTAATATTTTATAAGTTAAAATTAATTTAATAAGATCAATTATTAATATATTTTTTGATTTAATTATTTAAGTAAATTATTAGCAATTACAAATTTTTTGAGCATGTATGAAATTTTAGAAATTATTATTTAAATATAATAAAAATTATTTTTTTCCTTTTAAAAATAAATGACTACAAGTATATATTTTTAAAGAAAATTGCTAAATATTTATTTATTTTACTATAGTTTGTTAATTATATTACAAATATTTTTTTTGAAGAAAATTCTACAATATTACAAATATGTTATTATACTAAAAATATCTTTAAAATATATATTATTATTTATTTTATTATTATCAAGCCTCTCTCCATGTTTTCATAAATTTTAAATAATTTTTATTTTAAGTTTGGATATATGCATGGTTGAGCATAATTAATTAAATTGAATACAGATAACAAATCTTGATAGGAAAATGAAGTTGGTTTGAACTTAAAATTTTATTTTATTTTTAAAATCAAACCATTTAAGTCCTTAAAAACCCAAATAATAAAATTTATTATGATTTTGTTTAGTTTTTTTTTTCAAAAAATTAATTAAAAATACGAATGAAACGAGAGAAAAGATAAAAAATTAATAAAAAAACATTTTAATTAAATAAGGTACAAAGAGAGGGTCATAGATTCGAGTCCCGGGATATTTACGATCTTAAAACTAGAGTACATTAAGAAAATATTAAATAAATCCTTTTTTTAAAGGGAATAAATTCTTTTTATATGCTTCTTTTAATCATTTCACTTATTTTTCTCCTCTATAATAATAATAATAATTATAATACCTACATTATAAGATACAAAGAAACAAATTTAGAAATTAATAAAATAAATTATTATTAGTCTTATAAAGATTAAAATTATTCAAAGACTTGGAAACACACCCAACTTTTTAATAAATAATTATACCATATATTGAAATTTGAAACGAAAAACCCCTTGAAGATAGGTAAGTTGGGCATTTCTTGGGTCCAGGAATGGATCCGAACAGTCTAGTTTGAGTCGGCCATGGATTAGTCGAGGTACATGTGCTGCTAGCCAGGACAAACACGGTAAAAGTAACTACAGAATACATTCATCCCTTCACATCCCTAATTCTCAACGGAGAGAAAGAGAAAGGGTGGAGAGATTCAAATTTCAAATCCCCAATACTCAGAGAAAGCAGCACTGAGAATTGTCGTCAATGGAGGGCGGGGGATTTGATTGATATTTCTCGCCCGTCACCGTAGCGACACCGCTGATACGAAGGCGCTGCAGTCCATCCGTTGTGAGGTTAGTGATTAAATACTCTCAACCCTCCTCTTTTGGGTTCAACCGAAAAACTTTGCTGGATTATGGATGGTGAAAAGCTTTTATTTTCGAAGGGAATCACTATTTTTTTAAAAGGTTCTCGGATTTGTTTGCTGTGTTTATTCTTTTTTTTTTGGGAGGAAAATTTTGATTTTGTAGTCTCAGAATTTTTTTGTGGACAACTCGGATGACTCACCCGAGTCCACTTGAAATCTCTACCCAGTTCACCGAATTTAATAGATATTTGAATCGTTGTTTCCATGGCATCGAGTGCGAAAGGGGCCCAGGTATATGCTACTCGGCCGAGTCTTTAGACCACTTGACATGGATCTTCTTAACGGAAATCTTTCTATGGGACATAAAGCTGAAAATCATTTGAAAGGATGTTTCAAAATGGATAGTCATGATGCTGACGCTGCAACTTCCTTAACGGTTCAATATTATAAGATATAATATACTTCTTCTGACTGAATTACAGATTCAGTTGCAGCGAGTTCTTAAGTAAAGAATGGTTTTTTCTCATCTAGAGGAAGAAGGATGGATTGTTGCCCAGAGATATTAGAGTCTCTGCTAAAGCATTGTGAACATCATTTTTGTTGATTAGGGGCCACTGATTTTTTCAACCATTCAAGACTATCCGGTTGTCACAACTAACTTTAAGGCACTGGCTAACAGTTGGGATTTCACATTCTTTACAATGTAACATGATAACTGAGTTCAATATTTGGTTAACTAGCAGAGCTGGTCCTTCTTTTGATTTTCTGGATGATTTGGAATGTTAAAAATAGAAGATATTTGAATGTGAGGATTGTAGATGAAAGGCTAAAAAATATATTTCTTAACATTTTTTTTTGGTGTGGGTTAGGGTGTATATATGTGGAGGATATACACATTTGGTAGATTTCATAGATAGGTTGGGTCTTTGGCAAGGGAAGTAGTATTTTTTGGTGCCCTCTTTCCTTTTGCTTTTTTTGTTTGGTGCTCTTTGTACACAACCCTTGTGTACTCTTGTCCATGTTACCATTTTTACTTGTCATATATATATATATATATATTAATACATAGAGCAGCTGTTTGGTATGGATCACATATGCCATGAGTTGAACTAAATAAATTATGATAATGAGGACACCTGTGATTTTCAGAATAACCTCTTTTAGAAATGTTACAGTTGCAGTTTATGGGAGGAAGGAGGTGCTGGAGGAGGCCATTGAATGTTTAATTTGGATCCTTCAAAGATTGGGAATTATGGGGGACCCAATTCCCCATAATTCTGCTGTTTGGGGGAGATAGGCCTTCCAGGGGCCCCATGCCTTTCAGATTTGAGAATATGTGGCTCAAGGAGGAGGGATTCCACAGCCTAATAGCTGACTGGTGGACAAGTTTTGATCATCAAGGATCCGGGAGCTATGTGGTGATGGAGAAGTTGAAAGCTTTGAATGTAAAGTTAAAAATATGGAACAAAGATTTTCGGCAATGTGGAAGAAAGAAAAAAGGAAGTGATGCAGAAAGTAGTTCTTTGGGACAATATTGAAGGCCACAGACCTTTATCCCGGGATGACTCTTTGGAGAAAGTTGGGGCTATTGAGGAGTATCAGAAGTGGGCGGTGTTCGAAGAAACTTTTTGGAGACAGAAGTCAAGGGAGATTTGGTTGAAGGAAGGTGATAGAAACACAGACTTTTTCCATAGAATGGCAAACTTGCATAGAAGAAGAAATACAATCTCTTAGATGAGAATTAATGGAGAATTAATACTTGGGGAGGAAGAGTTGAGAGTCTGAGACTAAGAATAGCGAAGGCTTTTGAATCTATGCTTGTAGACTTTGGTGATTGGAAGGCAAACCTAGTAGGGCTGTAC
This sequence comes from Tetrastigma voinierianum, assembly GCA_016808115.1. Lineage (NCBI taxonomy): Eukaryota > Viridiplantae > Streptophyta > Magnoliopsida > Vitales > Vitaceae > Tetrastigma > Tetrastigma voinierianum. The sequence continues at coordinate 187,110 of JAEQBH010001693.1, forward strand.
TTTTCAAGGCTTAATGCTTTGTAAGCTAAAAACTTGGAGCTGTAATTCATGGGGGCAGAAGTGTTCAACACTCTGAATGATTTGAATGGAGACAAAGTGACGGGCTATTAACGAGTGTGTAAAAGTTAAGTAAAAATGTGGCTAAATGCGCACAAATATCTGCGTCGAGAGTTCATGTGAAACTCTGTGCTTTCGTCAAGTGTCGTTCCCCTGAGAAAGCCCAGCGGCCCGAATCTTGAAAGCAGCCTCTAGATAATATTCGGATCATGTCTTATAGTGAATTATGACTAATTTAACCAATCTAAAGAAAACCTAATATTAAAATATTGATTTAAAGCAATGATGAGAAATCTAGGGTTTTGCTGTCACCTAACACACCTTATGGATTTTAACCTAGTTAATATTTCATATGATTTATGTTAGCGGGTTGATCGTGCGTACAAGATATTCTCTCTCGAGATATATCTGCCTATCTCGCTAATGGGGTGTATTGCATCTTTGCCTCGACCCCTCGAACTTCGAAATGCATAAATGTGCAAACCCTAATGCTACACTTGGAACCCGGGATATCTCTATTCCCCAATTGACCAAGTTTTGCTTTACCCATGTCCCTATGAGTCATCTTCTCTCGATCTCAGACTCCTAGTAATAGCATGCCAAAATTGGCCAAATAATAACATGTGATTAAGTCGGAATTAACTGATCATACAAATTCATACCAATATTAAATAAACCACAGTTAATACATTAATCCATAATGGTGCAACTAGGGTTGACAAAACCCTAGAAAGAAGAGTTAGTTCATGGTGAAATTCATTACACAAAAGATTTTAACATAGAATAAATCAGGGAAAGAACTACAGAAGAAGCCGTCTTCACTATCTCTCGGAATCCGTCTTCGTCAATCTTCCTTTGTCCGTACGTCCTTCTCTCTTCGTCCACCCCCGAATGCCTCGAAAATGCCTCCCTTTTATATCTGGGGCCCATTGGGCCATCATTGTGAGAATTCGGGTCATTTAATACTCTTGATTCTAAAAGCAACCCTCTTCTGATGGCGAGAGGTCCTAATACGCGGCATATGAGGACAACACAGATGCCTTGGTTGTTGGTTGTTTGCTACGTAGGACCTCCGTGGCTGGCTGCGAAGAGTTCACGCCCATGACGATGGAGTGATTCGCCGCTGCGTGGGTGCTCTGCTTTCCTTCTCATTTTCTTCTTTGCTTCAGGTCTTTCTTCGCGTTATTTAGCTTCCTTTCTTGCTTATTTTATCACCGTGTCCTGCAAAACATTATAATATGGAGGATTAGCGCAATATGAGTGCATATGAATGTGAATCATGCAATTGAGTTATAAAAACACAAATCTTGCGAAAGCAGCCATAATTCCACGTCGATCAGCTTGGCACGAGAACTTAGTTTCCTCGCCGTCCCCAAGCGAAACGGACTAACCAGGACATGCAAGAATATAGTGTAACTAACACTGATGATATGGGTCCAATACACACATGATACCAAGAAAAAGGGTCAACATGAACCAATTCTTTAGATCCAGGGACTACCTAGGTTTGATTTGACTTTCGGGCGCAGGCCGGGCCAGTTGTGAAGTAAGTCAACCCCCTTTTTGAGTGTTCAATAACCTTTCCGAGGAACACATGGTGCGGTTGAAGTGTGATCTCCAATGTATAACTCGACTCCAGTACCCCCAAACTTGAATTTAACTTGCCTATTTGGAATAGCTTAACACAGAAGGATAAGAACGCACCCATTTATTCGCTTTACTAACCTAAAGGGATTAACTCTAAGATAAAAATGAAAGAGCACTAGTGCCAAGAAGTTTTAGGTGAGTGTTCCTGAAGCGAGGATCCATTAGTGACTCCGCTGATTGGTTAAGAACCTTTGGGCATTCGATTCCTCCGAACCATCGAACACTCAACGAACCTCGAGGAGCCACCAGGCTATGGACATCATCCATCTCTTGTCCCATGTAGCGGGGCGGTGAAGTCAATGGCTCTTGGCCGGTTATTTGGGCATTGGGCTTTGAAGGCCCCTCGGTTGTGCCGGGATTAGTTGGATGATCCACTCATTCCAAACCACATGCTTATTTTTGACATTTTTCTTTTCTCTTTTTATTTTTATTTTTTATTTTTATATAAATACTTATTTTGGGCTCACAGGCGATCCTCTTTTTCTAAGGTGTCCCATCACTTAGGTGTTTAAACTTTCCAAGGTTCGTAGAACTCTTTATATCTTTGAGAGTCGAAGTAGTTTAGGCGCCTGAAGATCGCGTGTGTGTGTGGGATAGCTTACTTCGGGAAATGGTTTCTTGAAATCTAAAAGAGGTGACCAGACATGGTCATTCTAAATTTTCTACAATGTAGTCCCGATCGTCAAACAACCTTGGAGTTACCTATTTACTCTCTATGCAGTCATTCTGCGATCATGATGACCCCTCTTTTTGCAATCATGCCCAAGACAAAAGCTAAGAAAAATGATCTAAATTAAAAAGTATTTGCACTACAATAATACAAAAGCAAACATGAATGGGACATAATGAACAAAAACTATCTTAAATGAGCGCTAAAAAATAAAATTAATAAAAAAAAAAAAAAAGAAGGATCTAAAACCAAACCAAGAAAATTAGACCCAAAAGACAAATAAATAAGCTAAATAAAATAAGCCAAACCGTCCAATCACTTCTGAACTAGACTGATAAGAGTCCTTGAACACGGGAAGGAAATAAGGGAACAAAGATATGTCTTTGAATCACTGGGGTAGAAGTTATGTGAAAAGAGAGAATGAAGCATCCATAGGACGGCCCTGAGTGAAGGAGGCTAGCATTCTTGGTAATTTTAGGGGGCTATGGCCCAGATCCTAGATTTCAGTGGTAAGATGTAAAAGGCTCAGATCATCTGAATATCGAGTGCTTTAAACCGCGTAGGAGTTTCGCAGTGAATTTGGTCATGGGATCGAAATAGAATTGAGGGACTTCTTGGCTAATGCGTTTCGAGTTACCGATTTAGTGTAACGGTTGAGGCATTCCCGGTTGGTTTCCTCTTCCCGACCTAAGGTTCTAACCCGCTCGGGCAATGGTATGGTAAGCGCCGCGTACCGTTTTTGAGTCTGAATATTTGAAGACTTTCGCTGGCGTAAGAATTCCAGAATCAGCAGCGGGGCTATCAAGCCTTGCGGTATTCGTTTTGGCCACTTTAACAACCCTTAATGACGGACCGAGCATTAAATTTAAGCCTCGGTCAAGCGTGCAGAGAGAAGGATCCCGCCATCTTCGACTGCGCTGGCGTGCAAAGGTAGGCCTGATTGACGCCACAAAAATCACTGCACAGCCAACCCGCCGCGGGAGAGAGCGCATCTGCAGGTTTGAGTCACCAGTTAGCTAGCTCAAGCTCAAGACGCCGTGCCCCCGGGAGCTCCCGCATCGGCGTTTAGTTCGTCAATAGGCTGCATCCGCATCATCGCCATCCAAATGCCAGAACTGAAGATCGTTAATCAAATTTCACCCACTGGCTGACAAAAAATGGTGGTGCCGACTTTGAATGGCGTATCGAGTGGGAATTCATCAACCGTGGCCATCCGGGACAGGTGCACAGCGTCCTGGCCACCGTGGTTCGATGATGAAGTTAGCGAACTTAGCAGAGGTCGAAAACTCGCATCGGAGTAATTGGCGGTTGAATTAGATCATGGATTTCATTTCTTCCTGGAACAGAACTCAGGGGGATCCTTGAGGGGGAGGCACATCAGTGGATCCACCTGCCTTTGCTCGATCGACCGTGGAGCCATTGAGAGATCGAGGGCGAAGGCTGCAGAGAAAGAAAACGAGAGAAAGAGAAACGCCAGAATGTGGGAAGTGAAAGCTACGGGTTTTTAAAAGAAATAAAAAATTTCATTCACACGCAATACAAGTAGGCCTCACAATCGCGGTGAAGCATGCTCACGCAAAGATAGAGATCTACGCACAATTTAAAGAAAAGATCACGAAGCGCCGCATGGTGCCACGCCAAGCGGGCAAACGCTGGGAAGTTTGAAAACAAAAAATATGCGTCTACACGCCACGCGTAGAGATCTATGCGTCATACCAGAAAGTTTGGAAAAAGTTTGTAAAAACACTGAATAAGTTTCTTCAATCAGAGAATAGAACACAAACTTCTTCAGAACTAGAGGTCTGATCTTTCGTTGAAAAACTCGAAATCAAATAAACAAAGAGTGCAGAGATTCCAAAAGCGAAAAATGCAAATCGGTTAACAAAAAGAGAAAAGAATGCAGTTCAGAAGAAGGGATCTGCAGACAATGCCGGCGAAGTTAAGGAGCGAAGGCTCGCGAATATTATTCAGCAAACGGGAAGGTACCTTTGACTTAAAACAAACTAAATTGGCTAGACCCCGCACAATCTCATCGTCTCACCCGCAAGAATGAATCTCGCTTTTCCGAGGGAATTTTCCAAATACTTGCCACCCAGACACTTTCGAAATGTCCCTTCCATCAGATATTATTAATCGAAGGTTAGTATTTGAACACTGGAACTGATCACTATTTTGACCCAACCGCCTGGGGAAGAGTTTCACCAGAATCGAACAACAAGATTGCCAACGAAACAAACTTTTTCTTGAAGAAGGTAAGATAGTTTATTAAAGGTCGCTTCTTTTTCCTTGAGATTCTGGTTATCTTCAGGTTTCGGCCGCTAATCATCCAATTACTGTTGTATAGCATCCGCTTTTCCGCATTTATTATCCATGTTCAATAGCTTAGTTAGCTGCAAGATGCAGTTTTAGGTTCGGTCATCGGGAAGCATGCCCACAAACTAGTCAATGGCGACATACCCAATGGGTTTTAAATGTCATTCCGTATGCCACAAAAGTAAGACGAATAATTTTCGAATGAGGTTTTTCTAAACCTATACGATCGTTAATGGATTTTGCATTTTCCTGGCAGACAACACCCTTCCAGCGGCCTGGTCGGGTTTGGTGGTGGTGGCGCGAGTAGCGCAGGGCTTCGGACAATCATTACTCGCAAGGCCTTATCAACCAAATTGCCGCTAAATGAGTACCCCATCCGTAATCAATGCCTCGAGGCTGAACTGTGGTAATATATGTGAGGTCAAAGTGGAAGATCCGAATACCATTGACCCACTATTAGGTATTTGATTAAGTTTTAACACTAAGACGTAATCTAGCTTGGGGTATGAATAAGGTTACCTAACGAAGAGGGTAGAATGGACCCAGAAAATTCCATCCTCAATGTACCAATGAGTCGAACCGAATTATAAAAGAGTTGGGGTGGTTTACATTCGTCGGGAATGTCTGTTTTGGCAGATTAATATCGGGGAGACAAACTAGTGAGGTCTTGAATAAGCAGCTGAAACCATTTGGGCTACCACGCCGTCCGCCCAAAGGCCCCCTACCGACAAGGTGGCATGGATTCGCATACGCCATTTCGTCTTCCGGAGCAACATTTCCCGCTGTATCGATCCAAGACAATGCTGAGGATAAAGGTTTTTTCTCGGGAGAGGTAGGCCTAAAGGTAAAGAACCTCTTTCCGTTGGCAACTAAAACCGAGGATCACCGTCACTGGCATCATATAGTCGACAAACCATGGAACAAGCTTTGTGTCTTCAATTACCAGAGTCGTCATCTCGGGAAATTATCATGGATATAAATTTGGCTCAGCTCTTCAACAAAGATGGTCCGCGACTAAAGTTCTCGTTCTTTCGTCGGATTCCCAGGTCAAATTTCGCAAAAAGCGAGTACCCAACAGACACTGGTTTGTGCCTTTGAACATAGGGTTTTGGTAATGGCGGTCAATATGCACTATTACCTTATTACAATCAAGGTATTCAATTGCCAAAGGCAAAACAATGGCCAACAGTTACAGAGAAGAAGTCGTAATGGGGATTATCGAACGTCCGGCTAGTGATAGTGGAGCAATCAAATATCCTTATCTTTTTCAGCCTCAAAGATCGCCCGACAAGATAACATCGGGCATCGCACATTAGCTCAAACCCGGGAGGTCCCACTTGTAAGTAAGGCCATAAGGATAACACCTATCTCGAGATTGCAAATGCTTGCATACACTGCTCAACAAAATCAAATGGTGTCCCTTGAACTAAAGAAATCGGACAAAGCCAGAATCCGAAGAGAGAAATTTTAGCAGAGTCCGCTATAAACTCATGTGTCTAAGAAAGCTTGTGGCTTCCTTTATTTACGATGGTATGAGTTTTCATTGCCTCGATCTTTGTTATTTACTCATATTCTTCGCAGTAACCGCGCTCAAGCCTTTAGCGCTTTTTTGCATCATAAAGGCAGAATTTTCCTCTGATTTCTAGTTATTAAGATTTGGCTTTCACATCTAATCAAGACCGACCTTCAAAGCTTCCGCAGGACTGTCAAAGGAGTTCCTTATCAACAAAAGTCATCCATGAACAGACTCTTTCTAATAGGCGAGTTCTTAAACTATGAAGGGCGAAGAGTAATTCACTATACATTTGAATGTGCTTCGGGTGTATCGCATACCCCAAAGGGCACTTCGCCTACGCAAAATAAAATTCATGGGCGTGAATGTCGCTTTCTCCGAATCGCCCAGGGTATACAGAAGATTCAGATTGCAACCTAAATACCATCTCAAGAAACAGTATCGGCGCGCCCTGCGAATTATCGAACGATCTTCATCTGCAAACCGGGGAAATGGTCGGCAGCCCAGATCACTTCCCAAGACGCGTAAATTCTCCCAACCGCGAATCAGTCAGCGGTAAAGAATGCACAGGTCTTCTTGCGCATTCATCAACGCCGTTCTCCTTGTGTGCACAAAATAATTAGATCTTGACTTCATCAGCCGCACCGTCGGCAGAGAGAGAATCCCCAAGATCGAATTACTTCCGCATTCCTCGCGACCACTTTTCATGGTCGATCAGCCTTCCTCGCGTTTCATCAAGGCTTATGACCATCTTCAGCGCATTCGATGGAGGCGAGGGTCGATCCTTCAATCGCCGGACGGAAGGGCGATCCTTCAGATCTTCAGGGTTTCTGTAGCTATCTTTTTCATTATCGTCGTGATGGTCATAATGATCACCGTATGAAGGAGCCATCTCAAAGACAAGCATACCTTAAATGGCTGGGGTGTTTTCGTCAGACGGTATTGTCGAAGAGGTAAACAGACTGAAGAGTTTTCGCCAAGGTCTGCAGTATTTCATGAGGCTGAAGAGTCCATCCATTGCATATTCTTGCCTTTCTTCACTAGTCTTCATTCACTTTGTAATAAAGCGTAGTCTCGCCGGCCAAGGAGATTCATTGGCGATACGATAGCTTCCAGAAGCCTGCATGGTACATACATCACCGCTTCCGCGTCTCACAAATGAACATGTTGAACTCGACCAATTTATCCTAAGACTCTTGATTCTCATTAATCTTCCTCCAAGACATCAATCATCACCTTCTACCAATGGGAGAAATGGTCTGCTCGAAGATACGGGTATTTCTTTATCTTCCATACGTCCAACACGATGAAACTACCGAAGATGAACTTGTCTACTCACCGTAACGCCTTCTATCACCCTCGATGCTTTAAAGGATTTATTCGTTAATCTGAGTGTGATCGCAGTCACGAAGCCGCCACTGAATTCGCCGTCGGCAGGTGAGAATGGGCATGAGGGGTTTAAGATGTTAGCTTCGTGGCTGCAGGTTTCAAAGACAGGAGTTCCCGATGGTATAAGGACAGTAAACCGCCCGGTCTCGGGCGTTAGTGTTAAGGATGGCACTACATTCTGCGAGATTCTAACGTCTTGGCGTCCGACATTTTTTTCTGGCAGAGTGATTCTTCGGTAATTTAATAAACCAGCATTCGGCTCGCACGTGGACGCGAAATGGAATGTCGATGTGCGCTTTAACACTTCCGCAAACTCGCGGAATTGTCATTCAATTTATTCTTGAAGGCTGAGGGTGCTAATCGAGCGCATAATAATGCTGATCTTTAGTTTCGCTTCTTCTTCCACTACTTTTCGCTCGGGGTTCTTCATCTTGCTACTAGCTTCATTCGTCCGATATTCTCGCCACCTTCTTCCTGACACGGGCGCCTCTGATGATGGTTATTTTTCGCCATTCAATGTGACAACTTTTAAATGTTTACACTTGGTTCGTTCACCGGAGTTACCAGCGCTTATCCGCGCGCCTCGCCAACAATGTGGCCATTCGGGCCTATTTGCACTTCCGTAAGCTCGAGTCATTCCTTGATTTCAGAAATTTCAAGTGGATTGGTTTTCGTAAATAGTTGGTTTTGGAATGTATTCTTCGCCTCATTCATAAATGTGCCGTGGGAAGTCAATAGAGCGTAAGGCTTTTTCAAATCATTTTTCTTCGTAGGGCTTCGTCGTCGCTAAAGGGTATTGTTCCTGTCGTTCTCCAAACATACTGATTATTCGACGATTTGTTACTTCAACCTCGGGCTTGATTTCATTCCGCTTCGTACTTGCCCTCGCAGGTATTATCTCTGAGACGTTCTCGCGTATATTGCCTTGTCGATTCACATAATCGCGCTTCGTTCCATTACATTCATCCGACCGACACCATAGTACCGTGTTGTCCTCCGCAAGACAATGCCAGATCTCCCACAAAAGTTATTCAATAGCATTCACCGCACTCGTCGCTTGAAGGTGCAGCGCTAATCGCGGCTACGGTTTACGTTAGGGCGGTTTGCGGAACTTAATCGACCACAGCGGACTTCCATAGGTGTTGATCAACTCGAGGCCACCGACCAGTATTAGGCATGCTGTATTTCTTCGAATATCCGCGGGTCGACCGTAGTCTTTCATTTGTGTAAATTTCTCAAAGAGAGGAATACGATCATTCTAAAATAATCACCCAAACCATCAGAGAACGCAAGTGCACCCAGATCCACCCAGTAACCCAGATAGATTCTCTCGAGTTTCGCGAACTTTCCAGCCCAGTAAAGAAAGCCCCTGAATTTCTCACGAGTTATTTGGCGAATTAAAACACTTTTAAATTACAGTACCTTTCAGAAGATATCGTGGGGCTAGATCGAAGTCATTCCGCATGAGTGCAATGGAATCGTGGTCAAGAATAACCAAATGCTTAAATGATCGCTATGATGAAGGGGGAATAGACGCAATCCAAGAGCTTCCTGGTATTCTGATGAGTATTTGATCAGGTCAAGATTTGAAGAAACTTATTCGGGATATCAGGATTCATGAGCAACCCATGGAACCGTGGATATTGGTGGGAGACATTGGTGAAGATCTTTTCAATGGGGCGACGCGAACGCAGTTGGCTCGCCGGCGAACTAACTGAACAACTCCGCAGTGGCAAGACCCAACTCCTCGCTAGCATCGGTGACCATCGCTAGCAAACGATTCGCGGCTTGATTTCGCCTTCATCTTTGATTCGCATGACTTAATTGGTCAATAGTTATAATTCAGTGGGAATATTCTTGTAAGCCAGATCGAATGGAAGTACCTTCGCGACCGCCGCAGGCGGGCATCATTCAAGCCGAAGCGGCGGTGCATGAAGTCGAGACCAAATCACAAAGACGTATGAAATACAAAAATAACTACACAAAGAAAATAAAATGGTTAGAAGGCAGGTGAAGAAAGAAATAAAATAAAATTGATCCAAAGTAGAATTATAGCGCCTGTCAATATCAACACTAAACTTCCCCAAGACAGCCAAACCGACATGCCATTAACGAGTGTGCCAAAGAAAAGGAGAGCCTATAGGGCAAAGCAAGTATATTTGCTGAGTTCATCGTAGATAGCGGGTTGCCGCGACAGCTTTCATAAGAGTATTGCCACTCCGCCATAATCCCAGATAATATTCGATCACGCCTTATAGTGAATTATGACTAATTTACAACTGTCTAAAGAAACCGAATATTAAATATTGATTTAAAGCAACGATGAGAAAACTAGTGTTCTCATATACTTAAATAGATCAGGATTTTAATCCAGATAGCGTATTTATTTAATATTTCATTTGGATTTATGTTAGCTGTCGACAGGTCTACAAGATATTCTCTTCTAGATATATCCGCCATCTCGCTAATGAGGATATCTTCTTGCTCTACCTGGAATTAAATGCATAAATGTGCAAACCTCAATGCCAAACTGAACCCGATATCTCTATTCCGATCACCAAAGTAAGCTTATCACGTCTCGAATGAATGATCTTTTCGATTCAGTGACACCAAAGAATAGAGAAGGCTGTAATTTTAGCTGGAAGAAGGAACAGTGATGAATCGAGGCAAAGTAATCGTAAACGCCGAGTAATTAATGATAGCGTGAACCACGCCAATACATTAACCAGACAGCTGCCAGGAAGTGACGCAAACTTGAAGTGAAGAGTTAGTTCATGGTGAAATTAAATGTAGATGTGAAAGATTTAAATTTGGGAATAATCAGTGAAAGAACTACGTACAGCCTCTTCACGATCTCCTAATCCGTTAGTTAATTTTCCTTTTGGCTCCAGACTGGTCTTTCTCCTGGCCTCATTTTCTGAATACCTCGCTTAAAAAGCTTCCCTTATATTTTAGATCGAGCCCATCATCGCTCAGAATCTTGCAATGGTTAATGATTTCTTATTCGGAAATAATCCTTCATAATATACAGAGTGTAGAAGAGTGTCCTACGCGTGAGCTGAATTTCGAACGTCAGTTATCGTTCGCCGCCGCAGACTTCGACACCGGCGCGCGCGCCTTGCTGGAGCGCATCGAAGTCGCCGCCGCGCCTCGTTCTTCTTTATTTTCTTTTTCTCGCTCTGCAAACTTTTCAAGACAGCTCTTTGCCATTTCACACCGTGTCTCGCAAATGATAGAATGAGTGGAGATTTAGCGAATGAGTAATAGCGACGTGAATCAAGGAATCGAGTTATAAACACATCAAATTCCAAGATTTAAATCGAGGGACATTCAAAGACCAGATCTTGCAAAGCCCAGGTCCCAGGAAGGCATGGCCTCGGTAACGCAGAACTGGGGTTTTGAATCGTTTCGGGCGATTTGAGACCAGTTCATGATAGTTAACACCACTTTTATCGTCTACGTAAAATGGGGCAGTAAGATCGAAGAGATTTAGAATCTTATTAGTGGGCGGTGGCGAAAGCGCCTGAGGGTACTCGCAAAAGCGAGCAAAACGCATCAAAAAAGGTGATGAATTGTCTGGTACTAATAGGTGTCGTGGTACACTCTTTCGTAAAGGGAGTGGCATTCCCTATCTTAATAGTGTTGCCACGAGATCAGGATCAGCGGTGGCAAAGGAAGGTAATGAGGATCTTCTTGTAAGCTGAGGACAAAAGCTATATGAGATGATCAATGGAACTTTTTTCATTTGTCAACAAATGGCTTTGTATGGAAGTGATTTTATGTTAGACAACAACAGTTTCCTTAGTCCTTAGAGAATGTAGCCCACCTGGGTTTTTTTAGAGCTCAAGGGGCCACACAAAGTACTATCCATATTCCACTGGTAGGAGGTTGTCATCTTGCGAGAGCCACCGAGGCTCGCCAGTCATAGTTAGGGCCATGAGGAAACTGCGTAATCTTCATAGATTGCCTTAGTCGATGACACTCCTGTGTTCCTCAGAAATATTCAGATCAGTCGATTCCTTCACGGATTTGTTGGCTCTGTTTTTGTGGTGATAATATAATTGAACTGAGAGAATATGTCAAGGTCAAAGGATCCGAAAAACAAGCAACTCCCTGAACCAGAATAACCAGGGGCGAGTGCTTCTGCTGGCGACAAAGAAGAGAAGGTACTTAGAAAGCTAAAGAAAGGTCGGAAAGGCAAATGATCAAATGGTGAGTCACCAGATAACACGGCTCAAAACTGCCACTTGTATCGAATCACCACTCGACGCCGGCGTGAGGTCGAGGGATCGAAATCGTAGAGGACTCTCGGGAGTGGGGCGCCGTCTGAGGAGGATCCATCCATGAAAATTTTAAATGTGCCCGCACGTTAAGGATTTAGACATAGCCTATTTTCACTGCAGCTGGTATAAATGGCCCTATAGCCTGTCAAGAGAAGACTTTTATTGGAAAATATGATAGTTGAAGTACGCTGAGATGGTTATTCATAACCTCAAACGAGGTATAGTTCAGGAAAGGTATAAATGCAGAAGCTACAAAGTTAAAACAAGATTTTGTTTTCTCAAACTTCGTAGCGAAATAGGGGAACTAGATTTTTAGATGTTGTGGAGGTCTTTTTGAAGCTCCTTCGCCTCCTGCTTAACATATAATGCACAACAAAAAGGGCCAGGGGCTAGGTGGAGTCTTATGGTAGAGATGGAGTTGAACCAGATTTTTTCTGGTAAGGATTTTGAATGACTGGACATGTCCTGGACTTATCAGCTTAATCACATCAATAAACCTATTATCCAACAAAATGAGAGAGAGACAGCAGGAAAGGAACAAGAAACTGGGTCAAATGAAAAGCAGATCAAACAATGAGAAAGATCTCACCCCTCTCTCCTTTGAAAGCTCTTTACTAATTAACATTATTTGAACCCTATAAATAACATTTAATTAGTTTATTAGTGTCTGTGGTAAAGCATTAACAATGCAACACAAAGAAGGAGGTTACTGGGGCTAGGTAAAGATGTCCCTTTAGAAAGAAGAGAAGGGTTAGACTAGATTTAATCCACTCGTCATCACTGGGAACTTGTAAGGGTTATAACCTCATTTTCTACAAAGAACTGGATGGTCTCTGTCCCACTTTTAAAGATCCAACTGATGTTAATGCACATAATCTCACAAAGTAAAGAAGAACACACATAAATTAGGTGTGTAGCCTCAAGCTTCTTTTTTCTTTCTCAAATGATTTAAACACATCCTGCTGCACTGGGTACTGATCATTCAAACGTGGGTATTACTGAGCCAAGAACCCAGATAAGGGTAGGGCTAATTTTTTATATAGGAGCTTAGCTTCATAGTGTAGCTGGTTTCAATGAGAATTTCTTTTTTATGAGGCTTCAGCTCCTTCCCTGTTTAATTCCTGACTCTCAGGTCAGTCTTTCAGCTTTTTTAATGAAGCCCGCTTTGGCCCATCAAAAAACAGTGAACTGTTTTTTAGAAATCATCACCAAGGTGGGCGTAGTGCTGATATAATTTATTTGGTAAGACGAAGGAGGGAAACGAGGTTGCCGTACCACAAAGCGCTGCCAGCCATGTGAGAAGACGCCAGCACCAAACAAAGACACTGGGGTCCAGCGCTCAGCGAGTGATGCCTGCTTTGCAGGGAAGATCCAATCCAGATGAAGAGGGATAGATTTCAGGTCAATAAAATGCAAACTTTGATAAAAATCATTAGCGACGTATATTATTTTTGGTCGAGCAAAAAATGACGAAGAAATTAAAGGTTTAACGCAGCGATTCGGAATCAGGTCGCATTTATATGAGCGGCCATGGAATCTTGAAGTCCAAATGAATAACATCCCTCCCGGGAACGGAAATTTCCAAGGTTTGGATCAAAAGAGAAAACAAATCGAGTGGTTTGACTAATTTTATTATTTTGGGTAAAGTGATTTGGAAAGATTTTTGAAGAATAGATTATTCTTTATAAGAAGATCGAGAGTTCTTCAGCTTAAATCACTTGAGGATCCGCGCCAGACGCCTCTTGATGATTTGATTATCGAACTACACTTAAGCCACTGGAAATGAAAACCACTGAATGAAGAAGATGGTAAGCGTAGAATTGCTGGTAATGAAACTTTTTTCAACTAAACTATGATTCTGTAGCGGACGAAAAGCAAGGTTGAGAGTTGGGCTACAGGTGAGAGGGGGCACAGAGCACCATTCCAGTCAAAGAAGCACCTCATACAGGTCTCTATTCGCCAGTAATTTGGGAATCTAAAACCAGTGCTTTTTGAAGAACCCTTGATGCAAACTCACAGACATTTTATCTGGTGAAGAAGATGTTAGAAGAGATCCTGATGCACTGATCGGCCATCCTAATCCTCGCATCCGATAAATGGGAGAAACAAGAAGAGACGCTGTCCTAGCACAATCAGACTGAGCCTGGATAGACTTAGCAACATGGGATATTGGAAACTCGAGAATGATCATGCAACAGACACAGAGTCATGAGCCGACAGATGATGCAGAAGAATGAAGAGTGGAGTTAGAGAGATGATAATTAGCGTAATATGAGAATGTTAGCAATAATACACAGAGCCTTAATAGCGTCGCCGTGGGGACACTCATGATCTTTTCTTCAGAACTAGTAGAAATAATATATGGTAACGAGGAGTAGCAAGATCTCTAGGCATGATGCACACACACCACTTCGCCACCATTCTTTCATCTGGTGTTATTTCCCAGGTAGCCTGTTTTAAAGTTCCGCTCATGAATAAAGTGAATGAATTGGGGCTGACTTTTTTCCGATTTGATTTGTTTTGATTGGATGAGGTCTCAAGAATGACAATATTTCTGTAGGTATTTCAGTGAATAACAAATTCTTATTTGACTTGAACTAACAGTAAAGAGACGACTTCACATTTGTATTTGTTAAAAAACAAACTGAGTACTGAAAAGGAAGATTTTTCGATTTTAGGGATCGAAGAGAGGGAATTCATCCAAATGAGAACTGACGTCGAGAACTCGTTACTGAGGGCGTTAACAAAAACAAGATTCTGATATTATTTGAGATCATTTAACGCCGCAAAGATATTTTCTGAATAGAATGACTTCTGAAAACCATAAAGATCAACTGATCGGTTCAATGCACAGAGTTTTTCGAGTTGAATCTTAAATTTTGAATTTTTTGTAAACAAAGCCGAGTCGGTAAACTATTATTCTTCAGCGAATTATAAAGATTTAGAATCTTTCGTACGGCTAGATATCTCGTGCACAAATACGAACGCCGAAAATTAAAAAGCGATCACTGCACGAATCCTGGAAATTTCAAAATTACTCTGTTTGAATATATGGGCGTAAAGATGTAGAGACATCAGAATCTTCAAGAAAACTCGAGAACAATTAATATTTATTCGGCTGACGAGTCGAAAGTGAAATTTATGGGGAAAGCTGGGTCACGTCATTGATTCAAGAATAGGACAAATGTGAGACCCCGTGATCCAATCTTCGATGACCTTGAGACACTGACGTGGGAAACTCAAAATATCCACATCTTCTCTTACTTCTCGTTGGTATATAAAAGATTGATGCACATCTTTCTCTTCCATTATTTCGCACGATTGTGAAACAGAATTAGTGATAGCAATAGAGAAGCTTCTACACGACCTCCAAGAAATTCGAGAGAAGTTTAAGTACGATGGCAATGACAGCCGCCATGCAAAGTACACCGCAACACCACTTGCGTAGTCAAAAGAACAAGAACGATTCAGGTCGTCGTTCCCAGTTCAGTGCTACGTCTTCAAAAGAGAGCGTGCAGTGAAGATGGAGGGATTGAAGATCCTAAAATCCAACGATCGAAGGTGATCGGCGATTTCATCCGGCACTGGCGTGGATTTTGACAACGGCGTTTCTTCATCATCTAAACATACCAGTGGAGAAGATCAAAACCATAGCTACCAGCATACAGCCATCAGCCGCCTTCGCGCCGCAGTCGATCCTCCTCCTCCTCCTCCTCGTCCGGCACCGAAGGTATGTGTAAAGCCTTCCCATGATGACTTTTCAGTGAGGCTTATAATCAGAAGCTTTATGTGTGTGTATATATAATATGTGATGGCAGATGAGCACTAAATTTGGGGACGTGTTGGCGTTTAGTGGGCCGGCAATTGAGAGGATCATTGGTAGGTTGCCGCTGTAGGGTTTGTTGTAGAACAAGTAGAACAGAAGGTGAGAGGTTGTCGATTCCAATTGGTACTGGGATTCCATGGTTTCTGGGAACCACTGTTGTATTTTCACTGGCTTCTCTTATCCCCTTGTTTAAAGGTGTAAGCGTGGAGTCCAAATCAGAGGGATTTATGAGCTTGATGGGAGATGTGGAATGGGAGGTTTGCCATGTTGGGTCTTATCAATTTCATGGTGGTTATTATCGAATAAGGGGAAGGTGGTGCTCTTATCTAGCTGAGCTCTCAACTCTCACCTCAATCCCCGGTAGTTAAGATTTAGGGTGAGATTTTGAATAAAGACTTTCAAGACTCTTCAATGTAATGGAGTAATTATTATCTTTAATAATAATCAAATCCAGAGATTTTTCACCAAATATTGGGCTGAAATTTGGAGGCTCTTATTTAGAAGAGTTCAAGGCCTCAATTTAAATGCAACTTAAAACTACTCTCACATGGATATGTCAATCAAGTCTCCAACCCCCAAAACGTGTGGAAGCAATTCTACTGTTACACCGTGGACTCTATAGATATATCGTAATATTAACAAAAAGAAGAGAAAATAGAAGCTGAATGATTAAATGGAAGAGCAAAATAAATATTGCAAGTTTTGTCTTTTCAGTGAATATTGATTTGACTAGAAATAAGGTTGAAAAAGACAGTTGAAACAAACACATTTTCATGATGAGAAACCACCATAAAGGAACATGTTTGATGTTCCTCAGAGTGTAATAAAGAGAAACCACCACCATCTTAAACATATTCGCTTTTTATAAGTGAATGAGTAATTCCAGATCATACTTGATCGAAAGCAGTACCAGATCATTAACGGCAATTTAATGATTTTTTGAAGATGGTGAATAGATGAACTGAGTCATGGCGTTATGATTAATTGATCCTCAGCAAGGTCAGATGGTGCTGGCAGGCAATGGGCTTTGATCGAAAATAAAACACTCGTGAGAAAGGTTAGATCACCAGGCGCGGAGGGAGGCCGCCGAAAAGCGAAAGTAAAGCGACGAGCGCGTTGCAAAGATCCTTCGAATGTCTCATGCTCTGACAAACACCACGCATGAAGAAGTGGAAACAGATAATGCCATGAATACCATTTGAGCAGACATAACAAGACAATTAATATACAAACAAATGTAAGAGTATGTAGCGAAAGTGGTGAAAGTTAAAAGAGACTTCGCAGAATGCCTGAACATAGATTAATATGTAACCCTTCATCCAGGCGCAAAAGAGGGGAGTGGGTGGAAAAGATAAAGACAAACAGCAGTTTACTTTCAGGGTGCTCAGCCTTTCGCATGGGCAGAAATTGGCCATGGAACTCCGGGCACTTGATCGCTTTGCGATCAACGAATCACGGTGCAGATCGTCCGATTTCACAACCAACCTCATGGAATTAGCAACATCGACGCTGGATGACAACGGTGACAAACACGATCCAACAACAGAATGACTTTTCTTTCGGTAGCGAACGCTGCGAGTGAGGGGAACGCCCGTGGCGCGAACGCACCGCCGACCCTTCCCAACCAAGGCACACGCCAGACCGTCCGACGGCCGATCGGCCGGCATGGCTTCCCGCACAAATCGATCACTAGTAATTTCACTGACGCGCGCGTCTTAGGCGCATTTGGGTCACAGGGCTGAGCACTCTCACCGGAGCTGATCTCAGTGGCAGGGCGCCTGGGATTACACATTCAGTCCACATCTTCAATTAGGGAAATCACACACCCTTCACTGACAGATTGGGCCTGGAGAGCTGAGGCCAGTGGACGGTAGAGACCCCAGATCAGCCTGGGACAGAGACATCGACATAACAGATCTGCAGAACAATGTTTTCCATAGATTCCCGCCTGTGTCTTAGCAGCCCCACCCATTCAGTAGTTTACCTAGCTCGGTCTCAACCCTATCATCTTTCACATATTCAAAAGCCCGCTCACCGCCAGCTCAGCAAAGAGAGAGTATAATGCGCTGAAGCCTAAGAGCTCGTGATTGATGGGAAATCTAACTACTGGAGATCGGTAGTGAAGCGTCGTCCCGCCATCAAATGGGACTGTTGAGTTCAGAGCACTAGTATCGCTCAGCGGTGCTGATCAAACAGCTATTCACCACGCAAAGTTGAGAGACTTTCTTCAGGTTCCAGATTTCTGAGATTGATGAACCATTCGTAGAGGAAGGAATCCCGCACGCCTACACTGGCGACACAGTAAGAACAAATCAAGAAGACTAAAATGAAACCCTCCAATGAATTTGTGATTGTTAATAAAATGGGGTGTGGTGTGGGGTGAGGGTCAGAGAATAGGTTACCTTAAAGGAAAGAGCAGTGCCCGGGCTGATGCCAGAGACAATAAGCAGTGGTGCTGGTTATCAGCTTTGAGTCGCCGACACTTAGACTAGGCTGGGAGCGCGTTCAAGACTGGAATAGTCTCTCCTTCCCATCATCCAGCCATTTTTGAGCTCTTCGATACAACGGCCAGGCACTCAGGGAGTCCCGATGGAAACATGATTTCCTGGCAGCAGAGAACTCCTGCCAGTCCGACGCCACGAACTACTCATAAACACTTCAACATGGAAGTCTCCGCCAGGGCATCAATGATCACAGACCTCTACTCGCGCGAGAACACAACATCTCACACAAACGAAGTCGCCTCGAAGCCCGATCAAACCTAGGGATTTGTGAGGGCTGCAGAATCAGACATATACAGTGGGAGTTCAACCTATCGACGGCTCATCAATTTTTTCCGAGTCCCTACCTAGGCCATTTAGCCCCACTACGACGCCTGTTCAACCCAGAAGCCCGGTACTTGACAAGCCCATGCCGGCATTTAGAGGTACGACTTCTGATTGTCTTTCCTGATTCGGCCAAGCCCTAATACCGCATAACTCTAGCGATCCCAATAGATTTCGAATCTGCAAAGACGCCAGATTCAGCCGTGCTGGAGGGAACTGAAGTCGCCAATCCCATGGCTCCGGCTATCGCCAGGTAGTCTGCTCATCGAGAGGATTTCGCAGCCGCTGAATTTCAACGCCAAGATATCCCGAACTGATCCACGAATGAAGGCTGGGTATTGGCTCGCAGACATCATCGAGGTTGATGAACTCGTAGCCGTAATGTTGACATCAATGGAGACTAACAAGCAACAGAGTTCGATGAATGGCGTAAAGGATGGATCAAAATAGGTAAGTCACGCCGGAGGCTTTGTCTGGCCAAATAGGGGGAAGCAAGAATTAAGCAGCCATTAGTGGGTACTTCGTTCGTTTTCAGGTCAGCAGTAAGATCAGCCCGCCACGGTAGGGCGCTTCTATATACTTTTTCTCTTCCATGAGTTCGCGAAGAAGCTACACCTCATCGTACAGCCGAGTGCAGAGTTTTACTTGACTAACAGAGCATCACGAAAAAGAGATAGTTTCACAGCCGATCCAGGGGCATTAGGTGTACTTCATCAGAAAAGAGGGATAAAGGATAGATGTTATCGAGGTACAGAATATGATCCATATTTTTAGGCTTCATCGGTTGTCGTCTAAAAAATGGCAAGTGGCAAGTGTGATAATTTGTTCGATATGGATCAGAGACTTCTTCAACGGTAATTTAGTCATAAACCGGAATCGGATCCGGATGTTATAAATATTATATCATTTGATTAAATGACATGCCAGAAGCGCAGCTTCAATAGCAGTTTATTTCACCTCAAGTCTACATGGGAACATTTACAACTCTAGAATATACTTATTTCAAAGAACATTGAATCAAGAATGCCATTTAAAGATATAAACATCACAACATCAAACTAACTGATATAGGTGCAAAGATTAATGACTTTTATTTACAAAGGAAACATAGTGTTATGTTATACATAAGAGATGCTATGAAGATACCGCGAACTTTCTGAATCACTTTTTGAGCTCCTGATCTTCAATCCATTAATCATCACGATAAGACCCACCAGACTGGGAACATAAAAACACATGTTAGATTTCTTCGGCGTTGAAGGCTCTGGAAGGGTTAATTCATCTCTGTTTTCCAAGCTCGTCAACCGCACCTACCAAAACAAACTCGGAACCACGCATCGAATGGTTTAATTGTTAATAGAGATACTTTGGCTGCATGGCAATCACAGCTACCATCGATCATCCCAAAGATATGACAGAGTGCGGGAATAAATTGCCAGAATCAACTCATACTCACTGAACGTTTTTTTTCGGTCGCACTTTGTAACGTTTTGAGACTCAGAAACACAACTTCGTCAACCAATCTCACCCTTAACTAATTGCAGAACTCAGGTTTCTAGATATAGATATCTAATCGATCAATACCCACCCCGTCGGTCGCAGAAAGCTCAAGAGAGTAAAACATTTGCCTTAGCAATGATGCCAGCTTCATCCTTCATTGGTCACTATTTATTGTTTAAAAATTCACTCGAATACTAATTAGACACTATTCATGTTATTAATGGGGCTGGTTGTAAATCAGAAAGATTTGTTCCAGAGGACCTCACCTGACTTTATTAAAGAGGCACTAATCTATCCCACAAAAGTAATTGAATCTAAGTAACATTCTATTGGGCTGCTCAAATCCTTTGATCAAAATAGTAGATAATATGGGAGATTATAGAGCAAACAACCATTTTCAATAATCACACTTTCATACGCAAACATTTCCATAATTCATCATTTTTTAAATCAACAGGGTTTTATACATTTAGAACAAACATTTCAAATTTAAACGAGAATGTTATAAGACAGTAACAAAACCAATCTATTCTTTCTTTTGCCTGGCGGGCTAATTCCTGCATCTAGGTTGAGTAGACTGATCGCCTCTTCGGAATCACATCAATATTGTTTAACAATTAATCGCTTAATTCAATCCAATATCGTCGATACGAGGCAGTTCGGGATGATTGACGCAGAGGTTTATCTTTATTCAACTACGAATCATTTGTCAGACCTAAACAATCTACAGATCTAACATTAATTTCCTAAATAACCAAAAAAATCTGCTCAAGGAACGGTAATATGGTTCAGGTTTGCGTGGAAGAGGGACTGCGCAAGCTCTTCTTCTCAGACCCATCATACAGGCAGCCCATGCCGCAAGACAGGTCAATACGCTAAGGATGCCCTTTCATAAGGGCGCAAGAGGGCTGGGTAAGGTTTCATGATTAGTTTCGAGCAGCAGAGCTCTTTCTCCAAAATCCTAAAAACCCAAATGTGAGATAGAAATTCCATAGAAATCACTGTCAATAACATCCTAACCAACCATGAGCAAACCCCATTGATGGTTAGTAGTTTTAACCAAATATACAATTTTAGAAAAGAAATTAGGTTTGCTTCACTTAAACCCAGCATCAGTTCTCAGTTTTCTTCCTTTCCTGGATTGCATCTGCAAAAGAGCGCCAAAGTTTCAACAGAAACAATCTTTGATCTTTACATACATATTTAAAACTTCAGTTTTCTTTTCGTTTACAAGCTCGCTTCACCAATGAATGAAGGATTTACCATTTCTCTTGCTGCCACGTTTAAGACATCAAAACCCATTTTGATTTAAGTTACCTAATTTACTCAGAGCACATATATCACTTTGAGCAATTTAAACAGATAAACATTTCCTTAATTGACAATTAGGGTCTTGATATGTACTCCACTTGTCTCCTTCTTCACTGGTTTATTTTTTGCCTAATCACTTTCTCATTTTAGCACATAATATTTAATCATACGCTTCACATATTCATTTCACATTTCACAATTCTAACAATTTATCGCTTCGAAAGTTCCTGGAGTTGAAACATCCATACCAATGGGAATAGTGTGATATAAATTTAGGGGGATGGCGTTACAAAGACACCTTCCCTGCCCCATCGTCAAGATTTATTAGTGCACTACGTATTAAGAGAGTTTATCCTTCTGGAGGCTACTTCGTGGCAATCGCATCCCATGTACCTACCCAACGAGAAAAAGATTAGCATAATTTCGCATGACATGTATCATATAAGGTGATTCTTCGGTTATGTTAAAGAACGCCCGGGCCACCTATCGCATGATGTCCTCTGGTTGAACCCGCCAGGCAAAATGGGAGGGTTTACTGATAGATTGATCCGTAGTCTAGGTCGAAAGGATCACCCGCCCAGTCAAGATGAGAGGGTTAAAGCTCTGCTTATCACGACAACAATCAGCCAGACTCGAACCTCACCAAATGCACATTTACCCAGTTCCTTCACCCAGTGGTCGACCTCCGGCGTAGATCAAGAACCTCTCGATCACTGTGAGTTCCCAAAGGCCAAGTCGGCATCAATCCCAGTTAACCCCAAGAAGCGCACTTACAGTGAGAATCCGCCATCATAGCCCCAATAGGTGGAGAAGATATGGTCGCCAGAGGGCAGGTGATGGACTCCTACGACGGCCGCTTTCGCCGTGCAGACCAGTTGCGGTGATGGCCCGGCCCTCCTCGAGAAGTATCCCTTCGGTGATGCTCATCCGAGCCAGAGCGGAAGGATGGGTCATGGCGGACCCTTCGCAGGGGGCCCAGGTAAATTCTGCGCTGGGGATGGCTCGAGTTCTCGGGAGGAGCAGACGTAATGACAGTAGTAGCTCACGCAGAATTCCACGGCCGCCCTCGCCTCATTTTGGGAGCGACGTGTGAGGTTGACCGGGAAGTCGCCACCACCGCCATATTCTCGCCTGCTCAACGCCAGTGAGTTCAATCGATAGCGCAGCGGTGCGGGGAAACATCGGAGATTCGCGCTTTCTGCGTGGGGCCGCTGAAAGACTCAGCTTCAGCGTAAATCGAGGGGTGAACGAGACTGACTAAAACTGCTCACAAAACTTGAGATTTAGGGGAGAATAGAGTTGGAAATTTTTTAATTAGAGTGGTCAGAACCCTGCGAGATGCGAATCGTCAGGTGTCGGGGTCAGTCCACCGCTTCCTCACCTGTGGTACTTGTTATGTAAACACAAACGTGGGTGTTAGAGCAAGGGGTCCAAAAGAGAGAGCTTAATGTCGGTGAGACATGAGGCTTCCGATATCAACCCCAATAAGGCGAAGCCTGGGGACAGGGAACTCCCTCAACATTGTGGATCCTGGATGCAAACTTCTGCCGTTTGTTAAGCACCAACACGAGTTAATTAGGCTATTTTACCGTGGTTCCTGAAAACAGGGTGAATAAAGGATAAGGTAGATGGGTCGACCATGAGGTATCGGCTGAAGTTATAGCCGCTTGAAGAAATAAGTGGGGCGAACACCTTCAAGCGGTTGGCGTCGAGCCTGCTCAATAGGCATACCCCGAGGAGAACTCTGAATATGTTCACACAGAGCATAAACAAGGTGGATCCGGAGCTGTAGTGAAGCGAATTGTGAATTAAGGAGGAGAGAAACTGACCGCCGCCAATGATCAAACGCAGTGACGCGCTGATTTTCCCCATCTCCAGTCCGCGCTGTGCTATGAACTCGGAGCCCAAGGCGCTAAGAACATTTAACTCGGTGAAAGGTGCATTCTCCAAACGGCACCTCCAGAGCTTTCAACAGGCGCAAGAGTTGCGACATACGCGACGGATCGTTAATTTGAGAGATTTCAATGCGGCGTTTGCAGTGGTTATTACACCCATCGCAATCGCCGAGAAGCTTTTCAGGCCATCCCGTGAGTTCCTTAGTCGCTGTCGAATCTATGCCTGGGGACAAGGTAAGAAAGTCAATATCGTCGTGAAGGAAAGGTGAGGTAAATAATTTGGGAGTCTTCTGGAAATGGATGAGTCTCGCCAATATCGAGGGATAAAGGAGATCCCGATGCACGTGTCGAGTTGCGCTTGAAAGGCGAGTCAATCGAACATCGGATATAGGCCAGACTTCGTTCAGGCATGGAGGCTCATAGTTGAGTTCAAGAGATAAGGCAGAAGAGTCACTCTCTTTGAAACATTACAAGTTTTGAATGCACACCTTAGGCATGAGGGTGGGCTAAACGCCGTGATACGCTGCTACAAACACCCTAATGTAGATAAGAATATGGTGTAATTATATGTATAAAAGTAAATGTAGAGGTGAAGGCTTGTGGGTACAAACAAGCAATGCCCTAATTATTAGCATTAAACATGTAACCCTCATCCCGTATATATAGAAGGAGAGGAGGGAAAAGAAGTGAGAGAAAGATAGATTAGAAGACTACAAATTATACCCCGACAAATTTATAATGACGCTAGATAATAAAAGTAAATATATTTTTTCTGGGAATTAATGCGAAAAACAAACAAAGAAATATCCCATTCTATGAGTTATAATTAGGTGGAATTAATGTGAATCAAGACCCAAAGGTCAAGGAGGATAGATTTAGGTCAGATTATAGAAATATTAGTAATGATTCTTCGAAAAACACCCAGCAGTTTCTATCTGTTTGTATAAGAATATGTGTTAAACGAATTTTCTAACAAAAACTATAAACCCTGGGGCCTGAAGATGCAGAAAGGTGAATACGGACAGACAGCCGAGGACCCCAGAGTTGTCATGCGGGCGGAAGAGAAGAAAGAGAATATGGTTTGAAGATCAAAAGAGGAACCTGGGCTGACTTAAATGCAAATGGAAACTTGAATCAAAGGTTTTTGAAGCAAAACGTCTACAGATATTTTGATTTACACCAAAATCGTCCTTATTAGAGGAAGGTTAAACCAGAGGTAGAGGGTGAGAAGGGAAGGGTAAATGTAATATAAGAGTGGGAGGAAGAAGAAGAGAGCAAGTAAAGGTATAAACGAACTCAAATAGGGAATCAAGAAAATTAGTATGATCTTGATTAAAGAAATTATGTGTATTCGACCATAGTAAGGATGTCTATGGTTGACAGATTTCATTCAACCCAACAATTTTTTATAGCATTTTAAAGAAACCCCTAATTGGTGTATGTGTAAGAGAAACACTAATCATTTATGCTTGATTTCATGTTAAACATAAGTGGAATTTTAGTGAGGGCGGAAAGAAAACCCCCAATAAATTCATGGCTTGGGTCGTATGGTTACGTCCTGAGATGAGTTAGATAGTGATCAGAAAGGTTTTTAGGATATAACATGCAGTTTCTAAAGATTTTAATTAGAATTTAAGCAGGGATGAATGGAGTGGTTTTAAAGTACATGTGAGTAATGAGTTTGATAGAATGAGTATGGAAAAGGAAAGAAACCCAATATTCTTGAATTTCAGGGGGTCGACCTAAGACAGTGGAGTCACGGGGTACGAGGCTTGAACAGTTTTTCTTGGCTTAGAACTGTCTCGCATTTTACCATAACTCGCTTCATTCGATCCGATTCCGAAAGTTTATTCAAACATTTGCAAGCATTCAGGTTAAACCAAACATCATGAAAATGTAGTATTCAATTCCAGATTAAAGCATCGGGGACTTATTTAAAGAGGGTATGGCTGTTTGGTTAGTTCTCTGTCGGCGGAACACAGATCAGCCCCGTTGAGCCAGACGAACTCGAAATGTCTGACATATATTCCAATGTGTGGTATTTAACCTCAAAGACTATCTTCAAATGAATACAAAGAACTGTATTAGGTAGGAAGTTGCTTCTCCTTAAAAATAAGAACGTGGGATCGTCTAGTGTAATCCTGCAACCGACTAGTTCGGGCATGAAAATGCCATAATTAGTTCTGATGATTTAATTGAATGATTCCATTTTCTAAGAAAAGGTAGATGCATCGAGGGAACAGAGAATACATGAACGATGTGTGAATGCATCAAGATTCCTTATAAGCATATGAAATGCCATATGGATAGAAACAATAAAAATAGAAATGAAAATGGAGATGGTAGAGCCAGTAAATGCTAATATGATACGAAACATGAAAACGAATCAAATATGAACATGAACACGAACAATAAAAGTAAATGGTTAGCGGTAATGATAAAGATAGGTTATGTGTTTAAAGACATATGATCGCATTATCACTGGGCGACTCAGAATAATGAGTGGACGCCCCGGACCGGCATTTAAGACTCCCGGCTTGCTACGACAATTCCGCTGCACGCGCAAAGACGTCCCGATCTACGTCAAGACTTTCAAGATTTGACAGGACCTTCAAGACTTATCGCATCGTCTCACCATTTTCATGATTGGTTAGTGGAATAGACGGGATATGGCTGAGGCAGATCAATAGTGTTAGGTGGAGGGAAGATCCAATGCACCCGGTCATGTTCCCGCAGTGCACCACCGCACAAGATCGTACAAAGGCGATAAGTCCTGAAGAGGCGAGAGTCGAGGCGATCACCGCATCGCAGATAATGACCTGGAAAATTGGCCGCACTTTGCATGCTAACAGAGCTCAACTCTTTCGGGCATGAGATCCAATGGGCGAAAGTTCTGCTATGTTACGTTAAAATCGTATAAGCCCAAAGACGATTCGAGTGAGAAACTCAGATCAGTATTTGTTTGGGATATGTTCCGAACTGTATAAACCCCGTGATACGTGTTCGACGGATCCAGACCTACCACTGACTAATGTCCGTATCTCGCATAAGTCCGATCCGACCAGAGGTGATATGATCATCTGGTCTACTTGACAGTACTACTGTAATCTTCGACAAGAATGCTAGATCCAGACATATATACACAGTCTTAGAATACGCAGATAAAGATCCAGAAGAAAGGGCAAAGATGAAGTCTCAGAAGACAAGTATAAGATCCAAATACACGAAAGGTGTTCTGTAAGTATGGTAGAGAGGAATCCTCAAATAAAGATGCTTCCGTAAACACGCTTACAAGATCCGAAATATATGTATAAGTTCCAGAATATAAGTATGGGATTCAAATATAAGAACAAGTTAAGAATACAAGTATAAGTTCTGTAAGACCAGGATATGCTTCGTAGTACAAGTATAAGATACGAAGTACTAGTATAAGTTTTGTAGTATTTACGAGTACTTCCGTATAAGAATAAGTTCACTAAGACAAAGATAATGCCCGGGATTTAGAGACTGGCGCGGTATCCTCTAACAAGTGTAAACCCCAGTAGCAAGTGATAGGTGCTTACATTAGATCAAGGTACCTTCTGAGGGCGAAGAGAAGTTCCGCATCCCTCTCCGGCGAGATTCAGAGAGGGTACGCAGCATGTGATGCTAATTTATATAGTTCAAGCATACGTCCTTCTGAGATTCGAATAATTATATCCGAGACAAGCACGCGATGAGTCCAGAGAGTCTTTGAGCCCTGAAGGCGGGCGGCGTCTTCAGTGCAGGCAAGAACAATGGTATTCGGTTTGGGGATTGGAACAAGAATAAGTCCGCCATCGTAAGATCCGGCAAGTAAGTTTGGTCATAAGTATAAGTCGCGATCGCATAATGCAGATTCAAAAAAGAGAGTTGTTGCAAGAGCACGGTAAGGAATGGCAGGCATCGGACATTTGAGATTTGCCTCGCGCCGCAGCGTTGAGTACGATTCAAAGAGGCGCATGTGTCGCCATATTGCAGCGGTTTCGGCCGTTTCGTGCCTTTAGCACTCCCGCTTTGAATCCACGGCATTACACGATAGATGATTTTTCTAGATACAAATTAACAAGATACTGAGGTAGGTTCACACACTAGATAGTTCTGGAGCTCGATTGTAAAATAAAAGACGCTTTTGTATATGTAAATGAGACCGCATAAGGCTGAAGATTTTTGATGGGATATTTACTCTGTGGGTGTTTGACAGATAAATAGATATTTACTTAGTATAAAAAAAACAGTAAAGAGTCCTAGTATATATGGTCTCAAGACCTCTAACCCTGCTTCCGATCCCAATCTGCCTTAATTGAATTTGGGGAGGACAATACGAGAAATGAATTGCAATTAGAATAAAAAAGGAAGGACTAAATAGAAAATGGAATTTGATGTCAAATTTTGGATAAATCCAAACATAACCCAGCAACATCTCATTTAGAGAAGAATGACACAGAAAAGGAGGTAAAGAGGAAGAGAAGAGAAAGAGAAGAAGAAAGGAAGAAGAGAAGAAGAAGAGAAGTTCAAGAAACCGTGCATAAACTATAAGATGAATTTATATATTGAATTAGTATGGAAATCCCACTTGTCTGCAGTGAAAAATAGTAACTCAGAAGAAAGATACTGTGGTGGTAGGCGCGAGTCTTAGGTTTTAAACGTGCTCGTCGAGTGAAGTTAGTTTGTAGGCAATTTTCAGCTAGTGAAATGCAACCCGCTGCTTTCAAGATTCACTGACACTGCGCTAGAGGTAATGCTTAGGGCAGGATGGAGTTCCCCACGAGCGTATGGTCCCGCACACTCAAACTCTAGTTTAAAGCTAAACTTGGTCTACCCAGCGTAGCAACGTTCACAGCGAACCTCTCCAGACAGTCGCCAGCGCATTTCAGAATCCCATTGCCCTTCTCTCGCGATGCAATCTTCCATCGACTAATGAGGATCATAATAAGGAATGAAGCGGCTCATACAAGTATAAAAATTATATGAAAATAAAGCCAGACTCATCGATGATCCGAATAGCTGGCGAACATTATGCCGCTCACTTACTAATGTGTGTGTTTAAATGTAGTGTTATTGCCAGTTTAATGGATGAAAAGATAAATATGTAATGAAAACGTATAGAAAAGCATATAAATAAATAAATACAAGAATAAGATGCATCTTGGGAAATGATAAGAAAATATCACATATGATTCTTTTGAATAACAATAGTTATTTGGGGATATAAGGATATATATTATAAATGAAATAAAAGAAACCAGTTATGCACTTAGAGACCTAGTATGGGGATAGATGGACATGCTTATTAGGGAGAAAGATTTGTTATTATTGATCAGTTTATTTGGATTTGAGTCATTCTGGTAGCCTTCGACCTCTTATAGATGGTCGTTAAATCTGATGATAATGGCGCTGCGAACCCGCTTATAGATAGTCGTTATGCCATTATATTGATATGACAGTGAGGCGCCCTTCAGATGGTTATTGTCTGCGTCTGATGATATGACGCAGCCGGTGCTTATAGTTCGTTGTCTCCATATAATGATTATAAGCCTTGGTCCGCTATAGTTCTCATATCCGCTAAGGTATTTGTAGGCATGAAGCATCAAGATAAATGACAGAGTATACGAACGTGACATATTATAGGAAGCGTAAGCATTCTTATGTATTAATCATTAATACCTTGATAAGTCTAGAAACAAAATGTAAATGAAAAATGATATGGAATGAAACATTATAAGGCGAATAAGTATGATATATGTAAGGCAATGTCCCCATAAATGATATGTTAGCTTGTGAATAAGTATGTGTATATGTAAATGAATGTTAAAGTTATATCTTTGGAGTTGTTTAAGTGTGATGACCTTTATTGAAGTCGTCTACGTATTTCCACTAAGCTATAAACCGCGGGTGTTCAATGGTGTGGGTATGGGAAGGCGAGGAGCTAAGAGCCCTGAACAACAATCCATATATCGACAGAAGTCGACACTCACCCAGGTTCCCGGCTAAGAGACCTTTTGGTTATTTTTTGTGTATGTTTGCTTTTGTGTGATGTAAAATTGTATATCTTGAACACTCCATTTATGGAGTTTTGAATATATTTTTGTAATCACTTTGCTGCGAGAATATATTTCAAGTTAAATGTTTAACAGTACATGAATGAATAAGTTAATGGTATGGTAAAAAGTAAAAGATAGTTACAAGATAAGTGATATCAGAGCACCCCGTGTTGGGGGCGTCACAAGTTAGATGGGAAAAGAGGTGTGACAAGTATAATTTCCTTTGTTGAAAGCCTAGTCCTTTTCAAATAGTACGTAATATTGTTAAGTTAATACTTAAAAGGTATTACTTTGCTAAAGAATATTTAAGTAATAAAATTTATTCACACAAAAACTATAATATTACTTAAATGAGCAATTTTTGAACTGACTTTTTTTTGTTGGATTATGATTTTCTAATCATTTTGGAAAGAAACACCTTGATCCTAAACAATTGATCAATAATCAAAGATCCAATAAATATATTAAAAAATAATAACTTTATTGAAACGATGAGTATATCGGTCGTCTTGGTAACATCACGGCACATGGATCGGGTGTTGACAACCATTAGTCTCCCAAATCTGCAAGAGATGAAATCAAAGAAAGGTTAGGGTTGAAGATAGTTCTTTCCATCTCCCCAAAGTGTGTTCTCCCAAAACCGCGCTATGAAATTAAGAGAGCTATGCTTATATATATAAAAGTCTGAGAGCAAATCGGGCTTGATCAAATAAACTTACCAAAGCAAGAAGGAAGATATAACCATGGGCTCATAACTAGTTAATATTAAATCATCCCATAAATGACCCATAATTAACATGCACAATTATACAATCAAAATTGTAATATGATTATGCTTAGTCCATAATTAATAAATTAATCTAACATTCACCTACTTGGACGGCATAATCATAATTTAAATGTTTTCTAAATAGATTTACATAGTCATAACCAATCATATACAATTAACACATCGAGAGGATGCATAAATCTTACATAATCAGGTGCTACTAATCAAAATCATAACTCAAATGTTTCAACAAGAGACTTACATAACCCGTAACGATCATATACAATTAATACTTTGGGGGTGCGTAAGTTGTACATAATCAAGCACTACTAATTTAGAAGCATTTCAATGATAAGAGTATTGATTCAATAGAAAGAAAAAACATAATTTTGTCATTCATCTAGTCAAAATGACACAAAATCATAAGATAATGACAAATGTCAAAATATGCATGTAATAACGAAAAAACATGAGCTTTCCTTACAAAATACATGAAAAAGGCAAAACTCGCTAAGGCAGATTCTAAGCCTATAACGATCCCATGCGGGTGATGGTAATTTCTTGAAACACAAATAAGTAAGTCTTTGGTTAATGGGTTTGCTTGTCTTTAGTTAGGTGTGTCTTTCAGTTGAAATGAGGGACTGCAGCTCTCTTTAACAAAAGAACTTCACATCGATGCTTGGAGTAAGAAGTGCTCCTAGTGTTTGAAAAGATACAAGTCGCGAAATTA
The DNA here is from genome assembly GCA_016808115.1 of Tetrastigma voinierianum. Classification (NCBI taxonomy): domain Eukaryota; kingdom Viridiplantae; phylum Streptophyta; class Magnoliopsida; order Vitales; family Vitaceae; genus Tetrastigma; species Tetrastigma voinierianum. Next base: position 217,900 of record JAEQBH010001693.1, read on the forward strand.
TCACGGGAATAAATTCGGTGGTCTAAAAGTAAAGTGAAGACAATTCAACCTCAGAAAGCAAGAAATGGGTTTCTCAATGTATTGCATGACCAATGATGGCTTGATAACACATCACATACTTTGCCTCCATAGTAGAAGAAGTTGTAAGTGTTTGCTTGACACTTTTCCATAAAACAACTATTTCAGCCATCATAAAGATATAACCAGAAGTAGACTTTTTATCATTCATGCAACTTGTATAATCGAAATCATTAAAACTAACCACCTCGAGGTGTCGATCATGGAGTATGTCAAAATGGATCCTTGGTACCACGAGATACCAGAAACTTTCTTAATTGCTTTCCGGTGTGGCTTTGACGGAGGGGATCCACTTTCGAGTACACACCCGACAAGCCCGGTAAATAAAAGCGAATGTTGGGGGGCGTGCATATGAGCATGTGGCTTGTTTGCCTGATTGAAGAATAAAGGTACTTTCATCAATCTCTCTTAATATCATTATGGGACATTGACCTTTGGAAAATTAGTCACCCTTTACAATTGGTGCCTTACCAGAAGAACATGATTGCATATTGAACCTTTTCGGAATGCGTTCGATATATGTTTGTTGAGACAATCTCAGAATTCCACTAGGTCTATCACGAAGTATCTGTATGCCCAAAACATAAGATGCTTCCCTAAGATCCTTCATATCAAAATCGCTAAACAATAACCGCTTTGTCTCAATCAATAGGTCAATATCATTGGTTACAAGCAAAATATCATCAACATATAAAACCAAGAATATGTATTTGCTCCCACTAACCTTCATATATATGCATTGATCGACGATGTTCTCCTTAAAACCATTAGCGGTGACAACTTCATCAAACTTGAGATACCATTGCCTAGAAGCCTGTTTTAAACCATAAATGGATTTATAGAGTTTACAAACCATGTGCTCCTTACCAACTTCTTCAAAGCCAATAGGTTGAGACATATAAACATCCTCAACTAAGTCTCCATTCAAGAAAGCTGTCCTCACATTCATATGATGCAATTCCAAACCAAAATGAGCCACTATAGCCATAATAATGCGTAAAGAGTTTTTAGTGGACACGGGAGATAAGGTTTCCTTAAAATCAATACCTTCTCGTTGACTGTAACCCTTAGCCACTAATTTTGCTTTATATCTCTCTACTTGTCCCTTAGCATGTCCAGCAGTCTTGAATACCCATGTGATGGCCAGCCTTTGCCGTACACGTGAATTGACTCGGAGCCCGGGCCGTCCGGGACGCGGTCCTCTTTGGAATCAATTCCTTTTTCTTTTTGTCGATAAAACACATTTCCAATGCTCATTTTGTAAAGATATTTATCTTTGAATATATTTGTATATACTAATTCAACTTAAAGGGGGCCCATCATTTTGTTTTCAATACACATTTTCCATTAGATATGACATTTTATGCCCATTTGGTCCATTTACCACCTTTATACATTACAACATTATAAGCCGTTTTCAATACCAAAATATTTACAAAAAAAAACCAGATTTTGTGCAAAAAGTGTCAATATATTTCATGAATGCATAATCGGAGCTTTACTTAAACTCCGTGAGGCCTTGACGTTGACAATGAATCGCTGCGGTCTTTTCCTTCGTACTTGTTCACTCGGTACCTATGTGATGATAAAACAACGCACTAAGCATTTTCATGCCTAGTGGTTCTATACATTTCCTCTTCGTTTGGTTTAAACAATCATGCATTTTTCTAATCAATGCCTTTGTATAATTTTTTCAACTGACCAATGGTACAATACATATGTATGTTTTAAATTTTAATATACATTCATTCACAATTCATTGGTCGACTTCAATCATCTTGATTTCATATCACGATAAATCATTTTAACACAAATAATGCGTTTCACAATTTTCATTTCATTTTTTTCCCTTAAGCCGGGTAACTTCATGCTTTTGGTGCACGAGGATATCGAATCACTTAGAAACACGGTTCCATTTGAAGCGACGAGGCGGTATAAAAAAAGTTTTATAACCTGATCACGATCCATTTGTTCTTGACTAGTTATTAAAAAATCATTTCGTGAACACTGCAGATCTTTTGTCCAGGCTACGGATCGGGTGACGCATCATTACGTTCGTAGCGATATTGCTCATTTGACCCTTATTGGTATACCCAATCTATCCTTAACTTTCGAATTTAACGGTTAACATTCTATTAAGGCGCTCAAATCATTTCTTAACAATAAAATAATTATATACATTTTATATCCAAATACTTGGTTTCAATACTCCATCACAATTTTCCTGTACAATTCATTTCACAATCGTTAACATCAAATCAATTCAAAACAAATCAATCGCAATTGATCACAATTCATTTCAATAAATCCACTTATTTCGCAATCCTTAGTGCCGTCACATTTAGGTATCTTGAAATTATTCCCAGCGTAGGAACTAAAGATTAGATTAAGCATTATACTACTGTGGAAGTCCACAGGTCATCTCCACAGGGAGTGGTTTCCTAGGTGATCCTTAGGGGTTATTCTCCAAGGAATGTACGTTCAAAAATAAAATCTGGGGCTGTGGTTGATTGATTGAGTAACTGATTAAGTTGACTATTTTAAAACAGAAAGGTGATTGATAGGGTTCTTAGGTTTCCACTCACTACCGATCAAGTAATTCCCACCTCTTATTCAGTCATCTAAAGATAAATGATGAATGATCTTCGACGGAAGATTTTACATTAAAAGCTCTTTTAGAATGAAAGAACGATCGAGCGATGATAAACACTTGTTCAAATGAGTTGGTTAGACTCTTAGCTTGCATTTGCGATCAAACGCAGCGTGTCTGGGGTTTCGTTCACACGTTGTCAGAAGATGCCAACTAAGGTTTTATAAGATCTTTCTACAAGTGCTTAGCATCGTACAATCCCAGGATGGTCTGAAAAGAGGAAGTAGGGTTATTCCCTTGATCGGTGAGTTCCACCATTAGAACCCCATCATGGGAGTTTAAATTTCATTGGCTGAAGCGATTCATATTTGATGAAAACTACTCATAAAAGAAACTTGAGAAAATCCCACTTTAATTGCAAGATTTGAGAATCAAAAGCACAAAATACTATAAGAGAAAATCGAGTTGTATGAACTAACTGTAAGATTACACGTAATTGAAATCCAAAATCCGAAGAAAAGTTAAGTAGTTTACTCTACTCTATGAACCTTAGCCAAAATATGAGAAAAACACTCTCCTTCCCTGAAACCAAAACCACAGCATCAGTGCTCATCTCCATCCTTTCTTTAAACCCCAATCCACCTTCTCCTTCATCATCACAAAGTGGTGGACAAAAGACACCACGTACCCTTGCACCCAGGGGTTGGGTGCTACCCAGTATCAAGTAAAAATTACATGTTGAATGCCAGAATTGCCGATCAAGGAGTGAAATGCCAGGGTACCCGATCTTCTTGGTGATTTTACGCTTTTGGAATTATCGGTATCGGTTTGTAGTCACCCAGGTACCACTTTGCCCCTCACAAATGTTCCCTCACACAGTAACACTTCCCGGGACTTCTCAACAGCGGCTGCCATCAACCATAATGATCTACATTCGCTCTCTGGACACGAACCCTATAAAAATTATTGCCGCGGAACTTCGAAACACACTGCAGAAGTACAAAAACACGAGAGCGATCAAAGGCACTATTCTTATAAAATGAGAGAGGAAAAGAAATATGAGGTGAGGTACTAAAATCCGATATAAATGTTGCTCTTTTATGTATTCGACATCCCCCCCGACTACACATCTACTAGTCCCTAGCAAGATTTAGCTAAAGAAACACCTATTGATTGTGATTTCCAATAAAATGCGCTAGGTGCAGTTAAGCTTTGCAAGTTTCCCAAAGGGCAAAAAATTGAGCATAGTACTTCAACCTGACAGAGTATGCAACCGTCTGACTCAATTGAAACCATGGTCTCAAGGTAATGGACATAATAACAGCTATTCTGTAGAGATATTCATATAGGGACCGTAGATTGAGAAGAGTATGAGGCCAACGAAGAGATCCTGGCCCAGAATGGAACTATATTATCAAGGGCAAACAATTTAACATCACCCGACAACTAGCATTATGCATAAAAGTCGAGAGAGACGACCAACATAACTAAAATCGGAATTTCGGGCTTGTAATGACCTGGGCTACATAAATAGGGCTTATGAGAACAAAATGGGTATTGGCATGACGTGGCTGAGGTCTCTGCAATTGCGACACCGCTATTCCTAACCCACCCATGCTACTACTACGCATCCTCCAGGTCGTTTGTCGAAGAATGCCTCCTCATCGACATAGTCGTCGAGGCTCATCGGAATCCTTCCCGAGTCGAGGAGGGCATGTAGCTGCGAGGTTCTCCTCGGTAGATGTGACTCTCGAGCTTGGAGAGTCAGTGGTCCGGTTGTTTCTGCTTCCTCAATATGCACTTGAACCAACTCTTGATTCGACGCTCCATCCTTTTCAAAGGGGATGTGCTCATCGACCCAGCGGGCGATGTGAAGAGCCCTGAGATATAGCCCAGAGAGGCAGTAGCGGGGTCTTGTGGATGTAACTCGGCTCTTGGCCTCTGTTTGGTTTGTGATGGGCCTCATCTTAGGAAGGGTCGTTTCTCTAACCAATCCTTATCACTGCGACTGCAGATTTGTAACTAGAGTCGGGAATGGGGGATGTGCAACTGGGTTAATTTGTAGAAAGTCCGCATAACCACTGCTGCAACGAGGCATACTCAATGATCTTCCTCGTCATCACCTCATACAAAAACTGGATATTTTCCTTGCTTGGAAATTTCTCTTTTCCCTTCGGTCCGATCATATTGTGAATAATTTTGTTCATTAATGCATATTCAGGCTTGAGCTTCCTTAGAACGAACTCCTTGCGCATAAAACCTCCCATGGCAAGCTGGGTGGTGTTACTTTTGACATCAACAAATAACTGGCATCGAACTACGTGGCCGGAGAGGGTAAGGTCGGTCGTAGGGGCGAGAGGCGGACGTCTGCTTGAAATTAGGCCTTCTCAGAATGAAAATTTGAGCCTTTAACTTCTTTTCCCTGCAGTGGTCTCGACGGGGTAATACCATCTTGATTTTCTCTTTAATTGAAATAAAATTCCCGGACCATGGTTGGTAAATACCCTTGGACCTCCGCACAAACAAATTGCAAATTTTGCTCCTGAATAATAGCCCGGATAATATGGGTGAACAAGAATAATGTCAACTTTCCACAGCTCTGTGAAAACCCAGCTTGATTATTGGCCACTTCTCTCCTCACGATTCTAAGACTCGGCCCGAACATGGCCCGATCTCTTCATCTTTGCTCTCGGATGCCTCCTCGCTCTTAGATGAGGAATCTTTTCGCTTTCCCTTTCCTTTCTTTACGGTCTGCGAGGTATCGACACTGGATTTTTCTGACCCACTCCATGGGAATTTGGGAGCCTTGCAACCAATGTTTTCGATCTTGCCATAGATATGGCGAGAGCCAGCAAGCTATGGCAAACATGGTCCAAATACACAAAATAATATCCCGAACCCGTCTCCAGCCAAGTATCGGGCTTGCCTGGATTCGATTCCGGTCGAAACTTCCTCCCCATACCATCAGCAGATGCCCTAATCCACCAAGAACACAAGCCTACCAACCCGAGCCACGAGAAAATCATGTGGACATAATGAAATATCCACTGACAAAAATATGCTCGAGGGTAAGGGGCGCTTACCACGTCAGTCTGAATATGGCGAGGGAGATCGGATCGGAGGAGAGATGGAAGCGGTAGGAACGTGTGATCTCGGGTTTTCTCATGTGAGAGAGAAAAGTGGGTTAGGGTTTGTCCTATATAGGAGTGGGGGATGAGAGATATGAGAAGGGTTCCAATTTGGGGAGAAAAAACCCTAAATCAGCCCTTTTTCGCGGGTAGATGCTGGTACTATAAGTGTGAATGCAAATTTTCAAATGGCCCTTGCCTCTTTTTGTGTGGGTAGATCTTAAGTTTTCGATGAGAGTGATCTGGTACCCTTTGTCCATTTTTATTTTTATTTATTTATTTATTTATTTTTATTTATTTATTTTTATTTTTATTTTGGAACAGCAGTGCCAATATATATATATATATATATATATATATATATATACCCGCTTCGAATGCCCTCAGTCTCGATTCTTATTTGCTCATTTATTTCCTTGCTCATAGCTTCATGACGACTTGTGTGTTTGAACTTGAAGAGTGTACTACTCTCTTGACACCTTCACGCAACACCTTAGGGTCCACTTTGTACTTCCACACGATCCACGATTCCTGAGTTCGGCCCGAATTAACCTTTCAGGCTCAAGATAGGTGCAAAGGGTAATTCAAAATGATTTCAAAAAATGTAACATAGAAATAATGGCCTCAAATCATCTTCCAGTTATGCATGGTGTTCCTCAGAGAATATAATGCATGTAGGTAACATGGAATGCTAAAACAATGCACAGGCGGAAGCAATAGCAGGCACAACATGAACTCGAAGCAGAAAGTCAATGGCTTGTGTAGTGAATTAAAGAAATTGATACCAAGACTAGAAACAATGGGATGGTCGGTCCGAATATGACAAAGTTTGTACTGCTTGTTATTGTGTAAGTGCATTGAGATTACATGGAGTGCATATATAAAGGCATACGGTTGCATACATCACAAGTCAAGGACTATACCCAAAAGAGCCGCAATTCGAAAATTTTTCCATGCGCTTAACATGTGACAAGCGCATAATATGTTCCTACTAGTGTCCCACCCCCGCTCTGAAGGAGGCGTTGTCCTCGTGCACCGCGAGGACACCACGTAGAAGAAGAAGCGAGGGTTTTTTTTTTTAAGCAAAGAAAAACAAACTAAAGAAAATAAGCGAGAAAAAAATAGAAAGAAAAAGAAACTACCTTATACTCAATAAGGTAGGATAGAAGTGTCGAAGGAACATTGGTAGGCCCAGGATCCTCTGTAGTTCCTCACTACTCTCTTGCCGGTCAAAGTGCTCGAGAAATGGCTTTAAGCGTTGGCCATTGACTTTAAAGGATTTCCCAGTTTTCGGATTCTCAATTTCCATTGCACCATATGGGTAAACTACCTTGACAACGAACAGGCAGGTCCACTAGAGCGAGTTTTCTGAAACATGTGTAGCGAGAGGCTGTCTGTAATGCCCAACACAGGTGAGGTTCAAGGTCTTAGAACAATAGTCTTGTCATGGAACAACTTGAGACTCTCTTTGTAAATTTTGGAGCTCTCATATGATTCACGCCGCAATTCATCAAGCTCGTTTATGCACCTTGGTCGCTATTTACACCACTTGTAGCCAAATCAAAATTAAGAGTTTTATTTGATATGCCTGTGTTCCATTTCTGGGAAGATAGCACAGAATGTACCATAAACCTGACCTATAAGGGGACATTCCAAGAATAGTCTTAAAAGCGATCTGAGGAGGTAGGCCCAAAAGGCATCGGTAAGTGAGCTTGACCAATCCTTGCGATTTAAGGGCAACCGTTTTTCCAGAATATAATTTGATCTCCCTATATTGGACTGGTCGCGACAACATTAGTTTTGTAGAGTGGTATGCGTGGAAACTTTGTGTGTGACTCAGTACTTTTTCAACAAATTCTCAAAAGATAGATTACAATAATGGAGCTTATAATCGCTAATGATTGTGAGGCGCTCACAGCGAGAAAAAAAAAGTGTTCTTTATAAGATTTCAAGTAACCCCTTTGTGGTCGGTGGTTCTCGTTGAGATGGCCTCCACCCATGACACATAGTCATGACTGACAAAATGTAAAGGTACCCACAAGAGGGGAAAAGCCCCATGAATCCCATGCCACAACTGTCGAAAATTTGATGATTAAAATAAGGGTAGAGGCATCATGTTCCTTCTTGTGACCCCTCTAGTCATTGGCAGAACCGCAGTTTGAAAGTTCAAAGCAATCTTTAAAAAGCATGGGCAGTAAAAACCCGCTTTGGAATTTTTGTTCGCGGTTTTCACTTGGGAGAATGCCCTCCACAAGCTTAGAATGGAAAAAGGTAGGCACCCAATTTGATGGAAATCGTGGGTACACCTTCTGGCTGATTAAGTCTGAGCCAGTATTTTAACAAATATGGTGCGTCAAAATAATATTTCATAATATCGCCAAAAATTTCCTTTTGTTGAGAGGTCCATTGAGGTGGAATTTGACCCAGTTACGGATAATTTACTATGCGCATACATGGCTTGAGTGAAGCAGGCAAACTGTTCATCGGGAAACTATAAACATGGGCAAGCGTGAGAAATGGATTAGGCACTAGCGAGACAAGTGGTCAGCTACCACATTCTCGACTCCCTTTTTATCTTTAATAGTCAGGTTAAATTCTTGGCATAGTAGGATCCACCTAGTCAACCGAGGCTTAGTATCTGCAGGAAGCGAATACTTATTTGCATGATGCGTGAAAATGGTTGGGAGCCTACAATGTATGACGGGCTTTTCTGGGGCAAAGGCGACGACCAAAAACTCTTTTTAAAGTAGTTAGTAGTTTTGCTTGGCGAATCGAGAGTCTTGTTGGCATAGTAAATCCGCAAAAGCCTTTTTATCTTCCGCTTATCTCATGATACATAGCATAATCACTAGCGTCACACATGTCTCAAGAGGAGGTCCCACCAGAGATCGCATGATAGGAGGAGATATCAATGATAGTTTTGAATGATTAAGGGCTGAATCAGGCAGGTTCAGGATCACGAAGGAATCACCTGGTGGCAAATTGCATAAGAGACGAAGCAGACACCGAAATCTTATGAATCTCCTATAGAATCCAAAGATGTCCTAAGAACGATCTTATATATCTAACACACTTAGAGCAGGCAATTGGAGATCAACTCGACTTCAAACTTATCCACCCGATTCCTTTTTCGATACTATGTGTTCTAAGACAACTCGTGTCACCATGAAGTGACACTTTTCCAATTTAATGAGGTTCTTCTCTGACATCTCTCCACACTACACAGATTCTGACATCTCATATGACCTAAAATGAGAAGTCATCCATGAGTAATTTCAAAATGAGTTCATCATATCACCAACCTCATCACAATCACAATGTTCCGGTGCACATAATCCAGCACATTTTTTCTAAATGCAAATGTGCCAAAAGGACAGGAATGTATTCCTCGATCTCTAAAGCACCAATTTGATCGCACTCAATACCCATCGAGAAACAATAAAATCAGGTCATAACTCTAACATTTGATCTAATAAAGGTAAAGGAAGTGATCTTTCCTAAGACCGCATCGAGTTTCCTATAATTCACGCATCAATCTAACCCGAGGTGGACACGAGAGGGAATTAGCTCATTGTTTCATCGCTACCACAATGACTCCAGATTTTAGGACCACCGAGTCAATAATCACCGCTATCCGCACGGGTCAACACCTACGCCAAGAGTTTTAACCTCTTCGACCACTTTTTCATGATCGGGCTTAGTCAGCCGCTGCGGTTGTTCAGATATTTAACGATCCTTCCAATGACCATGCGCGCATCAAGGGCCACCTCAGACATCCGCAATTGTCCATCCCATGGCTATTATGGTTCTCACGATCCCAAAGCTGATTTTCGCTCGACTAAAGAGGAAGATATGATCAGAGTTTCGACCTCAAAATGACATTCGAGATGTGGATGGTATATTCGAACTGGTTTATGGTCCTTCAAAGGTAATATCTCATCTCTCGATCAGGCAATGGTTCAAATTTAGGTTCCCGGACCCATCGCTTCCAATAATTTCACTATGTTCACCATGGAGTGTAGAACCCACTCGATGTAGTACCAACCCAACTCGGCGACTAGACAAGACATGAGAGGATCATCGCATGAGACACATTCACGCATTCCACCACAGAGTCAATCATGTTTATTCACAACATCCTCCCATCCCCATTTCGATAACACAAGATATTTGTAATAAACATGTTACTAAACGATACACATTAGTCCCTACGTTGTATGATGGCATTAGCGTGAGCCAAGAATGGTCTACCAAGAATCACTGGAACCGAGTTCGTTCACCACAGGCCGAAAAATCAAGCACAACAGTCCACAGGAAATAGAACTCGCCCAATCTTGCACCAATACATCCTTCACCATCCCCAGGACCTTCACGACCACGGTCACCAATCGAGTGGTGATATCGCTGGTTTTAACTCTCCTAACCCTAACTCAACATATACGCAGTAAGGCAACAGTTACGACTTGTCTCAACCACTAGATGATGTCCTGAACTTGATTCCTCACCACTATGAGAAATAAGGGCTGGTCTGATTCGGGGCAAATTGTTTCGATCAATGAGGATTGTTCACGATAACGTCTTTGTCGACACCTAGTTTTCTTTCACAGCAGACAATCTTTCGTAAGCTTGGCATATGACAGAATCTACTTAATGGCATCTAATAAAGGAATGTTCAATCACCGTTTAACCCATAAATTTCAGACGGATTGTTAACTTTCGAGCTCTAACCTATATGGTACGGAGCAGAGGGGCATAGTTCGGTCTTTTCGCTCAACATCACATCCACTTAGAACATGAGGTTTGACCGACGACCTCATCATCCGACTGTCGACGGTAACTCAGACGGCTCGCCTGAATGGTTTTGTCAATCACTCCACGACTGGAAGAGTGGTGATACTGCAATGTTCAAGGTGCCATCACTGACCTCGAGACTCAACACTATTTCTCGGACTGGGTTTTGATGGTTTGAGAAGGAGTTTCTTCTTGCTGAAAATTTCCTATGTGCTGCTAGCGAAGATTCGGGATCTCAACATCATTCAGCAAATAAACTAAAGGTCGTGGATTGTTCATTCATGAATCAGACAATATCCTCCAAACTTCTTATATGGAGGCTGATATGGTCGCGGATCGGACCTTTGATTTGACCGATGGAAACCTGGTTAGGGTCTCATAGGAAACTGAGGACCTTGATTCGAACTGAGGTCGTCGGAAAAGCCTCGTCGCAGTCAGCCTTGGTTGTTTGGCGTTGTGCGGGCTTCCTCATTCAACCAGTTCAATGCACCAACCGGATTATATGTCAGAAAGATGAGAATCGGGAAAGGCTTTGGCAGTTGGCGGCATTAGCCGTTTATTCGATCACCCTTAACTCGGTGGTGTCAGGCGCTATCATTGAGGCAAGGTCATCGAATGATGCACATTCCTCCACTCAGATCCCATAGGCATTGAGGGTACTTGAGGCACAAGCAATTTCATTCACCTTTTTCAATTTATATCTCCAACTCCTCATTAATTAGCCATTTTTGTCACAGTCATCATTCCCATGATGATTCCTCCTCAGAGGGTGTACTATGACTTTAGCAAAGATTCCAAGGAGGTATTAGTCTCCCATGTTCGAGCATTCTCCGCTATGGTATCAAAGAATCAATTGCCTCCTCGCACTTTTCTCATAAACTTCCCACACATCATTCATGTATTGTTTATTATTCAAGGATAACCCTTGATGAAAATACGCATAGATTTGTCCAACATCCAAACCATGATGAGGCATAGCATGAAGGAGGTCCTTATATCTTTCCCATACTACAGCAAGAGGTTTACCCGATTTTTCGTAAAGTTGATTGATACTCAGATGAGTGCATTAGTACGCAGGAGGAAAGAATTGTTAAGGAATTCATCGCATATCCCGTGTAAAGATCAATTAGGTGCGAATGAAACCATATTTTGGCCTTTTCCTTTAGAGAAATGGAACAAAACCATGCAAATTATGGAAGAGGCGATCCAAAGAGAGAGGAACGACCGCAAACATCCTCAAAGTCTCTCATGAATGAGCAGGGCTCTACACCGACCCCTCGACATACGGGTGAAGAAGCATCATCCGACTATGAGGAATTGGTTAAATTCTTCAGAAGGCGACAGAATTAGTCAGGGTTCTTCGAGGTCGCAAACCTCGAAGAGTTCTTCCACATTAGGTAAAGGGGCAGGAGCCCGATATTGATTACCGAAGTTAACATTTCCTACCGCTCGGGTTTGGCCGGGAGTGCAACACCATCTCCATGCTGCGGGAGGTTCATGAGTCCTTATGTCAACAGCACCCCGACATTCGGATTAAAAAGAGGTTGTCGATCCAGATGGTCCATTCGGAGGTATTCTTCGAAACAATCGACTGATTATGACCTTCGCACTGGAGGTATATTTGACAGTCGATATGAGCGACAGGCGGAACCGATGATGCACCATCCACTTCCGGCAGATAATCACCTTAGATTCTTCACAACAACGGCAAGGAGATCCGACCGATTATATATGGTCACCGCAAATTTCAGTCTTTTTAGATCAACCATCGTCACCCCAAGAACTACGCGACCAAAAAAGCTTCGCCTATTTCGATGTTGAAATTATTCCTGCCGTAGAACCAAGGTCACATGCATTATACCACCAGGAAGTCCACAAAACATCTCCACAGGAGTGGTTTCAGGATCCCAGTTATTCCGCGAATGTATCGCTCAAAACAAAATCCAGGCTGTAATGATTGGATCGGAGCAACCGATTGCCGACCATCTTAAACCAGAAGGTGATTGATAGGTTCTAGGTTTGACTCACTACCGATCGGCAATTCCACTCTTATTCACAGTCTCATCTAGGAACCATTGATGAATGGTCTTCGACGGAAGATTTTACATTAAAAGCTCTTTTAGAATGAAAGAATGATCGAGCGATGATAAACACTTGTTCAAATGATTTGCTTAGACTCTTAGCTTGCATTTTCGATCAAGCACAACGTGTACCGAGGATTTCTCATTCACACGTTGTCAAGAAAATGCCCAACTAAGGTTTTATAAGATCTTTCTACAAGTGCTTAGCATCGTACAATCCCGTTGAGGTACAAAAGAGTGGCGAGGGTTATTACCTGGACGGAGGTGAGTTTCCCACCGTTAACCCCATCAGCGAGCTTAGAATTTCATTGAAACTAGAAAGCGATTCATATTTGATAAGAAACTACTCATAAAAGAAACTTGAGAAAACCTAATTTTAATTAAAGATTTGAGAATCAAAAGACAAAATACCGTAAGAGAAAACCGAGTTGTATGAACTAACTGAAAGATTACACATAATTGAAATCCAAAATCCGAAGAAAAGTTAAGTAGTTTACTCTACTCTATGAACCCTAGCCAAAATATGAGAAAAACACTCTCCTTCTATGAAACCAAAACCCTAGCATCAAAAAACTGCTCCTCTCCATCCTTTCTTTGGCTTAAATACCCTTCTCCTTCATTATCTCGAAGTGGTGGATAAAAGACACGCGTACCCTTGCACCAAGGTTGGAATTCCGCTCTCAAATCCCAATAAAAATTACATAAGCTGGCACCGGGTACCCGCAAGTGTGGCACCTGCACCAATAGGGCTACTCGGGTGATTTTCCGTTTGGGGTACTCCAGACGGCCAGTTTTCGTACCCCATCACTCGCTCTACAAATGCCCTCACACAGCACTTCCGGACTTCAACAAATGGCCATGAACCATAATGATCTACATTCGCCTCGGACACTAACCCCTCTATGAAAAAGTGCAAGACTGAACTCGAAACCCGCACAAGTACAAAAACATGAGAACAATCAAAGGCACCTATTCTTATACAAAATGAGAGCAAAATATGAGCTAAAGGTACTAAAATTCGATATAAATGTTGCTCTTTTATGTATTCAATAGTTCAAACATTTTAGAAATAGAGAGAGAGAAGTGGAGAACAAACCAATTCATTTATGGCTCAAATTGAGCACACATGCATATTCATATAAAACCTTTTAGATTTAGTTTGTCACAAAACACAAAACCGAAACAAGGAAAGAAGTGTGGAAGAACAAACCCAAAAAGGTCGCTTCTTCGATTCCTATCCTCTAATCCCATTTCGAAGTCAAGCTTCACTCAACCCCTAATCCTCACAAATATGTCACAATCAAAGAACAAACCAAGAAGAAAAAAAATTAGTTGTGCATTCTAGGATTTTCGTTGTGGCTGACAAGCCCACCCAATACACCTTCACTTGAAAAATTTTCTGGGGACACATGAGCCATATTTTGCTCATGATTCTTTCAAGAACATTATAGCTCTATGAGTCTATTTTCATTAGGAATTGGAATCATCTCACTTGGATTACCCAAACTCAAGTTACGACATTTTAATGCAAAACTGGTCGGTATGCCCAGCTCACTCGGTTACCTACTGTTATTCTCAATTTCAGGGGTCTTAAATCCCTAAATTTGTAATGATTCCTTGTACTCATTTGAATTTATGGTTCATGGTTTTCTCCAATTGAATCATCCACCTGATCACCAAACTCAAGTTATTACATTTTACATCCGTGACTCACTTAATTTTCAAACGTAATCGACGGCCCTTGCAATATAGATCCACTTTGAAGGATTTTTGGGAACTTTAGGGTTACAAATTGTGTAAACTTCCTTGAAGTAAATTATTCCCTTTACCTCTAGTTTACCCATAATTTTGAATCACTCAATTTGGATGAGTGAAACTCAAATTACGGCTAAAACACCACAACTACACCAAACAAGAGCATACCCAAGGCCTACCCAAAACTCACCTTAAGCCCATATTCTGAGCCTTAGAGCTAATTTACCTCGTTTCCTTCTATAAATTTGTAGCTATAGATCTTATGGTTCTACCAACTAGAATCACTATAATTTTGATGATTATAACTTAACTTATAAATTAAAAACAAAATAGGTTGAGAAATTTTTCGACAAGAACTCATTTGAAACTTCATCATTTCCTTTATACAAAAAATTCCTCAAACCAATCCAAACCAATCAAAACAATGAAAAACAACCTCGTAACCTGGAACTAAAACTATTATCCAAGAACACATTACACAAAGCTGTGGTTTTCTCCAAACCCTAACACAAGAAAGTGGGTTTTGAAGTAGGTTTCCACAATTTTAATCTCTTACAAGCCTCTTTCTTTCTTCTTCAACCAAGCTTGGATTCTACAAGATGGAGAGAGAAACACCAAGGAATTGCCTTCCTTCCCTCTCTACCCAGGTCTCTCTTTTTCTCCCTTGTGCAAATGAAACCTCCTCATTTACAAGACCACTCGCTTTTTCTCTTTACAAGATTAAGGCTTTGTTTGACCTTCACTTTTAATTAAGTTTTCTTTTTTTTCCCATTTTGCTATTTAGTCATTCATTTCTTTCATTTACACTTCAACTTAACCCATTATTCTATTTCAGCATATCACTTCTCAGATGAGGACCTTGGGTCCTGATGTAGACCCTCAATTTTGTCCCTCAACACTTACATTTTATCCTATGGGTGTCACACTCACCTATCGTTTTCATATGGCACCGTTAGGGCCCCATTTAACCTTAGTCAATTTTCGAGCCTTGCTGGCTTGTACGTGGTCCATCGGGGAGGCGTATGTAGTTCACGGAGTAAGCACATCGCGGGCGTATTTTTTTATCGCATCGTGTCGTAGGAAGCAAGTGGCCCCGAGGTTTTAGCTCAACCTGAGTTTATCGAGTATGTCAAATTGAGCCCTCATCTGTTGATCGTATCTCTCATTCGAACTCGACCGTGCTTTGTTTGTTTTTTTTGGATTCCTTATTCACCAAGGAGGTTTATGTTAAAATTCATAATTTTTTTCAACCATTCACCAACTCCGCTTGACTGGCCTGGTTCGAAAGCAAGATATACAACTTTGTTTTTTTGGTGATTTTGGCGAGCACTCCTCCTTGTTTCGATCGTATCTCCCTTGTCAAAACTTGGAATCGTGCGCCGTTTCTTTTTTTGGTCTCCTTATTCTTCAGGGAACATTATGTCAAATTTCATACTAACCTACGACTAGCTGGCATCCCGCTCAACTAGTCTCGCCGAGCCGCCTCATGGAGCACCGATTTTTGTGATTTTCGGGAGCCCAAATCCCATATGGATCTTTGTCATGCGCTCCATCGGTCTTGGGCAGTATTTTTGGAAATAATTTTGGCTTGTCTTGAGTTATGTACCCACCAAGAATCCATGTGGATACTTGGTGGTGAAGCAAGGTGAAAACTTAAGAGAATCAACTTGCATGGGGAATTGGTGAGGGGAGTTATTGGGGAGTGTGGTTTCAAGGCTAATGAAGCTCTTTCAAGAGTTTGAAGGTGGAAAACACCAGGTGGGCTCAAAGGCTGAGGTGGGAATCAGTATAAAAGGAGAGAAAGATCATAGTGTAAGGGACCTTTGGCACTTTTTTCGGGCTCGGATGCACATTTTCTGATTTTTCGGATGCTTAGCTTGGATATTTTTCTGTGTTTTGTGGAAGAGGTAAGAACTAGACCCTTTCTCCACTCTATTTCATATCTTCTACCTTTGCCCTGATCCTGAATAAAATATATCTTTTGTCACGCCTTAAGCATAGTTTGTTGGGTAAGACAATGGTCCATGGGGCCAAGTTTTCAGTTTGGTAGGAAGGCTCATTGGCCTTCTGTGCATATTTCATTTTGATTATCTCATGAGACCTTCAAGGTCTGCATAGTGATGATGACTATGGGAACTTCCATGGGTGTCATTCCTTTGAATTGAATGGCATGGTTTTCACGCTCATACGTGGGAACTTGTCAACAATTTCTACTGGCTCTTGCTTTAGAAAACACACCATGTAATTTGTTTCGCTTGGTTCTCACTCATCCGAAGCCGAATCATGCACCGCTTGTTTTTAGTTTTCTTCTTCTAAGGAATATTCTGACCAAATTTTTGAGGATCTTCTCAACCATTTGAACCAAGAGCCGCTATGTTGGAGCCAGCCTAACAGCTATTGTGCCCCGATTTTAAACACAGTTGTTTGTTTCAGCGAGCCACTCATCCGAGCTGAGAATCACACACTGTTTATTTTGTTAGTTTTCTTATTCTTTAAGGAATTTTTTGACCAAATTTGAGGTTTTTCCTCAACCGGCTGAAACGGTTGGGAAACCGGGACTAGCCGCCTCATTAGGTTCTGCTCCAAATAGCAGCCAAGTACTTTTGCTTTGTTTGTGTTGATTCTCACTTATTCGGAGTTAGAATTGCACTGCTTATTTTTTTGGATTCCTGACTATGTGAGGAAGGTCCTGACAAATTTTAAGAACTTATCTCAATCACGAACTATCGGGAAACCTGACCGCCACCTGCTCATTAGGTCTGCCCGGAAATGGAAGGTACTTGGGCTGGTGGTATCGAGTCGACTTATGTGTTCCCGACATAGCTGAATGTAGGTGTGTGATTGCAAGGTTGTCTCTTGTTTCGGGATTGGTTTGAAATTTTTGCACGCATTCGCTAATGGTTACTTGGGTTCATTCCTAGAAATTTGTGTTGGGACATTTTGTGAATGACATGACTTTCTAGGAACAATGGCTGTATGTGGATGCTTTATATAGTTGAATTTGCAACTAGGTTCATGGGATTTAGGTAGTTGAATTTCAGTTTGGTTCTAGGGATCTAGGTGGCTGCATTGCTTGTAAATTAGTGAATCCCATGGTCTTCATTTTAATAAAATGGGATGGCTTGGTTGCAGCCTCGTTTTATAATACTTTGTCGGTTTCAGTTTGTTCTCACTCATTCGTGTTTCTGAATCATGCATCGTTTGTTTGTTATTCCTTACTGTAATGAGGAATTTTCGACAAAGTTTGCACTTTTTCAATCGTTGACTTGTTGAGAATCGGTTCAACCTGAAGTATGCAAGATAGCCACGGGGCAAACTCTCTATTTTAGCATGTTTTCAACCCAATCTACGTATGCTCCCATTTGCTCCAAGGAACCCGTGCGACCTTGTGGTCTCGAAGTTCGCTTCTAGCTTGAACAACAGTGGGTAAGGCAATGTGGGATTAGTAAGTATGGTTTCCGTTTGTAGGATTTAAAGGAATGTGTGTCAAGCAAGCAAACCACTTACCTCGCCTCACTCTCGTCCCTTCTTTCGTATGGGATCCGATATTTGGTTTTGAATGCATGATGTATTATTTGCCCTACCTATTCCTGCAGCCCATGGTTAAGGACCTAAGGTACGTGCTTGGGTATTGGTAGTTGTATTCATATGCGTACATGGTGTTTGGACTTTGACATTTGTGGTGCATTTAAGCTTGTTGATTGACCTCTTTGCGCCGCTGGCTAGGGGACCAATGTGTACGCACTCCATTGTTTTGATCGGCTGAGTGTTTGCTGACACCGAAAGTAAAGCTGGTGTGATTCGACATCTATGTGTACTTGTGGGCGCTATCCGACCCATATGCTCCCACATACCCACTAGTAGGACCGAAGTTTCGCCTAGAGGGGTGCTTCCTCATGAGGTACCTTCCGGGAGTAGGCAACCCATCCCCGAACCCAGAACCTGGGCCGCGACCGCTTTTCCCCGAATCTGAGGCCAATGAGGGTTTTTTGTTCTTACTTGATTTTCCCCGTAATAAATAAAAATAAAAAGTAAGTCGTGACTCCAAAGCAAAACCGTTCCTCCTCGAGGACGAATTTTCCAAAACTCTAAAATCAACCCACATTTTCTTTTCATTTTAAAAGCCAGTTGCGCAGGCCCGTGGATCGGGTAGGGTCCACACCTTAATTGGTAAATTACTAATTTACCCTTATTTCTTGAATGAATTTTTTCGGGTCTTTATCATTTTTTAATCAATTTAAATGCCGAAAAAAATATTAATTATTTTATACCCTAAACATGTTAATAAACTCGTTAGGTATTTTGTATGCACAACCCATTTGGTACCTCTAATATGTTTGTACCATATGACAAATCTACCAAGTCTACACTTTATTCTGACATGGAAGTCATCTCATCTTCACGATCGATTCGGTAAATCGGATTGAGGACTAACAATGGCTTTTCAGAGGTAGTCTGACATTATACATTACCCACATCATACCATGCTCCTGCCAAGTAGACAATGTAGTCATTTGAAATCATGGCTCACGCGCCTTCTCTAACATCCCTACAGAGCCTATGACTGTTATCCGGGGTTACTGGATCTATATCCTCAATTGGTTTATCATCGGTAGTGGCTATCAATGTTATCAATACCAGGCTAGAGATCGAGCTACAATAGACACAGGAATAAAAACTAGGTGTTCTTTGAACACAATTTCTCTTAGCCCTTGACTTGTACCAATGTCATCCTCAAAATAGATAGCTCAATCTAACTCAATCACTCTAGTGGTGTGCAACGAGCAATAAAACCTGGAACCTCTTGATCCAACACAATAACCAATAAAGTACCCACTGATGGTTTTTGAATCAAGTTCTTGGATTGTGAGTTGTATAGTCCCACTTCCACCTTACAACCCTAAACATAGAAGTGACAAAGACTAGGCTTCTTCTATGACCATAGCTCATATGGAGTCTTAGGAACATACTTACTAGGCACTTGGTTCAAAATATAAGTCAGAGTTTCTGCTTCAACCCACAAGAACTTAGGTAGTGAGGAATTAACAAGCATACATCGCACCATATCAAGAAGCGCGCGATTTCTCCTCTCCTCAATCCCATTCTGTTGAGGAGTACTAGGCATTGTATACTGAGCATCAATGCCACATTCCTGAAGGTATTTCGCAAATGGTCCAGGGTTGCGTCCTGTCTCATCATATCTATCGTAATACTCACCACCGATGTTAGAATGAACCACTTTGAACTTCTTTCCTTGTTGGAGCTCAACTTTAGCTTTGAAAGCCTCCAAAGAGTCAGACTTCTCACGAATGAGCTCGACAAAACCATAACAGGAATAATCATCAATGAATGTGATGAAATATTTATGGTCACCCATAGCAGGAGTGAATGTCCCACCAATATATGTATGAATAACCCCAAGCAACTCAATGCATCTATTAGCCTTGGCATTCCTAATCTTGACGGTCAATTTATCCTTGATACAATCTACACAAGTAACAAAATCTAAGAAATCAAGATTCAAAAGTATCTCATCCTTAATTAATATTTCCATTCTTTGTTTGGAAATTTGACCAAGATGCTTATGCCAAAAAATTGAAGACTTTTCATTTAATCTCAAACGTTTGGTGCTACAAGCAGTATTAACAATAAAGGTAGCAGAAACATAAGGCAAAGCAGACAACTCTAATATGTAAAGACTCCAACAAAGTTGTCCAGTGCCAATCAATAGTGAATCCTGATACAATTTAACTTTACTAGTTCAAAAAAGAAAACTATATCCAAGTCTATCCAAAATAGACACTGATATCAAATTTCTCCTGATCGAGGGTATGTACGCCACATCCTGTAATTCTAAAAAGTTTCTTGTATTGAGCTGTAATCTAACAACTCTCATAAAATCAACTTAGACTCTTGTACCATCTCCCATGTACACATACTGCTCCAAAATAGTTGGACTTCTTCTGCTTATCACCACTTGCATGGAATTGTACGCGTGAATGGTAGCGCCACTATATAATCACCTAATATTAGATGACACATCAATGATATTGGATTCAAAACAAACATTCACCCAATGATTATCAAATAGTTCAATTTTCTCATTCTTGTAATTAGTCCCATTAAGTTTCGTGATGACAAAGAACTAAGGAAAGCTCAAAGCTGAAGAATTAATAAGAGAGCAATGTAAAAAGTACATGTAAAACTAAGGCATGCAAATTGCTTTATTTTTCAACTTACCAAATGACTCATAAAAGTGATTACCAAATGCTAGAGTCTATAAAATACAAAAAAACTCATACACAAGTAAGGACAATTCACTAACCGTCACAACTAAATGCGTCAATTTTCCACCGATAGGGTAGTAAAATTATGTGATTCATGATACTTAGTGAAATATCTTCACCAAACTAAACATTTTACCAAATAATTAAGTCATCGATAAGATAACTTCACTATTCGTATTTGACTTAAGAAATCGATGCGAAGACCTGAGAATTACAATTGCATGATAAATTTCAAGAATATACGATATGCTTAAATTTACGAGATGCAAGTTTATAAATATTCAATATTTTTCAATTTTACCTAAATACCAAAAAAAAATAATTTCAAAATATTATACTATAAATAATCCTAAATAGTATAAATATAAATTACTAAAACAATATGTTGGAATTAAACTAGTGAAAGTATTGTAAAATTGGGTAAAATTTTTTATTTTTGTTTCTATTTAACTCGGGATAGAACTTAGACGACACATGACATATTTCCACTGTACAATTAAATTTCCGAATAGTATATATATATATATATATATATATATATATATATATATATATATATATATATATATGTTGATTACAACTTCCTTGCCTCCCTTTAATCCCACCATCATTTCAATTTTAAAAGACCAATTCATTGAGTTCTATCAATTAATTTACAATTAGTCAGACGAATACCGTCCGAAATCAATCAAATACATTTAGTTATTATCCAATTGAAATTGAGAGCATTAAATTCCGTCTGACTTTCATGATTAGAAATGACAACCTTTCCTTTTATTTATTTATATATTTAATCAAAAAAACGTAAAGAACGGGCAATCCAATCGGTACAAAAAAATATTATATTATATTATAATATTATAATTATAACTTTGATCGATAATCATTAAGTCATGATTAAAATTATATTATAATATATAAGTACACAAACAATTATTCGACCATGAGTAAAATTGTATTATATTTTGTCATAAAAAAAAAAAAAAAACAGGTCTTACTATACTGCTACCATCGATATCGAGCCAGCAGAAATATCAAAGAATTGTTTTTCTACTTTTGATCCAAATCGGTACAGAAAATATTTCTTTTTTTTTTATTAAAAAAATTCCTTAAGATAATTTAACACAGGAAAAAACCCAAAAAAACCTAGAAAGTACAGAAAAATAAAATTAATAGTTTCAATACCAATTAAAGTGACATTGATACCGATTGACATAATATTTTATAAAATTAAAAGTATTTATTGATTAAAAAATAATTGATTAATAATCAAAAGACTTAATAAATACGTTATAAAATAATAACTTTATTGAAATAATAAAGCATATCAATTCTTACTGGATAAAAACCATATCTGACATGGATGCAGAATTATTGATAACCATTAGTCTCACAAATCTACAAGAGATGAAATCAAAGAAATACTAGGGTTGAAAATAGTTTATTCTTTCTCCCCAAAGTGTGTTCTCTTAAAAACCTTTATAAAATTATAAGGTTTTATTTACTTATATATAAAGATAAAGTTATATCACTGTTTTGTTTAATGGGCAGGGCTACCAAAGCACGGGGAAGATAGAATCTTGGGTTCATAGCTAATTAATATTAAATCATTTCATAAATGATACATAATTATATAATTAAAATTATAATATGATTATCCTCAATCCATAATTAATAAATTAATCTAATACTCATGTAATTGGCTAGTTGAATGAGCTTGCCTGCATACTACGAAATATTTTTTACTGCAAGCCATTTTGAGGGCCAAGCCAAATATCAAATTAGCATAGCTGCCACTGCCAACTATAATTCTACAATGCCTCCCCCAACAGGTTTCCTGAATGGATTCCCATTCACACGGACCAAGTTAGATGATCAAAAGCCAAGCACGTTTAGGGCATATTATATCAAATCGATGGGGATTTAGATCCATGGGGTTAAAATTGATAGCAGTGCAATCGAGCCTTTATGAAAATGAAAGAAGGTTCGCCTTTCTTCAAGAATTACTTCTTGTTAACGGAATCGAGCAACCTCTTTTATTCATTACATACGTGACATCTGATATTCATTTATAATCAAAAGCCCCCCATCTATAAACGTGTCTCAAGCATATAAACAAGAAAGAATGAAAAGAATACATATTTTCATACTATTTCATGTATTTACATTCCCACTAATTAAAACTTATGAACTTCCTTCTGTTGGAGTATGTTATTGAGCCTCATCCGCAATCAACTCACCATTTTGAGCCTTAATTCCTCTTCAGAGTCACTATTCTGTTTCTGTGACAAAGTACAAGTCATTGTAATAGGCAGCCGATCAATTAAGCACCCAATAATATATAAAATGCAATAACTGTTATAGGATACTAAAGTCTAGTCTAAAGTTATCCAACTAAATGAGAATAGGGGAATTGTGTAAACATGGCATGAGGGGTAAAAAGAGGAAAATAGAAGTCTAAGTTTTATTTTTATTTTTAAAGCTAATCATTTTTTAATACAATGTAGTAAACTGTTTTCACTGAGAGTCAATGTCACGTCCCGAAACCCATCATAGGGGTATGACTATCAATTCACACCCTCAAGCCTCCAACTTGAAGGTTTGAAGTGTGAAACGACACTACCCTTCCTTTTAACTGGATTTTGTCCAATTACCAAACACTTGTTCAAAATAAATGCGCAATTTTCTAAATTCATAAATTCTCAAAATTCAAAATTTCATGCCAACAAAAAAATTATTTCTAAATATCCAAATCTTAATTATGAATCTCATATAAAGTTGTTCAGAATATAACAATATTTGGGATCTCTCAAATCCAACTTTGTACTAATATAAAAACGAATATTATTATCCAAGTGACTTTTAAAACCCAACATTTCACATAAACATGAACTTATTAGTTCAACATGATCCAACATAAAATTTTAATCAAATCCTAATGATGACGTATCCCTAACCTGTACTCCACTCATCGTAAACTAAAAGACTAAAATACGTCAACGACCCGGGAGCGAAATCTTAAAGTTCTAATAAGAAAATACTATTACATTCTCACGATAAAAAAAAAAAAGTTTTCATTCATATAACGAATAAGAGATGTTTTTCATCAAAACTTTTGATTCAAAAATAAGTTGGAACATTAAAAAATTTCTTTCAAAACATTCTCAAATCCATTTAAAATCAATTTCATATTAGATGTGATCCAAACAATTTCATATCAAATTTCGATTCAAACGCTTTCATATCAAAGTCCAAACTCAAATATATTTTAAATATATTTTTTCGTCATCAACATCGAATGGTGCCTAGCTACGTGAGACTTTTAAACGCCACTACAAGAATTGCTCATTTTAGTTGACAACCAAACACTACAAGACAAGAACCTTTAATCGAAATCCTTATAGGCTGAGGTTCAAATCAATTATATTCGCTACCAAGGAATGTAAAGGTCAATTATTATTCATCGACAAGTGGTCAATAACGCTAACTATTCCCGTGACATGATCGATCCAACTGTGAGTCAAATATTTCATACAAATATTCAAACCACAAAACATCATATCTCTATATTTTATTTCATAAACATAACAAATCTCAAAATACTTTCATACAAAATCTCTATTTGATCAATGGAAAATCAAAGGAATAAAACAAATCAAACTTTTTCTCATTCAAATTACATAAAAGGCAAATAAATATATTTTTCGAAAAAGACTATATAGATAATCTTTACGCAAAAACATATAAAATATTTTATTTTGCAAAAGTGATATTAATGTCCTTTACCTCAAAGGAGTATTCAAAAGCTTTGAAAGAGCTAATCCGAAGAATTTCACCTCAATGAAATATTTCTCCTAAAATTATAAGAAACTATCATCATTATTTATTTATTCTTAAAACTTTCATAATTTGATATTATTAACAATGATATTATTTTTAAGTTTTTAATCCATAATAATAAAAGTTAATGTAAATATTTTACAAAATTTGTGATTTATAAAGTTTTTTTTATCAAAATGATTTTTTTGTTCACCTCAAACATATTGACAACTTTTTAAATGCTAACTATTTGAATTAGGTATTTTTTCAAATTTTATAAAACTCTTATTCATTTCAGATCTTATTTTAATAATTTATTTATTTATATATTTTTATGCTCTTAATCCGAACTAAATCTTTGACTAGAAAGAAATAATATTAATAATATTTTATAAATTATATTATTACACAATACTCATCTAATCTTTTTACCTAACAATTATCATACTTGACAACAAGTATTATTAACAAATCTTATTTCCTATAATTGCTCAATAATTACTCTAATTATATTCCTTATCTAAATAAATTCTCAGTTCTTAATAAGATATTTACTTGTCAAAATACTTATATCTTTAAATACTTATCAAATACATAAATTTATAAAAATTTAGCATTTTCAAATTTATTTTATTTGTTTATTATTATTTTCTTTCAAAAAATTATCCTCAAATATTTGCTTTTTTTCTAAAATAAATCTTGAATATCTACATTATTCTTTTTTTCAAGCATCCATCATGAATCAAATTTCCTAGATTTCCTATACCTAAGTTTTCAAAACTTATTTTATGAAGGTTTTTAGGTCTAATAAATTATATATATATATATATATATATATATATATATATATATATATATATATATATATATATATATATATATATATATATATATTATTTATAACAATAACTTTTTGGTTTTTTTTACCACATTCCCCTTTTTTTTCTTTTCACTTATACCATTCAAAATCATGCAAATATGTCATTTTGACTTTTTAACCTACTTTCCACACTCTTATAGTTCATCTCTAAAATTCCCACTTATATAATTTTTTTTGTTTTGTTTTTTTCTTAATGTGGTCCCCTACTTCCTTTTTTTTTTTTTTTGGTTAAATTGTTCTCTTCTTATTTTTTTTGTATTCACAGACTCAAAGCCTACGATTACTACCCCTTTTTTTTTCATTCACAAACTCATAGCTTACGACGGTTTTCTACTTTTTTTGTAAGACCCGAGAAATTCCACTCGACCAAGAAATCGTACTTCGACAAAATCAGACTTCTATTAAAAACCGAAATTTATTCTCTGGGGATATCTGATGAAACGGATTTCACCGTTGGAATCGCCTCGCGAAATCTAGCTAACACGTAAAATTTCGTAGGAATTCCCGGACAATGTGAGTCGGTGGCATCGCGATCTCGTATCGATAACGACTGCCAGACGTAAAGTCATATATAACAAAGCACTCACATGCGCTATGAGTGGTATGAGTAGAGAAATGATGAAATGACAAACAAATATTGCCGAATGTCAAACTGGAAAAAGAGGACATAAACGCTATTTGTGAAAAGTTGTTTCATTAAACATTAAAACTCGACAAGGTTTTCCTCACTGAAATAAAGCAAAAACGTGGGAGAGCAAGAGGGGGATGCAGTCGGCCAGCTTTAAAATAGAGGTTTTGGTAGAGAGAGAGAGCTTCCTTCTCTCTAGAAATACTGCGATCCGACCATTCCAAAGATTCGGACAAGAGGGAGAACCCGCTTCACGTGAGAGGGCCGCGTGGGTACCTGGATTAGGAGTTTCAAACTCCGAGAGGTAGCCTCCCTACTGGGTTTATTCTCCGTTTAAGTACTTTGTGAATGTTCTCGAGTCGAATGAGGTCAGCAGGGGTTGCTTTACCTGGGCTCCAAATCTGAACCGAGGCGCAGGATTTTGAAACCCATGTGGACAAATTCCGTGACCGGTCCACCCACCGATTTTGGGTCGCTTATGGTGAAATCAATATGCGCACGATTTTTGATTTGGAAAAGGCCTGAATGACCAGAAATGCTGCTCACAAAGTGAACCATAATCGTTGAGTGTTAACCATAAACCCTGTGGTTCATCAAGCCTTAGAATAGTGACACGAAAATATATTTACGTGAAATGTGTCGATCGAAAGTGATTCAAGTCAATTGCTCGTGTTTGACACCAGCCCAAGCAGCTAATTCGTGTAATGACTGTGGAATTACATGACATGATCAGGTGATTTAAATTACGTAGATACGTGACGCTACATATTCAGACGCGTTATACGAGTTGTCGAAACAAGATCATTACCGCATTTCATACGCACTTCCAAAATCGTATAGGCGTGGAGTGCATGACATGGAAAAATTGGAAAGAAAACGAAACGTTTTTTGGAAAGGAATTTCCACAGATGATATTCCCGAGAATCGGGTCGAGATGGGCCAACAGATCATTTCTGATGAGGACCATGGACCGCTTCGGAAAGCTCACCAACCACTCGCCTGAGAATTTCTCCCATATTTTTACCGAATATTCGTAATATATTTTCAAGAACAACAGTTTTGTTTGAAAATGATTATTTTCTCATATATGTTTGCAGCAGCTGCAAGTGGAAATAAGTAGACTCGAGACATGGGATAATACGCACATTCCAAGCAAGAGATCACGAATTTGCTCGAATGTGTGTTTACTTTGGAACATCAGACCGCACTTAGCGGAGAGTGTACTCCACTTATGATTCCACTAATGAAAGATTACCACCTTGTCGGTACATATTTTACAAGGCCAGGAGCGTGCGAGGTGATCTGCCTCGTTCTGGCACCGAGATTTGCAAAGAAGCCTGAGTGTGGCTTTGAGGGTTCTTCCGATGTTTACATGTAGTGTAATCTAGTATTTTAATATAAGGCCACAGTAAAACACTGAATCCCTGTGAACTATCGGGATTATGCTGGTATGCTTTATGGACATTGTAGTATAGCCAGAGGCCGCTTTTATATTTATCATCAGGATTATACTTGACGTTTTACGTGCTCTCATGTGTTTTATCTGGGCAGAGCTCTGCACAGTATGGAGACTCGTTCATTTTTTAGCTGGCGCCTGCAACCCGACATCCACTTGTATTCCTACGGTCGACGGTAGTCAACGGACCCCTGCCTGGGGTGTCACACTATATCGTAGCTTAGGCATACTTAATACCTAGAGCTCTAAGTTGTGCATCCATCACCACTAGGTGGTTTCGATGTGGAGTATAGGTATATGGAAACCTATAGATCGGAGGATCGGGGGCTAGCCATAGTTTCAAAGGAGAAGCATCACCGGGGGTGGTTCGATGCTAGGAATAGGTACAGACGGGAAAATCACTTGACAAAACCAGGACACTACATGCACGTGTGTTGAAGTGTTTTGTGTGATTTGTCGATTATCATAGGTTCGTGTGCATGACATGTTTCATGTGTTGAGATTTTTATGTGTGCTTGGTGATTAGCACATGGATGTGTTAGAAAATATTTTAGAAAATATTTTGAGTGGTACAGTGTACAAAACTGGAGGAAGAATATAAAAGAAATAGATTTTTATAAATTTATTTGGTTTATGCCAAGATATTTAATTTTGGCGCTTTACAAAGGTAAAACTCGGTAATAGGGTAATTAAATAAAATAAATTTTACTAAATTTATTTGGGTTGTTGGAAAAATGAGAAGAAATTTTTAAAGTAAAGAAATAAATTTGATAAAATTATTTCGTTAAGAGGAGGAGAAAATAATTTTTCTAGAATTTTACAAGGTGTGAATCACAAGAAAATAAATTTTAGAATTACTGAGCGTACAAGAAAATGAAAAAAAAATGATTTTTAGTGATTTTTCCATTGCCGAAATAAAGAAATATATATATATATATATATATATATATATATTTGTCGGTAACCGTTGGGCTACCGCCCAAATTTATATCAGAAAAAATTTGTATTGCAAGAGTATGATTGTATCAGGATCGCAAGGAAAGTGGGCGCTTAGTATGGGTTGTAATAAATAAGGCCAATTTGTATTGCAAGATGATAGTTTTAGAAGGTCAAGTTAAGGGTTTCTTGTGATTGGCAACAGGTTGAGCTTGTATTGCACAGAGGTCGTTTGAGTGGCTAGAGGGTGTGTCACAATATACCAACGAGTCAGGACCTCGTGGCTCAGCGCAAGGAGTAGTGTATTGCAATACACTATAGTGTATCGCAATGCGCACAAGCTTAAGAGGTATCAGGACAAGGTGCAAAGGAATTGTAAGAAAAGATTGTATCGCAATACACTCAGGTGTATTGTGACTGGTGTGCCAAGGTCGGGCCGCTTTCAGACGCAATATACATAAGTGTATCGCGACCAAAGTGGCTAGCGGCCGGGCAAATCAGACACAATACAAGGTGCCTTGCCGCAAGACGCAAACACGTAGCCGCAGAGAGCGCACGCCACATAATGGGCCGAGGCGCCTAAGATACGACGGCCCCCGCCACGACACCTGACGGAACTCGACCACGATACTACCGCTCGCGCAGTGCTACTACGCCAAGGCGCTTAGCCGGGTGCTTGTGCACTGGCTTCGTTTTTCGACATGAGCCACTCTGATGTTTTTCAGTCACCGCTTGGACCCTGGCTCATGAACACCGCACACGCAAAATTTTCGAAATTTTTTTTTAATTAAATTAATTAAAAATGAGCAAAATCAAATAGGCTCGTATTGTACCGAAAAATAAAATTTTCAAAAATAAGTTTTTGTGATCAAAATGATTTGATTTGTAGACAAATTGTCCTACATTGCTTCATAAATGCAGGGACTTGATATATACACTGGTTTTGTGTATGATTAGTGTCTCGGGGCTGTGTTTATGCCTTAGACATCAGATGTATTTAACTACCATTGGAAACAGATTGCGGTTGTTGCTGTAGGAAACTATACATATATGTAATGTGCATAGAAAAGGTGAATGCTAAGGTTAGAATCCAGGACCTTAGGATTTGGATACCGAAATGAAACAAGAGAGCTAGAACCTTATCGAAATAAATAAACTGAGCGGTTGAATTTTGAAGACCACTCAGAAATGAACTGTCGCTTCATGGTTGTCAAGTCTATTAGTAATTGGCATATGCATCGCTAGTTAGACCGAATGAAATTGAAATATCTATTTGCTATTGGAAATAATGATGGCTAGTCGAGGACGAGGACGAGGGCGTCCAAGACGTGACCGGTCAAACACCGCCTGTGACGACGCAGCCTTGCCGAGGCCGTGTATTACAAACGAATGCTATCGCACAGCCGGTATACAGATAGACAGGAAGATCCTGGGTGAACTCCAAAGGTTTAGGACGATCATCCTCCCACATTCACATGGGGAGTGAGATCCAATGGTGGCCGACCATCGTTCATGTAAACGAGAAAGCAAGCTGGGAGGCTATGGAGATTCTCCGACGCGACACCTGACAGACTAGCTACGCTCCAGCCTGGGAGGTCGAGACCTTAAAGGAGTCTTCAGACGTGAGTTCTCCCTAGGATTAAAGAATAGTGGATGATATGTCGAGGTTGCGAGTTAGAGATCTCAGGACTCTACTCACAAGGACCCGAGGACTGACATGTCAGTTCGATGTCATCCCGGGATGGACTGGCCGATAAATTTACAGATCGTTATCGATCGCAGCCGCAGGAGGGTTATCGCTGATACGCAGACAAGACTGTATGGTATTCTCATGGGACAAGATGATATTTCGCTCTCAGACAAAGATACGAGTCCGTGTGTCAATGACACCGGGCGGCTGGCTAGCGAGCCTTACCCTAGGAGTACTCCAGGTGAGACCGCACTTAGACTCCACCTCGAGTAAAGGTGCGAATATGTGGATGTTTTCCGTTGCATGAGCCACCCGGACTACCTCCACATGTGGATGTAGACTTCTAAGATTGAAGCCACACCCCTTGGTACTTCACCATCTCTATGACTCCGCATAGATGGCACCAACAGTCAAGTAGGAACTCAGAGTCCAAGCACAGAGCTATCGGACAAAGGGGTTCATTGCACAGAGCACTTCACCATTCGGCGCCCGATTCTATTTCATGAAGAAATAAGGACAAGACCCTTCGACCGTGAATCGACATCGACAATGAAATCGTGGTTACGATCAAGAATTCCGTGATCCATTACCGAGGGATCGACGATTGCTTGATTAGAGTCGAGAGGAGCGAAGTCTACTTAAGATGACCTTCGCACCGGTTACCATCGCCTAAGGTCGTGATACGTATATCCCTAAGACAAATAAGTAGGACGTGTTACGGGCACTTCTGAGTTTACTTGCGGATGCCTTTGATTGATCGAATGCGCCTAAAGAAGATTCATGGATCTCATGCAGGTGGTGTTCCAACCCTATCTGGGATCGATTGGTCGTAGTCTGTGATGATGATTGACCACTCCCGCCAGAGTGGGAGCATGAGTATCACTAGATCAGGCATACACTGAGAGACCATCACCGTACGCCACGACAGTGTTAGTTTTAGCTATCGAGGGAGATTGGGACACGTGGTGTCGCACCAGAGTGTCACGACCTAGAGAAGGTAGAGACAAGTGATGAGTCAGAGAGACCGAGATGTTAATCTTCGAGATACGCTTCGATCGGGTCGGATATTACAGAGATTCGAGAACGGGTCAAGTCAGCCCATTCAGTATGTGATCGTAGGATTTCGCCACGGACATGGACTCTATGGTCGACCCGCCCGACCATGCAGAGAGACGAGGATACCCGAGCACTCCTGATGCGTGTTGGCAAGAAGAGGGAGGATCAGCCTTTCCTAGTTCTGGGAAGAGGTAGAAGACTTCGCTTCACACTAGTTTCGTGACTGTGGGCCGGATCGAAAGATGAGTGACGGATTACTCCAGACAGATCCTAAGACCTCGGGACAAAGACAAATCCTAGTTAGTCGTAGAACAGAGAAGATACACACCATTCCACACCCCAAGACGGTCGAGGAACCGCTCTGCTGGTGCTATACAAGCACTCCTAAGATCACGTATAAAGCCGGCGCCAGAGCCGCGGGCCAAGCCGTGATAGATTTCAGCCAGACAAATGCAAGCGTGGGCGGACCTAGTGGGTGGTGTAATCTATTGGTTGTCGATGTCAAGGACATGGATGAAGTCGACAGCCCATCTGTCAGTTGCATCGGGACCTTAGCCTGCTGTCATAACCGACACCGCTCGATTGGGGCTAGGAGGTTGGCGCCTCGAGAAGCCAGAGCGATGTTCTTCCCTAGGATGTAGGCGAGTCGACCTCGGACAGTCTGGGATTAAGGAGTGAGAGATCTCTTAGATTCGCTTCATGGTGAGCCAGTGGGCTGAGTTTGTCTTTAGGACTACGTCTAATGAAGACTCATAGTTCGATTCAAGAAATGAAGAGTATAAAAGCAAAGTGAGGGCAGCGCAGCCGTTAATCCCTAAGGTGAGTATGCTCGAGTAATGGATGCAGAGACCCGGGAGGTAAATTACTGTGTGGGTGTAAGACCCGTGGAGATATCCGAAATTCAGGTGAATGTAAGAGGCTCAAGTGTGTCAAGAGTTATGTTGCTCGGGAGATGAAAACACACCCGACACGGTTATGATGCGCACTTAGAGTCGAGTGACAGAGCCTTGTTTCGCACCTCGGCATTTAAAGCACACTTTACGGTTATCACGCCAGACTTCAGAGTTGAGTGATGTGAACCTGGGGTGACTCGAGGTTCGACACTTTTGAAATTCTATGCGCATCGTGTTACCAGCAAGGGCTTTTACAATGGATGTCATTCATGACATGGACTGATTGACTATCCATCGATCACGCGATCGCGACTCGAGAGCTAGAGCTTACATACCAAGCAAGGGTTGTGCACGGTTACGTGTTGTTGTATGGATTACATAATGTGTTAGAGGACATGCCGCGAGCATGCGCCCCGGATCAGTGCGTAGAGGATTAATCGCCTCTAGTGGAATTCGCCTACAACAATACGAGTCAAAGCGAGTATACGAATTACACCATACGGCGATCAGATGCGAGGCCATGTAGACATCGTTATGTTTCGGATCGATAATGGCAGCTCCATCACCGGGGTCCCGATTCGATTAGAGACACCTCCGAGAAGTGAGCTTGATACGATAGTGTCTTCTCACTCCGCCGTGAGCCTAAGAGCTATCAGCCAGCGAGACTGGCTGGCCTTTCGGGATACTCAAGAGGGTAGTAATCGTTGCGCACGGCCAAGTATTGCCCAGCATGTCAGTCCATGAGGTATTTCACGCCTCCATGCTCTCGAAGGATACCTGCATCCACTCATGGTGGATCGGGGACGTATCGAATGACACACGATGAGACCTTCGAGGAGGGACTGGGCAGGCATTGTTGATACCGTGATCGTTTACGACGTTAAAGACCGTGAGGCTAGTGAGGGTTCTATGGCGCACCATGGGAGTGAGGACCAACGTGGAAACGCCGAGACACGTATATGGGCCACCTATCCCTTCGTTTAGGGACGTAAGGTACGTAGTTTAGTAGTTAAGAGATTTAAATGACTAGTTTATGCATGGTAGAGGCACGTTGCATATGCATGTGGAGCGATTATGATTGTCCGCACTTCTAGACAAAATTCCTTTAAGGAGGGGAGAATGTATATCCAGAAATCACTTCCTAATAAGCGCAAAATCGTAATTTCTCGACACAAAATCACTTCGATTAAAAATCCGAAATTTATTCTCTAGCTCTTGGATGAAGAAACGGATTTCACCGTTGGAATCGTCTCGCGAAATCTAGCTAACACGTAAAATTTCATAGAATTCCGGAACAGTTGGAGTCGGCACGTTTTTCGAGGCATCGGGATTCGGGTGCCGTATAACGATTTTCGTTGCTACGAAAGTCATATATAACAAGTACTCATATGCCATGAGTGGTATGAGTAGAGAAATGATGAAAATGGACGGCCGAAATAGTGCCGAATATCAAAACTGGGAAAAGAGGGACATAAACGTCATTTTTAGAAAAGTTTAAGTCACTAAATGACAAACTCGACATTGCTCTTCTCCTCAAATTGAAATAAAGCAAAACGTGAGAGCAGAGGGGGATGCAGAGTCGCTGGGAAGCTGGTGCCAGGCTTTGCAGAGAGAGTCTCGCTTCTAACACGCGATCCGACCGCTTCTGCAGCCTTCGAGACAAGAGGGAGAACCGCTCTTACGCGAGGGCTTCGCTGGGTAACGGATGGAGTTTCCTCAAACTCCGAGAGGTAGTTTCTCCCTAATCGGGCTTTTATTCTCCGCTTAAGTACTTTGTGAATGTTCAGCCGAACGAGGTCACAGAAAGTCAGGCTTCGACCTGCCTCCAAATTCGAACCGAGGTGTTAGATTTTGAAACCCATGCAGACAGTCCGTGACTGTCCACCGACCGATTTTGGCCGCTTATGGTGAAATCATGTGTTAATGTATGCCTTCGATTTGGAAAAGGTCGAATGGTCAGGAAATACTTCGGTTCACAAAGTGAACCGATGAATTATTATGTCGGAACCGTGAACCCTGTGGTTTTACCGCCTTAGAATAGTGACACGAAAACATATTTTTATGTGAAATGTGTTTGATCGAGTGATTCAGTTGAATTACTGTGTTTGACACCAGCCCAAGCGAAGCTAATTCGTGTAATTGAATCGTGGGAATCACATGACATGATCAGGCGATTTAAATTATGTAGATATGTGCATGTTTACATATTTGCATGTGTTATATGAGTTGTTGAAATGGCATCACAATGCATTTCATATGCACCGGGCAAACTAGGTTAGGTGCGAAAAGTAAATGACATGGAAAATCTGGAAAGAAAACGAAAAACGTTTTTTGGAAAGGAATTTCACAGATGATATTCGAGAATCAAGTCGGGAGATGGGCCAACAGATCATTTCGATGAGGACCATGACTGCTTCCGAAAGCTCACCAACCAATTCG
Organism: Tetrastigma voinierianum; assembly: GCA_016808115.1. Taxonomy (NCBI): domain Eukaryota; kingdom Viridiplantae; phylum Streptophyta; class Magnoliopsida; order Vitales; family Vitaceae; genus Tetrastigma; species Tetrastigma voinierianum. The sequence goes on from JAEQBH010001693.1 coordinate 252,407, forward strand.
CCGAGGGTAGTCCCATATTTTTACCACCGAATATTTTTGGTAATATATTTTCAAGAACAACAGCTTTGTTTTGAAAATGATTATTTCATACATGGCCAGTAAGTGCGAGGAGTCTGAGGACCCGAGACACGGGATAGCATGTAGACATTCAAGTAGGATCATGAATTTGCTTGAATGTGTGTTTACTTTGGAACATCAGACTTATTCTAGGTAAGAGTAGCCCAATTAAAGCAGCAGATTCCACTCATCGAGCATTACCCCAAATGAGGAACATATTTACTGTGCATGTGGAGCGTGCGAGGGACTCGCCGTCCTAGAGACCGAGATTTGTGATGAAAAAGCCGAGTGGCTTCAGGGTTCTTCTCATGTTTACATGTAGTAGAATTCCGAGTATTTTAATATATGTTGTATAAGAGTAAAACAACACTCTGTAACTATCGACATAGTTGGTATGTTTTTGCGGATATCAGATGGGCCAAGAGGCCGTTTTATCCATATTTGTATCACAGATTTATATTTGACCGTTGGGACAATGTGTTTCATGTGTGTTTTATTTGGGGTAGAGCTCCCCACAAAGGAGATCTCCCGCCCATTTTCTAAGTTTTATTCTGCAACCCGACATCCACTAGGACCCGCGGCCGACGGTAGTCAACGGATCCCTGCTCTGGGGTGTCACATTTTGTAAGACCCCGTAAAATTCCACTTTCTCAAAAGATAAATGGTAATTTTGATCAAAACCGAATTTTTTAGATCTTGATATGAAACTGGGACTCATCACAATCGTGCCTCATGAAATGTAGCTACCATCAGCCGAATGGCCTAATTCCCAGACAGCCTGAATTTCATGTTTTTTGAGTAATCGGAGGAAAGGGACATTTGGCACACAGAGTGGCCCAAGAGGTGCCACGTGGTTGTGTGACATCAAACATTTAGCTCACTAGACCCATGAGAGAGACATGACACCTTGTGATCGGGGTAGAACCATAGTAGATGGATGCAAAGGTAATGGGAGGAGGACAGAAATCCTAAGAGCCAATGAGAATTGGACATGTGGCAAGTGAGAGGACAATTCTCTTGACCCAACTTGACCCAACCGGATTGGATGAGGGAAAAGAGATGGAAAATAGAGAGAGAAAAGAAAGAGGAGAAGAAGAAAAGGATTTTAGAGAGAGAGAGTCTACCTTATCTCTAGATTTTCCAGCGATCGATTCGTTGAATCCTGGCGAGACAAGAAGCAAAGTTGATCCCCACCGCAAGAGCTACGCTGTAAGACCGAGCATTGCGGGAGTTTCAACCCGGAGGTGGGTTTTCTCCTACTTGATTTATTCTTTCGACTAAGAGCCATTTTAATATTGATGTTCGACGGCCTAATGGTTGTTCGCCTTGGCTCCAAAAACTCGACTATGCGCGAAATCTCGCAGTGGTTTTCGACAACCCGAAACCGACCGCGGACTCGTATGAGTCGCCAGGTGTCGACATGTTATCGCTATGTTTGAATAATATGTCAGGTTGTTCAGTGATGCCGTAGTCCCAAGATGGATTGTTTGGGCGACGATAGGCCCATGTGAGCTACTCAGTGTGTTATTGCTATGAATGAATAACATATGTTCAGGTATGATTTTCAAGTATTATATGCATGTGATATTAACATGATTTATGGTGAAATGGCATATTGCATTTCATATGCACTGGGGCAACCTAGAACAAGAGGTGATGAAAGTACATGACATGAAAAACATATGTCACAGAATTTGACGGGTGATTTTTTCGCACCGCTTTCGAGAGTGGTCCAAATAGCTTCATCTCTGAGATGACCCATGACTATTTCGAGAGTTATCCAAAGAATTTACCCTGAGGTCGTTCAACAGAATTTTATCAAAAATTTATTACGCTGTGAAACAAAACCTTTGTTTCAAAACAAGTATTTCTCACACTCGCTTGTGCATGCAGAGGGAAGTCGGTGTATGACTGAAAGCCATGAGATTGGGCATGTAGACATTTGAGTAGGAATCATGAATTCACTTGAATGTGTGTATTTGTCATAGCATGAGCACTTAGGTGGGGAGTAACCCTCGTAGGAGATTATCACTATTGGGCTTTGCTCACCTCGTCGTGGGATCCCCCTTTTAGGTACAGGAGTATCTGCATTACAGCCGCTCCTAGAGGCCGGGATGAAGCCGCCTGCACCGGTGTCTGATTCATGTTTTGTGCATATGGCTGTAACGAGCTTGTTTTAATATATGTTTTATATTAAGAGTGATGTAATAACTCTTGAATCTATAGAAATGTATGGTTTTGTAACTGTATGGACGAGTATGGATGACGGGCCCTATTGAGTCATTTTACTCATGTACTGTCTCATTATTACTTAGACACACAAGTTTCGCAGTCGATTTGCGGTTAATCGACCCCTGGTTTTGGGGCATTACATTTTTTTTTTCTTTTCCCTTTTAATTATCCTACTCAAAGCAATTCTATACGACACCACTAACCATTATTTTGTTTTATTTAATTTTTTAAGAAAGCGAGTGTAAGATAAATTTAACTTCTTTAGGCTTGATTTAAACTTAAAGAAAATTAAAAGAATCTATATAAAATAATTCTAAAAAAAAATAATAAAGGAAAGATCTTACCTTTCAAATTCTCTTCTTCAACCTTAGATTTGAAGTCTTAGGTTTTCCAATTCTCTTGAAATCACTTCTTTAAATCCTAGATTTGACAACTTTTGTTTTCCATGGTTTCATGATCAAAAGATGGAGGCTATGCAAAGAACACAAAAAGAGTTTATTAATAATATTTTTTTTCTATTTATACTTAGAGTTTCTTAGGAGAATTACCCTTATACCCTTATACTTAGGGTTTATTAATAATATTTTTTTCTATTTTCTACCCTTAAAAATAATTACGGGGTATCACAATCAAACCTCTCCCCTCTCGTCATATTCAATCATTTTAATATTAACGCTTTAAGTCAAGTTTTTAAAACAAGCTAAACATGTAAAGTGGTCTACAAAATAATTAATCATGTAATGTAACAATAACCACTATTTTGTTGTCAAAAATACCCCTTAAATGGGCCCACGATTGTCATATAGGAGAGAGATGCCACATCAACAGCAACTTAAAAACAAAAAACAAAATAAAAAAGGAAAATCATTCCATTCCCTCCATTCCCTTCTTCACGTTAGGTACCAACCAGGTGAGAAAGATAAGCCCTAGCCTCTAAACCTCACTTATTTTACTTCAAAAATCTTGTAAATTTGAGGATTTCATCTGCATTTTCGGCGTTGTATGCGAGAGAAAAGAAGGGGTTGCCTAGAAAGCCTAAAAATCACATCTTTAGCAACTCCCATTTTCTTTGAAGAAAAAAAAATCATACAAAATCAAAATCTGGGTAAGTGTCTTTGCTCATTTTGTTTTTCTACATCCAAATCTCAATATGGGTAGGGCATTTTTTAATCTTGGGTACCCCCATTTTCTTTGGACGTAATCTATCATCATTTGTTTATTATAAATCTAATATGGTTAATGTTAATATTAATACATGGTGGATTGATTTTGGTTCTACAATTCACATTACAAACTCCTTGCAGGGTCTGCAAAACCTAAGGAAGCTAGTGGGAAGTGAGGTAAGCATCTTATCAGGAAACAAGATGGGCTCACATGTGGAGGCTATCGAGACATGCGCTTTAACCTTAAGCAATGACTTTATTTTAGTTTTGGAAATTACCTTTTATGTATCAAGTTTGTCATGAAACTTGATTTCTATTTTTAGACTTGTTCCATTAAGTTTTTCTTTTACTTTTCAAGACAATGTATTTAAATTATTTCATAAATCAAATCATATTAGACCATGTATTTTAGCAGATAGTCTATATAAACTTTCTTTACAAAATGAAGCCACTAATAATTCTTTACATGTTCATATTTGTACTAAGAGGTGTAATATTATAGATGATTCTTCTATGTTATGGCATCGGAGATTAGGTCATATCTCAATAGATAGGATTGAGAGATTAGTAAAAGATGGAGTACTTAGTATTTTAGATTATACTGATCTTGAAACTTTTGTGGACTACATTAAGGGGAAGTAGACAAACAAGTCTAAGAAAAATGCCAATAAGAGTTTGAACATATTAGAAATCATACATATCGGCATATGCTGTCTAGATATGGATATGTTTGATAAAAAATATTTCATCACTTTCATTGATGATTACCCACGATATATGTATGTGTACTTGCTTCATAACAAGTATGAAACATTGGATGCCTTCAAAGTCTTTAAGGCTGAAGTTGAGAATTAATGCAGGAAGCAAATAAAAATAGTGAGATATGATAGAGGTGGTAAATACTATGGTAGGTACACTGAGAATGGACAAGCATATAGTCCTTTTGCAAAGTTTTTTCAAGAGCATGGGATAGTTGCCCAACACACTATGCATGGTTCTCCGGACCAGAATGATGTAGCAGAAAGAAGAAACCGAACTTTAGTGGACATGGTGCGGAGTATGCTTAGCAACTCCAATCTTCCTAAGTTGTTGTGCGCTACTGCACTTAAGACAACAGTTTATATATTAAATCGTGTTCCAACTAAGGTCGGGTCTCCAAAGACACCTGGAAGTTATGGAATGATTGAAACCGAGTTTCATGGCATATGCATGAGCCTGGGTCAGTTCTTCAGTGAGAGTATATAATTCACATGAGAAGAAATTGGATCCAAGGACACTTAGTGGTTTCTTTATTGGCTACGTTGAAACGTCTAAGGGTTATCAATTTTATTGTTCATTTCATTCAACTAGGATTGTGGAATCAAGGAACGCCAAGTTTCTTGAAAATGATATGATTAGTGGGAGTAATCGATTCAGGGATTTAATTCATGTTCAAGGTCATATAGAAACTCCACCTTCCACGTCATATGATAGATTGATTATAGTTCGTAACACTCCTCAAGTTCCAATTAGTATTAAACAACCATCGTTGAAATTCCAAAAATTGTTGAGAATTTTCCAGTGGATCAACAAGTTCAGGAATTACTTAATAATCTTGAACAAACAGTTGAACCACGAGCTCCTAATGGAGAAGGTAGTCCAACATTAAGACGATCTACTCGTGAAAGGAAGTCGGCAATTCCTAGTGATTGCATAGAAACACTACAAGAAACCGATATAGGTGCTGAAAATGATCCTAAAACCTTTTCATAAGCCATAAGTTGTAAAGAGTCTGATTTGAGGTATAATGCTATGAAGGATGAGTTAGATTCCATGAAGAGCAACGAAGTCTGGGACCTTGTAGAGTTGCTTAATGAGGCGAAGACCACTGTCTATAAATGGGTCTTTAAGACCAAAAGAGATTCATTAGGCAACATTGAAAGGTATAAAGCGAGACTCGTTGCTAAGGGATTCACTCAAAAAGAAGGGCGGAGACCTGTTCTCTTGTATCTAAGAAATATTCTCTTCATATTATTTTAGCATTAGTTACACATTTTGACCTTGAGTTGCAAAAAATGGATGTGAAAACAACATTTCTTAACGGTGATCTAGAAGATAAGGTATATATGAAATAACCTAAAGGTTTCTCTTTTAGGGAGGGTGAACATTTGGTTTGTAAGCTTAAAAAATCCATATATGATTTTAAATAAGTCTCTCGTCAATGTTATTACAGATTCCATGGAGTGATTTCTTCATTTGGTTTCATTGAAAACCCTATGGATCAATGCATATACCAAAGGTCAGTGGGACTAAAACTTGTTTCCTTATTTTATATGTGGATGACATTTTACTTGCAACCAACAATAAGGGAATGGAGCATGAAATGAAAAAAATCCTCTCAAAAAAATTTGATATTAAATATATGGGTGAAACATCTTATGTCATTAGCATTAAAATCCATAGAAATAGTTCTTGCAGTATTTTATGTATATCACAAGAAACCTATATTAACAAAGTTTTTGAGGGATTTTAGATGAAGGATTGTTCACCAAGTGTTGCTCCCATTGTGAAGGGTGATATGTTAAGTCTAAATCAATGCCTTAAAAATGATTTAAAAACGGAATCCATGAAGAATATCCCATATGCTTTTGTAGATGGAAGTCTTATACATGCTCAGGTTTGTACAAAACCTGATATTGCACTTGCAGTTGGAGTATTAGGGCGATATCAAGTAATCCAGGTATGGACCACTGAAAAGCTATAAAGAAAGTCATAAGACATTTCTAAGGAATTAAAGATTCCATGCTTATGTATATACACTTTTACTATGGAAGTTGAGTTTGTCTCTTGCTTTGAGGCTACTTCACAAGGTGTATGGCTTAAGAGTTTCATTAATGGGCTTAGAGTTATGGATTATATTTCTAGGCCATTGAGGATTTTCTATGACAACTAAATTGTAGTGTTATTGGCTAAGTGTAACGCCCTGTCCCGAGAGGGTGTACAGATGTGGGAATCAGATGTGCACCAAGGGCTTCCAGACTGTTTTTGTTGTCATAATGTAATTTGAAAGTTGTTTTATGGGTGAAATTATAAAGTTTTCAAAGAATTGTGGCACTTTTTCAATTAAGGAAAGTGGGAGGAGGAAATTTCACTATGGAATTTTAAAAGGATAATAATAATAAATTACCATAAGTGGCTAGTGGAAGTTTAGAAAATTCTCTCTAGATCTCGGATGATGAAACGGACTGCGCTGTTAAATTCATTTCGCGAAATCTAGTGACCCAGAAAAGTTTCATCGACTCGAGACAAATGTAATATTTTACAATTTTCCGGGTGATAAGTCGCCAGGATTCAAATACTTAGATTTTTACAAAATCTCTAAGGCAAGAAGTGGCTTGATTTAAGTTCATTTACAATAAAGTAAATTGAAAAGAAATAAAATTTTTCGGAGTAGAAATGGACCCGAATGGGACAATAGAAATCGTTTATCTAAATAATAATAATAATAATAATAATTAAAGAAAAAGAAAAAAAAAGAAAATCAAAAGTCAAAATGAATTGGAGACTCCGATAAGTGAAATCTGAGACAAAGGCGTTATTTTTATATTTTCTTGTTTATTTCTTAGGATTACTTAAATCGTGACTGTAGATTTTATCTAACAAGGCAAGTCGGTTTATCGTGACAAGAGCTTACGCGTAGGTACCAAAAGCTTAGCATTTCCTCACACACTTCAAGAGGTAGAAATTTTCCTATTTGTGTTATTTCGAGCCTAAAGACTATGTGTAATGGCTTGAAATTTTCTGTAGGTCGTGGAAAGGTCAACTCATCCCTGTAATTCTAGACTGAGTTTAGGAATTTTTAGAATTTCAGACTGTCTGACAAATTCAGCCGTATTTCTGACCTGCTTTGATAACTGAGTTGAAATTTCAGAGTGTAGTCGAATAAGTCGAATGCACTTTCATGTAAATGTTTTCGGGTGTTTTTAGACTCTATGGAAAGTCCCTTGAGTCAAAAGTTTGTTAAAACAGATAGTTTTTATGGGGCATTTAATGTGTAGGGACATTTTGATCAATTTTACAACATATTATCGATGTCCTTATCGAATAGGACTAGCACGTAAAGTTTTGTTAGAATCAAAATTCGTTCGATATAGTCGCTTTGAAAGCCTTTTGTATGTTTTATGGTTAAAACGTTGAACTGAGGGCATTTTCGTAATTTGTATGAATTGTGTAGGCGATTGGAGCATCCGACAATAATCTAGAGTGCTTGACAAGATTTGAAAGAAATTAGTCTAGAAAAAAGTGAGTACTCAAAATCATTTTCTAAAATGAAAGTGTTTAAATTACAAGCTCAGAAGTGCTAAATATAAATTTATAAAGCATTTTTTTTTTTACTCCACTTGTTATTCTCAAGAAAGTTCGATTTCGCATTTAAGAAATAGTTTGGCCTGGTTTAGCAAAACCCCTAGATGGCATAGCTCGCTTCTAGTCGATATATTTTGACAGTATGGCAAGGTTACTGGGATATTATGATTAACTATATTGCCCGGGTCGGCAATCGGGGATTAGATCTAGTATATATTTATAGTGAGTCGCCTTGCACATCTCTGGTATATATTGGGGCGCCACGACTTAGTATTATGGCGATAGAGGTGTTGGTTCCAGGTTCCATCACCGGCATTTTGGTTCCGAGGTTCCATTATGCTTTATATAGAGATCCCGCCTCGTGTTCACGGGACCATATTAGACTCCGGTAGTGTTCGAGGTTCACTACCGATGCCGTTCCGAGGTTCCGGCATCACGCCTAGGGTATTTTAAATGGGCCAGTGGTTGGTACTTGATTTACAAGATAACACTTTCGTGATATTAACCACCACATCAAATAGTTTTCAAAGAGCGCAAAAGTTTTCGCACGCTCGAATGGGCCACGTTGAATGGTACTCTTGATTTACAAGATAGCACTTTCATATTAACCAATTAATCGAAACAATTTTTCACCGCAGATAAATAGTTTTCGCATCAATTTTCATAGTTGTAATGTAGCTTTCACAGCGTAAATAAGCCAAGACGCTGTAATGGTTTTCATAGCAAAATCGCTTCATAAACAGCATAATCATTATGTACAGATTCATATTTGAGGTATATACACAGACAAATAAATATTTAGAACTTATAAGACTCACTGAGCCCGCTTGCTCCGCTGCTTTTAAATAATTTTTCGTGCAGCGCCGAAGCCAAAAGCACCTTCCAGATCCTCATCCTGCATGTCAGGTCGTGATTATATATACATAAGGTGTAAAGTAAAAGTAGTAAAAGTTAAAATGTGACATTTTGCTATAAATATCTTTGTAAAATACGCATGGCTGGTTTTGAGAAAACAAATGCTGGCGAAAAATTACGTTAAATAATTTTTCAAAGTGTGTGCTAAGCCAAAAGACCTTTCCAGATCCTCGCCCAGATGCTTGTTGTGATTATATAAGATAAGGTGTAAAGTAAAAGTAGTAAAGTTAAATGTGACATTTTGTGATATGTAAATATCTTTCAGAAAATATGCATGCATGGTTTTGAGAAACAGTTATGTATGAAATTATGTCGATTGATTCTTATCTTATATTTTGATGAGGACAAGAGGTCCTTTATGATCAGAGCTGGATTGAAAATATTGGGACTCAGATTTTTATACAGTGATTTTTGTATTTTGGCTTGACCAATCGTGCAAAGCAGTGTCACGATTTTCGTTAAATCTAAATGTGTGATTTGATGTAAAAGTGAAATTTTTATAACCCACGCTTCCAAAGACGCTTCAGCTAGCTTAACCCGCTTACCATGGTAACTTGTCAATCGAGCGAGCTTGGTTGGGAGGTTACTGTGGAGTTGCCGACAGATTCCCTGTCACTAGGAAGGGGGTCTGTCACTAAGAATAATAAAAGTAGGAGTTGAAGCAAACACATCGTCATCAAATACTTAGCCATTAGAGAACACTTTAAGGAAAAGAAAGTGGTCATTGAGCATATTGACACTAAGTTGATGATTGTTGATCCCTTGACTAAAGGCATGCCACCAATGAAGTTCAAGGATCATGTAGACAGAATGAGGAATGTTTCTTCTTTGTAATTGTATATATTGTTGACCAGACCAAAGACATACATATACAAATTTATGACACTATTACCCAAGGACTATTAACTAATCCTCGGCAACGGCGCCATAAAACTTGTTTACCGAACCAAAACACACATATACAAATTTATGACACTATTACCAAAGGACTATTAACTAACTCAAGAATCCAAGGCCATAAAACTTGTAAACCAAACTAAATAACACATACAAATTTATGTCACTGGCTACCAAAAGACTATCACCTAATCTTAAGAATCCGCGCCAAAAACTTGTTGATCTTATACTATATAAACCACCAATCTCTCTTAAAGTAAATCATTTTCAAAGTTTGGTTTGGTCTCGATATTCTCGCAAGTGCACAGTCGACAAGTAATAATAAAACGATTTAAGTCCGTATATCGATCCCACAGATCTCAAGAATTTTAAATCAACCACCCCGACTACTCAATTTCCATACTATTCGACCACAAAATGATATAGGATCCAAAGATTAAGGTGCCGAAAATTAAACGAATAAAAGGAAAGAATCGAACTATCCAACATATCAAAGTTATAAAGAATAAAGAATAATGAATTTCTAATAAAAGAACCGACATCGAATAGTTATCCTCTAGGACAATATCATCGTAAACAAGGATAGTGAACCGCCCATTCCCTTAGTTACCCCGCAAAATTTCTGATTATCTCCCGCTTCAAAATCGTCCAAGGCGCTAGGAAGGTACCGATCTCTCCACACCTAATATTTCATTATCTATCATCCGACCGATTCTCTCGAATACAATGAGATAACTACTTTTAACAGGACTTCCTAATTCGATATTTTTTGCAATACTTCATACCCATTTTATGGACTCCGTAAACCTTACCCTGTTCTGGCCACAAGGATATACAACTTCAAATTGTCTTCCGAAATTAGAATAGATCAACCTTTCCTTGATTAGATCTCGCCTAACACTCTGGATCGCCTCATCTATCCGACCAGGTGAACTTTGCTTGTTTAAATAGATAACTCATTCAACTCGTTTTTGATTTCAAGTGAGAAGAGGATTTATCTAAGTGAACTTACAAAGCTCAAAGATCCCTAATAGCAGGTTAGTATACCTTCAAAGAAATGTACATTACCTCAGGAATGTCTTCCCTGTGTCACCCGCAGGACCTCTCGAAATCGCAAAGAATGACGCAAATCTTAATCTGCATAAGAAATCGATATTCGCATCCCAAGACAATAAACCCAAAACCGGCAATTCATTAACTCGAATTAACAAGTCAGAACAACGGCAGAAAGATAAATTCCGACTCATCAAGTTCACTTAATGGAAGCCGGATTCCTCAATTACCGACTACACCGATACATTCCCTCCATCACAAGAATGACCGCAATTTGAACCGAAACAATCGACCTAAATTTGTCCGAACTTCAAACATTCCGTAGTAATTTGAAAATAACGACTCCCCGCATTCGCCTTCTACCAAACGATAACATCCAGCATCCAAAATACAAATGAAAAAAAAATAAAAATACGAGAACATAATCCGCTTCTAAACGACTGGAATAAAAAATAAAAAGATAAAAAAGAAAAGAAAATAAAGAAAATGAGCTTTCGCCTATCCGCACTCTCGTCAGGCCGCCAAGTCGCTTTCATGAGTCGGGATAGCCGCTGCATTTATAGGTTCCCAATCAGCCCTAATCCCAATGTAAATTACGTGGATTTTAGAGTATCCAGCCCAAGTCACCGTTCGTCGACTTCAATTTCTCGTCGCGACATCATCGATGTCGCGACATCAATTTAGCCGCGACCCTCGCCTTACTCTATGTAGCTCTGATTAGTCGAGTTCTTGATGTCGACATCACATCTACGCGACATCTTCTCACGCCTGTGTTCGATTGTTCTCTCCTCGATGTCGCGGACGCCGATATCTCGTCGCGACCTCGCCATTTCATCCGCAGCCTTCAATCGATGTCTTCTTGATGTCGCGACATCAATCTCTTTGCTGCGCGAATTCTTATCTTATGGAACTGTAGGCTTCAATCGTCGCTTCGATGTCGCGACGCCAATATCTTGTCGCGACATCTCTTCATGTCTCAGCCTGACCGTCGCCTCGATGTCACGACATCGATATCTTGTCGCGACATCACTTCATGAAGCTTCACCCTTCAACTGAGTGCGTCCGTGTCGCTAATTTCGGATCTCATGTCGCCACACGCCTTATGGCTTGCGCCTTCGATGGTTCTCGATGTCGTGGACTTCAAATTTCGTCAGGACATCATCGATGTCGCGACATCAACCGAAAGTGCCCTCAGTATTAATCGTCGCTTTTCGATCACGACTTCACTCTCACGTCGCGACACAACCATTTCCCCTGCGCCTTTCAAGAGCGCCCCAAAATGCGGACTTCATTATTTGTTATCCATGTTTTACCTAAATCATCTTTTCCTTCACTTCGATGTCGCGACCTCATGACTGGATCAGGTAAACCCCCAAAACTCGCATCAATGACTCACCCATTCTTTTCATTTCGCCCGCCATTCGACCCGCACCTTCCCTCCCACTTATTGTCGTATTTTCACTTTCTTCTCTCTTCCCGCTAATAAAATTTGGTGAGTTTCTTCATATTTCTCAGATATTAATTATTCATTTCTAGATGAAAACGAACAAAACGGACTAAAAAATGATGACTTTTAAGCTCATCAAACTCCCCAAACTTAAAATTTCATTTGTCCTCAAGCAAAGAAAAGAAAAAGAATTGTTCGTCCTCAAACAAGAAGGACATTTTTCTGCTGTTTTTTCATCCTTTATCTGCTCTACCTTTCTAATCTGTGAACCAAAAGATACGCCGTTAATTCAAGCTCAGCTTAGAGATGAAAGAATAAAGCATGGTATACTTTTATTTCAAAATTTCTTGATAAACTAATGTATTTACACAGTTTATTTATCAAGTCTTTCTCTCTGTGTGTGTGCAGGTCAGCAATCCTTCTCAACTTCTTCTTAGTTTTAGTAAATCTTCTGGGAGTTTTCTTAAATTGTTTATTCAAGTCCCATATGCTTGTTTTTCATATCGATTCACTAATGTAGGTGATTCCAACCTTCAAAATCAATCAGGTCTTTGGTTTGTAATGTTAGGCTTCGGGTAAAAGGGTAGGATGAATGGAATTTTAGTTGAGATTACCCAAACTCTTTTTCTTTTCTCCCCAACTGCTATTTCCTCCTTAAAAAAAACCTCCCAAACTTTATGTTTGGGATTCTACCTTGAATTTCTTCTTTTCAAAGTTGTATGCTCCCAATTCCCTCTCAGAATTCGATTAGAATTTTCCTTCTAATCGCCTCAGTAATTATACTATGTTTTGCCTTTAGGCTTTCTAACACTCTTAGCGTCCAAGTTGCACTGATACCAGATGGTATTAGGGTACTAGGTGTCAAAACACCCCTAAGAACTTCAATTGTTCAAGAGAGTTAGCCACAAGACAAAACTATTCTTTTTAGCTTTCTTTCCTTTTGTATTTTCCCGTTCATCTCTCCTCCTTCACCTTCTCTCGTACATCTCTTTGCCTTTCCCCAATCAAACTCCCCCCAAACTTCATCTCTTCCTCTTTTGAGTTCTTGGTCATCATAGGTTCTTTAATGAAGTTTAGTGATAAAGGATGGCTCGGGCTTTTCATCGCTTATTTCAAGGCATGAATATCACAATAAATTCGTGACTACAGATGCAAAAGCATATACATAGCGTACCGGAAAAGCTCAAACTGCTCAATAATGGTCAGACATTTTTGCCTGGGTTGTTTCAACCAGATTTCGCCAATCAATATTCAAACAAGTTCTAGGACTGTGATTACAAATTCGAATTCCCGTAAATTTTTCCTAATTTCACTAAAGTTTCAAGGGTGCTGGCTGACCGAGGTGTAATATTTTCCCTTCTCAAGACTTGTGTTTATTCACCGCCTATCATATTATTTACCTAAGTACTTTGTTATATCGTATTCAACCAATTTCTCGAAGTTTTTCAACCCAAACCGAACTGACTCCAAACAAAGACATACTCTTAGTTCCAGTTTCATCATTCATGTTCTCCATTCTTTTCAGATAAATTGAATAGAACATAAATGTTATTTTGATTCTAACAGAAAATAAACTAGTACAGAAACACAATCCACACATCATGATCAAATCCACCTGTCAATCAACGTAATTTTATTCAAACATCAAAAGGACTTCAATATTGTTCGAGTCGCTTCAATTACAAACATTTTTCACTAAGTTCATCCCCGCTCTAAAATCCTATCTTTTCTTAAGTTTGCATCCCCCGTCTCAAAATTTGGTTCTCCGTAATCTTGAGCTCCTAATGAGCGATTCGCCATTAACAAGGTCGTGGCAACAAATTGGGCCATTTTCACCTTTTTCTTGGAGTTTTCGCCGATGGATTCTAACTAATCCATATTCCCTTCCCATCCACATTTTCTGGTGTGAAAACAATGTTTTATGGAACATGTGAGGAATTGGTTTGTTTTCCGACTCCACTTATTCCATAAAAAGCAGCGAATTCTATCCTTCGACTCTTCCTTCACTCTCATTCTCCCTTTCCTTCATTATTTCGCTTGTTTCTAATTCCTTGCTCTCCATCCTTTTATGTTGAGTCGCGCTTCCTGAAGAATAAAGTCATTTATAATTTCCTTCAATTTTCTATGGGAGGATTAAATGAGATTCATCGATTCGTCCCTTCTTATATTTTCAACCCAGATTTTGGCTTTTTCTAGAGAATTTGGATCGTTCTCTTGAATCTCTTAATTCTCCTCCGATTATGCTGTTTGAAAACTGAGAATATTCCACAAATTGATTAGATCAAGAGATGGATTTCTGTTTCAGATGATACTATTTATTATCGCATAAATTGAAAATTGGGGTGAATCAGTTCCACGGACCTTGAATGAAACTAGACATCGGGTTTAATGTTTTGACATCGTCACAGTTAACACACAACTAACGGGCACAAGTTCATATTAGCTACCGGAAGTTACGCGATTCCGGGTTTCTAAGTTATGACAGAGAGTGTTCTTTATTTTTAAGTATGACTAAATTTCATCAATTTGGCTTTCTTTTTCCACTTATTATTCTTCATTCTCTCACATCCTCGGGTCAACCCTTCGAACCCGTGTTATGTCTCAAAACAAGAAACAATCCAACTTAGTAATATCACGCTTGTTCAATGTCACCAAAACAACCACAACTCAATTTATTTTTATCATGCAGAAATCGACAATTTCTATTATTTCTCATATTCACGCTAAGCATTTCATGCAAGATAAAAATAAATTCCCCAAACTTGCAATCGCTATCAAATATAAACTCTAAATTATTTCAACTCAAATGCAATAAAAGATAGGAGAAAGGAATGAGAGAGACTCTTTTATTCCAAATATGTTATATCACCGTCCCGAATGTGATTTTAGATTCTTCTTCTCAGGCAATCTTCATTCTTTCAATAACTCGCTTCGTTTTTAGCTTTTAGTCGACTTCCTTTCATTCAACCAATGCAACATTGCATCCAGCTTTGGGCCTCTATGGTCACAATTTGTCCATCACATCTCTTTGCTCTCTTCGCCTCCGCCATTTCTTCCCGAAATTTCAAATGAGCTAATGTTGTATTCAAGAAGATCTTTCCTATCTCAGATACTTGTTCTCACTTTCCCCATGTTTGAATTAGTAATTTCCTCTTGTCCGTAAGGAAGGGATGGAGTAAAGAATTTGGCCGAATAGTTTTTCCTCATTAGCTCCTTCCATGTGTTAACAGATTCATATGGTGTGGAGTTAAACCATGTCATGTACTCCATATCTCGTAAAGAGAATGGGAATAACTTCACACTGAATAACTTCTGGCTCCACACCATTCAACTTAACAGTATTAGCTATCCTGAGGAATCTTCCCAAGTGCTCGCTTGATTCTTCGTGAGGATGACCAGAAAACCGATGTCGCTGGATCCATGGTTATCGCGCCGGTCTCGAGTTCAAAATTATTAGCATTGATCGCTGTCCTGCTCTATTGCTAAATATTTATCATGATGAATGAATTCCATAAATTTCCATAGTGTCATGCTCTCGCGGTCTCACACGCAGACATTCCCTCGCTGGCTACAACCGGCTCAATCCTTTATCCGGCCATGGTCATGAGTCGCCTTCTCTTCCCGAGTCCAAAGTACACTCGCATCCATGTGGGGATTAGCCTAATCAACAAACATTTTCAATATGGGTTGTTAAGGGTCAGTGGCTACAAGAGTCACTGCTTGGAACGCTATTTTTGTTCTTTTTTTCTTTTTTTTTTTTAAAAAAATGTCCAAAGACATACATATACAAATTTATGACACTATTACCCAAGGACTATTAACTAACCACTTAATCCGCGCCATAAAACTGTCGACCGCATCAAAGACATACATATACAAATTTATAATATTACCCAAGGACTATTAACTAATCCCGACAATCCACGCTTATAAAACTTGCTTACCGAACCAAAACACATATACAAATTTATGACACTATTACCAAAGGACTATTAACTAACCACAGAATCCACGCCATAAAACTTGTAAACCAAACTAATAACATACAAATTTACGCTTCACTATTACCAAAAGACTATCACCTAATCCCTAAGAATGGCGCCAAAAAAACTTTGGCTGATCTTATACTATATAAACCAACAATCTCTAGTACATCATTTTCAAAGTTTGGTTTTGGTCCGATATTCCGCATGCATAGTCTATTAAGTAATATAATGGATTTAAGTCCGACATCGATCCCTAATAGTATAGATCTCAAGAATTTTAACTAACTACCCTCGACTACTCAATTTCCATACTATTTACCACAAATGATAATAGGTCCAAAGATTAAGGTGCCGGAAAATTAAACGAACAAAAGGAAAATAATCGAACTATCCAACATACCGAAAGATAAAGAATAAAGAATAATGAATTTCTAATAAAAGAACCAATGATCAATAGTTATCCCCGTGAGGACACATCAATAGAAACAAAGGATAAGTGAACTATCGATTCCTGTAGTTACTCCTGATAAAATTTCTTGATTATCTCCGCTTCAAAATCGTCCATGCTGTAGTACCGGATCTCTCCACATTCCACATTTCATTATCTAATATCCGACCTCGATTCTCTCGAATACGTGGAATGAGATAACCACTTTTACCAGGACTTCCTAATTCGATATTTTTCGCACACCATACCCATTTTGACCGTAAACCCAGTCCTGCCATCTAGCCACAAGGATATACAACTTCCAAATCAAGCCTCTCGAAATTAGAATGCATCAACCTTCCTCTTGATTGCATCTCAAATTAACACTGATTGGCCTCACTATCCAAATCAGGTGAACTCTTTCGTTGTTTAAATAGATAACTCATTCAACTCGTTCTTGATTTCAAGTGAGAAGAGGATTTATCTAAGGAACTTTACAAAGCTCAAAAG
Source organism: Tetrastigma voinierianum (assembly GCA_016808115.1). Classification (NCBI taxonomy): domain Eukaryota; kingdom Viridiplantae; phylum Streptophyta; class Magnoliopsida; order Vitales; family Vitaceae; genus Tetrastigma; species Tetrastigma voinierianum. Next base: position 269,438 of record JAEQBH010001693.1, read on the forward strand.
ATCCCTAATAAAGAGGTGTTAGTATACCTTCAAAGAAATGTACATTACTCGTAGAATGCCTTCCACTACCGAGGACCTCCTCAAATCGTGAGCAATGACACAAATCTTAACTAGGTATAAGAAACCGATATATCTGATCCCAAGACAATAAACCTAAAACCGTAAGTAAATTCATTAACCGAAATTAACAAGTCAGAAACAACTTACAGAAAGATAAATTATGACTATCAAGTTCACTTAATGTAGCCGATTCTCACTATCAATTACACGATACAAAGATTCCTTCGACAAGAATGACCGCACTTGAAACCAAACAATCGAATTCCGTAAATTTGTCCGAACTTCAAACATTCTAGGTAGTAATTTGAGCAATCGACCGCATCTCAAATTTTCACCAAACGATAACATCCATCCGTAAAATACAAATAAAAAAATAAAAATAATGAGAACATAATCGCCTAAAACGACTCCGAAATAAAAAATAAAAGATAAAAAGAAAAGAAAATAAAGAAAATGAGTTTCGCCTATCCACACCTCCTCGTTCGCGGGCCGCCAAGCCGCTTCATGAGTCGGATAGCCGCGTATTATAGGGTTCCCAATCAGCCCTAATCCCAATGTAGCCATTGTGGATTTTAGAGCATCCGTGCCCGTCATCGCTCGTCGCGACTTCAGCTTCCTTGTCGCGATCATCGATGTCGCTGACATCAATTTCACGCCGCAATCCCGCCATTTCTATGTAGCCTTGATTTGTCATTCTTGGCGCGACATCACCATCTTGTCGCGACATCTTCTCACGCTCGTGTTTCGATTGTTCTCTCCTAATGTCGTGACGTCGATATCTTGTCGCGAATTCTCACTTTATTTCATCCGCAGCCTTCAATCGATGTCTTCTGGATGTCGCGATATCACCCTTTGTCGCTTAATTTCATCTTATGGAACTGTGAGGCTTAATCACCGCTTTTGATGTCGCTGACGCCAAGATCTGTCACATCTCTTCATGTCTTTGCAACTGATTCGGCAGCCTCGATGTCACGACATCGATATCTCGCCGCGACCTCACTCTTTTTTATGAAGCTTTCACCAATCGGAGCAGTTCGGTGTCGCTGATTTCGATTCATGTCGCGAAGACGCCTTATGGTCATAAATTTTCGATGGTTCTTGATGTCGCGATTCGCCTCTCTGCTGCGACATCATCGGCGTCGCGACATCAACTCATGTCGCGACATCAACCGAGTTCTCTCAGGGCTTAACCGGTTGCTCTCGATGTCACGACTTCACTCACGCCGACGCCGCCTCATTTCCTTGCAGCCTTTCTCAAGAGCGGGCCCCAAGTCGTGACCTCACATTTTGTTATCCATGTCGCGACCCGAATCGCCTTTCCTTCAATTTCCTGATGTCGCGACCTCATGACTGAACTGTGTAACCCCAAAACTGCATCAATGACTCACCACTCTTTTCATTTCGCTCTCGCCATTCGACCGCACCTTCCTCCACTTATTTATTTTTCTACTTTTCTCTCTTCCCGCTAATAAAAATTTGGTGAGTTTCTTCATATTTCTGTATATTAATTATTCATTTCTAGATGAAAATCGAACAGAAAAATGGACTAAAAATAGATGACTTTTAAGCTCATCATATATACATTCATTTTATGAAATTTTTATGCATTCAATTATTTTCTCATTTTCATGTGCACTTTAATTCATTTGAGAAAATATATTTCATTTGGACCTAAAATAAACTGTAAGACCCGAGAAATTCCAATTTCTGGAAAAAGGGTAAAATCGTACTCGACACAAAATCGTACTCTGCTAAAAATCCGAATTTATTCTCTAGATCTCAGATGACAAACGATTACACCGCTGAATCGCTTCACGAAATCTAGTTACCACGTAAAATTTCGTAGAATTCCGAGATAGTCGGAAGCTGGCGACGCCGGCGTAAAGATCGCGTCGGAAGCCGTAAAACGTACATTTCTGATGCGAATAAAGTCACATATAACAAGTACCATGCCATATGGTATGAGTAGAGAAATGATAAATGACTCACGAGATAGTGCCGAATGTCAAACCGGGAAAGAAGGACATAAACGCCATTTGAATTGCTTGCTAGAAAGACAAAATAGTCAATAGTTGTCTTCCCCAAATGTTAAAAAGCCAAAACAAACCGTGTGAGGGGAGAAGGGACTTCTAGTGGCTGAAATTTCAAATTTTAGAGTGAGAAGGTTAGACTTCTCTCTAAGATACCGGGAGATCCGACCGCTCTACAGCCTTTCGACAAGAAGGAAGTCAGCTCTTACGCGGAGGGCTTCGTGAAAACAGATTTAGAGTTTCCTCAAACTCCGAGAGGTAGGGGTTTCTCCCTACTTGGGTTTTATTCTTTGTTTAAGAGTTATGTTAATGCTCGAGTTTGAACAGGCCGTGAGGCTTGATCGGTTCCAAATTCGAACCGGTGGTGTTAGATTTTTGAAACCCATGTGGAGGTCCGTGACCGCCCACTCGCTGATTCGGGGCTGGGTTATTATCGGAATCATGTGTCGCGCATGCCTTGATGTGAAAAAGGCCGGGAATGGTCGTGAAATTCGGGTTCACAAAGTGAACCGACGATTAGTGATTTTCCGAGAATAATAACCGAGGGTTTCACTATTCCCGAGAATAATGTTCACAAAATAAATTTTGTGAATTAATGTGTTTGGTCGAGTAATTCAAGTAGAATTGCTCGTGTTTGATCATCAGCCCACGTGAGTTAATTTTGATGTGATGAAATGAGAAATTACATAACATGATTGTGTGATTTAATTCTTATGTGAATATATGCATGTTTATATATTTGCATGTGTTATGGGACCGTAATGTAATCAGATTTACGTGATTCCATATGCACCTTATCACCCTAGGATGATAGAGTGAGTGCACATGAGGTGAGTCTGTGAGAGAATGGTTTCTGGGAGGGTTGCCTAAAAACTAATAATGACTCCGAGGGTAGTCCATACTAAAATATCAATCGTCGGAGACTCGCTCCGATTGATATACATCTGAGGGTAGTCCATAACAATATCAATCGTCTGAGACGAACCCAATCGATATATACACATCTGGGAGGGTCATTCCACCAACAACAAATATAGTAATTCTCATACGAGGCTTGAAGTAGTGAGGGAGTCTGTGAGGACTCTGAGGACTCTGCACGAGATGATGAGTTGATATTCGAGTAAAGATTCATGCATTTGCTTGAATGTGTGTGTTTATTTTGGAACACCGTGACCGCACTTGGGGTGGGAGAGTAGCCCACTTGGGCGATTCCACTATCAGCATTAGCTCACCTCTGTCGAGGGATATTATTTACAGCACAGGAGCGTGCGAGGGGATCTATTGGCCCTAGAGACTGAGGATTAGAAGAAAGCCGGGTTGTGGCTTTGATCATTTTAAACATGCTGTATTAAATCTCTATAATTTTAATATATGTGTTGTATAAGAGTAAAAAACATTTGAACTCTGTAACTATCGATATAGTTGGTATATTGTTATGAGTATCATGATGGGCCAAGGACCGTTTTTTACCATGTGATGGATATATCAGACTGACGGGGACAAGTTTTACGTAGTGTGTTGTATCGTAGAGCTCCCCCGTGACAAAGGAGACTCTGCCCGATTTATGAGGTGGAGCCTGCACCTCGACATCCACAGATTCCGCTAAATACTTAGGCCAACTAGAATTTCTAATTAGCGCCACATAAACATAGGGTTTATTCATTAAGTTTTCGTTACCACATTAAGCACTTAAGAAGCAAAATGCATTGTGATACATAGTTGATAATACTCATGATTGAAGGACCTATCCCTCCTATTCATGTATTTTGTTACTCAAAGATTTTGATTAACATTTGCACTAAATGGGAAAATGTAATGTTTGAATGTTCAAACATTTAAATTTGTGGTGCAAACGTTGCATCCACTAGTGAAAATATATGATGATAATGGTTAAGACATCATTTCGTTCATGAAAGGATATGGCTTTTAATGGGAGAACCACTATATTAATGGGTCCCCTCTTACTGTTCTCTCAATGAGAAAATTCATTCATTCAGAATACCATCAATATTGAGAGAGTAAAGTAAGGAAAAATCAGAAAGAGTTTTGTGGTCCTGTTTACTGAATTTCGAAAATCAATGGTTGAAGGTATGTCTAGATGACGGTTTTATTCATTTCATGTTTTCATGTTAGAAACATGCTTAGGTTAATGTTTATACTAACAATAGGTTGATAGCCTTAGAAATTTTTACAGTTTTTTAGAAGAATTTTATATTGAATAAAAAAAAAGAATCTTATATTTTTAGGTTTCTTTTCAAGTATTTTGATAAATCTTATATTCCATTTATGTTATATTTTATGATTTTTATTAATAATAATGAATTTATTTATATTATCACTAAATCTTATATTATATTTTTTTTGAAAGTCAAACACTTTAGTTACAATATAGTAAACTGTTCTCACTAGGACTCAAACCCGGGACCCACCTCTTTCCTATGCCCTTACTTTTTGAAACTTTAAACACTCTACCACATGAACTAGAGGTAATGGGCAAATCTTATATTAAATTAAAATTTTAATTGTAACTATTTTTTTTAATAATTTTTGTTATTTTTTTATATTATATTTTACAATTTTTATTAATAAAAAGTTAGAGAAAATTATGGATTTTTTGGATAACATTAAATATATTAATTTTATTTTTATATTTTAAATGTTACATATTTTAAAAATAGGAAATTACAATTTTAATTTCTATTCGATTTTTAAATCGAATAGAATCCAACCTATTTAAATTACTTTAATTGGTTATTTAATTTTTATATTTTTGAAATATTAAAAATGTGAATTTATTCAAGAGATGCTGAAATAATAATAATAATAATAATAATAATAATAATAATAATAATCATCATCATCATCAAAATATAATAATATTTTTTAACAATCAAAATGACATGTTACACAACAAAGCTCAATAAACACCCCCCACAAAGCCGTTTTTTCACTCTTCCTATAAGGATTGAACTATATAGTAATATTCTAATTATATTCAAGTAACAACAAATTTTAGCTAACATTAAAAACTGAGTTTGAACTTAATGTAACACCCTTAAAACATTAATATAACATGAGTATAACATTAATGCAGCAAGGTTATCTTTAATGTAGCACCCGATTTCCAGATTTAACTATACATAAAAGAATCCAACTTTATTTCCATTAACCTCACAAATACATTTTTCATTCATATTTCAATGTCGATTTTCCTTTCGAAATGAGTTGTTAACCAATAAATCACCATTTTTACCCACAACTTCAATAAGCACCACACAAGATTCAAAAATGCCCAATCCATCTTTCAATTTTGATGGAAAAACAATGAAATGAGCATAGCCACTTACCAAAAAAACAATTTTGTATGATTTCTTCTCTTCAAAGAAAATGGGAGTTGTCAAAGATGTGATTTTTAGGGTTTGTGAGCAACCCCTTCTTTTCATACACATACAAGACCGGAAATGCTAATTGTAGAAACAACCAAGAGAGAATTTGAGGAAAGAATTCCTTATATATTTTTTCATTGAATTAACATGTATATATATACAAGAGGGATAGTCTATATTTCCTAATATGTTACAACTCTACATGTTAGGGCTCCTAACTAGTTACAACTCTATATCTAAAGTTTCCTAACTCGTTCCAACTCTATATGTTAACACTCCCCCTCAAGTTGGAGCATAGATGTCAATTATGCTCAACTTGTTACATAAATAGCTAACCCAATCCCCACTTAAAGCCTTTGTGAAAATATCACCCACCTGTTCTCCTGTCTTCACATATCTTGTAGAAATAAAAACGAGTTGCATTTTCTCACGAACGAAGTGGCAATCAATCTCAATATGCTTAGTTCGTTCATGGAATACAGGATTCGAGGCAATATGAAGGGCGTACTCGTTACCACACCGTAGTGTTTGCTGGACCATTGTATTTTAATGTCGACTTCCATCAAGACACTTGAAGCCACATGATTTCACACACGGACTGTGCCATTGCTCTATATTCTGACTCTGCACTTGAATGGGAAACAACCCCTTGCTTCTTACTCTTCCATGAGACTAGATTTCCACCAACAAAAACATAGTAACCATATATGGATCTTCCATCTTCCTTTAACTCTGCCCAATCAGCATCTATGAAGCACTCAACCCTATTATGCCCATGATTACTATATAGAATACCTCGTCTCCCAGCTCCTTTCAAGTAACATAGAATATGTTCTATAGCTGCCCAATTTTCAACGTTGGGAAGACATTTGTGATCGACTTACAACACCGACTAAGTGTCTACTATTTCCAGTAGTTTCATCAGATGGTAGTTCGCCTTCCCAACTACTCTATATCTCTCAAATTTCCTCTCTTTCAAATGGGTAAATCGCTTCTAGTAAGGTGAACGCCGGGCTTCATGGAACTATACACCACCCCAATTTTCCGCCTCGTGACAATAAATCAAGCACATATTTCATTTGAAATAAGAAGATTCCATGTTTACTCCACATAACTTCAACGCCTAAGAAATATCTAAGCATCCCTAAGTCCTTTATATGAAACTGGCCGTGAAGAAAGGACTTAAGGGATGAGATTCTTGTAGAGTCAATCCCAGTGGTAACAATATCATCCACATACACCACCAACAAAATGATACCTGAACTGGAGTTCTGATAGAAGACGGAATGGTCAAATTTACTCTTTTGCAAGCCAAATTTCTCAACTACTTGGCTAAATTTACCAAACCAAGCACAGGGACTTTGCTTTAAGCCATATAACGAATTTTGAAGGCAACAAACCTTCCCAATCTCCCCTTGAGCAACAAACCTTGGAGATTGCTCCATATATACCTCATCCTGAAGATCGCCATGAAGAAAGGCGTTCTTAATATCAAGTTGATGAAGATCCCAATTATGAGTGGCAGCTAGGGAAAGAAAAAACCGAACATATGTCATCTTAGCAACGAGGGAAAAGGTATCGGAATAGTCCATACCATAGGTCTAAGCGTTCCCTTTAGCCACAAGTCGTGCTTTCAATCAGATAACTGAACCATCCGGATTAACTTTGATTGCAAAGACCCAGCAACATCCAATGACTTTCTTCCTAGTAGGTAACTGTACCAAGTTCCAAGTACCATTCCCATTAAGAGCATCCATCTTCTCTATCATAAGGGTGAGACAAGGCTTCCTGAAAAGTGTTAGGCAACGAAATTAGAGTCCAAAGAAGCAATAAAGGAACATGACTGAGAAGACAACTGGTTATAGGTGAAAAATGATAAATCAGGATGAACACAATCGACACCACCCTTTTACGAATAAGAATAGGAGATCATCATCAAGAATCGATATGATGTCAAGCAATTATGGAGGACCCGTAGACTGTGTCTACAACGTGCACTCTGGGTTATAGAGCTTTATTTGGAGCAGTGGATAGGAGGGGCCAAGAGGCACATATACACTAGCAGTGCTCGTCCGCTCCCTTAACTGTGGGGTCGAGGTGAAGAGAAAGAGACATTTCAAAACTTGATATCGGAACCAGCACCAACGAAGACTATAAAGAACACCGATACCCCTTTCCGAACCCTGAATAATTCAGAGAAAGATACATTTTAAAGATTTATGGTCAAGTTTAGATATCTGAGGATGAACATCTCGAACAAAACAGGTACATCCAAAAACGCGAGGCTCAATAGGGAATAGAGGTTTACTTGGGAAAGGATGTGACAATGCAGTGTCCCAATTCAAGACCGATAGCATCCTATTAATCAAAAGCAAGAGTGTTCAACATCTACCAGAAATGCTCGGGGGGGCGCATGCATCTGAAATAGAGCTCTAGCAATTTCAAGGAGGTGTCTATTCTTCCTCTTAGCAACTCCATTATGAGCAGGAGTGTCAACACAAGAAGTTTGATGAAAGATGCCATTTTGAAGCATGAAGGATTCAAATTATTCTGAAACATATTCTTTTGCATTATCACTTCTCAGATGTTGAACAGAAACATGAAATTGAGTATGAATCTCAACACAAAAGGCACGAAAATGAGAAAATAACTCATAGTGGTTTTTCATTAAATATAACCAAGTGGTTCATGAATAATCATCAACAAAAGTGACAAACTATCGAAACTCCGTTGGGGACACAACTAGGGATGGACCCCACACATCTGAATGGACTAACTCAAAAAGAGCACTAGCTCGTTTATTGACTCTAAGACTATAACTAAGGCGATGATGTTATGAAAATTGACAAGACTCACAATCTAAGGATAGCAGACTCAAAAACTGAGGGCACAATTTCTTTAATAATGGAAGCGAAGAATGACCCAATTGACAATGTGTCTCAAATGATGTAGTGACTCCAGAACAAGCAATAGGTTTTGGGACTGCAGGATCAAGGATGTATAAACCCCGCACTCACTCGCCTACCAATAAATCTATTTCACAAGTAAGATCTCGAAAGAGACGTACTAGGAAAGAATGAGATAACACTTAAGCGCTGAAAGAACTTGCTAACGTGCATCAAATTAAAAGAGAAAATTTGGTAAACTCAAGACTAATGTCAAAGGAATATGGAGTGGGCACACCAGGTTCAATCTAAGAACACAGCTGACTGATCCATTTTCCGCAGTGACAAAGGAAGGTGAAGGTCAGGACGAAGGCAGAGAAAAGACTAGAGTTACCTATCATGTGATTTGTGGCTCTAGAGTCAATGGCCCATTCCGAAGATGAAGAAGATACAAGGCATTTATTTGGGTTACTTGACTTAGCAATAGCAGTAATCGGAGTAGATGGAGATCTCAATGAGTCCTGATATAATTGGAAATTGGCTAATTCCACTGCTAAGAACTGAACTGATTGATTGGATGCCTCAATAGTAGAAGCTATATGAGCAAACTGAAATTTCTGATTTCAATTATGTTGTTTCTTACAATCCCGTATCACATGGCTAGGATTATGGCAGTAATAACAAACAACACCTTTAGAACCAGGCCCTCTAGTGTTACCACTTGGGCCATTGTTTCTATTTCGTTGCCTGTCTGACTTAATGGTCTGTCCAACAAGAGCACTGCTTGTCTGGGCAAATACAATGGTAGGTCAAGAGACAAAAGAGGATGATACCTCGCTAAGAATTCAAGTAAAGGCCTCCGGAGAGATGATGAATGACCTGACATTACGAGCCTTAGCCGACCATATCAAGCAAGAGCAACAAGAAATCCCACAACTGCCATCTATTCTCGTTGACGTTTCCGAACTTTGACATCTGGACTAAAGGGCATAAGCATATTAAGCTCTCCATATATCTTTTTATAGTCCATAAAAAAATTTGTGAGAGACTGATCCTGTTTCTCTAATCGATATAATGCTTTACACACATCAAATATACGAGAAACATTCCCCTTCTCATAAAACACAAACTCTAAATAATCCATTACCTCTTTAACAAATTCATAGTGATTAACGAGGCCCAGTACCTTGCTATCGATGGAATTACGGATTTGGATGAACAGACGACCATCCTCCTCCATCCATTACTCTTTCGAATCATCGGTTGGCGGATCCCGTGACACCCGAACTTCTGGTGTGACGCCTCAAATCCCGGGGTGTCTCGTTGACAACCCGTCAACCTACGGAATGCCTGTGTCTCATATCATGAGACTCAAACATGAGTAAAAATGGCCACTTGGGCCCATACCTCAATACTCATCAAGAATACATCAACTATATAACAATAGTTCAAGAGTTATTACATTACTCTTAACCAAAACATATATCAAAATTTCTACAGCTTAATACATGTTATACAAAACGAATACCAAAGCCAATCCGACTTTCTAAAACGTAGCTCTAGTGAGCATCGTCCTCCCCCAGACACTCCTCGCACCGAAATAATGATCCTCGACAGAGCAATGCCCAAAGAGGAATATTTCACATGGGTTACTTCCCACCTAAGTGCACACGCCATGGCAACCAACCGTCTAAAGCAAATACATGATCCTACTTGAATGTCTACATGCCCAATCCCATGTCTCGAGTCCTCATCGACTCCCTCACACATTCCTAAGCCAAATGCGAGAAAAACATCGTTTTCAAAACAAAAGATTTTTGTTCTTGAAAACACACTACCGAGTTTTGGTAAATATATTGGACTACCCTCCGAGGCGAATTACTGGATAATTTTTCCGAAACAGTCATGGGTCAGCCTCCGAGATGAACTGTTGGACCACTCACCAAGGCAATTCTTCGGAAAATCTTCCTTGAAATTCCTTTCACAACAATTTTCACTTTTCTTTTCATTTTCGTGTCATGCACTCACACCTATCATTCCTGTGGTGCCTCTAAGGCATATGGAACGATTATGCTATTTCCAAACAATTGATGCTAATATATTTTACATGTATATATTAACAAAATTAATTCACATACTAATTCACATAATTCATGTTATTCAATTCACAATCAATAACACCAAAATTAGCTATATAGAGCTTTACGAAATAACTAAGCAATTTATTTGAATTCACCACAACACAAAATCATACAAATAAATCACGTGAATGCTGGAATCCTAGCACGACATCGTTTCAATGTACCATTGCGGATTTTCACTAATCCCAATCGCTGAACTGAAACACACCACTGCCTCTGGCTCATAACATTCCCATCCACATCCATGGCTCTACCAAAGAATAAAAAGCAAGTAGGAAAGATCCTCACTTTGAGTTTGCCGAAACTCCACAAAATCGATGCCCACGTAGCCCTCACTGCGTAGATAGTTTCGCTTCGTCCGAAGAGAACCGACGGCCTAAAGTCAAACTAGAGAGAAGTCACTCTTTCTCTCTAAAACTACTGTACCGCTTTTTCTTCAAATCGAGAAGATGAAGACTATTCTTCTCTTTTGTCTTATTCACTTATTCTTTTACTAAATCCCCATTCGCCCTTAGTTTTGATTTTTGACACATGACTTAATCTAAACCATTCATCTCCATCATCTCACTAATCATGCAACATGTGTCACATGTGTACATGTAGTAGGTGACTTTTGTCACATCACATGTCTTTCACAAGCCGACATACGACACCCGACACCCGGTGCCTCGAAAAACGTGAAATTTCGACTGTCTCGGAATTCGACGAAATTCCGACGCGGGTAGCCGATTACGAGACGATTCCAATCCAGAAGTCCGTTCCGTCATCCGAGATCTAGAAAATTTTCGGATTTTGACTGAAATTACCATTTTATCATTTTTAAGAAAATTAGAATTTTCTCGGGTTTTACATTCTCCCTTCCTTAAAAAGAATTTCGTCCCGAAATTCTATACAATCACAACAAATCACATGCATATGCAACGTGCACTATACCATGCATGTAAACTAGTCATTTAAGTATTAAACGAATAAACCACGTACCTTCATCCCTAAACAAGAAGGGATAGGTGGCCCGCATCGTGTCCTCGTGCTCCCACGTTGACTCCTCCACTCCTGTCGCCATACCCTCACTAGCCCTCACTCTTCCGCCTTGCATCCTCGTAACCCGGACCTCAAGATCCATAATGCACACTGGTCCCTCCTCGAAGGTCCCCTCCGTGTCAACCTCAATATCTCCCCAATCCACTACATGAAATGTGGATTCGGGCTGCACTCCTGAGCATGCAGACGTGAATACCTCACTGACACCCGATACGCTCGGCAGAACTCGAACCTAAGACGCCTATAGTTGCCTACCCTCTCGAGTATCCTCGAAGGGTCCAATGAATTTTATGATAGCTTCCGCGGCCGTCGAACCCGACCACCCTTTCTTAGGCATCACCTCAAGAAGACATGATCTCCAACCTCGAACCTATGGGTCGACGCCGTACACGCATAGCCTTCCGCCGCCTGTTCAGAAGACGCCGTCACGGGGCTCGTCTTCCCAGGTGTCTCTAATTAGGATCAGACTAGTGATGGAGCTCTCCCACCCTGGTCCAACATATTCTGATTCCCAGACACCTCCCATACAATGCCCTCATATGGCGCCCATCCGTATACTCGCCCTCGATAATCGTTGTTGTAGCTAATTCCACTCGCGGCAAATGCTCATCCACCTACCCTTATGATCCAAGACGCATGCTCACAAAGATGTCCTTCTAATCTCGTATGGTCCCTCTCCGACCGACCATATGTCCAGGTGGAAAGCGACTCCATGGGTAATGTGTGCCCATAGCTTTATCAAACTTTTCCAAAGTGTCAACTTTTGGTCTCTATCCGACACTACGGATACCGATACTCCATGTAAATACCATCTCGAATGTACAACCTGTAATCTCTCCAATGTGAAGGTCATCCGCATGGCTAGAAAAATGTGCCGACTCATGAGCCTACCACCATCACCCATACAAAGATCATGTCCTTGAGGTGTCCGTGGCAAGTGGGTCATAAACCATCGGACAAGCCACCTCCACTCAACCACCTCCAACGGGCCGGCAATTCGGCTGGGCTTCAGGTTCGGCCTTAACTCGACACGTGAGACATAGTCAACAAAGTCCCCACGTGTCTCTTCATCTCGCTCCAAGAGGGGTAATCGGCGACGAAGATCCCGTACATCTCGTGCCAATTCGGATGCACAACAAATCAAGAGCAAAGGAAACCCCGAGGAATCTCCTAAAATCTATTAACTGGGAACCACCACCCGGCCCTCTTATACCGAAGACTACCATCTCAAGGCAATTCGGGCCCAGCCCACGCCACCTTTTCCCCGACTGCACTGGTCCCCGATGGACATTATCTCGCCTGCCCTAGGACTCGATCATTCGCTTCAACAAAGACAAGGTAGCTACTAAACTCCCCAACGCACTTTACCAAGCCCCCGGGCATCGTAAAATTTCAAACCGTCCCACGCCCGCTGCATCCTCCACTCCCGGAAGTTACATTAGCCAATGCTCCCGTGACTTCCAACTCAGTGCATCAGCCACCACATTTTGCCTACTGTGGATGGTAATGCAAAGTGAAGTCATAATCCTCTAGGAACTCCATCCATCTGCGTTGCCTCATATTTAGGTCCCGCTGCATGAAAATATACTTCAGACTTTTGTGGTCCGAGTACATCTTGAACTGTTCGCCATATAAATAGTGGCGCCAAATCTTCAAGGTGAAGACTACGGCCGCTAACTTCATGTCGTGTGTGGGGTAATTCTGCTCATGATTCTTCAACTGACGGGAACCATAAGCTACTACCCTCCCGATCAGATCAAACACATCCCACTTCTACTCTCAAGGCATCACAATGACACTCAGGTACCCCTCGTCTCCCGTCCGGATGATCAAGATAGGAGCGCAAAGCCTCCTCTTCAACTCCTAGAATGCCTCCGCACGGCACTATCTTAATCAAACTTGACCTCCTTCTCAGTCAACTTCGCCATAAAGGCCGCTAATCTGGAGAAATCTCAATGAATCTCTCAGGAAATACTTAGCCAATCCCAAGAAACTACGTGATCTCAAAGACTCCGACTTCGGCTCCCAACTCATCACGGCCTCGACCTCTCTCATCCATTGACGCTCGATGCCGACACCACGTGTCCTAAAAATCTCAATCTCGTTAGCCAAAACCTCGTGACTTATCGAATCTCATGTGATAGTTTGATGACCTTCTCAAAGAATTGTAAACAACTTCAAGTGACCCTCATGCTCCCTCTCTGACTGGGAGTAGATCAAAATGTCATCCACGAAGACTACGACAAACTGATCTAGATAGGGTTGGAACACCCTATGCATGAGGTCCATGAATGATGCTGGTGCATTCGTCAATCCAAAGGGCATCACCGTAAACTCAAAGTGCCCAGCATCGTCCCGAACACCGCTCTTGCGGATATCTCGTCTCCCTAACCCTCACCGATGGTAACAAGTGCGAAGGTCTACCTGAGTAGACTTGCCGCTTCCTCTTAATTGATCAAACAAGTCATCAATCTCTCTAAGAATGGTACCGAGCTTCATCGTGACCTCACTAACCGTCTCTCGTAGTCAACACAAATAAAGGTTCGTCCTTCTTTTTCGCAGCGTAACCGGAGCCCCAACAGGAAGGGGTGCCTGGCCTAATGAACCCTTGTCCGTAGCTCCCGTAGCTGACTCGAGCCTCGCAACTCAACCGGTGCCATCCTATGCGGAGTCATAGAGATGGGCGAAGTACCAGGGTGTAACTCGATACCGAAGTCTACAACCCTCTACGGAGGCAATCCCGGTAGCTCATCCAGAAAAACATCCTCATACTCGCAAACTACTCGAGGTAGACTTGCCCGGGGCCTCTCACCCCTTCGCCCTCCTGTGGTAAGGCCTTTCTAGCCAACCCGCCAACCTGCCTCTCATCTTTGACCTCTACAATCGTATGCAGCTCCAAAATATCACGCCACCTAAATACAACAAGAGTACCGTCCCAAGGTGCAGCTGCAACCTCCTACGCTCACAATCGATAACGACTCTGCAATCTGTTAGCCAATCCATCCCAAGGATGACGTCGAACTCTGACATATCCATGATCCTCAGATCCACTATGAGTAGAATCCTCGAGATCTCTAACTCGCAACCACGACATATCATCCCTATCCTCGCCTTAATCCCTAGGAGAGAACTCACATATAAGGGCTCCTCCAAGGCCTCAACCTCTAAGCCCAACTCTATCACAACTGATGCAGCAATGAATGAATGCGACGCACTGGGACCAACAATACTTCGGCCATAGCAGAGAAAATGTATTCAGATGACTGGCCGACTGGCCGATTTCAATGGTAGGATACGTAAACACGCCCTCAACCCTCGACGCTCAGCCAGGCCTTCGCCCTCCGCTCGGCCCATAGTCTCGCCCCCTTCGCTTACCTGTAACGGAGGTTCCTATGCGTACCCTCGAACCGATGATCGGCTCTCCGTCCAGATTGTGTGCGAGGGAATATAATCGTATCCCATTCGTCTCTACCGCCGATTGGGACCTGAGCTATCCCGAAACCCTAGATCCCCGTCTTTGGGGCAATCCTCCCTCATATGTCCGGCCGCTACAATGGCAAGACACCATCCGCCCAACCTCGATCGACAACCTCGATCTGCCCGTCTCTGATGGCCGCGCCCTAACCCACGTGAATCAAGCCCCAAGCTTCTCGAACTAGAAGAAGACTGACTCTCCTTCCTCTTTCCACTAGCACCCGAATCCCGAGTGCCCGAAGATCCTCGATCTCTCTCTCTACGGTCCGGCCGCCTCAACCATGGAGTCCATGTCCTCAGAAGTGAGTCCTATAAATCCCGCCTAATGGATAACTTAGCCCATTCTCAATCTCTCCTCGACTCGCCATGTTCGTACACGTAGTCATCGCCAAACTGCACTCCATGAATCTAGCCACATACTCCAATACTGGCCATAGTCCTCGTTTCAGCGCTCTGGGGAACCCCGAGCCTTCGCGTGACGAAAAAAGCAAAGTGTTCGAAAATACTTACCCATGAAAAGATCATGGAACTCTGCCCAAGTCATTGCCTCTAGATCTCTAGAGGTCTTTGCCCAGTTCCACCATACTTGGGCCTCACCCTCTAGCTGGAATGTAACTAGTCTGATCCTAGTCGTATCAGAGTCAATCTCTATGGCCTCCAATACCTTCTTAACCCATACAAATCCAATTTATCGCCAATATCTGATCTTCTCCCCGTAAATATCTGAGGATGATGTGCTCGAACCTCCGAGGTTACTCTCGAACTCCCTAGCTACTCGCCGCACTTTTCAGCCTGCAAGTAACAGCGCAGCCCGCACACCTACAACCTCGCAAAGGCCTCGTCGGTCAAATACTAGTGGTGCTTAGCTAGCACCTCGTGGACGACCTCTAGGTCCTCGCCCTCGACTAGCCATCTACACATGTCAAATGGCAAGTTAAGTTTTAATGCAGTATCTCTAAGGTGTAAACACAAACCCGATACACTATTCACATACTGAAAAATATTTCATACACAATGTCCATGCATTCATAGGTAATGCAAGACAATAAGCTCATATATTAAATCATATTCAACAAAAAAAATTTTATTTTATTTTATTTCATTTTATTTTATTATTATTATTTTTTAAAACCTCGTGAACAAAGGCTCGGCGAACAATGTCTGGCGAATAGCGATTCAGTCAGCGACTCAAAAACAATGTTCGAGTCAAAACCGTCGGGTGCACAGATGCACCCGCGAACCCTGACTTCGCCGCACGCGCCCCAGTGCCACATGTCAGGTCGGCCGCGTCTCCATCCGGCCAGGTCGCGATGCCGTATCCTTCGTGGTCGCCACTGTGACGCTCGCTGCCGGGCGCTGGGCCAGGTCGTGAAAGCATTCGGGTCACCGCGGTCACGCCTCGCCGCCGACATGTAGAATCGTGTCGCGATACAACTCCTACCGCTCACGCCGCGCCGTGTCGCTAAGGCCGCCAGAAGATCGCAGTCGCCGCGCCGTATCATGGAGCTGCCGCCATGGCCAGACGCAGCCCTCGTATCCAGGTCGCGACGCCAGCCTCCTCTGCCACGACATAAACGATTGTATCGGCGACACACCTCGCCGCGCCAGCCGTCGAACGAAAGCTCGCCGCGCCCGGCAAGCAGTCGGCCAGGTCAGGCGCATGGTCGGGCCGTATCGCAGCCCCGCCAGGCGCCCCAAAGATGCACCCGGCCGCTCTTATCGCGGGTTTCGTGCTCGCCGTGTCACGATACAATATATCGTATCGCGACTGCTACCGAAACGGGCAAGAGCCCACCCAACTGCCAGAAACCCTTTTTTTTTTTTTTTTTTTTCACTAACTTTTTTCCTTTTGTTCCAAATATCGCAAGACCACAAAAAAAAAAAAAAATATATATGATAGAGAGATATATATATATATATATATATATATATATATATATATATATATATATATATATATATTTTTTTTTTTTTTTCATTTTCCAATAGAACGAAATAAATTCATTAAAATTTATTTTATTTATTTATTTATTTCCAGTTTTACACACTGTAAAACCTCAGAAAAAATTTCTTCTATTCATTTTTTTTTCTATGTGCTATTCACCAAGCACACAAACCACACAATTCATACAACAAATGATCACACGCCAATCATCAAAATGCACAAGGAATGGGTGATCTAACCCGTGCCCATCAAGTCCTAGGTAATCACATACCTAACTTATTGATACTAAGCTATACTTTAGTATCCGACATTAAGCTCTAGGTATTTATAAACCTAGGGTCTCGATACCGTTTGACGCTCCAATCCTCAGCCCACTGACGAATCTGGCCAACCTCATGGAATACCTGCGGTCTCATATCATGAGACTCAAACATGAGTAAAAATGGCCACTTGGGCCCATACCTCAATACTCATCAAGAATACATCAACTATATAACAATAGTTCAAGAGTTATTATATTACTCTTAACCAAAACATATATCAAAATTTACAGTTTTAATACATGTTATACAAAACGAATACCAAAGCCACAATCCGACTTTCTTCTAAAACGTGGCCTCTGAGCGCCGCCCCGTACACTCACCTGCAGACCGAAATAATGATCCCTCGACATTGTGAGCAATGCCCAGTAGTGATAATTTTCTACATGGGTTACTCCCCACTTAAGTGCACATGTCATGGCAACCAATCACACTCAAGCAAATACATGACCCTACTTGAACGCCTACATACCCAATCCCACGCTCCTCGGTCCTCACGACTTCGCACATGCCTAAGCCAAATGCGAGAAAACATCGCTTTCAAAACAAAAGATTTTTATTCTGAAAACACACCACCAGTTTTGCAAATATATTGACCACCGAGGCGCAATTATCGGATAATTTTTCCGAAACAAGCCATGGTCGCCGAGATGAACTGCTGACTACCTCCAAGGCAATTCTAAAACAAATTCCTTTCACAACCATTTTCACTTTTCTTTTCATTTTCGTGTCATGCACTCACGCCTATCATTCTAGGGTGCCCCGGTGTATATGGAATGCATTATGCCATTTCCAAACAATTGATGCTAATATATTTTATATGTATATATTAACAAAACACTCATACTAATCACATAATTCATGTTATTCAATTCACAATTAATAACACCAAAATTAGCTCACATAGGCTAATAACAATCCAAGCAATTCATTTTGAATCACCCAACAACACAAAAATCATACAACAAATCACGTGAACAGTGGAACCCTAGGCTCGACACTGTTCACGGCCACACAAGTAGGGATTTTCTCACTTAATCCCAATCGTTGGAACTGAAAACACATGGCCATTCGGCCTCATAACATCCCCATCCATCCACATGGCTCTTAGCCAAAGAATAAAGCAAGTAGGAAAAGATCCCTACCTCTTGGAGTTGTCGAAACTCCACAAAATTGGTGCCTAAGCGTAGCCCTTGCTGCATAGAACAACTTTGCTTCTTGGCCTGAAGAGAACCGACGGTCAAAAAGCCGGGAAATCTAGAGAGAAGTCACTCTTTCTCTCTCTAAAACTGGTTTGGCCCCTCATTGCCCCTTTTTTCTTCAAATTGGAGAAGATGAAGACTATTTTTCTTTTGCCTTATTCACTGTCTTTTACTAAATCCCATTTTGTCCTTTAGTTTTGATTTTCGGACACACGCTTAATCTAAAGCCTTTCATCTCCATCATCTCACCACTATGCAACATGCTCTACATGGGCATGTAGTAGGTGACTTTTGTCACATCACATGTCTTTCACAAGCCATCATACGGCACCCGACACCAGGCAGTTTCTGAAAACGCAAATTTCGACTGTCTTAAATTGACGTAGCCTAGATTTCCTCGCTGAGACGATTCCAACGGTGAAGTCCGTTTCATCATCCGAGGTCTAGAAAATTTTTGGATTTTGATCGAAATGACCATTTTACCCTTTTTGAATTTTCTCGGGTTTTACATTTAGGGGTCTTTTTATTTTTTGAATAGTGTCCGTGAACTGTGCACTGAGTCAAGCTTGTCATGTGCACAACATGCGCACTATGGGCGCTGTGGCGCGCATCGTGCGCGGGGTCTCACACTCTATCGCGAGCCAAAGGAGCCTTGTCATTATGCACCTTGGCCGCCCCAGCACAAGCCCTGTTGCGACAAGGAAACTCTGTCACAACACAAGGCCGAGCATTTCCTGTCGCAACAGAGAGTTCTCTGTCTCGACAAAGGACTTTGAGAAGTCCGTCGTGATAGAGAAGCCCTCTATCGTGACCCTAGCCACCTAGTCCCAGCCCCATACCCTGTCGCGACACGAAAGTTCTGTTGCGACATGGGGCCGGGAGTCTCTGTCGGGTGGGCACACTGCGTTATCGCGTGCGGTTGTCGCGCGTGCCCAGGCCGGGTTGTGCGCCTGGCTAGCAAGCCCTGTTGTGCATTGGAAGCCCCTATCGCGATAGAGGACTCAAAATCGGTAGTAGCCCTCTGGTCCTCCTACACCTCCAGTTTTCCCATTTTTCCTTTCCTTTCCAAAACACCCTAAAATTCATCATAAATTACTCTTTTTATTTCAAAGACAACAGGAAGCCTAGAAAACTTGCCAAAATATATAAATTATACAAAACGAGTTTAATTACAACTTTGTGTTCTTTAATTACGATTACAGAAATAGGGTTTTCCACCCAGAATTTACATAATACAAAAATAAGGCAAAATTTGGCCTTTCCTTCGCCACTAAGGTCTCGGATGGACTTCATCCCTGTGCCTCCTAGCATCTAAAATTATTTTTTCCCACGACCTAGGTGAGCAAATATTAGTAGTTGAATTTTTCCTACAAGGGTTACCCTCACCTAAATGCAATATGCAAGTAAAAGTTGAATGATTCATTCACATTCCATACAATGCAATTCTTACATGGAATGATTTTATGATATGCATGAGATGAGACTCCTCATGCTCACAACCTGAGTCCCGACCGACTCCCTCACACATGCAACACCAAGTGTGAAAAATCTCATTGGACCGACCTCCAATATCCATTTGAATATAATGAAATTCCGTGTGTTTATTTATAGGCTACGTCATTTTTCAGGGTCTCACCGCAGGATTGTTGTACGCCTTCCAACATTTTTACGGACTTTCACCGTCAGTGATCATGTCTAACCGCATCTAAATTTAGGTCTTTCACCTTAGGGGGATCTACCCCAACCTTCTACGCCCAACACATGTATATACATTTTTTTCATTTTCAATTCATACCACCGTGAGTCTCAATGTGGATGCTGTCCATCTTGAGCTCACCACACATCCACCAAGACGTGTGAATCACCATGCACTCCATTGACTCCAACTCCACACGACATGTGACTGCAGCATATGAATGCAACCATGCAATTTCATGTATACATTATTCATGATTCAAGGACAATTATATTTTTCTACAATATAATTTCATGTCATTCAAACAATCCATGTTAATACATCAATCGAGCATGCATAACACCATACATTCACACAACCCATCATGTTATTCGTTTTAGAAATAACACACAGACAACACACATTGGACCATTTTGGTCTAAAACCAAATTCCGGTCGCCTAGCAAAACCCAAATCTCAATTCCGACCGTCTGAAACGGGGCCTAAATTTAGTCCCGTTGTCCGAAAACATTCCGTACTCTCTAACTTCGAACCTGCTCCAAAACAAGAGACTCCAAATATCTAGTCGTTGGATCGTCCAAAAACAAATTTCAAATATCCAGCCGGTGGATCGTCCAAAATGCCCTCTACACGAAGCATTCGGTCCCATTTTCGGATCGAAAACACACTCACTACGCCCCAAAACTCTAAAACCATTTGAATGGCTCTTAGACAAGGATTAAATCAAATAGGAGGAAAACCCCTACCTCTTGAAGTTTGTTGAAACTCCCCGATTTCGATCTCTACTTGAAGCTCTTGCCATGAGGAAGAACATTCCTTTTTGCTTCGACGAGAACCGATGGTTTGATAGCCGGAAAACCTAGAGAGAATGTGGAGCTTCTCTCTCTACCTTCTTCATCTCTCTCCTTTCTCTTTCTTTTCTTTTTTTCTCCCACCAATTTCCTTCTCCACCGAATTTTTTGGTCCAAAGTCAAGTGGGATGTCCTCATTGGGTCCACACATCATTCGCTATTTTTGGATTTCCCTTATCCATTTCTCCAAAACTTTGGATTTTCACCCTATCATGTGGTGACACATGTCCCACATGGGCCCCACTTAGGCTCTTGTTTGACTTGCTCTTCATTTGACAGGTGGCTCAATGTGAGCCACTCAAACAAGTGCAAGTGTCACTCGTGGTTCTCGGTGCCTCAAAAAACGTGAAATTCCAACTATCTCGGAATTTAATGAAGTTCAACAAGGTAGCTAGATTTTGCAAAACGAATCCAACGGTGAAGTCTGTTTCGTCATTCGAGATCTAGGAAAATTTCGGATTTTTCAACCGAAATTACTGTTTCACCATTGTTAAAAAAAATTAAATTTTCTCGGGTTTTACAAATCCTTAGTGAGGTGACCGCCTATACGTACGCTCCTAATGTATATTAAAATTGTTTTGCTCCATTCCAAATAGTTGGGACTTGTCAGTTTGTCTTCCGTGATTTTGGACATCATCGGGACCACTTCTAAGCTTTGCACGGTTTCTTCCTTGAATCACTCATTATGATACCATAGGAAGAAGATTAAGAGCAAAGAGCACTCCCAGAACTCAGATTTTGGAAAATCAAGGGCAACCCTAGGAAAACGCCCACACAAAGGCACTAAACTACTGCATCTAGGAACCAAACGGTGGAAACCAAGTGTACCGTAGGCCTCCGTCTGGCCGCCGACGACCCCGGAGGAGGAGCCGGGGTCTGCACAACATTCCCACGCGCCCACATGCAAAGACGTAGTCTCCCATGCTTAGTGGCGGCGGAGCTTCACTTGCTTGGAATCCGCCATTGATTTGCAACAGCTCGTCGACCCACCGCAAATCCTCCTCTATGCTAGCAATGAGACTCCACGCTCCCTCTAGGTGGGTGTTTCAAAAGTCACCTCCCCCCCCCTCAACAACCCTAGATTGCAAAAAAAAAAAGAGAATTGGAGGAAAGAATCCATTGTATATTTTTTCATTGAATTAACATGTGTATATATATAAGAGGGATAGTTTATATTTCCTAATTTGTTACAACTCTACATGTTAGGATTCCTAACTAGTTACAACTCTATATGTTAAGTTTCCTAACTAGTTACAACTCTATATGTTAACTCTAATGAATCATCAAATTTGCAAGATTTTTGAAGCAAACTAAATGATGTTTAGAGGCTAGGGTTTCTCCTCCTCACTTTCTTGGTACCCAACGTGAATAAGAGAATTGAGAGAACATGCATGTTTGTTTTTCTATTTTGTTTTCATTTTGCTTTTTTTTTAATTTGTTGCTGACATGACATGTTTCTCTCTCTTATGTGGTAACTATGGGCCCCACTTGAGGGGTATTTATGTCTGCAGAGGAGAGGTACTATTACATTACATGTTTTAATTATTTTGTTAGAAGTATTACATGTTTTGTTTGCTTTCAATACTTCACTTCTATTTTCTTTCTTTTTGGTCCCATGAGAATAATAGAGAGATACACCCAATACATTTGCCTTTTTCACAATGGTTGCAATCCAATCATGGAAAGCAATGCCTCTTTATTTCTTGTTCAATAACTTGTGTTTGAGGGAATGGGTAAACACAATCCAAGGTGTAGTGCATGATAATATAGAAGCACTAATAAATGACTGCAATAATCATACAATCTGCAACATGAAATGGTACAACCCTCTTTAGTTTCTAAGTTGCAGTTAAGGCACTTTGAAGTAACATAAATACATGTCAAACTCACTACATTTAGGAACCCAACATTACCTTTGAATGGCTCAACTACTAAGTATAATGACCAAAGAATAACATGGATCTCTTAGTCCTCCAATATCCTAATTAGAATGTCAAAATTTAAATTTAAAACATGATATTCATATTGAGATTTAAGGAGATTTAGTTGTTAAACATATTGTTTGCACTCAAATTGAAATTTGGACTGATCCAATAGTGGGTTAGGTCTAAGCCCAAACTCATGAATAAAAGTCCAAAAGAAAAGGACCCGGATCCATTTGTACAAGCTCATAGAAGAAGTCTAGGGGTATTTATGAAATTTTTAAATTTTTTGGAAGTCAAACGAAGCTTTATCATAAGTGGAAAAAAAGTGGGGGCAGTTATGTGCTGATGTGGAATATTCTTGAGGAATAAGTCTCCATAATGAATATGTGGAAGAATTCTTGAAGATCAAACCTCCAGAATGGAGACGTGAGTGAGTTCTTGAGGAACAAACTTTCTTAATGGAAGACATGGGCGCTATCAAAAGTCGAGAGAGTGGAGAAGAGAGGATTTGAAGAAGTCTTCTACGCTCATAAGCAAGCAGAGTAATGACAAGAAGGGGACAACCAATCAACCAACCAACAAATCAGCCAACCAAACAGCCAACCAACTAACCAACCAATCAGTCAATCAACCAATCAAACCAATCAACAACTCAACAAATCAATTCAATGTAAATCTACTTCAGCAAATCCTACATTTTCAACAAGCTTTCATCATTCTAATTACTAGTGTTAGCCAAGTTTCTAGAAAATTTCCAACAATGTTATTTCATTCATTTGTAGTGAAATCCAATATTTTCTCTAGGAATTCCAGCATTTTGGTTGCAAGTTTTGTCACGCCCCGAAACCCACCCTAAGGGCATGATTGTCAATTCACACCCTCAAGCCTTTAGCCTGAAGGTTTGAAGTGTGAAACGACACTAACCTTCCTCAGAATCCTGATTTTGGTCCAATTACTAAACACATGTTCAAAGTAAATGCACAACTTTCTAAATTCATCAATTTTCCAAATTCAAAATTTCATGCCGACAAAAAAATTATTTCTAAATATCCAAATCTCAATTATGAATCTCATAAAGTCGTTCGGGACATAACAAATATTTGGGACCTCCCAAATCTAACTTTCAGACTAATATAAAACAAACGAATCCAAGTGGATTCTTCAATTAACTTTCAAAACCATAAACATGAACTTATTAGTTCAACATAATCCAACATAAAGTTCTAATCAAATCCTAATGATGACGTATCCCAAACCTAGCCATCACTCCTCGAGGAAACTAAAAGTACCTGAAAATATGTCAACGAATGGGAGTGAGCTTATAGCTCAATAAGAAATATTAATACATTTTCATTGATAAAAAAGTTTTCAATCATATAACAAATAAGAGATGTTTTTCATCAAAACTTTTGATTCAAAAATAAGTTGGAACATTAAAAAATTTCCTTCAAAACATTTTCAAATCCATTTCAAATCAGTTTCATATTAGATGTGATCCAAACAATTTCATATAAAATTTAGATTCAAACACTTTTATATCAAAGTCCAAAATCAAATACATTTCAAATATATTTTCTCCTACACAAATATTGAATTGTGCCTGTCTTACATGTGGGAGTTCTAAATGGGTGGTTAGTCAGAATTGTTTCTTTTAAGGTGGATGGAACCAAACACTATTAGTACTAGTAACCTCGAATTGAAACCCCTAGAGGCTGGGGTTCAAATCAATTACATTCGCCACCAAGGAATATAAAGGTCAATTATTATTCCCATTGACAATGGCCGAATAATGTCAACTATTATTTTCGTTGACATGATCGAACTAACCAGAGTCAAATATTTCATATAAATATTCAAACCATAAAACATCATATCTCAACATTTTCTTTCATAAACATAACAAATCTCAAAATACTTTCATGCCTCTATTTGATCCCTGGACAATCAAAAGAATAAAACAAATCAAACTTTTCCTCATTCAAATTACATAAAAGGCAAATAAATATATTTTTCGAAAAGACTATATATGTAATCTTTACGCAAAGACATATAAAATATTTTCTTTTGCAAATGTTGTATTAATATCTCTTACCTCAAAGGAATACTCAAAAGCTTTGAAAGAGCTAATCCGAAGAATTTCACCTAAATGAAATATTTTTCCTAAAATAATAAGGAATAAACTATCATCATTACTTATTTATTCTTAAAACTTTCCTAATTTTATATTCTTAATAATGATATTATTTTTAATTTTTTAATCTATAATAATAAAAGTTAATGTAAATATTTTATAAAATTTATGATTTATAAAGTTTATTCTATCAACATGATTTTTTTGTTCACTCTGTAATATATTGACAA
The DNA here is from genome assembly GCA_016808115.1 of Tetrastigma voinierianum. Classification (NCBI taxonomy): domain Eukaryota; kingdom Viridiplantae; phylum Streptophyta; class Magnoliopsida; order Vitales; family Vitaceae; genus Tetrastigma; species Tetrastigma voinierianum. Next base: position 294,755 of record JAEQBH010001693.1, read on the forward strand.
ATTTTTCAAATTCTAATCATTTGACTTAGGTAGTTTTTCAAATTCCTCTATAAACCTATATTCCTTTCTGATCTTATTTTTATACTTATTTATTTATTTATTTTTATACTCTTTAATCCGAATCAAATCTTTTACTAGAAATAAATAATATTAATAATATTTTATAAATTATATTATTACACAATACTCATCTAGTCTTTTAATTCAATACTATCATACTTGACAACAAGTATTATTAATAGATCTTATTTCCTATAATTGCTCAATAATTACGAATCATATTCTTTATTCAAATAAATTCTCAATTTTAATAAGATATTTTACTTGCCAAAATATTAATACATTCAAATACTTATCAAATACATATATTTATAAAAATTTAGCCTTTTCAAATTTATCTTATTTGTTTATTATTATTTTATTTCAAAAATTATCCTCAAATATTTGTTTTTTTTTTTCTAAAATAAATCTTAAATATCTAACATTATTCTTTTTTTTTTTCAAGCATCCGTCATGGATCGAATTTCCTAGATTTCTTATACCTAAGTTTTCAAGACTTATTTTATGAAGGTTTTTTAGGTCTAATAAATTATATATATATATATATATATATATATATTCATAACAAGAACTTTTTGGTTTTTTACCACATTCCCATTTCCTCTTTTCACTTATACCAATCAAAATCATGCAAACATGTCATTTTGACTTTTCAACCTACTTTCCACACTCTTATTGTTCATCTCTAAAATTCTCACTTATATAATTTTTTGTTTTGTTTTTTTTTCTTAATGTGATCTCCTACTTCCTTTTTTTTTTAGGTTAAATTGTTCTCTACTTATTTATTTATTTATTTTATTCTCAAACTCATAGCTTACGGTGGTTTCCTACTTTTTTTTTTTTTTTTTACCTTTAATCCTCACTCAAAGCAATTTTGATACTTCCACACCATTAATCCAGCTTATTTTTATTTATTTTTAAGAAAAGTTAATGTAATATAATTAACTTTTATGAATGATCAACTAGAAATTTCCTAGTGAACTCAGAAAAGTAAATTTGTAAAAAATAATATGGTGATCTTTACTTAAATTCTTTCTGTCCTTAGATTCAGTCTTAGGTTTTCCATTTTCTTAATTCACTTTTCAAACCTTCATTTGAATGGTTTTGTTTTTCTGTGTGGCACACTGGGATAAGGCTGTGAGAGTTATAAAAGGTTTATTAATTTTTTTTTCTATTTATACTTAGGGTTCCTTAGAAGAATTACCCTTATACCCTAACTTTAATTTTAAATAATTATATTTTTTTCTACCCTTAAAAATAATTACCGGGCATCACATCCTCCCCTCCTTAACAAAAGTTTAGTCCTCTAAACTTGATATAAATAAGTCCTTAACTAATATTTTTAATGTTTTTTTCTCAACAAATTTTCAAACTTCCAAATATCCCTCAAATATTATGGTTGTCTTATTAGACCTTTACTAACTTGACAATAGTATGCAATATTATTTTTTTGTTTCCATCACATCTTTAATTTGAACAGATACTTTTCATAAGGTTAGTCTCCAAAAATTGAATAGACTCCTTAAAAAATAGCATAAGAGGGATCAAAAACTTATTTACTAAATTCAAAACATATAAGACATTATGACCTTGGATGAGCTTCAATGTAAGACCACTTAATACATCAAGACATATGCTTTTCTAATATTTCGAAACAGTCCTATAAACCAAAGATTTAGTTTTTTTTTTTTTTTTCTTAAAATCTCAATTTAACTCAATAAGCAAACTTTAAGATAAGATAATCACCAAATTCAAATACCAAATAATAGTTTTGGGATTATCAATACACAATTTGTGTGTACCTTGATTTTCTTCTAAATTCTCTTCAATCGGGATTATCCTTTTAGTAATCAATTACGCAAGTTCATGTGTTAATTAATTTTTTTTTTCTCCATCATAATCATACACACAGGGATCGCAACTTCTACCATAAACCTTCTGAAAGATATAATCTCATTGCTAGTTTAAAACTATTTTACAAGAAAATTTAACCAAAGGTAAGAACTCATTCGATTACTTTTCAAGTCTAAAACAATATATCTCAACAAATATTTCCAACGTACGATTACTTTCCTCAATTAGTCATTAGTCTAAGTATGAAAGCTACTATCAAAACTAACTTAGTACTTCGATTTTTTTTTGGATGAAGTCAAACTCTAAAAGTAAAATAAGAATTCTTATTACATACCATGGAATCAATTATTTCATATATTATCAAAATCTCCTTAATATCAAGAAGCTAGTTTGATAGAAAAATTGCTGACTTTGAGTGTAACGCTTCCTCGGGTCCCGGAGAGTGCACAAAGCACTGATACCGTAGGGTGTATAAGAGTACCAAGTGTCACATTGTAGTATTTTGGAGACTAATGTAGGAAATGATAAATTATGGAAACCGGGATTGTGTATGAGAATAAGGGTAAATTTGTCATTAAGCAAATAGGATATGAAAATCAAAATCAAAGTAGAGATGGGCCATCATATAAATAACAAGAATTGATTTGCAATATTATTAAAGTGTGGAGGACTTGATGGAAATTAAAGGAAATATTAGAATATAAAATGAGAAAACAAAAGCCAAAATTCATTTGGTCTCCAGCTAGGGTTCACGCTATGAAAGAGGAGGAAGAGAAAAGAAGAGGAAGAAGAGGGAAGAAGAAGGGAGAAGGAGAAGAAATCCAGGCACCGTATGTTACCAGAACCATGGGGTATTTCGGATTTAAGGTTTGTATGGAAATTAGATGCTCCTTCGTCTAGGTTTTGTGGAAAGATCACATAAACCTTTGAATTGTTGGGGTTATATATAAAAACTCAATTGGGGAGAAAATAAACATGGAATCATCAAATTACATGGTTTTTATAAAGAATTGGTGGACCTTAGGTTGAGTTCTTGGATTTTCACTCTGGTTTTGTGGTATGAGTTCCAAACCACCAATTCAAGAGTTGTGAAGTTGTTTTGAGATGAATTCATGATAATTCTTGAGGTAAGTTAGGAATATAGTTGTAAGGAAGTGAAATGTGTCAAAAGTGGCAAAAGAAGCAATCAAATTCCTGAGTAAGTGCACTCCGGTACAGTATTGTAAGGGCCTGGCATACCCCCACAGAGGCCAACATGTATCGGCATATGCCACAGACGTACATGTGTCGGGTGAGATGTCCAGTGGTGTATCTAAGATGTGCAAGCTCAAATGCCAGGATGCCATGTTTTTTGCATTGAAGCCTCGACATATCGATACTTAGGAACCTTATTAAATGATTAAGATAGGCCCGAATAAGATGGGACCCGACGAAAACGAGTAGGCCTGCCGCCTACAGCTTCTCGCCGCCGAAGTGATATTCGCTGAGCGTGATTAAGCCCAGGGAAGCACGTTATTTATACGTGATACATAGGCGACACCCTGTCATCGTATTCTACTGAGCGCAGAGTATAAAAGCAGCGCGGGAAAAGGTGTGGAACTGTGCTCTCATGTTTAGCAAGCAAAGATGAGTGTTCTAAACTCATTTCCAAATACTAGTGTATTATTATTATAAACCCATGACAGAGTTTCAAAGGCTGATTTCAAACTATTTTCGCAAGCAAGTAATGAATTAGGGCAAGTAAGAAAAAATGGTTTTCAATTGTAAACCATTTTTTCAAGTGCAAGCAAGTAAATGGTTTTCAATTGTAAACCATTTTTCAAGCAAGCAAGTTTAGCAAATGGTTTAATTATTAAACTATTTTTCGTTAGTAGTAAGTAAATGGTTTTGAATTGTAAACCATTTTTCATGTTGAAAGAATAAGCAAATGGTTTTGAATTATTAAACCATTTTTCGTTAAAAAGAAGCAAGCAAATGGTTTTAATTGTAAAACCATTTTGTTATAGCAGCAAAGCAAAAGCACATCAGTTTAAGAATGACGTAGGTATCAAGACAGACGTGGTGCTAGGATCTCACATAAGCGCATTGCAGCTCTGCCCGGCCTGCAAACCTAGGTCATACATCATGCATTTAAAATGCAGACTCCAGGGCACGCATGTATATATGCGCGAGCTCTAACTAAATTATGGTGATGGCGACACGAGGTCAATTCCACCATATTTACCGGAAAAAGGTGACGGTCAATTCCACCATATTTACCGGAAAAAGGTGACGCGGACAAAGGTCCTTCCACCGGCACGGTCGATGCACAGGCTCCCGTGTTCACTAGGGTACAACAAGCAAGTATAGGTGACACACCTCACCCCCTACTGCGGTGTGCCGGCCACTCCACGCAAATCCCCCCACCGCTACTCTGAACGACCGGAAACTCCCCGTCGGCCGCATTGTTTGCTAAACCCTCCTATAAAATTTTTCTTTTATTTTTCAACCTCGATTTGGTAAAATCTAGCGAAAAACTCGTACAAAGATGACTAACAATGTGATATAGGACAATTCCAAATCCCGTGATACATCCAATTTACACTATATCCAACATGGCAACCAAAGATCCCAATACATTTTCACAATATTTCAAACTATGTACATACATATGTTCCATTATACACATTCAAAGTCTTTCCTTACATAATATTCTTAATTACAACACTTGTATAATGTTAGGACAAATCCTATCAGGTCTGGTAAATGGCTCAGACATGTACTCTGGAAAACAGTTTTAAATAGAAATAATGAACTAAACGAGCCTGAGTGGCGTTTTTATAAAATGTTTTGTTTTTCCGGAAAACATCTCAAAAATGTAAAACTCTTTACAATTATTTTCCGTGCTTTACTTTGCTTTATTGCTTTAAAAGTTTCTAAAACTCTTCAGACTTGTCGGCTTTTAAAAGTTTATAAAACTTTAATACTGGGTTTTGCTTCATCGCTTTGCTTTTCTTTAAAATCTTATAAAAATTCTATTGTTTCGTTGTTGAAGTTTATAAAGCTTCTCAAAACTTCTTTGCTTTCTGTTTGCTTTATCTTACTTGAAAAGTTTCCTCTTAAAACCTTTCACAAACCTTTCGCTTAAAAGTTTCTCAAAACTTTTTCATAAAACTGGAGTCGCTCAACCGCATGCTTCTTTGAAAATAAAACGGAGCTTGAGCTCAACCGCTTGCTTTAAAACCCATGTGAGCCCGGTGTGAGAGCTCAACCGATCGCTTTCAAATCTAAACGGAGCCTGGCTCAACCGTCATTTAAAACCTACTGAAGCTCCCGCACCGTGAACCAATGGTTAATTTTTCTCAAAACTCGTATATCATGCTTATAAAACATCAACCACTGAGCCTATTTTTGCTTGGTTGTACCCTAGTGAACACGGGAGCCCTCACATCGACCAGCAAGTGGGAAGGACCTTCTTGTCCGTCACCTTTTTCCTAAGTGAATATGGTGGAATTGACCCCGCGCTTCATCACCATAATTCTGGGCTTAGAGCTCATAACCTTATATACTCCTCGCACGCGCCACTACCTTTAATGCATGATGGCGACCCAAGTTTGCCGACCGTGCAAAATTACAATGCATGTATGAGATCCTAACACCACCGTGCACGCATTTTAATACTCGACCGGCTTGTTTGCTTAGGAACTAGGGAAGGCCTGTTTTCGCAAATATTCTTTTGCTTGCTTGCTTGCTCTTTGAAAAATGGTTTTACAACTTGAAACCATTTGCTTGCTTGCTTGCTTGGAAAATGGTTTAATTATTCAAAAACCATTTACTTACTTGCTTGCTTGGAAAATGGTTTAATTATTCGAAAACCATTTACTTACTTGCTTGCTTGCTTAAAAAATGGTTTGCAATCAAAACCATGAAATACCGCAAAATACTTTATACACACACACAATACACTAGTATTTGGAAAATGAGTTTAGAACACCCACCCTTTGCTCTAAACTCGGAAAGATTCCACACTTTTCCCGCCTTTGCTTTTTAACCTACACATTCAACCGAATACGACGACAATTAATCGCCTACGTATAACGTAATATTTTAAACTACTTCCTAGACTTAGTCACACTCAACGAATATTGCGGCGGCTTAAGCCGTAGAGAGAGAAGCGGCGAAATATATTACGTTTTTCGATCAGTTCTAATCGACCGAACCTATCTTAATCATTTAATAAGGTTCCTAAACTATCGGTGTACAAATTCGGGCTTAATTACACAAAAACATAGCATTCTAGGCATTTTGGGCACACATGTATCGATACACCTGGACTGTAGCAGTACATGTTGCATTACGGCATGTACCGGTACATGTTGGACTTATGCAGTACATGTTGGCCTCTGAGTGGGAATGTAACGCCCCAAAAATACCACAGATTTTATAATAAAATTTATTATATATTAGGGTATAATTGGGCCCAGCAGGTATTTTACGGGAATTGTTAGGCAGATATTGATTAAATGATTGTGAATGCGAAATAAACCCAGTGAAAGAAAATATGGGAGATTGAAAATGGGGACCTAAGGGTCAATTGTAAATAAGTTTATATGTCTAAGTGAAAATAGGAGACTTAAATGAAAAATAATAGAGAAATGGAGGGACCTAAAAATAAAAAAATAAAGAAAAGAAAAAAATCAAAGGAAAGGGCGTGTGGAATGTAGGAAGAGTGGGAGGAGTTTGCCATTTTTAAAATACGATTTAGAGTGATCCATAAGAAAGGAAAAGAGAAAAATGGAGGTATTTTGAGTGAGAGCTCTCACTTCTCTCTAGATTTCCCAACGATCGGGCCATAGGTCCAGTGACAGAGGAAGAGATCCTTCCTCGTGACAAGAGCTGTGATAGAGACGAGGAATCGGGAGTTCGACAACTCCAAGAGGTAGGTCTTCCCCTACTTTGGTCATTTTCTACCCTAAGCTGCCACATTGTGATAATGCGCATTAGCGGACCTTAGAGCTGAATTTTGGGTAAGAAATAAAGAGAATCGGGTAGTGAGTCCTTCTGGTAAGTTGTAGCCACATCAATTAACTTGATGTTGGGCTTTGGATCTCTCGAATTTGGACCTCTGTGAGCTAATGCGAAGTCAGCCCGACTCAATCTGGTCGGTCAGTTACATGGTCGGAGTCCAACTAGCCGGACCTTAGAGCGGGTTTTTGAGTAAGAAATAAGGGAATTCGGAAGTAAGTCATACGGGAGAGAATGTAGCCACGTCAAGTGAACTTGATGTTAGGCTTTGAATTTCTCAATTCGGTTGCACTGAGGCGAGTTATGGTCTTTTACTCACGAAGCAGTCAAATGGGTGGAAAGGGTCAGCCCATAGGAATCGTCAAATGAGGTGAGGCGGACCTCGTCTGAAGGAAGCAACTCGTCATGTAGGCTTAGCTCGTCTTTGAAACTCAGCTCGTCTGTAGAGCTGACTCGTCATACGTCGCGGCTTCGTCGTCGGTCGGTCAGCTCGTCAGGCATTTGCGCATGACCTCCAACTTCGGAAGGTCATAACTATTGCGTCTGAACTCCAGGTCAGTGTTCTTGGACTCTATGAAAGCCCATTGGAGTCAGAATCCATCCATATGCCTGAGGAAGATATTAGATGTCAGACCGAGGTGTTAGACTGAGCTCGTCACTTGATTGCAGCTCGTCGATTCGGAATCAGCTCGTCAAGGCTATTGCGCATGACCTCAACCGGTCATAACTTCTTCATCTGAACTCCGATTCGAGTGTTCTTGGATTCTATGGAAAGCCCATTGAGTCAAGAATCCATCCATATGCCTGTGGAAGATATTAGATGTCATACCTAGGTGTTATATTGAGCTCGTCACTTCAGTGCAGCTCGTCAGTCCAGGTCAGCTCGTCAAAACTGACTGCGCATGACCACCAACTTCGGAAGGTCATATCTCATTCGTTTTAACTCCGATTTGGGTGTTCTTGGACTCTATGGAAAGCCCATTGAGTCAAGAATACATTAATATTCCTGAGGAGTATATTAGATGTCATACCAAGGTGTTATATCTAGCTCGTCCAGGTCAGGTCAGCTCGTCGGTTCGGTCATTTCGTGCGGGTTGACTACGCCGCGACCTCCAACCCGAAGGTCATATCTCCTTTGTCGAACTCGATTCGGGTATTCTTGGACTCTATGGAAGAGCCCATTGAGTCAAGAATACATTCACCTTCTATGAGGAGGATAGAAGATGTTTGACCGAGGTGATAGATCGAGCTCGTCAGGTCGAGTCAGCTCTTGAGTTCAGGATTTGTGCGTATGACCTCAACCGGAGGTCACTGCTCCTTAAATCCGGCCCCGTTTCGGGTGTTCTTGGACTATCGACCCATTGAGTCAGAATTCTGTCTATATATAGCTTGTCGAATTTGGAAATCATATTTATCTTTGAATCAATCCTAACCAAAACTGCTAGTGCGCTGAATAATATTGTTCTTTAATGGTTTTGAGACTAGGGGCGACGAGGAGAAAAGCCAAGTGAAGTTGAGATTCCAGGGATTTGAATCAAAGTGCAGAATTTTTGGGGTTTGTTCTACTTATTTATATTCCTCGTTCAAAATTTGAAATGTTGTTCCTCTACCAGAGCTCCTATTCTGGTTTCAAGTTTTGCATGTTTGTTAAGCATATTGAATTGATTTAATTGATTTGAGAAAAGTGATTGTGAAATGTTTGCATATAAAAATTGCATGATTATTGAAAATAAACTGTTTATACAAGCGTATATATTGTACTATATTTTGCTATAAAGGATTTGAACGCCCTTAATAGAATGTGCTTAGTTTATTTAGCATTAAAGTAGATTGGTATCTTGATGGGTCAAATAGCGATCTTATGAACTATTGATGTGTCACTCCGATCCCGTGACGGGACCATTATCGGTAGTGTTCACTGTTGATTGTTTATAACGGTCGGCCAGCGGGACCGTCTTTGTGTTATAAAACCATGTAATCACCTGCAGGCTGCTGACCCGGCGGGGTAGATGCCGTGACTACGATATCTGTATATCGAAGAAATAGGTTAAGTCGTTAAGGGCATAGCGAATTGATTGGCATGGCTGAATTGATTTGCACAACTGAATTGGTCGCATCGCCCAGATTGATCTTGCTCGCTGAATTGAATTTCAGAGCTGAATTGATTCTGAACTCTTGAATTGTGAAACACAATTGAATTGATTTGAGATTGCGAAATATTGATTATGAAAATGTATTTATGGGATGATCGATGAGCTATAATTTATTGTATATATATATGAAAATTATATGTATTGTATTTATATTGATCATCCAAAAGATTGAAAGTTACAGTTATTAAATTGCATGAATTGATTTAAAACTGGGCGAGGGAATGGATTTGTATGAACCACTAAGCATGAAAATGCTTAGCGTATTGTTTTCTGCGTGCGCGGTCAGGAGATAGATAGTGATCGAGCGGATACGAGATCGGAGCGTCGAGTCATAAAGAAGGAAATTTAGTTGACATGTGCATTCATTTCATGTTTTCTTTTGGATATTGACATTATGTAAAACAATTTGAACTCTGAACATCTATTTTTGTAAATCATTTTGAAAAGGCCTGAATGCCTTCATTGTAAATGTATTTTGTTAAATTTAAATGTTTATGGGCTTGCCCAAAATTTGAAATCGCTTCCGCAAAGATATGATTTATATGATTTTAAGTGATTGAGTGATTTTAGTGGCATCCCGGACTCGGTTCAGATCCGCCCAAACGAGTCGGGTCGGGTAAGGGGCGCCGCGTAAAGTGTCTGGGGTACACTGTAATACATGTCTGGGTACACCCCTCAGGAAAAAATGCCCAGATTTACTTCTTTTTGCCTTTTGCTACCATTTCATAAATACAACCACATAATTCCTAACGCTTTCAATTTACATGGAATTCATCTCAAAACAACTTCACAACTCTTGAATTGGTGGTTTGGAACTCATGCATTTTTTTTCTAAAACCACAGGTGAAAATCCAAGAACTCAACCTAGGTCCACCAATTCTTTTTAAAACCACATAATTTTGATGATTCCATGCTTATTTTCCACCAATTGGGGTTTTACTCTCATGACCCCAACAAATTCAAAGGTTTATGTGATCTTTGCACAAAACCTAGACCAAAGGAGTAACTAATCTCCATACCAAAGCTTAAGAATCCAAAATACACTTGATTCTAAGACAAACATACCTTGATCTTCTTCTTCTCCTCCTCCTTCTTCTTCCTTCTCTTCCTCTTCTTTTTCTCCTTTCTTCTCCTCAAAACCGTGAACCCTAGCCTTTGGAGACCAAATGAATTTTTGGCTTTTGTTTTTCCCATTTTTATATTCTAATATTTCCTTTAATTGCCATCAAGTCCTCCACACTTAAATATTGCAAATCAATTATTGTTATTTATATGATGGCCCATCTCTACTTTGATTTTGATTTTCATATCCTTTATGGTCAATTACAATTTCACCCTTGCACTACCACCAAAATTCCGGGTTCCATAATTTATCATTTCATAATTTCATCTCCAAAATATTACAATGTGACACTTGGTACTCTTATACGCCCTTACAATTACTTATACTGTACACTCTCTCGGGACGGGGCGTTACAATAGGCCTCCAATGGTTGATGTTTTATAAGCATGATATATAGTTTTGAAAAATCAACCATTGGTTCACGGTCGCCCAGGCTTCCGTAGAGTTTTAAAGAAAACGGTTGAGCCCAGGCTCCCGTTTAGATTTCAAAACAATCGGTTGAGCCAAGCTCCCGTGGGATTTTAAAGCAGGCCCGGGCTCCAGTTTCTTTCAAAGCATGCGGTTGAGCCCCCAAGCTCCACTTTCTGAAAAAGTTTTGAGAAATTTTTAAAGCAAAAGGTTTGTGAAAGGTTTTAAGAAACTTTTCAAACAAGATAAAGCAAGCAAGCAAGAGAAATTTTGAGAAGTTTTATAAAACTTCTAAGCAAACAAGCAATAAGAGTTTTATAAGCTTTTAAAGAAAAGTAAAGCAAAGCAAGCAAACAAGTATTAAAAGTTTTATAAACTTTTAAAAACAACAGAAGTACCAAAAAGCAAGCAAAGCAAAGTAAAACACGGAAAATATTTGTAAAGAGAGTTTTACATTTTTTGAGATGTTTAGGAAAAGCAAAACATTTATAAAAGCATACACTCCTTGAAACTCGTTTGGCTCATTATTTTCTATTTAAGAAAACTATTTTCAGTACAGATGCATAAGGTATTGAGCACCATAGGATTTGTCTTGACATCAGTATAAGTGCTATGTATTAATAATATTTTGTAAGGAATATACTTTGAATTTGTATAAAGGAACATATGTATGTACATAGAGTAGTTTTGTAAGAATGTGTTTGTATGCTGGTTGCCATATTTGGATATAGTGTAATTGGATGTATACGAGAATTTGAGATTGCCTATATGAAGCCGATCATGTTTTGAGATTTAACGCTGGTACACCAAAATCTGTTTCTGGTAAAAATTTTATAGAGTTTACTTAACATGTGACAACTTCAGGGATTTCTAGTGTTCAGATATCAGTTGAGACCTGTGAGTGTGTATATATTGGAAGGGTAAGGGGTGTGTCACTTTAATCCATAACAAACCATCACTATTAACATTAATCATCGACAGGTTCTTGATAACCACATCATAAAATCCATGGTAATATGTTTCCACGCTTTCATTTAGAAATATAAAGTAGTTGCAAAGTACCTTAAGGTCTTTGATATAGAAACCTTCATATACAATCACACCCAAACCCAAAGTCACAAATAAATATAATACCTTACTTCATATGAAGCCATCAATTTGTATTTTAAATATTTATACTTTTTCATCCTTTTAAGGTAGATCATAAGCTTAAAGTAATAAAACTCCTTCAAAAGTTGTCTCTTTATGTCTCAATTATTTAAAACATTAAGTCTAGTCCCAAATTTCAAGATCTTATTTTCTTATTAACCACAATCAATTGTTCCAAAAGTTCAACTAGTTTCAAATAATTTTTTATAAGATCTTAATTCTCAAGCAAATTGATTTACTGTATAATACTAATATAAGAACTACAAATCAAAGGAATTATGACACAACTTATAAACATCTCAAATCATATAATCGTTTGCAACAACCTTTAATAATTTCCAAGGAATTAATTATTTTCTTATTTAAGGCATAAATCACAAGATTCTCATCGTTTTATTAGTACTGAATAATGTCATCATAATCCTTAAGTAATTGTATCTGTAAGACCCGAGAAATTCCAATTTCTGGAAAAATGATAAAATCGTAATTTCGGTAAAAATTCCGAAATTTATTCTCTAGATCTCGGATGGTGAAACGGATTTCACCATTGGAATGCGATCTTCTTAAATCTGGCTACCATGTCAAGTTAGTCGAATTCCGAGGCAGTAGAATTTACACGTTTTTTTGAGAAACCTTGGCGTTTAGATTTTCCGATAAGCGATATATGATGACGAAAGTCACTTATAACATCTTATACTAATGTTACTTATGTTGTATAGTGAAATGATGGAAGTGTGGCCGAGATAGTGCCAAGTGTCAAAACTGGGGAAAGAAGGGACATAGATGTCATTAATGAATTTGATTAAATGAGAATAGGACAAAAAAGGCATAGTGTCATCTCTTAGATTCAAAGGTAAACGTGAAAAGGGAGAAAGATGCGGTGAGGTGGGTTTTGTGTTTTTTAGGGAAAACGACTTCTCTCTAAGATTCGGGAGATCGTGTCAAAATCGCCGGGCCAAGTGTTTTAGGAGTTTCGATCAAAGCTCGAGAGGTAGGATTTATCACTTGGGTTTTACACTTTATTTAAGTGTTTTATAATGTTCCAGTTGCGTGAGGCCGTGAGAAGTCGTTTGATCAGTCCCGAAACATGGGGTGAGTTGTAAAATTTTGAATCTCGTTTTGGATAGTGTAGTCAGCGTTTGGGCCAATTTAGAATTGGGTTTATGCAATAAATAGTGTTTGTGTTGGTTTGAGGCAGTGAGAGCCATTGATCGGAATCACTAAAATCTTGGAACCGAAGTGTGAAATTTTGGGACTCATATAGACATCGTGCTTGATCTGGCTTGATTTTAATTTGTTTGTGTTGGAAATTATGCATTAAATTGTATTGTGGTGTGTATGAGATGGGAAAGCGACAATGGGTCGGTTTCAAAAAGTGGAGACAGGGTTGGGCGAGTGGGCTGCCACGGTTATTGCTAACTGGGTTTGGGACTATTAAAATCAGTCCCGGGTTGTGTGAATTGGACAAAAAATCGTCCATGTGTTGTGTGCTTGAATTGTTGAAATGAATGGCTTGAGTTGTGTGAAATAGATAGGTTAATACATGATTTTAATGTTAGCGTAATGACATAATTATAAAATATAGTGTTTGTAGGCCATTGGAATGATTTTAATATGTTAATGCATAAACTTGATGTGTTAACTTGATGTCACGATTATATGGAATATAATTGTGAGTGTAAACTCATTAATGGAATAGTGATTAGCTCAAGTGAGAAAATTTGGGAGTTGGTTGATATTGTTGAATTACATGTGTGATTCTAAATTTGATAATATATGCATATTGATATATTGGTTGAAAAATGATTGAAAAGGCATAATGCATTTTCATATGCACCGAGGTAGCCTAGAAATTAGGTGTGTGCATGACATGAAAAATTGAAAGAAAAACGAAAACGTTTTGAAAGGAATTTCACAGGATGAATTTCCGGAGAATGGGGTTGGGAGACGGTCCAACAGATCATTTCGGATGAGGACCATGGCCCATTTGAAGTTCTCAGCCACGTTACGCCTCGGAGGGTAGTCCCATAATTTTTACCCGATACTTGGTAGTATAGTTCCGAGAACAACAAAGTTGTTTGAAAAAGATGTTTTCTCATACATAGCAGGCAAGGAGTGTGAGGGAGTCGGTGAGGACTAAAGGGATGTGGGTTGGTCATTTAGACATTCAAGTAGGATCCGCAATTTGCTTGAATGTTTGCTGGAGCATTGCATATGCACTTAGGTGGGAGTAACAGTTTAGGGTGATTATTCTTGGGCGATAGCTCACACTTGTCGAGGATATTATTTTGGTCTGGGAGCGGTCGAGGAGAAATCATCCTAGAGGTCGTTTTAGAAGAAAGTAGGGTTGTGGATTGGTTTTGTTATGTACACATGTATTAGAACTCTACAGAAGTTTGATATATGATGTATAAGGATAATTTTATTACCTCTTGAAACTATTGGAATATAGTTGGGATATTTATTTTGTGAGTATTGATGCAGGGGCCCAAGTGGCCATTATTTTTACTCATTTTAATTGGATATGAACCCGATGTGGTCATAAGTTGATTGTTGGGACCCTGTGTGGCCATATTGAACTGTTTGGGACAGGTTTTGTATTTGGGTAGAGCTCCCCGTACAAAGGAGACTCTGCTCGATTTTCGTGAGGGTGTCGGGTTCCACGAGTATTCCGCGGGTTGACGGGTTGTCAACGGACACCCCGGGATTTGGGGGTGTCATAAATATCTCGATATCCTCACATTTCTTGCTTAAAAATCATTTAAGAAGACAAAGACAAACTCTCATAATTTATGAGTAGATCATAATAAAGAAAAATGTCTTCATATCTTAAGTGCAAAAATCATTTTATCTAACTTCAAATCATAATAAGGTAGTTTTCTCTATCTTAATATTTCAAATGTCTATAAGTATATATCAATTTTTCCATGTTGCATAAGAACACAACATAAATCCTAATGAAAGACATCATTATACAAAACAAATCTTTTTTTAACCTAATGAAATAATCAAAATAAGAGTTGCTACTAATTTGCTCTTCAACTCTGTGAAGCTATCATCATAGTAATAAGACTAATCAAACTTAACTTCTTTCTATGTCAGCTTGAAAATATAAGATAATTTTAGAGATCTCTTAATAATTTATTTGTAGTAATCAATAAATCCCAAGAAAATTCAAACTTTAATAACAATATTAGATCATTTCAAATTTCAAATTGTTTTCTTCACTCATCACAATGACTTAAAAGACTTAACAACATTTCTAAGCAAATAACTATCTTGCAAGGCTTAGCTTATGAGTAACAATTTATCCACATGTTTCCCTTCGACTAAACTCAGGATAACTAAGAATATGAAAAGACAATATTTTCCCAAAACAATCAACAAATAAAAGGTAGTAAACTCCTTAATTCATCCTTAAAATCAAACAAAAACCTTAATGTTTAAGGGTTATTAAGTCATTTCAATATCCTTCTTACCAATCGTCATAAAACAACATCAAAGCACCATATTGTCCATAATGACATGTTCCATAGAAGTGACAAATTCAAATCATAATTCATATTGATAAAAGTATATTCACTAAACCAACAAACAATACAAAGGAAAAAGAGTGACTAAACTTTAACTAGTCATCAAGAAATCAATTATCTAACATACATTTGTAAAGAATGCTAAGAATACACAAACGAATATGAACTATCAACTAACACGTCACTCAACTATCCCCATACACAAACTTAAACAAGATCCCATTAAGATAATAAATTTATAGCTCTGATACCACTCTGTCACACCCCGAAACCCACCTAAGGCCTTTAGCCTAAAGGTTTGAAGTGTGAAACGACACTAACCTTCCTTGTAACTAGATTTTGTCCAAATTCTCAAATCTGTTCAAAGTAAATCTTGTATTTCCCAAATTTATGATTCTCCCGAATTCAAAGTTTAAATCTTAGACAAAAAATTATTTACAAATATCCAAATCTCATATAAAATTGAGAATATATGATATTTGGGATCTACATGAAATCCGACTTTGTCTTAATATAAAAACGAATATTTATTATCAAGTGACTTTCTCAATTAACTTTCAAAATCCAACATTTCACGTAAACATGAACTTATTAGTTCAACATGATCCAACATAAAATTCTAATCAAATCCTAATGATGACGTATCACCAACCTAGCCATCACTCCTCATAGAAACTAAAAGTACCTGAAAATATGTCAACTTATTATTATTATTATTATCTAAACCCATTCAAGAAGAAACTAAATTGAATGGGTTACAGATTAATGAAAATTTAATTTTGTGGACCCGCATTTTTCACGTGCGTCCCCACTCGATGGCGAGACTCGCTTTTTATTTTTGTTGGAAAATCATTTAAAAAAACGGTTTGGAGTCGCCACTTATTTTTGTTTTATTTTAAAAGGGAAAAACAAAATAAGAAAGAAAAACCCTAAATATGACTCATGATAAGAAAAGAAAGTCTGGGAAAACAAAGTCTAGGTTCAGAAGTCAGGTTACCTATTGGGAAGGTACGATAGTAAGCCGTAGCACCCCTTTAAGCTCATATAAAAACGGTCTCTATTAAACAAGTTTAGGGAAAATACGATTTTTGACTAATCGATCAGTGAATACCAAAAACAAGTAATAACAATATAATAACGCACTAGGCATATAGAAATGAATAGACAAATAAATAAATATATGAATAAGCGAAATTAAATGAGAAAAATGTGTACCTGGGTGATATATCCAAAGCGCTACTAATTAGAGACAATGTTAGTGTAATAACAAATATTAAATATTCACATTTAATTGAAAGTTGGTTACAGATTAGAGGTCAAATTATTTGTTAAAATGATACATGAGATGTCGGGTCCCACCCAAACCCATTTATATGTCACACAAATTAATTCCACAAGATCCCATTTTTTAGGAACTATAGAATTAATCACGTGTTTTGAATTTTTTTTTTGAAGTGAAATTTTGAAGTTGAAAGTTTGAAATTTTGGAAATTAAGAATTTGAAATGAATTTGAAGTTTAAGAATTTTCAATTGAGATTTGGAAATTAGATATTTGAAATTAAAAACATGAATTTTATAAATTTGAGGTTTGGGATTTAGAAATTTGAAATTAGAAATTGGGAGATTCGAATTTAGAAATTGTGACACTTGAATTTTGAAATTGGGAAATTATAAATTTAGTGAAAACATAAAAAAATGAAATTGAAAAATGAGGAATTAATTTTAAAATTGAAAACTTGAAAAAAAGAGAGAAGAAAATAAAATAAAATAAATAAAATAAAATAAAATAATAAATGAATAAAATAAAAATAAAAAATAAAAAAATACATGAGGAAATTGACTTTTGAAATTAGATATCTTGAATTTGAAATTAGAAAAATATTATTTTGAAATTAAAGCTTAAAATGAATTGAAAATTAGGAAAAAAATGAAAATTTAGAAATTGATTTTTTTGAAGACTTTGTTTTTCTTTTTTCTTTTTTTAGAAAATGATAAATTGTGAATAAATTAAGAGTGGAATTTGACAAGCTAAAGAGCTTATCAGAATACGTGGCAAAGGGGCTTGGTCGAATGACCTAAGGGTCGGTAAATTAACCTAAGGGGTTGGGGATATTATGTTGGGCTTCTAAATATGTGGCTTAATTTAATAAATTGGACCTAATTGGATGAGCATCTAAGTATAGGATGTGCCTAAGTAGGTTGGGCGTAAAAGCCCCAATGCATTGGACCTGATGGATGGAGCTAATTCGTCCCCAGTGGATGGTCTACAAATATGGGATGGCACAAGTTAATGGGTTGGACTGTCTTAGTGAGCTTGGGTCAAATTTGGTGGGAACTAGGTATGATGTTGAGCCTAATTTAAATGGAGCCTAATTTGATATTTATAATTAATGGGTTCGAGCCTAAGTTGATGGACTAAATATGTTGAGAGCTTTTGATTGTGGGTTGGGCCACAGTTGATGGGAACTGGATTAATAGGTTTGAACTTAAAGTAAATGGGTTGGACCTAATGGGTTGGACCTATGTAGTGGGTTTGGTCCTAATAGGTTGGGTTGGGCCTAAGGTAAATGAGTTTGACCTAGGAAGTGGGTTTGGTCCTAATAGGTTGGGTTGGGCCAAAGGTAAATGGGTTGGACCTATGAAGTGGACTTAGGTTAGCTGGGTTTAAGCAAGTGGGTTGGTCCTAATAGGTTGGGTTGAGCCTAAGGTAAATGGTTGGACCTATGAAGTGGGTTTTAGTCACCAATAGGTTGGGTTAGACTTTAAAATTAAATGGGTTGTACCTAAGTTTAATGGGTCTAAATTTTATGGGTTGGGCTTATGGATTTGGTTTAAGGGTTTAATGAGCTTATTATTTATAGAAACATATTTATAGTGAAACAATCTATATGAGAAAACATGATTGCTAGAACTATTACAACATGAAATAGATCTCTACAAAACAAAAATCAAGATCAATATAAAACAACATTTGGATTGCACGTCATTAATCATACCCAGCAAATTAAACAGCAGTATCATTCATTTACAAAAAAATCATTATTCATACAAAAACAAAACTATATATATACATACATAAATGATAAATCTAATCTCGGAAAACCCATTCTCATCCATAAAAACATACAATTCATACCGAAAGCATTCTAGGCAAGCTTGTGAAAAGAGATAAGATGATTAATATATCAACAAGTATTCATATTAATCATAATTAGGAAAAGAATACAAATACCCGAATATATATCAATATATTAATCCTAATCAACTTAAATGAATACAAATATATTAATATTCTTTAATGTTAATATACAAATATATTGATGTTAATACAAATATATATTATATCAACTTTAATGAATACAAATATAAAAAAACAATAAAAAATAATAAAATAATAAAATAATACAATATAATAATAAAATAATAAAATAAACAAAAAAAAGAACTGCTTTTTGGGGTCTACAGTTTGAGCCTTCAAAACCCTAATCACAAATGAAATAAAAAGAATAGAGTTGAACCATGGGATAATCTAAGTATCTCACTCTGATCTTCTTCTGCCTTTATACAAAGTATCTCTCTTCGTTTTTCAGATCTCGAAACCATTTGCATGATTTCAAGATCTGCTGCCCATTCACACATAGCCTCCAAACTATATTTCCCCATTTTCCTGTCTAATCAAAATGGCATATATATATATATATATATATAAATTTTTAATACATTTTCAACTTAATCAAAGAAACTCATCTTGTTTAGTGCGTGTTTTACGTGTGAAGTCCCCACCCTTCATCTCTCTTCAGGTGGGTCCAACTCATAGGTACTATTCTGGCGGAGTCCCAGTATACTTTTCTTTACGCCTCCATGAGCTGCACCCATGACCCAGAAAAGGGACTCTTATAGAAGTGAGAGCACTCTCACTGCCAGTGACTCTTGGTACCGGTTGGTGAGTGCTACACTGCAATAGTCCCCTTTGGGTCGTGAGTTGACTCTCTCGTAGGCGAGACGGTTGAAGCCTACACATCTTTGGCTACTATGAGCACTTCTCGGTTGGTAGTGAGAGTGCTCCCCATTGCCTATAAGAGTCACTGGCATGGGTTCGGAGGCTCTCACGGAGGCGAAAGGCCGGTTGGGACTTGGCGAAGCTTGAGTACCTATGAGTGGGACCCCCCGAGAGGTTTGGGTGCCCGCAGTAAAGGCGCCTCACTACCAACTCCGTGGGCTCGAGCCCATGCGCAAAGGGACTCTTATAGCAATGAAGCCTCACCTGCTTGAAAACTAGCTCAGTGGGACACAGCGAGCTTGATTACCTATGAGTGGACCCGAAGTTTGGTCTCTCCACATTACGGGTTTAAACAAAATCAATACGAGAAAAAACTGAACTATTTTAATATACCAAAGATAAAAATTTTAAATTCTAGAAATAAACTAAAAACCTACCAATTTCTAGGAAAGCAAACAGAAAGAAAAATCAAATATGAATTAAAAAAAAAAGTAAGAAAAGGAAAAGGAAGAAGGGTAGTAGAGGGAGAGAGCAAATTGGAGAGGGAGAGAATATCCGGAGAAGATTCTTGAAGAGGCCAAGGGAGGAGCGAGAAGGAGAAAGGGGTGAGCAAATCTAAACGTTCTTTCTTCCTCTTCTTCTTCTTATTGGATTAGTACAGCTTTCTTTTCCGCATGTGAAAAATACGGGTCCACAAAATGGCGACTTGTGACAGATTGCTTATTTTAATTTCATTATAACAACATTCTTTTGGGTTCAACTTGGACTCCACCTTATTTGTTTCGGTTACACTTTTAGGATTCACCGTTATACAGTTTGAGACCACCTTTGTGGATTAGGGTTAGGCGCAGACAACTGTGTACTCAAAACAAAACCATCAACCTCTGAATCCTCAACTAGCATTATAGGCTCTGGTGCATGGTCATCCCAACTCATCATGTATAGTCCTAAATATGGGTTGTACATGTTTTCTCATATAGATTGTTTCACTATAAATATGTTTCTATAAATAATAAGCTCATTAAACCCTTAAACCAAATCCATAAGCCCAACCATAAATTTGGGCAATTAAAAACAGTCTGATAAATTTACGTAGTGTATTTGTGGACAACCACTTGCTTAAACACAAGTCCACTTCATAGGTCCAGCCCATTTACCTTAGACTGACCTAACCTATTAGGACGAACCCGCTACAAATTGAGCTCATTTTACCTTGGAATGACCAACTATTAGGACCAAACCCATTACATAGGTCGACCCATTAGGTCGACCCGTTTACTTTAAGTTCAAACCTATTAATCAGCCCGACATATTTAGGCACATCGGCTTTGGGACATATTTAGGTCCGTCAAACTGGTTAGAGACGTTAATCCTAGCAGCTCATCAGAGTGTTGCATTAAATTAGGCTCCGACCTCATTTTAGAAGCCACCAAATTTATTGGCTAAGCTCACATGGAGTCCGGCGGCCAATTAGGTCGTGATCGTTAAAAGCTTAGGCCCCATACATCCCATATTTAGAGACTCATCCAGTGGATGAACCAGGCACGAAATGTTTAAGGCGTCATTAGTTTATCTTGACTCTTAGGCACATCTATGCTTAGATGCTCGTCCAATTAGATTCCAATTTATTAAATTAAGCCACATATTTAGAAGCCCGACATAATATCCCCAACCCCTTGGGGTTAATTTACGACCATGAGTCATTCGACCAAGCTTCTTTCTTTACGTGATACAGTGATTAAGCTCTTTGACGTCAAATTCGAGCTCTGAATTTATTTACAATTTATCATTTTCTAAAAAAAAAAAAGAAAAAAAAGAAAAACAAAGTCTTCAAAATAAATTTCTAAATTTTTTTTTTTCCCTAATTTCAATTTCATTTTAAGTTTTAATTTCAAAATAATATTTTTCTAATTTCTCAAAATTCAAGATATCCTATTTCAAGAATCAATTTTCCTGCATTGTATTTTTTTATTTTTCTTTTATTTTACTTTATATTTTATTTTTATTTTTATTTTATTTTCTTTTATTTTCTCTTTTTCTTTTTTCAAGTTTTCAATTTTAAAATTCAATTCCCTCATTTTTCAATTTCATTTTTTTTTATGTTTTCAATTTCAAATTTACAATTTCCCAATTTCAAAATTCAAAGTGTCACAATTTCTAGGTCGAATCTCCAATTTCTAATTTCAAATTTCTAAATCCCAAACTCAAATTTATAGAATTCAAGTTTTAATTTCAAATATCTAATTTCAAATCTCAATTCAAAATTCTTCCAAACTTCTTCATTTCAAAGATTCTTGTTTCAAGGATTTGGGCTTTCAGCTGAGAAATTTCGTTGTGAAATCAGTTTTCAAAAAAAAAAAAAAAAAAAAAAATTTCAAAACACGTGATTAATTCTATAGTTCCTAAAAAATGGGATATTGTGGAGTTAATTTATGTGACATATAAATGGGTTTGGGTGGGACCCGACATCTCATGTATCCTTTTAACGAGTCAATAAGAAATACTAATACATTTTCATGGATTAAAAAGTTTTTAATCATATAACAAATAAAGTGTTTTAAAATAAAGGCTTTTTGATTCAGAAAATAAGTTGGAACATTAAAAAATTTCATGAATTACGAATCAGATTTTAAATCGGAGTTTCATATTATGTATGATCAAACGATTTATGCTATCAATTCGATTCACTCATATCAAAGTCCAAAATCAAAATCCATTTAGAATATATTTTATAGTATCGTCAAATATCGAATGGTGTCAGCCATGTGGGACTTTCAAATGGAGTATGGTTAGTCGCAGGGTGTTATTTTAAGGTGGAATGAGACAAAACCGATACTAGCCTTAGTAACCTCTAATCAAGACCTAGGTGAGTTGAATCGGTCGTCGGCCCGACCAAGAATATAAAGGTCGATTGTCGAACGTTAATGAGAGAAATGAGAATAATGTCATTATTCCCATTGACATGATTAAGCAGACTAGCAGGAGTCAAATATTTTATCTGAATATTGAGCCATAAAACATCATATCTCAGGAAATTTTCTTTCATAAACATAACAAATCTCAAAATACTTTCATGCAAGATCTCTATTTGATCCATGGACAATCATAATAATTAAACAAATCAACCTTTTCCTCATTCAAATTACATAAAAGGCAAATAAATATATTTTTCGAGAAAGACTATATAGTTAATCTTTACGCAAAGACATAAAATATTTTCTTTTGCAAAAGTTGTATTAATATCATTTACCTCAAAGGAGTACTCAAAAGCTTTGAAAGAGCTAATCCGAAGAATTTCACGTCAATGAAATATTTCTCTTAAAATAATAGGAAGAAACTATCATCATTACTTATTTATTTTTTTTAAAAACTTTCTAATTTGATATTCTTAACAATGATATTATTTTTAATATTTTTTAAATCCATAATAATAAAGTTAATGTAAATATTTTATAAAATTTGTGATTTATAAAGAGTTTATTCTATCAACATGATTTTTTTGTTCACTTCAAATATATTAACAACTTTTCAAATGCTAACTATTTGAATTAAGTAGTTTTTCAAATTTTATAAAACACATATTCCTTTTGACTCTTATTTTAATAATTTATTTATTTATTTATTTTTATGCTCTTAATCCGAACTAAATATTTTACTAGAAAGAAATAATATTAATAATATTTTATAAATTATATTATTACACAATACTCATCTAGTCTTTTTACCTAACAATTATCATACTTGACAACAAGTATTATTAACATATCTTATTTCTTATAATTGCTCAATAATTACTCTAATCATATTCCTTATCTAAGAAAATTCTCAATTCTTAATAAGATATTTACTTGCCAAAATATATATATCTTCAAATACTTATCAAATACATATATTTATTAAAATTTAGCATTTTCAAATTTATTTTATTTGTTTATTATTATTTTATTTCAAAAATTATCCTCAAATATTTGTTTCTTTTTTTTTTTTAAATAAATCTTGCGTATCTAACATTGTGCTTTTAAAAGCATCCCTTCATGAATGTTCAATTTCCTAGATTTCTTATACCTAAGTTTCAATACCCCTATTTTATGAAGAGGTTTTTAGATCTATCTAAATTTTATATGTAAGACTTAGAAATTCCAATTTACGGGAAATAGGAAGCGAAAAAAAATCGTAATTTCGGACACAAAAGTGTAATTTCGGTTAAATCAAATTGTGCAAGGATACCCGGATAATGAAGCAGTTTCCACTAGTTGAAATACGTCTCTAAAAATCTAGCTAACCTGCGCAAATTTCTGCTGATCTGAGGCCAGTCGAGGAGTTGACACTTTTTTTCGAGCATCACATTTGGGTCTTGAAGTAAAAGATTACCCGATGCGAGGAAAGTCACATATAACACGTACTTAGGTGCCATAAGTGGCATGAGTAGAGGAAATGATGAAAATGGAAGAAGCCCAGAGATAGGGCCGGAGATCATCAAAGCGGGAAAAGAATGACATAAATGTCATTTTTGGAATTGTTTAAGTTAGAAAAAGACAAACAATGAATAGTGTTTGTCTTCTCAAATGCAAAAAGGGGGAAAACGTGAAAGAGGGGAAGGACTTACAAGGAGTAGCAGATTTCGCTTTTTTAGAGTGAGAAGGTTAGACTTCTCTCTAGATTTAAAATGCATCCGATCGTCCCGAGAAAGTCTTAAGCGAAGAGAAGGGGTTACCGCTCCTACAGCGGAGAAGGTCGATGTGGACTCAGATTTTAGGAAGTTTCGTCGGAAACTCAGGTGAGGGGAGGTTTCTCCTACTTGGGTTTCTGACTTTATTTAAGTGTTTTTGTTGATGTTTAGGTTGGTTTGAGGCGCTTGACGACGTTTGTTGATGGTCAAAACTTGGGACGGTGTGGAATTTTTTAGGGAAATCAATTGAATGATCGTGACCTTTGCCTGAAGCTGTTTTGGGTGTTGAGTTGGAAATTGTTGAAAAAAATTGTATTTATGATGTGTGTGAGGTCGAAAATGGCCATGAAATTCGGTTCCAGCAAGTGAGCCAGATGATTAGTGATTTCAGGGAATGTAGCGGGTTTCGCTTCATTAGAGAATAGTGTTCTAAAATAATTTTGTGAAATAATGTGTTTGGTTAGGAATAATTCAAGTCGAGGTTGCTCGTGTTTGATCCATTGAATCCCGTGAGCTAATTTTGAATGTATTGATGGTGAAATTACATGACATGTTTGTGTGATTTAAATTATGTGAATATATGCATGATTATATATTTGCATGTGTTATAGAATTGAAATGGGAGTGGATCCTTTGCATGTCGTGTTTCATATAGCCCCAGGGCACCATAGGACGATAAAGGAGTGAATACGTGAGAAGTAGATTCTTGAGATAATAGTTCGAGGGTTGTCTAAAAATAATGAATATCGGAGGGTAGTCAAATAGAAATATCTTCAATCGTCGAGATCGTGATTGATATACATCGGAGGATTGAATCCATACATAATATCCAGTAAACCGGAGCGGCCGAGTTGATATATACATCGGATGGTTGTCCACAAACAAATAAAACTAAGAGTTCCTCTATCATTGGCTTGGGCAAGTGTGAGAGTCAGTGAGGACCAAAGTGCGAGACGTCAGTTAGACGACCGAGTAGGATCACGCATTTACTTGAATATGTATGTTTTCCATTAAGACACATTGCATATCTCTGCATAGGTAGAGAGTAGCCAGCCAGGGTGAGGATTCCACTCACGAGCATTAGCTCACCCACATCGAGGGATATTATTTTATGAGACCTGGGAGCGTGGGGGCGACTCATCTAGAGATTAAGTTTTAGAAGAAAGCCAGAATGTGGCTATGATAGTTTTACATGTATTAGAATATAGTTGTATTAGAATTCTAGTATTTTAATATATGTTGTATAAGAGTAACTTTGAACTCTTGAAACTATTGGATATAGTTGGTTTATATTGATGATGAGTATTGTGGTATGGGCCCGAGAGGCCATTTTACTCAGATATAGATATCATGTGATTGTTGTTGATTGGAATGAGGTGCATATTACATGTGTTGTATTTTAGGTGGCTTTATCTCAAGAGACTCACCCAGTTTTAAGTAGAGATGTGGTCACCCGACATTCAAATGTTCATGGTTGTGGGTGATCATATGGGACCCGGGTTTTGGAGGCGTCATATTATATATATATATATATATACCATATATATATATATATACTCCTGCTGCCTCTATATATATATATATATATATATATATATATATATATACTCTTTCTCCTTACTGCTGCTGCTATATCTTATATATATATATATATATTTATTTAATAATATTATTCATAACAATAACTTTTTGTTTTTACCACATTCCCCTTTTGCCTTTTCACTTATACCAATCAAATCAGCTAAACATGTGTTTTACTTTTCAGCTTTACTTTCACACTCTTAGAGTTCATCCTCTAAAATTCTCATATATAATTTTTGTTTTTGTTTTTTTTCTTAAAGTGTGAGTCTCCTACTTTTACTTCTTTTTGGGTTAAATTGTTCTCTACTTTTTTTTATTTTTTTTTATTCACCAGCTCAGGAAACTCACGATTTACTTCCTTTTTTTTTTTCATTCACAGCTCATAGCTTGGTGGTTTCCTTTTTTTTTTTTTTTTACCTTTTGGTATCTCTCAAACAATTCTATCTACGACACTACTAACTTATTATTTTGTTTTATTTCATTTTTAAGCGAATTATAATATGATTTAACTATTTAGGCTTGATCAAACGAAAATTAAAAGAATCTACATAAAAGAATTCTAAAAAATAATAAGGGAAAGATCTTACCTTTCAAATTCTCTTCTTCAACCCTAGATTCGAAGTCTTAAGTTTTCCGATTCTCTTGAAATCACTTCTTCAATGTGACGCCCCAAAACCGAGGTGTCTTGTTGACAACCCGTCAACCTGCGGAATACTCGTGGATGTCGGGTGCTTAGAGCACCGCCGCATGAGAAAAATCGAGGCGGGAGTCTCTCCCTTTATGCAGGGAGCTCTACCTAGATACAACCTGTCCCAAACAGTTTACAATAACCACACCGGGTCCACATGCTAGTAAAATAATTAGCCACTTGGGCCCCAGCATCAATACTCACAAAATATATCCTAACCAACTATATTACATGGTTCAAGAGTTTTTACATTACTCTTAATTCAACATCTATTAAAATTTACAATTCTAATATATGTTATACAAAAATCTCTACCAAAGCCATGACACCGGCTTTCTTCGTGACTCCCAGTGAGCGCCGTCCTCTATGCACTCCATATCTTTGAAATAATGATCCCTCGATGGGGTAGGCAAAGCCTAGTAGTGATAATTTCACTGCATGGGTTCTTTCAAATGCAGTGCTGCGATGCCAAGCGGCAAAACAACTAATCCACATCAGCAATTACATGAACACGATATCCATGACCAATCCCGTGTCCGAGTCCTCACCGACTCCCTCACATATGCCTAAGCGGAATGCGGAGTAAAATATCCGGTTTTCAAAGCAAAAAACTTCTTGTTGAAAAGTAATGCAACTGTCGGATTTGGTAAAAATATTGGAGAGCTGACCCTCAGGCGAATTGCTGGATAACGCTTCAGCAGTCATGGTGCTCGTCGAAGTGATGCATTTGGGCGACTCTCGAAAGACAATTTCTTGTGGAAATCTTCCTTGAAATTCCTTTCACAAACATTTTTCATTTTTTCTTGCTCATTTATCTCGTGCATTTCCGCTCCTGTATTAGGGTACTTAGTGCATATGGAATGCGATACCAATCGAAACACATTCATGCTAATATATTCACATGCATATATATTAACATAATTAATTCAAACAAATCATGTTATTAAATTCACATGATAACACGAATTAGCTCACCATGGGCTAATTCGCGAACCTGGCTGCAGTCATTTTGAATCACTTACAACACACATTTTCACACGAGAAAATCTTATCCTTGTCCACGTGAGCAGTTAAACCCTCGGGTTGGCATTTCACGGCCTAACAATAGGTTTTCTCGGCTCGGAGTTCAAAGCTTTTGAGACTAAGCAGTAAGCTAATCAAGCACTGTGGAGAACATCCCCAACCATTTACATGGCTCTTAGCCAAAAAGAATAACACAAGCAGAAGACCCTACCTCTTGGAGTTGTCGGAACTCCACGAAAATCGATTTTATTACATAGCCCTCACCGCATGAAACGACTTGCTTCTTATAGCGAGAACGACGGTCGAGGCCGAGAAATCTGAAGAAAAGTCACACTCTCTTTAAAAATTCGAAATCCTCCTTTGCCGCGATTTCTTCTCCAAATTGGAGAAGAAAACTATTCCCTTTTGTCTTTATTTATTTAAACATTTCCATTAATTCCCATCTTGTCCCTTTTCTTGATTTTTGACACTTGGCATAATTTAGGGCATCCATTTCCATCATCTCTCTAATCTTGCAACATGTGTCACAAGAGTACATGTAGTATGTGACTTTTGTCACATCACATGTCTCTCAAACCTGTTTGGCACCGAGCACTCGTGCCTCAAAAAAGCGTGAAATTCAGACGTCTTGGTCGGCGTGTTAGGGCTACCAGATTTTTGCGAACCCCGATTCAGCGGTGGTAGTTTTAAGTAAATTCGAGATCTACAAAAATTTGATTTTTACGAGAAGTGTAGTTTACCCTTTTTCAAAAAATTTGAATTTTCTCGGGTTTTACATTCAAACCCTAGATTTGACGACTTTTGTTTTCCATGGTTTCATGGTCAAGAGATGGAGGCTATGCAGAGAACACAAAAAGGGTTTATTAATAATGTTTTTTTTTCTATTTATACTTAGGGTTCCTTAGGAGAATTGCCCTTATAACCTAACTTTAATTTTAAATAATTATATTTTTTCTACCCTTAAAAATAATTACGGGGTATCACAAGTTCTATTCATGTTTTTATCAATTTAAATCCAATGTTTACTTGAGCAATTCCAGCTTTCTGGTTGCAAGTCATATTCAAGTCTATCAACTTTCAACATCATGTTATTTCATACATTCATAAGGAAATCTAACACTTTTTTTCAGCAATTAATTCCTACAATATTTCCATTCGTACGTTTTCCACTTTGATTATGAGGAACTGTCAAGGGAATCAAGGAGCCTACATAGCCCAATTAGAAGTTTGATCGTATTAGTCATTCTAATTTGGAAACACTTTAATTTCCTACCACACCCGCAAGCTTTTATTTTGTATATTTCATGTGAGATCCAAAAATCACCACAACACATATACTTCTATTACAATGTCAAAATTCGGAATCAACTTGATACAATTTAAAATACTTAAATGTGACGCCCCAAATTCCGAGGGTTTTTTTTTTTGGGTCCCACTGGTTTGGAAACCAAATTTGTAAACCTCTTGTGAGCGATTAATCATGAGAAGGTATCCATGAGCAGGGATCATAAGCGATTACTGTATGATTATTGGTAGCTCACCCGGGCATACGTAAGTGATAGAAATTCTGTCCGCAGATGATCCACATGCGTTACTTTGCCGTGTGCATTGTCCCGCGCGTGCCGTGTGCATGGTAGCGCCTTATTTGTGCTGTCAGGCAACTTTATCAGCGCCCCGGCTGCGCCAGCGAAGATGGCGTAAATTGCCCGGGCTGTCGTGTGCCACGACCAACGCACCACGTTCCGCGTGCGAAGGGCGCCGCAGTGGTCGTGACAAAAAACGCACATGCGCAACACCACCGCCAGAAGGCCTTGCCGCGACATAAATCTTACATCCGCGACAAGAAGTCCCACCCTTGGGAAAACTTTGTCACGACACAAGGAGACCTTTGTCGCGACACAAAGAGAGATTTCACTGTCGCGACCCGAGCGGCCCTGGCCCCAAACTTCCCTATGCGTTGCTTCGATTTCTGGCTGCGACACGGGGCCCAATAGTCTACATCGGGACGAAAAGGCCTTTTCGCGACCCGAACCGGCATGCACGGGGAGCCGTATCGCGACACGAAGATCCCTGTCGCGACACAGAGCTAGAAAGCTCTATCGTGTGCATCCCCAGCCGTGTGTACGAGTGGGTTGTGTGTGCGGCTTTGAGAACCATGTCTCGCGACATGGGAAGAGCGCCACATCGTGACACAAGGGTCGGCATTCTGTGTGACGGGGGCAGAAAATAGGCGTATCCATTAGGTCTTCTCGCCTCGATTCCTCTTTCTTTTCTTTCCAAGACACCTATATTAATTAAATTAGCCTTTTTATTCTGAACAACGAGAGAGCACTTTGGAAAACTTGCCAAAATGTATTCATCATACAAAATGAGTTTGATTATAACTCTTTGCTACTTACTTATCATGAAACTGGGTTTTTATACCCAAAATTCACAAGTTAGAAAACAAAGCCAAATTTGGCCTTTTTTCTCAACTAAGTTCTTAGATGGGCTTCATTCCCCAATGTACCTCTAGTACCTGTAAACATTTTCCCACGACGGGGTAAGCAATGCTCGGTAGATGAATTTCCCTACAAGGTTTTAAAATGCACGTACGTAATGTACAAACCATGAAAACATCAATCACATTCCATATGAATAATGCAATCTTACCTGGAATATCCATTGTCATGAATGAATGAGACTCCTCATGCCACAACCGAGTCACTTGACTCCCTTACACGGAATGCCAAGTGGCCAAGCCGGTCATTGATGTTTCGCGATGACTTAAACTTCCTGATGAACGATATCTGCGATATTCATCTTAATTTATCAACTCTCGTATGTTTATTTTGAATTCGTAATTTCTAGGTCTCACCCCTGGAGCCGCGAGCCTTCCCGACACTCACGAACTTTCATCGTTGGATACATATGTCTAACCAAGAATAAAATTTGGGTCTTTCACCCTGGGGGGGGGGATTTGCCCCATCTTGCTTCACCCAAACACACAAAGTTTACCATTATTATTGTTTTACATAATCACGAGTCTCGATTTTGGACGTTGTCCCATTTTCGAACTCACCACACATTCACAAAGAATGGTGAATCACAATACCATCCACCCACACCCGACTCGACGATATGTGATCGTGCATATGAATGCAATTATGCCATTTCATGTATACAACATTCATGATTCATGGAAAATTATATTTTTCTACAATATAATTCACATTAGCAAGCAATCCATGTTAATACATCAATTGAGCATGTAACAACATTATTTTCACACAACTAATATGTTATTTATTTTAGCAATAACATAAACACATCACACATGGACCAATAATTGTCCGAAAGTCAGCCCCGGGATTGCCCAAAACAGTCCCAAAAATTTCATCTTCGGACTACCCGAAAACAGTCGATAAATTTAGTCCGGACTATCCGAAAAAGTCCCAAAAATTCAGTTCTGGGCTGTTCGAAAATAGACCTAAAAATCCAACATTCACTCCTAAATCTTTTGGGATTTAAAATGCGCAGTCAGATTCGGCTGACAATCTCGACCATTTGAATGACTCTTAGGCAAAATTAAACAAAGTAGGAGAGAAAAACCCTACCTCTCGGGTTTGTGAAGACCAGCGATTTTAGTGCTCGCGCGGCTGGCTCTCGTCACGTGGACCAGCTTTGCCTCTTGCTCCGACTCTTGCGTCGGCCAGTCCGATCCGCCGGAAATTTAGAAAAGGTGGAGAACTTCTCTTTACACTCCTTCCTTTTTTCCCCCGTTCTCTTTTTTCCGCCCAGAGTTTGATCCAGGCAATTCCCAAAAGTGTGATTGTCTCCTGCTATGCATGTCATTCTCTGGAATTTATTATATTTTGGTCCACCTTATCCTTATCCATCTTTGGTTTCGCTTCCTCTTAAGCGGTGACACGTATGCCCGCGTGGATCCAGCAGGCTTTTGTTTTCTTATCTCTCCCATTTGACACATGGCTCGATGTGAGCCGTCTCAATAAATGCCATGTGTTACTTGCTACCTCGGTCACGCCGAAAAAATGAGAAATTCCAACTGTCTGAATTCGATGAAGTCGACAGAATCTTAGATTTCACGAAGACGATTACAGCCCATGAGTTCGTTTTGTCATCCAAGATACAGAAAAATTACGAATTTTCTTAACGAGAGTGCAGTTTTACCTTTTTGAGAAAAATTGAATTTTCGGGTTTCTGTTAAACAACAAGAGAGTCTCATGGGGTGGAAGAGGACATAGAGTTATTGAGATAAGGGTTTTGGTCCTGTAAATAAAAAGGATATAAATTTAAGGGTCAACTACATAAATGGCGTCTCAATTTTCCATTTTTTCTATTTTGATGTCTCAAATTTTTTTTTTTTGGTTAAATCAACGGTCTAAACTTTTTTTTTTTTTTAATATTTTGGTGTCTTAACTTTTTTTTTTTTTGTTCAATTAAGTATCTAAACTTTTTGATTTTTTTTTAATTTTGGTTCCCCAACTTTATTTTTGTTTAATCAAGTGTTTCAACTTTTCATTTTTGTTCAATCAAGTACTTCCTGAAGAATCAAAGCTTGTTATGATATTTAAATAATAAAAAATTATATCCAAATAACATTCTTATCATATAATGATAAAATTACTTAAATGACCTTTAACAAGGTGAAATGACAATGTTATATATCATTTTCAAATTAGGATTTTTTTTTTCTATATGTTCATTACAATATAAGAGAAATTGATTAAATTGGTTTATATGGATAAAAATAAATATTTTAAAAATAATTTTAATATTAATGTTTTTTTTAAATTTTATTTTTTAATTATTTTTTAAAATTTGATCCCAATTCTATAATAGTCAATTTTATCAATTTCTATTTTATTGTAACAAATAGATAGTAATGCCCCTAATGTGAAAATGATAATATTGTCACTTCACCTAGATTAAAATTATTTAAGGCCACAACCATTTTATATGATATTGGAATGTCATTTAGTCAATTTTTTCCTAATTTAAAATATTTTTTATTATTAAAAGAAAACTCATTTGATTGAACAAAAATTAAAAGTTTAAGCACTTGATTCAACAAAAATAAAGTTGAGACGTCTAAATAGTAAAAATTAGAAATTTTAGACACTTGGTTGAACAAAAATAAAGTTGAGACACCAAAATAAAAAAAATAAAAAAGTTTAGACACTTAATTAAACAAAAATAAAGTTGATGCATCAAAATAGAAAAATATAAAAGTTTAGACACTTAATTGAATAAAAATAAAGTTGAGACACCAAAATTAAAAAAAAATGGAAAAATTGAGACACTGTTTATCTAATTAACCCTAAATTTAATGAACTATCGGTTTAAAAGATTTTGCATTATATTTATTAATCGAAAGAAATCGATCTTAACCTCTCTAAACCCTAGCCTCCTTTTCTTTCAACATTTTCTATATTAGCCTCTTCTCTTTAAGTAAGGAGGGGGTGATTTTTTATCATTCTTTGTCTGAAATCACCCTTCGACACCACTTTTCATCTTTTTATTTCTCAATAAAGTGGTTATTCCACACAAATCTAGGTTTACTTGTTTTTTTTTTGTGATTTAATCGCCGCCTTCGTGCGCGTGTGGTTGTCGTCATCTTAGTACAACGAGTGGTTGTGTCGTCTCAGTACGACGATTTGGTTTTCATCGTCGTAGAGTGACGTTTATTTGTGTTTAGGCGATTCAAACAAGCAAAGTATAAACGATCAAAGACAAGAAATGAAATCATGGTCGCTAGTATGCTGCAGAACTGAAGTGATAGGTATTCTAGTCACAATAGTAATATAAAAAATGTTGACTCAACTATCAAATTTATAGGATTTAAGTCGTTTCATTATGCTATTAACCTCAATGATGTTTCATCGATCCTTTTAGCGATTTTGATTCTATGTTTCTATCGATGTATTGCTAATTTGAATCAATGAAATTATTTTTCTCTTCAAAAAAATTATATTTGTTAATAAATTATTTATCATTGGAGATATTTCTTGTCATAATCTTAAGCAAAAATAAATCGCATGTTTTCCAGCAGCAGAACTTGTTGTCAAAGTTGATGTCGCACAAGTTGTTGCATCATAATGTATGACACAACTTACCATATTCAGCCAAATCCCATTTTGGAGCCAATATTTTGCAAATGAAGAGTCAATATTCTATGTAATGAACAATGAAGGTTAGAAGAGAATATTAGGCAATATTACACGAATCAAATCAAAGAGATCATGTATTATTTGAGAGATTTCCAACGAGGGAAGATGTTCTATTATGAAAGGAAATCATAATATTCTTGTTGGCTTGTTGAGACATATTAGGAAACATAAAGCCATAGAATATTCAAAGAATATCTCCAAGGGGCTGCTTAAAAAAGCTGCAAAGACGTTTCTCTTGGTGATAGGGAGAGCACACACAAAGGAGATTTGCTGGAGGAGCTATTCACGCATGAAAATAGTTGTTGCATGTATTGTTCTAAGCCTTGATGATGAGGAGTGTGGTTATTCTGGTAGAGATTGAATGATTGGGCACTAAGGAGTCCAGATGCATATGGAAAATAAGGGGAGCTTATTTATATGTTTCTTTATGAGATAGTTAGGAGAAGACAACTGTGAGAAAGAGGGAGCCTTGTCTCACTTAAGACCAACTTGTAACCTAATTGATATATAGTGAAATACCTTACATCTAGGCTGACTACACGGATGTGAGTAATTATCGAGCGCGTAACTAGCTCCTGCGGGTTTTTCTACGTGTGTGAATGTGATACTAATATCTCACGGTATTACTTTAGAAAATTTATCACAAATTGATGCAGCAGGTTGCATAACACAGTAGAACTAGCGACACATATGACAGTGTCGCACCATTTGCTACAACATCTCTTGAATCACTGTCATAACAAACAGTTTTTCTCCTTCAATTGGTATCAAAGCGGGTCACCATAAGTTATTGAGTGAGGTCCATGGATTATCTAGCTGTTTGTCTTAGAGTGTTGACGAGTAGTGAAGAATCTAAACATGTGAATGAAAGGTACCTTCCCACAATATACAAATGTGATTTTTGCCTTTAACCTCTTCAATGCTTCTCATGAAATAAGCAGAAATCAGGGAGCTAATCTTGGTGTAAAGAACATATACGTAAGGATCCAGTGCATGAAATGTGGAGGGTATGGACATATTTAAATTTGAATGTGCTAACACATGAAATGTGATCGATCACGAAGCAGCATACAATGAGAGAGAAATATGCCATGAATCAATGATATCGAGTCAATCTTTGCGCCAGAGGCAATTAGCGAGCGATCCACTTGATTTTGCATCTGGTCACCGGTTGATCACATACTTGCTTCAAATTATACCTAGTAGTTTTGTACCCCAGGGTATCATATAAGTAAAATTAGCATTTTTCGAAATTAAGTGTGAAGGACTATAGCTTGAGTTTTTGAAGAAGGTTAAATTGGTAATTTGAAAAATGAGGACCCAAAGGTCATAAAACAAGAAGATGATATGTTATTGTAGGAATTTAGATAAGTTAATTTTTAAATAGGATGAAGTGGAATGACTAAAATGCAAGAGCTAAGAAACTAAGTCAACAATAGGTATGAGCCAAACAAGGCCTTATAAAAAATGGGGGATAAGATCAAATTTGTCTTGGAATAAGACAAGTTCTCATGTTGTGTGAAACCTAGAGAAAATCCAATTTTTTCAAAAAAATGATAAAATCGTAATTTCGGTAAAAATACGAAATTTTTCTAGATCTTGGATGACGAAACGAATTTCACCGTTGGAATCGTTTGCGGATCTAACTACACGTCGAATTTACGTCGGGTGAGGCAGTCGAATTTGTATGTTTTGAGGCAGAGTATCGGATGCGAAGTAAAAGCGATATTTGATGTGACAAAAGTCACCTATAACATATACTCATGTGACACATGTTGCGCCGAGTAGAGATGATGGAAATATGGGCGACCGAGAGTGTGTAATGTCAAAATCAAGGCAGGGACATGATAAGTATTTTTTGGAATGTTTGTGAAAAAGGCAAAAATCAAATAGTGACCTTCTTCTCCAAATGCAATTGAGCCTGGCGTGCACGATGGCGCGGTGCTTGAGAGACGTGGCGATTTTGATTTTTCTAGAGAGAGAGAGCACCATCTCTCTAGATTTCTAGTCAATCGGACCGTCGAATTTCTTCGGAGCAAGAAGGAAAGTTGTTCTACGTGGCGAGGGCAACGCGTGGGCACCGATTTTGAGGAGTTTCGACAAACTCTGTGAGGTAGGGGTTTTATCCTACTTGTTTTTACTCTCGACGAAGTGTTTTGGTGGATGCTCAGGTTGACTATACGCTGAGCTGGTCATTGACTGGCCCCAAAACTCGAATCGGCGTGAAATTTTTAGATGCCAGTACAAGTGTCCGGTGATGCTGCGCGGATCAGTTGGGAGCTCTCGATCATAATTTATTCAATAAATTGTGTTTGTGAATACAGTGAGGCCGAAAATGGCCATAAATCGGCTTCAAAAGTTGGAACAAATACTACTTAGAGTGGGCTGGCCACCTGACAAATTCCCACGTGCTCTGGGTTGCTTTAGACTCCGTAAAATATCTCTGCTTCAGGTGAAATGGACCATAAATGTCCATGTGTTTTGGTATGAAATTGTATGAAATGAATGGCTTGAGTTGGTAGATCAAAGGAATAGATAGGTTAATGCATAAGCTTGAGGTGTTAACATGATGTCACAATTATATGGAATATAATCAGTAAGCGTAGGTCATCGAGATGAGATCGGTGATTCGCTCTCGCCAGCCACCTGGGGTGATGGTTGATATTGCTGAATTACATGTGGTGTGATTGTAAATTTGATAATATGCATATTTGATTTATTCAGATATCAATAAAATGGTAAAATTTAGCTTCATATGCATCGGTAACCTAGAAATTAAAAAGGAGCGCATGACACAGTTTTCCTCGAAAATGAACATAGTTGCGAAAGGAATTTCACAGATGATTTTTCCCGAGAATGGGGTCGGAGACTCCGTCCACGACTACTCCCTTGACGAGATCAAGACTGCTTTCGGGAAGTTCCAACACATTCGCCCCTGAGGGTAGTCCCATATTTTACCGAAATTCCCAGAGTGTATTTTCGAGAATAACAAGCCTTTGTTTTGAAAAATCGTGGTTTCTCTCATGCACAGTTTAGGCAAGGTGAGGAGCCTGGAGGACTCCTCGAGACATGGAACGGGGCATGTAGACATTCAAGCAGATCAATGTATTTACTCGAGTGTGTGTTTAAATCGAGCATCGTGATATGCACTTAGGTGGGAGTAACCCATTTAGTGGTGATTCCACTATCGGGCGATAGCTCACCTTGTCGAGAGAATATATTATTTGTGTAATAGTGGAGCGCACGAGGAGACTAGCGCTTCATCTTAGAGGCCGATTTCAAGAAAGCCGTTGTGGCTTTGATGGTTTTATGATGTATGACATGTATTAGAATTTTAAATTTTAATATATGTTCAGATGGGAGAGTAGTGTTAACTCTTTGAACCATGTGAGATATACATTCGGGTTGGAATATTTATTTCATGAGTATTGACAGAGGCCCAAGTGGCTATTTTTACTCATTTTAATCAGATATGAACCCGATGTGGTCAAGTGAGATTGGTGTCGGGACAGTTTTTATCTGGGCAGGCGCAGGTACCTCCCTGCACAAAGCGAGACTCGCCCGATTCGAATGGCGTCTGTTGATTCGACATCCACGAGTATTTCGTGGGTTAACGAGTTGTCAACGGACACCCCGGATTAGGGCATCACATGTCAGTTTTTATGCTGTGGCTTACAATGGGAGAAGAAGTTTACTTGGTTTCAATCATCAAGCAAAGAAAAGGGAAAGAAGTAGAGAAGATATCAAGGTATGGAAGACTTGTATGAAACTTTGGTATGGAACCAATATGTATGGATTTATTGGTTAGGAAACCCTCTTAACTCTCTCTTTGCCTATGTTTGGGTTTGAAGAACCCTATCTCTGTATAAAAGTGATTTTTGTTGGTTTTAGCTCCGCTTGCGGGTCGGGCTTCATTCATTAAATTTCTCGTGAAACAAGGCAAACCTCGCGAATCGTAAGTGAGTATCAGCCAAAAGCTGAGAAACAAAGTACTAAAGTTGTTTTGTCTAGAGGATATTGGCACCTGGGTGACCAAGTTGAGTAATCGGCACTCAAAGTGGTTTAAGGTCCGTGAGGATGCGGCACGCAGATTAAAAAGAGTACCTGACTAGTTGTTGGCTATCTGGCACCATCCTGCAGAACCTTGTTTAAAGAGTTCGTTTCTTCCATTAACTACAATCATCCATCGGATTAATGAGGATTCTATTAAGGAATGAAAGGTCATATACGATAATGAAGTTGTATGAGAAATGCTCAGATTCGCTTCGCCAGTAATCCTGGCTATGGAGAAACATTGTTTCTACTCCTTATTCGCTAATGTAATTTCAAGAGAATAAAATAACAAGCTCGGAAACACATATAATTGTATGCCCGTCAGAGACCGGATAGTGAATGAATAGGCCATTTGTTTAGCAACAAAGACTTTGCATTGTGCTACGACACCTCGCATGTGGGCAAGCACGCCTCTGCCTCCGCTTCGAGCACTCGCTAGTGCGCACGACACTTTTTATGTGGGCGCACGCTCTCACGGCAGCACGACTCAGTGCTACGCCGTTAGAGACTGGCATTGCAGGCAAGCACGATTGTGCTTCGACACCTATTCGGTGATTGCGCGCACCTTCGTACCCATTACAGCCGCTGGGCCTCATTCAATGTTAGCCTTCGGTCTATGCAACAACATTATATGGAAAAGTATCCGACAAATGATGCGTAAACATTTATATAATAAGATATGAATAATGAACAATAAAAGAGCATAAAGAATCGCTTGGTTCGCAATGTATCTTACTGCAATTTCAGACAAGATCTTTGTTTTGAACTCCTATTGTGAGATATGGTGAGATAGAAAAACCCTTATAAGAATCCATGTTATATGATAACTCAAGTATAGAATTTTGTTATACGTGAAACTTTGACATATGCATTATGTTAAATGTGGTCTTTGTAATTGTGGATGAACTCTTCCCAATTGCAGAAAGAGGAAAACGAGTCAGCCAAATAAGTCAATGTGTTGAAGAATGAAAAGGATGAGTCTTTAAACGAATTGGAACAAATTAAAACAACTATGCGAATGATGAATTTTGGTACCATGGATCTAGATCAGATTCTGTTGATGGGAAGAACAATAAAAGACCATAAAGGTTTAGACTTCATGGAAGAAATTTCATAAACTAAACTTCATGTCCTCATAAATGATGTTGCAACAGGCATAAATTACCATCATAAAGGTGGTAGGAAGAATCATTTATTAAGAAGACAAAGACTCGGATTCTACCATTGCAAGAAGCTAGGACATATCTGGAGGGAATGCTCTCACTTCATGCTACATAAGAAGATGAGACAACAGAAGCAACAATCTAAAACAAAACTGATTTGGGTGGTAAAAAATGATGGAAGTTGCTTGGTGGTCTACACATCTCTCAAGGTGAACTTTGATAGTGGAAGCTCCAGACACATGACAAGTAATAAAGAATTTCTAACCAATCTAAAACCTTGGTAAACTCTGTAGCGCCCATGATATCTGAAGGATGAAAGAAAGGTGGCTTGTGTTTTGGTAGTGGCTCTCCCAAAGTCTGTATACTAAATTAGAAAATGTTCTTCTTGCAAATGGGTTAAAGATCAATCTTATCAGCATTAATCAACTTTGTGATTAGAATTTATATGTCAAATTTACTAAAGACAAATGTTCAGTCACTGACAGTACGAATGCATGTGTTATGGAAGACTTGTTCAAAAATTTGTTGCGCCACCTTGTTAAACAACTCAGATATCTAGCATAGAAGACTTGGCCACATCAATCACAAGAGCCTCGGTGAAACTATTGCAGCCGATGCTGTTATGAGAATTCCAAAGATGGAAATTAACCTTGAAAAGGTGTGTAGTCCATGTCAAATCAAGAAACAAATCCAGATGTCTCATAAGATGATGCAACATTCTTCTACCACAAGGGTCTTAAAAATCCTTTACACGGACCTAATGGGACCAATAAAATTTAGGGGAGAAAAGGTATTTGATGATGACTACTTAGGATTCTCGTGGGTAAGCTTTCTTATAGAGAAATCCGACACATTGAACGCATTTAAGTTATTGTTTTTAAAGTTGATCCGTGAAAAGAACAAACAAGTCAAGAAGGCTATCAGGTTAAGGAGTGATCATGGGAAGAAGTTTGAAAACTCTCACTTCACCAAGTTTTGCAATAAACATGGGATAGACCATGAATTCTCTACTCCTAAGACACCTCAACAAAATCAGGTGGAAGAAGGGAAGAACAAAGCACCACGAGAAATGGACTCAATTTATGTCGCAAAGTAAAATATTCTAGAGGAATTTGGGTATGTTCGGAATATTAAATTATAAGCAGGTTGAATAGTATTCACCGCTGCCCAAGAATAACTATGACACCTTTTGAAATTTGGAGAGGTAAGAAACTCAATCTAAAGTACTTTCATGAGTTTGGTAGTACCTATTTTATCCTCAATGACATGGAGCAAAGGAGTAAATTCGATGTCAAACGTGATGAAGGAATATTTCTAGGATATTCTCTAAATAGTCAAGCCTACAGAGTTTACAACAAAAGGACCAACGTAATCATGCAATCCGTTAATGTCATGATCATGGATCAAAATCTACTCTAACAAGGTCAGACGATTCAGATATTGAATTATGCATACTCAACAGGTACAACAAAAACAGTAACAGTGTCTTAGGAGATGTTGAATCACCTAGCAGTAGCACCAACCCTGTCCTAGAAGATGATCCACCATCTAATGACTCATCCCTCCAACAAGGAGATCTTGAGACTGATCAGACCTTTGATATCTTAGTTTGTGAGCCTTCTCAACGAGTTCGGAAGAATCATTCAGCCTTTAACATTATTGGAGATCCTAAAGCTGGTGTTCAGATGCGAGGGAATTCCAAAGTCAACTATAGAGAGATGATTGGGCACATATGCTACACCTCAAAAACAGAGCCAAAGAATGTCTATTGGTTAACTGTTGTGGAAGAAGAGTTGGGGTAATTCACAAGGTGGGCACGTCCATGACTAAGGGGAAGAAAAATTGGGCCATGTTTAGTGATAATGGGCTTTGATAGCCGAACTAATTTAGAAGTGCTTCACAAGGTGTTCTACCATCTACTGGATCAATGTCTACCTCTATTCCTTCTACAACTACTCCTCAACCCATTGTCGGTGGTGATACCACTCTAGTACATCTCTTTGATCAGGATGAGTGGGTATGATTTTATTTTTTTTGGCCTTCTATGGCAAAAAGAAGGGGGAGATATAGTGAAGTCTATTTCTTTATGATTTTTTCGCTTGATGGATATTTGGTTTTTGGACTAATGACATGGTATGACATCATGAGTTGCCTATTCTTTAGTTAACAATCATCTTCAAAAGTAGGCATGACTTCTATGGCAATATGTTGGTTCTTGTCTCTTCAATGGCTCTTCAAATGTTGATTTGCATATCTTGATAGTCTCTCCAACACATGCTTCTCCTATACTATTTATTTTTTCCAAAGGGGGAGAATGTTGGAGATATTTCTTGTCATAATCTTAAGAAAAAATAAATCGCATGTTTCCAATAGTAGAACCTATTGTTAAAGCTGATGTCGCATAAGTTGTTGCGTCATACTGTATGACACAACTTACCATATTCAAGCCAAATGTGATTTTGGAGCCAATATTATACAAATCAATAGTCAATAATCGGTGTGATGAACAAGGAAGGTTAGAGGAGAGTATTAGACAATATTGCAAGAATCAAATCAAAGAGATCATGTATTATTTTGTGAGATTTCCAAGGATGGAAGATATTCTATTATGATAAGTGTTAGTCCAATGGTACCTGTAATTGAGGTTTTGATGATAACAAACCAAGGTTATTAGTTACTAATGGTTAAAATTGAGTTGAGTGATAGGTTGACATTGATAAAACATCAAATGAAGACATTCCAAGCTTAATATGACAATGATTTAGTTGATCAAGCTCTTGGAAGTGAAGTTCACTCAAATAAAAGAAACAAGATGACAAGTAACCAAAACTCCAATCTCAAACATCAAGTGAAAATTTTGTAAGCTTAGGAATCTATGTAAGATGAATACATTGGTGTACTTTAAGGTATATCATCTTTTACATGCATCACTCACAACTCGGTTTTCAAAACCAAAATTGCATATCCTTTGAAAACTCGAGTTCGAACATCAAACCTTAGGCTTTATAATTCTAAAATGTGTTTCAATGAAACATCTAAGGTTTAGAAGTGTTTTAAAGAAACAACACATGAGTTTGAACATTTAAAGGTCAACCGACTGAGGTAGTGCCTCAACCGATCAACTAGTTGTGGTCGCCCAGCACCTATTGGTAAAACTACCGTAGACCGTTGTGGTATTACCCGATTGAAGCGATCTACCGGGTTAGTCGACGGCTGAAACGATAAATCGGTTGTAACTGGGATGAGCGTGAAACTCAAATCGACGATCCAATAGCATCCATCCGAACCGTCACTAAAATGCCGACCGGTAAGGAACCGAATGAGGCGGTGAAACGAACCGCTTGAATGCAGATCATCTAAATACCAAAAGGAAACAAATGACCATCGAAAGTGCAATGGGTTAAATTCCAACGTTGTAACAAAGGCGACTTCAGCAGAATCGACCGAACTAATCAACCGCTTCATCAATAAAAAGAATATATGTCTAGTTTCAAAGGAAACGTCGATCGGACATGCCTTAGTTTGGTATACCAAGTTCCCACTCTATAAAGAGAATGTTAGGGATCACTTAAGACTAAGGAGACTTATTGCATTGATTCTCTCAATCACCATTATTCTTGTTAATCAAATCTCAAATTGAGATTCTTGGTGCATTCATTTCATTTGCATATTGTATAATGCACATTTGTATTGATCAAAAGCTTGAGTTGTATTTAATCTATCTTGAGAGCTAGAGAGAGTGTCTCATTGTACTTAAGAGAGAAATCTTCAAGTGAGTATAGCTTGAAGGAATTGTAAAGTGCCCATTAGAGCCAAAATCCAAGTCTAAAATAAAGAAGCTCAGAATTTGAGCTTGAGACTCTTCAAGTGTGTATAGCTTGAAAGAATTGTGAAGGGCCCATTGAAGCCAAAATCTAAGTGTAAAAGGAATGAGCTCGGGTTGGAGCTTGAACCTAGTGGAACCCTCACCAATTGAAGGTTGAGGAGAAGTGGACGTAGGCAAGGGTGTGTCGAACCACTATAAATCTAAGTTTGCATTCTCTATCTTTATCTCTTTACTTAATTGTTATTGAATTAAGTTGAAGATTTATTATTGTTGTCTAAAAAGTTTTTGAGAAAACCAATTCACCCCCCTCTTGGTTAGTGATAGGCATTTACGTGATTGTGTTTTTATGGATATGCAATAAGAAGTGCAAATTGCCTAATCGCATACACGCTCGCTGGCAATATAGTGTAATTTTAGGCACGTATATCGATCCACAGGAAAACCTTAATCGTGAGCGGGCTAAGTACCAAAATTATAATACTTTAATATTTAAACTTAGCAATCGTGGATGGCGTTTTAAAATAAAATAAATTATATTACTACTAATGTAATCGTGTGCTTTAGATGAACATCAAAAGCAATAAAGAGTGTTAGGTGTTGGTACTGTTGATTAGTGCCCAAAAAGTGCTATTTTGAGCCCTATTTATTATAGGTTTTGAGCACTTTTGTGTACTAATCAACCAATTAACCCGACGGTACATTGCTGTCCCATTATTCTGTATCGATCGTGATTTTGTGGCTAATTTTGTAGTTTTTGCAAGCTACTAATGCCAAATTTGTTGAATCGATCCAAGCACGAAGAATTCGAGTCAAACTCGGCATTGCAGATTAGAAATCAGAAGGAAAGAAGAGCAGAAAAAGCTGGAAAATCGAGCAGCTTCGAAGGGTGCGAAAATGCTGCTTGCCCTTTTGGCCCCGTTTGACTTACCTTTTGTGATTTTTTTTTTCCAAATTTGACCTTCAAGTATTATGGGTATTGAGGGTTTTATTGTCTTTTTGCTTCCTTGAGCACTATATAACCTCAAAACAAATCTTGTAAAAGGGACTTTCATTTTTCCGATCATGCATACAGCACTGGTGAGAGCTCGCCGCT
Organism: Tetrastigma voinierianum; assembly: GCA_016808115.1. Classification (NCBI taxonomy): domain Eukaryota; kingdom Viridiplantae; phylum Streptophyta; class Magnoliopsida; order Vitales; family Vitaceae; genus Tetrastigma; species Tetrastigma voinierianum. The sequence continues at coordinate 338,306 of JAEQBH010001693.1, forward strand.
TTCTTTCCTCATTTTTCTGTGAGCCAAACACCTCCAAGGATGACAACTGAGGATGAGGCTAGAACCCCTTCCCCACAGCGTAGAGCCACTAGGGCAGATCTAGGTGCCAGAGTATTCAAGCATTTTTCACGCAGTACTCAATCGCATTTGTGTTCTCCTTTAACTCTAGGTTTAGATCTCTTCGATCCATGTTGAATGGTCGTGCATTTGCATCTTTAGTGCTCACTAGATGCTTATTACTAGATCTTGTGATGTTCATTAGTTCCCATTTATTACCCATTGTAATGTGAGTCAAGGGGACTTGTTTGCATTGACTGAGAACATTAATGGCAAGTAAATGCCATTTTCAAAGAGATTTAATAAGGGTTAGTTTTTATAGCTACATGAAGATCGAATTCGGGAAATGACTATAGGTCATCCTCCCCAACGCGAGGAAAGGACCCTAGAAATCCTCTTTTACCCTAAAGACTTAACCCCAGTGACACAATGCATCAAGGAGTTCTCTTTTACATTTTAATTTATTTTACTGTTAGCTTTCTCCATCAAAATCCATTGTTTTCATCAAACCTTAAAATCCAAAACAAATTCACCATTTTGGCCTTAACTGCAAATCATTTACACGAAGAAAACTCATCCCTATGTTTGACCCTAGAGCCACTATACTGCAGTAGCTATGCTACGGCAGTAGGAGGAATTTAGGTTATAAATATTGTTGATTCCGACATAACCTACCGCATTACACACTAATCAAATGGCATCGTTGCCGGGGATGGTGCCTAAGTGCAAGTGACAAGTTATTGAACTTGTGATCCACATCACAAGTGTTGGTGAATTTTCAATTGTTATACTATCCATATACAATTTCTATCTTCATTTTTTTCTAACATTAACCTTTTTGGTAGCCTGTTTTGTTTTTATCTCTTGTTGTGTTTTATGCTCTTTTCATAGGAGTTTATCAAACCTTTGGGATAGGAACTCTGACAGACGATTAAAGGCAGTGCTCAGAACAAGTAGTGAAGTGAGCATACATGGTGGTCAGATGGAGCCTCCACCTAGGAGCAACAAAGCCCTGACGGGGGTTCTGAAATCTAATGCATATAGATCCAATGAGGATCATATACATCCTCAAGGTAAGTGCACCCTCTTGCATTGTGCCTCCTTTAGAGGACATGGTGTCAAACCTACATTTGCTCCTCACTTTCCATGGAATGGAGGTGAAAATCCCATACTCACACATCCAGAGTGAAGAAGTATGCAATGCCTTCAGAGGACATCTCGATGTGGATATGATGAGGCCCCGGTTCTTTCCTCTAATACGAGAGGACAATGCTAAAATGCGGCTCCTTCTGTAGGCGAGAACTATTAGGGATTGGGAGATATGCGGGTGCTAAATTTTAAGAGATTCTTCAATACCACGTAAAACGATACTGAAGGCGATTTACACCTTTGCAGCCCGAAAATGAGAAATTCTGGTCTTTGGGAAAAGGTACCTAGAGACCATCAATGCACGTCACTCACCATGGCTTTGATACTTTGATCTTCTGGTTAATCCTTCTATAATGGAATGTCCCTGTATGAAGCGGTTATTTGGAAACTATGTGTGGAGGACTTCTGAACAAACATCAGAGAATAAGCGAGGATTTCTGAATTATGTGCACGAGACATCCAAGCATGGGATGAACCCAATATACAGAGAGGTAGAGAGGGATGAGACACCACAACGGCCCGATTCAAGGGAGGCATGTACTCACTCCACGGAGAGGACATGGAGATGAAACCAAAGCGCCTTGGCTAGAAAGTTGGAGGAGCTTGGAAGCTGAAAAATCACCATGAGGTACGGCCGTGGTAGGCGTGTGACTAACCAGCCTTGCTTCATTTGTCGGTCAGGCACAGGAAATACTTGCTTAAGCGTTTCATGATGGGGATATTATGGTTGAACAAGCTAATGTTATTAGTCCCGATACAAACCACCATTAGCACTTTATAATAACACCTATAACCCTAACTGGAGAAACCATCCTAATCTCTCCTGGAAGCCAAAACCTCTAGTGTATGCCCCCCCTAGTGCACAACAACAGTAGCAATATGGATCCTTATCTTAGCCATAACCACCACCATCCTCATCCCTAGTTGAGCAAGCTATCATAAACTTGAGCAAAGTGGTGGGCAACTTTGTGGAAGATGATTCGTGCCACGGTAGGGTGATCCGGAATCAACAAAATTTGTTTCCTATTTTCCTCCTACTACTGTAGTCAAGCTACTGCAGTATAGCGGTCTAAAGTTGAACACGGGGATGGGTTTTCATCCTACAAATGGTTTGTATCATGATTCAAATGGTGAGGCTTTCATTTGGATTTTTGGATTTAGGTAAAACGGGGAGGTGGTTGTTGACTAGGTACTTAGCTTGATTTAGATTAAAGTGTGAAATGGTGACCTTGAAGGCTTGGGTCACTAGCTTGATAAAATGGGGTTATAAAGGTGTCCTCGGGTTATTTCCTCGCATTAGGGCAAATGACTTATAGTCATAGCGAGCAGTCTTTGTTTGGCTTTAAAATAACCCTTAAAACACTCCTTGCGATCCAACACATGTGCGAGCATTTAATGTTCGGCGGCGGTTGAAAACATAGCATTTAACCTCGTTTAGTGGCTCGTAAATGACATCAAGAATGTGAAGTGCATCACCATAAGTGCATTGAACCACACAAAAGCATGACAAGTATTGACGAGAAACACATTCATGGCATTAAACCTTAGTTTGAAAAGTTTGGAACAATAAATGCGTGCTGTTTTCATTATTCGGCGAGGATCACCATGAGCCACCATTAACCAACCTAGCGACCCTCCTCTTCCAAGGTTTGAGGCTTAGCCAAACATCCCGCTTGAGTTGTCATCCTCAGGTGGTGTTTGGCGACTAAGAAAAATGAAGAAAGAAAGAGAGAAAGAGAAAAGCGTAAACCTAAAAACAAAGGCTGCGTGAATGAATGCTTGAATGAAAAGTTAGGATTCACAAGTTATAAGGTGGCTTATATAGCCATACAAGATGTGTGAAATACCAAAAATACCAAGAATATATGATTACAATGAGGACAAAATGGGAATTACACAAAACGAGGTCGTTTGGATCAAAAACAGAGGGGGACAAATTTCGCTATGCACAGTGAATTTCGCTATCATAGCGAAATTTTGCTATGATAGCGAAAATACAAGGCATAGCGAAAATTCAAATTTTAAGCTATGCCTGTTCTTTTTATTTATGATAGAGAATTTAAGCTATGATAAGCGAAATTTCGCTATGATAGCAGCGTGCATAACGAGAATTTCATAGGGGATTGCGAAATTTTCGCTATGGTTGCGAAAATTTTTCGCGTACATAAGCGAAAATCACTGCGCTCTCTGCATCTCTGCATTCCTCCATTTCTTCAATTCCACTTAACATTTCTTGATTCGGCTTGATGAAATCGAGATCTCACATCATCGACACCGATATGAAGCCAAGCTTTAAATGAAGAAAGTGGTTCCCAAAAACACAAAACTATCAAAACAACCTCGAAACAAAATCGGTAGTACTAAAAGCGGACACCGCATGTCAATCGACTTGAATTAATATGATTGAATGCATAAAAAGCACCGAAACCTATCTTAAATAGGACTCAAAATAGTACTTTTTTGGTACTAATCACACCCCCAACCGAAACGTTGCTAGTTCCTTAGTAATGCTAAAAACAATCAAGGCATGTATGCTGTGCTTTTGCAAAAAGTGTATGCTGTCCAAAAAGTGTGTGTACAATTAGGCCTTACCCTCAGTATGAACAATTTAGACCCTGTACAAAAACCATCATGAGAGAACAAATGCCATATAAGAACAAGTTTTAGGGCAACATCGGTTCCAAAGAAGTCAACCTAAACATCCACCAAAATCTAAGTGTTCTTAGATAACTTGGTTGAACCAATAAGGAGCGCAAAGCTATTCCCTCCCCAAACGAAGCTGCGCGGTATGGCTGATGACCAACCTCTAAATAGAGAATCGGTTACTCTTATTTCCTTCTTTGATTGTATTGTAGGGTGCAATGCTAAAAACTTCGACTTCACCAAAAGTCCGTGTAGCGAAGGTCCACCGATGACTCCCCAACCCAGTGGGTTTAGGGCATCAAGCGAAAAGGATCGGCCGACCCTGAGCTCTCTGAGGCTTCACCCGGACTTGAATGACTTAGTGCTTTATAACCGCTAAACTCTACCTATCTACCGTATAGCCAACACTAAGTGATGACTCCCAATAATAAGGTTTAGGGCACTTAGGGCTTTAAAGGCTTTAAGCCCTTATACCCCCCGCGGACCGTGTTCGGGTTTCAAGGAAAAGCATCACGGCTTTCATTTTTCTTTTTCTTCTCTTCTTTTTCTTTTTCCTTTTTCTTTTATTTTTCTTTTTGGAAGACTACATTGATGCTGCTTTGTTGGCTAACACAAACCTGTGTAGATTAGTCGACAAATCTAAGGCCGGTTTGCAAAGTGAAGAGTGGTATATGGCTTCTCGACCTATTGATCTGGCTAGGTTGTGCAATGTGTGTGATTAACCAAAGGTGAATGTACCGGGAGTTGAATACATTGGAACTTAGGTCGACGAACTTAATCATGCATAGATTGTTCTAATCATTATGGTAATATACGGGGCTTTTAATTCTTCAACTCAAGGCAAGAGTAGAAACACAAAATACTATAATCACAAATATGATTTGCAAAAGTGTAGAAAGTAAGTAAATAATGCTATAAAGCTTTTGATATAACCAAAGAGGCTAGTACAAGCTTAATCATAACTAAACATGACAAAAATATCACTGCCTACTATCGGCTAATACATGTATCCTATACAATCCTATACAAAATGAGCAAACAGTTGATAAAGCTAAAAACAATACAAAACATGATAGAAGACACTCCTAACTTTAACTTTTCCTCCCAACCAAAGTATAAACGTGCCTCCACTGGGTAGGGATAGGAAAGTTAGAGAAGGAGATGACCACCTCACTCGTGGTGGTGGAATCTTGGAATGGATCTAAAGGCTGCTTCTTTGCTTGGCTCCTTGACATATCCAAGGAAGGGGCTAGCTGCTGGAGGCGATCCGGCGGGTTGTGCGAGCCTTTGTCTCGACGGCCAGCGGAAAGACTAAGGTGGCTCATGATCCGAAGAAGCATGGGGTGACTCTGTAGCTAAAAAATTATTTCGGCTCAGACATCAAGCCTCGTCTAACGACTCTTGTGTAGCCGCGAGTGCAGACGACATCATGCTGTTTGCTAGCTCTAGAGGCCCCGGCATGATTATGCTGCAGGCTATTTGTATTTGTGTAGGAAGGTCGCGAGTGTCGATAAGAAATTTGGGGTATTAAGTGGAGATGGAGGAGATGGATCTAGGCGGGCTCCTCTCACCTCCACCTCCATCTGAGAACAAGATCCTCTCTCTCGGTCAAGGTCCTTTGCCACATCACCTACTACACTCCTCTGGATTGGAGGAGGGGATAAAGGAGATCGACATATAATGATCGCTCGTGGATAGGACGAGTGCAACTAATCCCTGCGCTTTCGATGTGTGGCTCCTCCAGAACCCCGGATACTCCAAGACACAGCTCAAACAACCTCGGCATCAATAACGGTAAACTCGGCTGGAACCGAATGCTGCAGTGGACCTTCTCCTCAGAAATCTTTGTGAAGTCATGACAAGCTAGAGGGACTAAGCCGAGAATCCCTACGGATCACTGTGTAGAGGCCTGGTGTAAACCACTGCTGGCGTACATAATCTTTGTAATGGGAATAAGCTGGTCCGGAGCAGGTGGTCCACTAGGAGCATCTGTGGCGGAAGCTGCCTGCGGAAGAGTATGGGTCCCGCTGTAGTATCTCGAGCGAGACAGCGGACCATCTCTCTCTGTGATGGCTGGGGCCAATCCTATATCCTGTAGAATTGTATTGTGTGGCGGGCCCAAGCATTTGTAATGTCAGCATTTCCGGGTACTCTGGGCGACCGTCAATCTTTGAGCCGGGCTCAGCGGACTCGGCACTCCGGGATGTCATGGTGTGAGTAGCGAAGCTGGCACGGGGATAATGCAAGTGCCGCGGCGTCATGAATGGAAGCAGACAATGTCGGATCAGCCGCATCGAGGTCTGCGAAGCTTGACCGATCTGTCAACCGTATATCATAATATAGCTCCCCATGGAAGTCCTACAGCATGATCCATGTTCCACTGGAATCGGATCACGGGTGGTGATGGGCACCCGATCCTCGAGGCGGTGATAGCGGAGGCGATGAGCCCTCATCAGCCGGAGGGGTGACGGCTGGGGCAGTCTCGAAGACTCCCCGGGCTGTGTCAGGGCCGGCAGGCGGGGCCTCTGCGTCGTCTCTGGAGCAGGAGAAGGGCCGGAGTCTATGCGAGTCGATATCGCCGGGAATGCACGGGGCTCCTGGGTATGCGGAGTTGGGGTGTCTGGGTGTAATATCTGCGGAGGTAAGGTCGAGAATGAGCATCTGACCCAACGGAAGTGTCACATCCTCCATCTACGAGGAATCTTGAACCTAACCACGGGCGGTTGCGAAAACCACAGTGCGGACCCATGTCACGTGGTCTAGTCGTGTTGTTGGGGCGAAACGGGCTCGTTGAAGTGCGAGCTCAACTAGGAGCGACAATGGGCTGCGCACGGGCGTGAGAGGACCCGGGGCTCGGCCCGATGCGAGCCTGAGGGCGCGGTGGCAGCGGGCTCGGGCGGCGATAGGCGGCTGCGGGTTGGGTCACCTGGCGTGCGGCGGGGCTCGAGCACGAGGTCTCGGAGCACGGTGCGGGACGATGGGGCTCGGGGACGATGGGAGCGGGGCCTTTGGTCGGGCGGGCACCGGGGCGTGGTGCGGGCGGGAATCTTGGGCGTGGAGGAGGCTGGAAGGAGGCTCACGGCAGGGAAGGCTCAGGGGAGTGTGATTGGAATGGAATGAAGTCATGCCCCCACCCCCTCTTTTTATAAAGCCGTTGGACAGCGAAGGTCCCAGGGGTCAAGGGCAGTCGGATGTTCAATTTCGCTATTATGGCGAAATTCTTCCCATTTAATTTCCATCTTGCAAAAGTAAAATAAAAAAAAACAAAATTTAATTTAGTTAAATTAAAATAAAATAAAATAAAAATAAAAAATATATATATATATATATATATATATATATATATGTAATATAAAATAAAATAAAATAAAAGATAATATAATATATGATTACTTAAAAAATTAAGATTTTAAATTTAGCTAAAATTAGAAAGAGGAAAGTTACTAAAAATAGCATAAAATGAAAATTGACCAATTTTAAGCAAAAATCAAAATATTTGAACTGCAGTTTGGCCTCTATGAAGACCAAACCAGCTCAATTTTACAGGCTCATTCATGGAGGATCAAGGAGGAGGAGCTCCTTGACCCCTACAGTGATGTGTGCTGCAACCTTCATGCTTGGCTCCTTTGTGTTGAACTTAGCTTCCTTTGGGTGATCTTTGGGCTGATCATTGGCTCTGCAGGAGTGACTGATGCTGCTAATTCTCCTCCAATTGCTTCATTTCTCTGCACCAATTTCGCCTGCAGTGAGTGAGCTTTTGGTTCCCCTACACTTGGACGATTGAGCGGGCTTCCTCGAATCCTTACCATCGTCCTTACGCTAACTTGTGCTTGTGACTCGAGTGGAAAATATTAAGCTCTAATGTCATGTTACCAAATGTGAAATTTGCATGACTCCATTAGGCAGTTCATTGCCGCATTGGAAATTGGCTAGTGGTCTTCCCAAGATAGTGGCACATGATTGGATCCACTTGCGATTGGTTCGATATCGGAGCACTGCAAAGTCCTTTGGGTATTAGAGATTTGTCCACCTTTACCAACACATCTCAACTATTTCCTTAGAATTTTGCGAGCAATCCCGGTGATAGTGAGTGATGTTGGTATGCTTAAGCTCTCCCAAACCTAGCGCATACACTGAATATGGCGGTAGGTTTACAACAGCCCAAGTCAGCAGTGCTTTATCTGTCTGAGAGTCCCTCGATGACCCGATATTGTGGGGATCACGGATCCTTATATTTCTTTGGGGGTCTTGCTGAATGATGCTTGACTTGTTACATTGGAAGCTTTCTTTTGATACCCAGCCCTCTCTTGGCGTACGAGGTCCTTCGAAATTTTGCATATGTGGGGACTGCTTAATCATGTCAAGCAGTGGAATATTTACCTTCACTTGCCTTAGCACCTCCCAAATTTCAGCTTGGTTTGGGATTTTTTTTTCTTGCTTCTTATGCTTGAGGAAATGGAGGGGTCATATTTTTCTTCACCGAATCTTCACTGATTATTATTCTCTCAGGCTCAGCTTCCTTCTCTTTCTCTGTTTCTTCAGTAGTCATGGGCATTGGTTGCTCATTCTCCCATCCTCGGAGTAATGATGGCCTTTAATTCATCCATCCTTGAGTTAGCTGGAAGAACTGTTCATGGACTCCTTTTGGATTTAGCGGTGTTTGGGAAGAATCTTCCTTTCTCCTGCACACTACATTAAGTGTTAATCACAGTGGAGTGCTTGTAGGTTATCGATCTTACGATTAAGGTTGCTTTCAAAGCCCGTCTATTCTCTTGTTCAGGGTACTTTCCACAGTATCAATTCTTTGGGCCAATTGTACATTGATTCCCTTTTGCTCCTCCACAAAATTGTCTACCACCTTGCTCAAATTTAATATAGCTTGTTCAACAAGGGAAAAGAATGGTGATGGATGTGGTTGAGATGAGGAACCAAATTGTTGTTTGGCACCAGGAGGCACATAAGCAGGGGGATTTGGTTTCCAGGAGAGATTGGGGTGATTCTTCCAATTGGAATTATATGTATTACCATATGGGGCATTGTTTTGTGGCTTGTATTGGCCCACGACATTGGCGTATGCTTTCGACATGAATCTCTGTTGTGGGCATTTGGACAGTGTTCTTCTGGGTGACTAGTGGATTGGTAATTTATGTATGGGTTGGCTGCCACGGGATTTTCGATCCTTGCACGCACCTCGTATAGCCTTTCCTTCTGGCTCTTCCACCTTCCTAGTTAAAGTTTGATATCTTTGCTTTCATCTCCTTATCTTGGAAGTCATAAATGCCTCCCCCTTTGGTAGGTCGCGGCTTCATTAACCGGCTTCCTTGGATTCGGTTCATCACAAGCATGGGAGTTTGACCTGTTGAGGGATCATGGAAACCATACGGATTTTTAACGAGAAAGTTACCTCACACATGGTTTCCTAACGGAGTTGCTTTATGGCGGAGACATACCATCATAAAATGATTCACTGCTTGGCATCCACGATATCAAAACCATGGTGTGGGGCGTGCATTGATGGTCTCCATGAACCTCCAAACCTTGTGATAAAATTTCTCATTGTCATAGGCCGGAAGTAAGTGTAGATCTTTGCCTCTTCAAGCTTGTTGGTCTTGGTTGTCTTGAAGAATTTCTTCAAAAAATTCAGCTTGAAGATCGACTGATTTCTAATTGTTCTCGACCATAAATTGAATTGAGCCATATTTTGGCTTTGTCCTTGAGGAGTTAGCAGGGAATGCCTTCAACCCGGCAAATTCCATATCGAGTTATACCCTCCTTAAAAGTTATGCCTTCCTCAAAATCCAGATATTGGTATGGATTTCATTCTCCATACCGCGAAATGTGGGAAGCGAGGGCGCAAATAAGGTCTCAGCTGCTACATCCTCGGCCGGTGTTATGATGCGAGGAAGAGGCACTCACTGCAGGAGGTGTGGTCCCTCATTGATGCGTATCTTGTTGGATTCTTTGGAGTGCCTTGTTGACTTCTTTGTTCCACGGTGGGGATCCCGTTGATCACTTTATTACTGTGATTCATGACCTTGCTCATTGAGTTGCACTCACTCTTTGCGATCTACCCAGATATCCCTCTATCAGGTGCTTCATAAACACTGTAACACGAATGAGACAAAGCGAGAACAACAGGCTTGCGAGGGATCGGTGTTAGCTAAATAAGCGGCTGTAAGCCCACTTATTTCGAATGAAGGCTGGCGAGTAAAAGCATGAAATTCTTACAAACGAAATTCAAAAAGGGTTAAAAGGTCACCAAAACTTGTAATGTGGATTACAAGTTCATATCAACTCATCATTCGTAGTTTGGCACCATCCCCGGAAAAGGCGCCATTTGATTCGTGCCACGGTAGGATGATCCGGAATCAACAAAATTTGTTTCTATTACCACTCCTCTTTGCAGTAGTCAAGCTGCTGCGGTATAAGCGGTCTAAGTCGAACACGGGGATGGTTTTCATCCCTGGTAATTCGTATCATGATTCAAATGGTGAGGCTTTCATTTGGATTTTTGGATTTGGGTAAAAACAGGGGAGATTGGTTGTTGACTAGGTAACTGAAACAGTTTAGATTAAAGTGTGAAATGGTGACCTTGAAGGCTTGGGTCACTAGCTTGATAAAATGGGGTTATAAAGGTGTCCTCGGGTTATTTCTACGCGTGGGAAAATGACTTATAGTCACTTATGGCAGGATCTTTGTTTGGCTTTAAAAACTAACCCTTAAACACTCCTTTTGAGTCAACACATATGCGACATTAATATTCCCGGCGGTTGAAAACATAGCATTTAACCTCATTTCGGTGGCTCGTAAATGACATCTAAGAATGTCGATTATACCCTTAAGAATGCATTGAACCACTAAAGCATGACAGTATTGACGAAAAACACATTAAATGGCATTAAACCTTAGTTTGAAAAGTTTGGAACAATAATCACAGTACCTATTTCATTTAAAATTGAGGACCACCTGCAAACCTGCATTACCAACCTAGCAGCCCTCCTCTTCAAGGTTTTGAGAACCTTAAACATCCCTTGAGTTGTCATCCTCAAAGGTGGTGTTTGGCGGCGAAAAATGAGAGAAAGAAGAGAGAGAAGAGAGAAAACTGTAACCTAAAAACAAAAGCTGCGTGAATGAATGCTTGAATGAAAAGTTAGGGTTCTGAAAAGTTATAAGGTGGCTTATAGCCATACAAGATGTGTGAAATACCAAAAATACCAAGAATATATGATTACAATGGGGGCCAATCGAATTACACAACGAGGTGGTTGGATCAAAAGCAGAGGGGAGACCAATTTAGCTATGCACGATTGAATTTAGCTATCATAGCGAACATACTATGATAATTGAGAATTTTGCCATCATAGCAAAAATACAAGGCATAGAGAAAATTCAAATTTTAAGTATGCGCGAACCTTTTAAGCTATGGCGAATTTTGTATCATAATGACTTGTGCATAGCGAGGGATTGAGAGTTGCGAAATTTTCGCAATCCTGAAATTTTCGCAATCCTTGTAATTTCGCAATGCGCAGTAATCACACGCACTCTCACCATCCTGCATTCCTCCATTTCTTGATTCCATAACATTTCTTGATTCGACAGTGAAATCGCCAGGATCTGTATAAATCGGCAGGTGTGAGACGAGCTTTAAATGAAGGCGGGTTCCCAAACACTATATTATCAAAAACAACCTCGAAGCAAAATCGTGAGTGCTAAAGCGAGGACACTTTTATCATCAATCGGCTTAATTAATATGATTGATGCAAAGCACTCAAAACCTATCTTAAATAGGACTGAATAGTACTTTTGGTGTGTCGAGGAAAAATTTCAGGCAATGGTGCCCGGGCTAACTAGAGAGTTGATACGATAGAAGGCACATTGAAAAGAGATACGGAACACAACGATTCTGAAATTTCCAAAATTTACAGCACACGTGCTCAATTTCGGGGTTAACCAGCCGGCGCGGGATCGGGGAAAAGGAAATTTCCTCGGACACGGTGATCCTAGGGGGTGCATGAAGTAAGCTCTGCAGGTGAACACACTTGATGGATGAAGTAAAGGTTGTTATCACTTTGAGAAATTAGTGCGGAGGTTCAACGGCTAGTCCCCAAACCCCACGGCGAAGAAGGCCGGGAGGCGAAAAGCCGATCGAGGAGAGTAGTCGAAAATCGGTGAAAAGAGCACACTTACGTTTTCCTGACACTAAAGCTGAAAAGGCCATCAACCAGGCTGAAATATTAGAGGTGCTAAACGGTGAAAGATTGACATCCCTGCTTAACATGATTAAACAAGTCAGCGTATGCGGAATTTTTTAAGGACACAGTGCGTAGTAAAAGAGGTTAAATGTTGTGAAAGGCCTTCTACGATTAAACAAGTCGGTGCTATCATCCGATTGCAAGACCCGATGAAGTACGAATCCGGGTTGCCCTACCATCTCGGTGAATATCGGAGGCACTTGTGTAGAAAAAGCATTGCTAGACTTGGGGCCGATGTGACCTAGCGCCTTATTGGTCTTATAGCGGCTAGGTTTGGGAGAGCTTAAGCCCACTTCCATCACATTGTCCCTTGCAGATAGATCCATAAAAATACCAAAGGGTATTGTGGAAGATGTTTTAATACAAGTGGATAAATTCTACTATTCTGTAGACTTTGTTGTGCTTGATACAGAACCGGTTGCAGCGGGGACTAATTATGTGCCTATAATCCTCGAAAGACCATTCTTAGCCACCTCTAATGCAATCATTAATTGCCGAAATTAAGTCACATTCGGGAACATGACTTTGGAGCTCAATAGCTTCCACTTAGGCAAAAAGCATATGCAACCAGTGGAAGAGGGTCCAGAGGAGGCTTGCATAGTGACCTTATCTGGGAGTGGTGACAGCGGTAATTGCGGGATGTGTGATTGAGGAATTATCGAGTGTTAGAAGACGAGGAACAGACTTGTATACGTACAAAGGCCATGGAGGAAAGAAGGAAGAAATCTACCTTTCAGCGTGGTAGAAACTGATAGTCAACTAGATCTCAAGCCTCTGCTTGTGGAACTAAAATATGCATACCTGGAAGAACATGAGTAGTGCCCAGTTGTCATATCCTCCCTGCTCAGCACTTCATAGGAAAACAGCCTGCTTTGGATATCGCCGGGGAAAACAGCGGTATATAAATTCAAAATCAGCGACCTAAAAATTAGTGACAATGCACTTTGCGTCATATCTATTTGGAGGAGGAAGCAAAATCGGTAAAGGCGTCATGATTGAATCCTCACATGCGGAGGTGAGTGCGTGCAGGGTCTAAAATTGCTACAAGCTGGTATCATTTACCTCATATCCGATAGTACTTGGGTGAGTCCAACCCAGGTTGTGCCTAAGAAATTAAGGATAACTACTGTGCATAATGAGAAGGGAGAGGAAATTCCCACCCGCCTTTCCACAGGTTGGAGGGTATGTATTAATTACAGAAGGTTAAATGAGGTGACAAGAAAGGATCACTTCTCTCTACCCTTCATGGACCAACTTCTCGAAAGAATTTTATTAGCCCTTTCTTGCTTCCTAGATGGCTATTGACTGCCAGTTGAGATTGCTGTAGGGCAGGAGAAGACCACTTTCACACTTTGGCCCAGTATGTACTTCTGAGGAGGATGCCCTTTGGCACATGTAATGCCTGCACGTTCGGCCGATGCATGCTCGATATCGCCCGGTGATTTGGTGGAGCGCATTATGGAAGTCTACATGGATGATATTACAGTTTATGGAGGGAGCTTCGAAGAATGCTTGATCAACTTGGAAACAGTCCTGCATAAATGTATTGAGAAGAAATTGGTGCTGAATTAGGAAAAATGTCATTTTATGGTCAACCCGGGAATTGTGTTGGGCCATACTATTTCCAACAAAGGAATTGAGGTTGACAAGGAAAAGATTGAACTAATTTCCAAACTGCCTTCTCCCACGAATGTGAAGATTGTGAGGCAATTCTTACGACATGCAGGCTTTTACAGGAGGTTCATCAAGGATTTTTCAAAAATTGCCAAGCCTCTTTATAAACTATTGGAGAAGGATGCCAAATTCGTGTGGGATGAAGATTGCCATAAGAGCTTTGAGGAGCTCAAGGCCTACTTGACCACTACACTAATAGTGAGAGCCCCTAACTGGAAGTTACCTTTCAAGGTTGTAATGCGATGCGCGACCTGCCAGTGGGTAGTTCTCGGGCAGAGAGAAGAAGGAAAACCTTATGTGGTTTACTATGCAAGCAAAACATTGAATGAGGCATAGAGGAATTACACCACCACACAGAAAGAGCTGCTGGCAGTGGTCTATGCCTTGGACAAATTTCGTGCATACTTGGCAAGGTCGGACATCGTAATCTTCACAGACCATTCGGCCTTGAAGTACCTTCTCACCAAGAAAAATGCCAAGGCTAGACTTATTAGGTGGGTCCTCCTCCTTCAAGAATTCAACCTGCAGATCAAGGATAAAAAAGGGGTGGAGAATTTTGTTGCGGATCATCTCTCGTGACTAACCATAGCACACAACACCCACAACCCTCAAATTAATGATGAGTTTCTGAGGTCCACATTCTTAGTGGAAGAATGCCCGTGCGATGTCACATTGCCAATTTCTTGAGTAACGAAAGTTACGGTATTTGGAAGGCCGCGAGACATGAAGTTTTTCTTTGCAAAAATTCACTCCTACTACTGGGAAGAGCCCTTCTTGTACAAATATTGTGCTGATAAGATAATCAGAAGGAGTGTGCCTGAGGGAGAACAGCAAGGGATACTCAGCCATTGCCAGGAGAATGCATGTGGAGGCCATTTAGCTTCCCAAGCGCCGTGAAGGTGCTCTGATACGGGTTTATTGGCCTTCTCTTTTCAAGGATGCCCACACCATATGCAGGGAGTGCGACAAATGCCAAAGATTGGGGAAAATCTCTCGTCGTCACATGATGCCTCTGAATCCGATCTTGGTAGTTGATTTGTTCGATGTTTGGGGCATCATTTGAACTATTCCCTTCATCGTTGGATACATCTACATTTTTAGTGAGAGTCGACTATGTGTCAAAAATGGGTTGAAGTCGGTGCCACAATAAACGACGAGACCACAGGTGGTGTTGAAATTCTGAGAACATCTTCTCAAGATTTAGGGTCCCCCAGGCCATGTCAGTGATGGAGTTCACATTTATGCAACAAACCTTTAGAGGAACCTCACTGTTAAGTATGGTGTAAAACATAAAGTAATTAAGCATACCATGTGAGCCGATTAATTGAGTTGAGCTGCTAATAAGGAGGTAAACAATATTAATGAAAGTGGTAAGCTCTAACATAAAGGACTGGTCTCTTAAAGCACGGATTCCTTGTGGGCATACGAGCGACTATACAGACCATCCTTGGCATGTCCCACTGCTCCTTTTAGTTTATGGAAAGGCATGTCACTGCACATGAAGTGAGTATAAGGCATGGTGGGCGTGGCGAGATGCGGATATGGGAAGAGGCGCCTTAAAAAGGCTCCTTGATATCAATGAGTTAATTTGAGAAATGATGCCTACCTGGCTTCGAAGAAAGGCAGTTAAAGTGGCTTGATCGGTGATAGCTAAAAACTGAACAAGGAGACGAAGTCTTTGCTATGACTCCAAGCTCCACCTCTTTCCGGGCAAGCTCAAATCAAGATAGACTGGACCATTCATCATCCATCAAGTTCATCCTAATGGTTTAGTGGACACCTTTCAATTCGAGGGCGGCGAGAATATTGAGTCGATGGGTGGGGCTAAAGCGAAGTATGCACCACGATTCGCGATGAGCGGGGAAGTCCCCCCTCCTTGACCCTCCATAAATTCAACAAGATACTTTGAGTTGGCTTGGTCTCCACTGAGACTGAAATGCCATCCATTTTTTTTGTGTTTAATGAATTATATTTATCTTATTCCAAGTTTTATTTGTAGCTTAGTTATGATTGCATTTTCTCATTCTCTTATGCACATTCTCATATTTTGTTTTTCAAGTACGACGAATTCTCCTCAGCTCGCCAATGACTCTTGACACCCATACGAGAGGATGACATACCTGTTGCTCACCATTGAGGAGGTAGCACTTCCTTCTCTAACTTTCGGTCAAGCCCCGTGAGAATGATGAGACATTTGGTTGGGAAGTTCTTGACGGCTTTTACATTTATGTTTTCATTTGCTATTTTAATGAAGTTTTTTTTTTTAGAAGATTAATGACTTCTTGTTGGTTTACGTTTGTGTGATTCATTGTTTCCAGTTTGTGAAGCTATTAGCTTCTTTTTGTAAAGCTAAAAAATAGCCCATATATCTTTTTATACATACCCTCTGACTCACATACAGTTTCAAATTACCCATTTTTGGTGTTTTGCCTGCTTGCAGTTTGAAAAATTGAAACATTGTCCAATGTTGTTGATGTTAGATTGGTTCCATGCTTAATTAAGTGGATTATCAGTTAAAGTCTTAGTGCTTTCAACATTTTTCTTCCACCTCTAGTTAATCACACACTGTGCATATATGGTTTCAACAGTAAGCTGAAAAACTGTCTAACCTCCTAAATCTTGCAAAAGGCTATCCTAGTTTCATTTACTACCTTCAATAGGTTAAGGACCCCCAGGAAAAGAAGGCCAATGTGTCTTCCAAAATAAAAATAAGACAAAAATAAAAACAAAAACAAAAACAAAAACAAAAGAAAAAGAAAAAGAAGAAAATTGCTATGCTTTGCCTTGAAACTCGAGCACGGTCAGGGTTATGCGTGAAAGTCTTTAGAAGCAGTTGCCCACTAAGCCCAGGTTGGGAGCCACTTGAGCTTAGTGCTGCATGCATGGGTGGATGGGTGAGGTTGAGCGAGTTGTAGGTGCTGGAGTCTCAAAATCGTTCAAAGTCCATGGTGAAACCTGAAGAGTTTGTGGTCGAAAGATCCTTATGGCTTGATGCCCTAAGCCTTAATTGGTTGGGAGTCATCGGTGGATCCCCGTTACATGGACTTTGGTGAAGTCGATTCCTCGGCGTGCCTGCAACACAAAAGAATTATGAAATAGAGCAGGTCCTAATCTATTTAGGAGTTAATTGTACCGGAGTTGGGGCGTAGCAGTTTGGGGGGTGGGGAGATCGGTTTAGCGGTTTATTGTTGAAAACTAATCATATAAACACTTAGATTTTGGTGGAAATTCTAGGGTGATTCTCTAGAGAAGGAAACTCTTTTGATGTTGAATTTTATATGGCATTCACTCTCTCGTGATGGCTATTGGGCAGGGTTTCGGTGATTCTCATTGAGGGTTAGGCATTACTTACCCACATACTTTTTGAAATACCATTTTTGAGAACATAATTTTGTTATTATTTTTGTTTGCTTTTTCTTTCTTTCTTTCATTGCTAAGGGACTAGCAATGTCGGTTGAGGGGGCGATTAGTGCAAAGTGCTATTTTGAGCCTTTGTTGTGTGGGTTTGAGCACTTTTGTGGCCACAAATCAATTGAATTAACAGGTGCATTATGGTCCCGGCTATTCTACTGATCGCATTTTGTGGCTAATTTTGTAGTTTTTGCAAGCTACTAATGCCAAATTTGTTGAATCGATCCAAGCACGAAGAATTCGAGTCAAACTCGGCATTGTAGATTAGAAATTAGAAGGAAGAAAGAATGAGAAAAGCTGGAAAATCGAAGCGAAGCTTGAGAAGGGTGCGAAAATCTTACACAGCTAGTTTGACTTACCTTTTGTGATTTTTTTTTCCAAATTTGACCTTCAAGTATTATGGGTATTGAGGGGTTTATTGTCTTTACCTATTCCTTGATCACTATATAGCTGAAACAAATCTTGTAAAGGGACTTTCATTTTCTGAATCATAGATCTGATCTTGGCGGGAGCTTTCCGTACCTTTTCTTTTCCCTCATTTTCTCTCACTTTCTCTCATTTTACGGGTGCGAACACACCCTCCGAGGATGACAACGGAGAGTGGTGGCTATGGCCTTTCCTCCTTGAAGTAAGAGGGTCGTGGGCCGCAGATCTAAGGTAAAATAAGGAGTTCCACGTTTTTCACGCAGGTACTCACTATCATTTGTGTTCTCCTTTTAACTCTAGGTTTAGATCTCTTCGATTCATGTTGAATGGTCAGTACTTGGTAATATTTTAGTGCTCACTAGATGCTTATTACTAGATCTTGTGATGTTCATTAGTTCCCATTTATTACCCATTGTAATGTGAGTCAAGGAGACTTATTTGCACTGACTAAGAACATTAATGGTCAGTGAATGCCATTTTCAGAGAGATTTAATAAGGGTTACATAGCGCTACATGAAAGTCGGATTCGAGGAAATGACTATGAGTGCGTCCTCTGGCATTGAGGAAGGACCACGGAAATCCTCATTTACCATAGAGACTTAACTTGATTGTATCAAGGAGTTATCTTTTACATTTTAATTTATTTTACTGTTAGTTTTCACCATCAAAATCCACTGTTTTCATCAAACCTTAAAATCCAAAACAAATTCACCATTTTAGCCTTAACTGCAAATCATTTACACAAAGAAAACTCATCCTTGTGTTCAACCCTAGAGCTACTATACTGCAGTAGCTATGCTATGGCAGTAGGAGGAATTTAGGTTATAAATATTGTTGATTTCAGCATAACCTACCGCATTACACACGAATCAACTGTTGGACAGTCCTATTATGTAATGTTGCGGTTCTATTCCCTTATCTAGTATACATGATCTTCAAGGCGAAATATCTGTGTATTAAAGTAACTGTCGAGGTCATTTAACCTTCCTTTCATCGCTGGGTTTCTTGCTCCTTGGCTTAACTGAGCATTAAAGGTGCATGAGTAAAGAACTCCCAAGCCTCCTAATTATTGATAAATCTATATTACCAAGTTTATTAGGTTAACTTGACTATGTCTAATTCTTAGATTTCACTTCTCCCGGATCTTTGGGAACCACTCACATATTAAGATTAATCGAAATTAATATGTTGATTTCAATGACATGAGTTGATGAATAAACAAATATATAAGATAATGGAATTATGAAAAGTCAACACTTAACATAGTATTCATGTCAATTCTATAACACCTAAACCACAAAATCGAGAACCTCATGATGTTACGTTCCATTACAAAGAAAAACTTGAGACTTAATAATAAGGATGGAGAAAACTTCAATGATCTAAGGAATGATGGTCTCCTGGATTCTTCAAGTCTCTCTCTCTAAGATAGGCCTTCAAGTCTCCTCTCCTCTGTTCCAAACCCAAGTTCTTCAAACCCTAGAACTGCAAACGTTTTCGGATTAAATAGGATTCTCCTGGATTCCTTTTATGAAACCTTCCACGAGATAAGGTTTGTTAAGTCTTTCCCACAACGTCGCGACATTGGGACGCCCCGATGTTGGAACTTCGAGACATTGGAACGTTGCGACGTTGGAACATCGCGACGTTGGGGCATCGCGACGTTGAGCTAATTTCTGCACCATTCTTCTCCAGGACTCCTACAAGGCTCCATTTCCAGCACTTTTCCTGCAAAAACCCAATACAAACTAAATATTAGAAAAGTAATCAAAACGAAGTCATATATATGAAACTAATCCCAAATCTCGCTAAATCCCGGGTTTGTAATGAGTGTTTTTGGGCACTCATCAATTAGATTGCTAAGTCATATTCCATTTTCAATATGTATGGACGGAAATCATAATATTCTAACTACCTTGTTGAGACATATTAAGAAACATAAAGCCACAGAATATTCAAAGAATATTTCCAAGGGGCTGCTTAAAAAAGCTGCAAAGACGTTTCTCTTGTTGACAGGGAGAGCACACACAAAGGAGATTTGTTGGGGGAGCTATTCACACGTGAAGTTAGTTGTTGCATGTACTGCTCTAAGCCTTGATGATGAGCAGTGTGGTTACTTTGGTAGAGATTGAGCGATTGGGCACTTAGGGGTCTGGATGCGTATGGAAAATAAGGGGAGCTTATTTCTATGTTTCTCTATGAGATAGTTAGAAGAAGACTATTGTGAGAAAAGGGAAGACTTATCTCACTTAAGACCAACTTGTAACCTAATTGATATATAGTGAAATACCTTACATCTGGGCTTAGCCTCGCGGACATAGTCAATTGCCAAACCGCTTAAGCAATCTTTGGGTTTTTTTTCCTTTGTGTGTGAGTTTATGCATGTGATTTAATATCTCTTCGAATTACATTACTTTAGCAGATTTATCACAAATTGATGCAGTAGGTTGCATAACACAATAGAACTGGCCACAACACTTATGACAGTGTCGCACCATTTTCTGTAACATCTCTTGAATCACTATCATAACAAACAGTTTTTCTCTTTCAATAATAAAATCAATATACTTTTTTTTTTAAGACTTGGATGAATTGAGTTCTATTTTACTCAACTTAGCAATTTCGCGGTATGATATATGTAAAACCCCGAGAAAATCCTAATTTTCTAAAAAAGGGTAAAATGGTAATTTTGGTCAAAATCCGGAATTTTTCTAGATCTCGGATGAAGAAACGGACTTCACCATTGGAATCGTCTCGTGAAATCTAGCAACTACGTCAAATTTTGTCGAATTCCAAGACAGTCGGAATTTCACGTTTTTCAAGGCACCGAGAGTAGTGCGGGACACTTGGCGCATTTTGAGTGGCTCAGGAGGTGCCACGTGTCATGTGCAGAATTAGTCAAACATGAGCTGAGTGTGGGCCGTGGGTGGACATGGCATGATGCCATTGGATGAAAATCCAAAGTAGATGGATAAAGTGGATAAGGTCAATCCGACCAATGGCTTGACATGTGGCAAGTGAGAGGACCCGAATCTTGACTCCTCTCTAGTCCCAAACGGTTTGGGAGGGAAAATTAGAGAGAAAAAGGAAAGAGAGAGAAAGGAAGGGATTTTAGAGAGAGGGCTCCCGACTTCTCTCTAGAATTTTTAGTGATCGGACCGTCGGATCCGTGACCCGAGACAAAGTTGCTCCCCACTACAAGAGCTACACGTGGGTACCGGTTTTGTGGAGTTTCAACAACTCCGGGAGGTAGGGGTCTTCTCCTACTCGGTTTATTTTCAGCTTAAGAGCCATTAAAATGGTTTGGATTGTACAAGGCCGTGAGTAGCCATTTGATCAGTCCCGAAAATTGGGACTGCATGCTGGAAATTTCCGGGACCTGTTTTGGATAGTCCTGGACTGATCTAAGACTGAAAATGGTCCTCGTGTGCTTTACATGGGTGTTATATTGTGGTTTTGGGTGTTGTGAGGCCGGAAATGGCCATTGATTTCGGTTCCAAAGAAGTGGAACCGATGCTTGATGAGGGGGTTGTCCATGGACGGCCGCGCCTTTATTTGAAATTTGTTAAAACAATAGGGTTGATGGTTGGACTAAAATTGCCCATGTGTATTGTTTGCAAAATATTGCTTAAAATGAATGGCTTGGAGTGTGTGCGGAAAAGAATTGTTAATGCATGGAATTTAATGTGTTAACATGATGTTTGAATTATATGAAATATAATTGTGTGTGAGCCATTGGAAATTAAATTGTTGATTAGCCCATGTGAGCTAGTGCGATGTTATTATTTATGAATAAATAACATGTGGTTAGTATGAATTTTTAATATATGCATGAATGATATATATTGGCATGTATTTGTATAAAATGGCAATGCATTTCATATGCAGGCAACCCTAGAAAAATAGGTGAATGCATGACATGAAAAAAAGAAAAATGGTTGTGAAAGGAATTTCCAAAGGAAGATTTTCGGAAAATTGCTTTGGAAGTTGTCAATGAGTTCGTATCGGAGGCGTGATTGTTTGAAGAATTACCCAACAATTCACCTTGGAGGGTTGTCAGTAGATTACTAGGAAACTTGGTGAGTATGTTTGAACAAAACCTTTGTTTGAAAACGGTGTTTTCTCGCACTTGGCTTAGGCATCGTGAGAGTCGTGAGAGCTCGGGTGAGTCACATTCTCATCCATTTCATGTAGACATTTGAGTAGAACATATATGTTTTGCTTGAATGTTGGTTTACCGATATGGCACTTAGGTAGGAGTAGTGACACGTGAGATTATCGCTCTTGGGTGTGCTCGTGCGTCGTGGATCCCCTTTCGAGTGCGGGGGAGGTGTTCGGAAGAGCGACTCATTGAGCCGCTTTGAGAAGAAAACCAACATGTGGCTTTGATTTCATTTTTGTAAAACATGTATTAGAATTCTTAATTTTAATATATGTTTGTATTAAAAGTGATGTAACAACTCTTGACAGCCAATAATATAGTTGGATATATTTTGGTGAGTATAATGTGTAGGTCAATGTGGTCATTTTTACTCATGTATGGGTCTCATGATATGAGACACACAGGTTTTTCGTAGGTTGACGGTGGTCAACAGGACACTGGGATTTGGGGCATCACAATATATATATATATATATATATATATATATATATATATATATATATATATATATATATATATATATATATATATATATATATATATATAATATAACGAGCAAGAAATCAAGGTATGAAATATAATCATAATCCAAAATCGATCTCTTTAGAGTGTGGGGAGGGACACGATATAGATGTATGATACATTTGCAATTTTTTCTTATCGTTATTTTTCCTGTACGATTTTTTTATACATACGATAATGTAGGTGTTCTTGTTTTGTTTTCTTATATATATCGTTGTTTTTTATAACACAGAAAATGAACTATAGCCCTATTTGGTTTAGCTGATAGCTGATAGCTGGTGCTATTACCTACTGGTAGTTGATAGCCGGTAGGTAATTATAAATTACTGTTTGGTAAAGTAACTGATAACTAATAGTTGACTGAATGTAAATTTACGTATATAAACATGATAAAGAGATAAAAAAAAATGCATATATATACCGGTGATGGCTAGTTCTTTTTCTGGTGACTTTGAGTGAATGGTAGAAATGGATAAGAAAAAAAAACTAAAAAGCGGTCAAAATTCCACATAAAACCATGCAAATACATAAGAAATGACCCAAGTGAGATTCTCGAATTTTGTTGGAGAAAAATAACATAAAACCACACCCTACATAGGTTAAAAAAATATTTATTTTCATATCTATAACCCCAAACTTTGTTCATCTTCTATTTGATATCAGTTCCCCTATATTTTCATCAGACTAAAAATATTAATAAAAACTAAAGTACAATAAAAACTCTAATCTCATCTCTAACAAATTGTTTGTTTAAATAATAAGATATTTATGGACAGTTTACTACATTGTAATAAAGTATTTAGTTGTAAAAAAAAAATAGAGATCTATTATTATTATTTTTATTATGATATCACATATTAATAATCAAGCCATTAAGCACATTTTATTAAGTCTATGATTGATGACAAATAAAATTAATTATAATATTTAAGTTTTTCTTCTTTGTTTTTTTTATTTCTATGTCAATAGATTTATAAATCATGTCATAAAAAATAAATTTTGAAATAGATTTTATTTTGAATGATTATTTTATGATATTAAATAACTAAATAAATTAAAAAATTAATATCAAATTAAAAATGAATTTTGAATCTATAATTATCACAAATAAGTAAAACAAATTTTTATTTAAAATGTTATACGTTTTATAAAATAATTAAGGATGAGATTTCAATTTAAAAAAGATAAGCTTAACGATATAATTATTGAATAAAAATATTATCTCAAAATTATAAAATAATTAGGTAACATAAATAGTTTATAAAAATAAAATTTTATTTGAGAATTTTAAAAATTTTAAAAAATTTTATATTTATTTTAAAATTTTGTATGTCTATTACTTTAATTATTTTCTATCTTTGATAACCATTTTGACTATAATAAAGAAACAAAGATAAATATAATCATATTATCATATTCTTCTATTAATCAAATGATCTAATAAATACCTCATTATAAGTAATGTTATCTATTTTATTTTAAATAAAAATAACAACTGAGTGTTTTCAAATAGAATTAGCATTGTATACGGGTGTAGTATTTTCCCCTGGCGATCTTGATCCGATATCCGGGTGACCATGCCATGTTGTGTTTGCGAGTATATGATATCGACCATTCCTGCTGTTCGTCTGTTATAGATCATAGCTGCATAATCGATGAGTCCACTGTCTGATTATCAAATGACATATATAATATCGATCGATGTTATAAGTCAATCATACTGTGATCTACAAGATCTTGCGGTGCGAGATACCGATCGTTATCATTCATATAAAAATATGCAAGGCTATTTAAAAACGATCCATATGGTTCAATTACAACTCTTTAACATAAAAGTACATACGAAAACTAATTTACTTTAAATTTTACAAAAGATAATTATAAAACCCTGGCTTCGACTTTCTTCATTCTGTGACCACTGGATGAAATTAAGCCCCACCTGACGCATGTCTACCTTTGAAATATTAGTATAGGGTAAGTCACGCCCATGAGTAATTCTCTGTGGCTACTCTCGCTAAGTGCTGCATGCAATGTTTACCTTCGACACTTTACATTCACATCCACAAATTCAACGAAATATGCAATCCTATATTGGAATTCTACATGTCATGCCAAAAAATGAGATGAGACCCACTCATGCACCATAACCCCGAGTCTTTACCGACTCCCACCACACAATGAGACGCCAATGTATGATAAAAACCGTCATTGATGGATTACATCCAATGACCCCTTTTGAAATAAAATCATTTGTTTATAAACCAAATTTGTTGGATGTTAAACCTCGAATGATCATTTCATATACAAAACCATGTGTCTTTTTCGAGCAGCGAATTTTTGGGGTCTCACGGCAAGTTTTGCACACCTTCCTACACTTTATGGACTTTCACCGTTGGAGTGTATTAACCAGTATCAGGTCTTTCACCCGAGAGAGTGTCTAGCCCTTCTTGCTATTCATGACATTTGTTTTCCATGTCATGCAACTGTGCGACTCTGTTGGACTTCGTCTAACGGTACCGAGCCCAATCATCAATCACCAATGTGGTATTTGATTTCAGCCATGCACTCACACCCTTGAAATGCGATGTTCTCGTGCATATGCAATGTGATGCTCCATTGCATGTCAATGTCATGTCACATATGTGATGAATGTCATATGGACAATTTAATATATACATTTTACCATGCATTATGGACAATTATATTACATTCGTATAATCTCCAAAACAAACATTCAGTTCAATGTTAATATATAAGCACACATATATCAACATTCATCAACAACAACTAATCAAATCATGTTATTACAAAATCATGTAATTACAATTTTTACTCTTAAAGCCAAATGTGACATATAAAATGCTCACAAAAACATCCCACAACCGGCCCTTAAACTGACCATAAAATCGGTCAAACAAGCCTTTAACAGTCCGAATTATTCTTTTTAATCCAAACAGTCCCTAAACAATTTTTTTGGGACATACTACACACAGCCACGAATCAATTTCACCAAACCGACCACAAACGGGCCGCAAAATGGTCATTAAAGCCGTTTAAAACAAGCCAAACAACCCCTTAGCAGTCCAGATTATTCTTTTTTTAATCCAAACAGTCCCTAAACAATTTTTTGAACATGTTATACACAACCACAATTCAATTCGCCAAACCGGCCACAAACGTAAAACTATTTAAAATAGGCTAAACAACCTCTTAGCAGTCCGGATTATTCTTTTTCTAATCCAAATAGTCCCTAAACAATTTTTTTGGGACATACTATACACAGCCACAATTCAATTCACCAAACAAGCTGCAAAACGGCCATTAAAACTATTGAAAACCAGCGAAAACGAGCCCGCGCGTCTGGATTATTCTTTTTTTATCCCGAACAGTCCACTAAGCAATTTTTTGGGACATAATATACACAACCACAATTCGGTCGCAAACCGACCCTGAGAAGCAGACCCATAACGACCATTAAAACCATTTTAAAATAGGCGAGCAACCTTAACGATTGAATTATTCTTTTTATCCAAGCAGATACACTAACAATTTTGGGACATACTATACACAACCACAAATCAATTTTCCAAATGGGACAGTAAAACGACCATTGAAGTCGTTTAAAACAGGCCAAACAACCCCTTAGGGCATCAACACAACCAAACTCCCTTAAAATAGCCCTAAGGTTGGAAATAAACTAAAGTAGGAAGAACCCCTACCTCTTGAAGTGTAGTAGAAACGTAAGAAGTCTCAAGAACACCTCCTTAACCCAAAAACATTGATTTCCCCAAATCTCCTTCTTTGGATCTTCGGTGAAATCCCTCCTTTTTTTTTTTTTACACACTTGTAGCTTTCGTCGAGTAAATGAACTTTAACTCTTGGCTTGACGAATTCCGACCAATGGAAGTCCATAGATCGTCCAAAGAAAGCTTGGATTCTCTTTTTCTCCCTCTTACTCTCTCTCCCTCACGTAAAAAAAAAAAAAAAAACAGCAGGAAAATGAGGTCCCTTATGCCCCCTTTCTAATTTTTTTTAACCTTATTCACACTTTTAAAAACTTAGCCCACGTCGCACCACGTGTCTACGACCTATTCGAGTCCATTTTTGCCCCGAAACAGTTTATTTCGTCCAGGTTTAAATTCAAATTATTTGAAATGAGCTTTATTTAAATTATTTCCCAATTTTTAAGATTTTCTCAAAAATCTCATTTTTTGGGTCCACCAGACACCCGTCGCCTCGAAAATCGTGAAAAATCTGACTATCTCATAATTGAACGAAATTCTTCTATGTAACTAGATTTCGCGAGACGAATCCAATGATGAGGTCCGTTTCGTCATCCAAGATATAAAAAATTTCAGGTCTACAACGTGTGACGCCTCAAAATCCGAAGGTCCACTAATCAACCATCAACCTGCGGAAGCCTTGTGGATATCGTGTAACCCGGTACCACATCGTATGTCCCATTCATCGGGACCCATCTTTTCACATAACCGGACAAAGTCCTTGTGGATATCATGTGACCCGATACCACATCGTATGTCACATTCACCGCGACCCATCGTTTTACAAAATCGGACAGAGCCCCCTTTGTGCTAAGAGCTCTTCAAACAGATCACCGCGCAGTATGGTACAACGGGAAAATCGACACTTGGTAGTTGTTCGGGTTGCCTAGGCTAAGCACACCTTATTTAGGTGAGCTGCCCATGACGAAAACTTCTTGAGTGCTCTCAGTTAACAGGTGACCACCAGTAGCGAGTAGAACCCTAAAACCTACATTAATTTCACATAAATCCACAAAGTTTTGAGTTCAACTCTTTATATATTATTACATGCCAACATTCATTGTTACAAAAAATAAATGTTACCAAACAATGACAAAATTATAAAAGCCACCACGTCGGCTTTCTTCCGCTCTCTGAAACCGGATGAGGCCACCCACTACGTTTGTCCTTTTTAATGTTATCGATATAGGGTGAGCCACGCCCAATAGAGTAAATCCTACGGAAATTTACTCCTCTATAAGTGCGCATACGATACTTGCACACTTAGCAATTTTCACATTCATTACAATTCCAAAAGCAGTTGCAATCCTAGGTTTAAAATTCTACATCTTTCATGCCATGAAATGAGATGACACTCATGTACCATGAGTCTTTCTGGAGCTCCCTTACACAATCGATGTCCATGTGTGATAAAAACCGTCATTGATAGATTACATCTAATGATATTTTTCAAAACAAAAGTCATGTTTTTATAAATCAAAACTTTTGTATTTCATTATTCGAATGAACATTTTATGTATAAAACCATTGTGTCTTTTATGGGTAGAGGATTTTTGGAGTCTCACCGTGACTCATACCATCTACACTTTTGGGCTTTTCTCGTCGAGAGTGCGGGTAAAGCCCCGGTCAAGTTCTTTAACTTGAGGGGAAAGTCTAGCCTTTCTTGCTATTACCCGACACAAGTTTTCCGTTTCATGCAATCGTGCGACTCTGTTGGACTTCGTCCCATGGTACCGAGTCCACTTATCAAATCACCAATTTCAGTATTTGATCCTAACCATGCACCCACACCCATGAAATGTGATGTTCCCATGCATATGCAATGCAATATGCCACTGCAAGTTAATGTCATGTCCCACATGTAATGAATGTCATATGGACTATATAAACCATACAATTTACCTTGTATCTTAGACAATCATATCACATGCATATAATTTCCAAAAAAACAAACATTCACAACAATGTTAATTCATTTAGAACACATGGATTAACATTCATCAATCACAATAACAAGTATGCAATCACATATCAAGCAACAACACACTTAATCCTCAAGGCAAATTGTGACATCTATGGTTCCCACAACAATAGCCCAACAACCGCTTAACCCGGACTCTTAAACTGGCCATGAAATCGACAAAGCAAACATTTAAATAAGCCATAATTCCTGCCAAATAGGCCATTATTAGTCCAGATAAATTATTTTCAATATGAATAGTCCCTAAACACTTTTTGAGACATATCACATACAATTCACACAACAAGACAAAACCGGGCCACAAAACAGCTACTAACGTCGTTTTAACATTATTTAAACAGCCCTCTAGGGCATCAACATAAAATTCCACCATAAAATAGTCCTAAGGTTGGAAATACAGCCTCTACAACCATTTGAACATGCTTATTCACACACAGTTCAAACCACCAGAACCGGGCAACACAGGCCTCATGCTTCGCCTAGGCAAAACAAACCTTCATCGAGGCAAAGCTTACCTTCGCCTAGGCGAAGAATGTCGGGCAAGAAATTTCCTGTTTTTCCCCCCAAATAGAACCTAAAACCAAAAACCCTTAAATTCACCCAAATGGTGAGAATAAAACAAAGTAGGAAGAATCTCTACCTCTTGAAGCGTGATTGCATGGGTGGGAAGCCTCCACAGCACGAAATGTTGATTTCCAGAAAACTCCCCCTTTTAGTTTTCGGTGAAACCCCTCATGCACAGTACCCTGGCGTGGCCTGTCGAGCGGAACTTCATGCTGGCACAGACGAAATCAATGTTGAACCTCGTAGATCGAAGAGAGAAGCTTGGAGTTCTCTATTTTCTCTCCCTTTCTTTTCTCTCACCCAGTTTCAATAGGGAAAGGGAACTGAAAATGGATCTGTCTTAGCCTATTATGTTTTAAGTGGGTGGCTCTTATCTTCAAATGTCTGCGGCCCCGGTTGAGGTCCACATTTATGCCCCCAAACAATTTATTTCATCCTCGTTCAAGTTCAAATTATTTTAAATGAACTTTACTTAAATTATTTCCCAAAATCTCGTTTTTTGGGTTTTACCGGACACCCGTCGCTCCAAAATTTGAGAAAATTCCGACTGTCTCGGAATTCAACGAAATTGGTCTAGGTAACTAGATTTCATGAGATGAATCCAACGGTGAGGTCCGTTTCTTCATCCGAGATCTAGAAAAAATTCAGGTTTGGCAATTTACCATTTTGCCATTTTCTAGAAAAATTCGATTACAGTTTTTACCACGACTATCTTTGTATGTGATTACAGTTTTCTTTGCATTTTTGGAAAAATTCAAATTCTGGGTTTACATTCTTTGCTAAAAAAATTCATCCCAGTCGCACACATAAACATGCATATGCAACAGTATTTAATACGAATGATAAAAACATACATTAATTGTTCAAATAGAAAGGATAGACAATTAAATATCGTGTCCTCGCGTTCCCATGTTGCCTCCTCCACCCCTCGGTGTTGCCACAACACCTTCACTAGCCTAACGGTCTTGCCTCGCAAAACCTATTCTTGGTTATCCATGATACGTATCGGTCCCTCCTCGAAGGTTCCATTCGCATCAACAACAAGCTCGCCCAAATCTGCGCTGAGTCGGTCTGAGTGTAATTCGAAACATGGAGACATGGAATCTGCTTGTGAAAACTTCGATAAGTTTGCTTATGCATGTAATTAGCAATTGTACCTACCATCTCGAGTACCTTGAAGGGCCCAATAAATCTTAGTGATAGCTTTCCCCGCTTGCCAAACCTGACCACTCTTCTCTTAGGCATCACCTTCAAGAAGACATGATCACCCACCTCAAACTTTGGGGTGCGTCGCCATCACATCAGAAATGTGGCTCTTTACCGACTCACGAGCCATGAAAACACTTCGTATCAAATCCACCTTCTCAAAGGTGTCATAGCTAAATCTACGGACCCTTAGAGGTTCTCTCACCTCTGGTCGATATTTGAGAGATTAACAAGGTCTCTGTTTAAGGTGCACTCATAGGTTGCCATTTGTATGCTCGCTTGATAACTATTGTTGTAGGAAAATTCCAATGAGAGTAAATGTTTTTCCCAGCTACCCTTGAAATCAGGAACGCATACCCAGAGCATGTCCTCTAAAGTCTGGATGGTCCTCTCCGACTGACCGTCCATCTGGGGATGAAAAGCAATGTTCATCATCAACTATGTCCCCATGACTTAAAGGAAACTCTTCCAAAAATGAGCTATAAACCTGGGAACCCGATCCGATACTATAGATATTGGTCCTCCATGTAATCAAACAATCTCTCGTATGTACAACCTACAAAATTCCTCTAGAGTGAAGGTCATCCAAACAACTAGAAAGTGTGCCAACTTAGTAAGCCAATCTACTATCATCCACATCGCTTCATGCCCTCGCGATGTTCATGGAAAGTGAGTTACAAAATCCATCGTGATATGCTCCCACTTCCACTTTTCTGACTACCTCGGCTGCCTCGAGGCTGGAGTAATCCGTTGGCCTCTGGCGCTTCGACCACGCTGGCGACCGCATTGAGAACTGACCCAGACTCATGCGTGTTAATCATATGGGCGATATTACAGCGTGAAGATCGTGTTCTGTTTTGATCTTATAACAAGCGGACATTGGGCTTCTGCGGGATATACTCTCTCAATCTGTGGCGAGGACAACAACCCTTCCTCATTCCGAAGTTGCCATCATGTGAATGTTGACCTTATCATCATAATGGATATTTGATTGGATAATCTCATCTGTATGTCTTGGACACCTCAGTCTCTGTGAACAGGGACAATATAATATAAATACAGGCTATCCATTTTTCCGCTTATTTTTAGTATATTCAGATCTATTTTAATGCCAAATTATGGATTATTCACCAACTTTGTGTTTTGCAGGTTTTAATTCAAAAATGAGCAAATTCCAGCAAGAAATGAGAGAAAATGAGCAATAGCAACTTTGTGTGTCGCGACAAATGCCCAAGAAAATGGCTAAGGAAATCTGTCACGAAAATATCTCCTACGTCGCAACACAAGGGACTGAATAAAGAAGAAGAGCTATGTCGCGACAAAAGACAGCTTGTCACGACAGACAATGAGAAAAATATGACAAATCAACTAAGACAGAGAGAGTTTATGTTGCGATAAGATTTTTAGTAGGTTGTCAACATAAGGAAGGATCTCTATCACGACAGAATCCTCTCTATCGCGACATTGATTATTACAACATGAAAAAGTTGTTGGGACAGAAAAAGAGCTTCAAAGAAAGAATTATGTCGCGACAAGGAGATGTATGACGCGACACTAAAGGAAGAAGACACTCAGGCCATGACAAATAAACGAGGTCGCGACAGGATATGTGTGATTAGTGAACTAACCTGGTCACAACAAAAGAATTCAAAGTTGCGACACACTTCAAAGCTAAAAAGAAGTCTTTGTTGTCGCGACAAGGATTTTAAGGTCGCGACACAGAAATAAGATTAACATAAATAAACAAGGTCACGATTCCATGTCGCGACAAAGATTCCAACACAAGGAAGAGAAGTCTTTTTCAGAAAAAATAGAACTAGGTCGCGACACAAAGATGAGCTGCAGACAAAAGTCATGTCGCGACATAAAAAACTTGGTCGCGACAGGATACTTCTACAACAACAAGAGACTATGTCGTAACAATAATATGAAGCTACAACAAGAACCAACAGAAATGCTGTCAAGACATAAAAACTAGGTCACGACATAAATTTGAAGAAGCTGCACATAAACAATGTTGCAACACAATTGTCAATGTCACAACATAACTGTTCCAGTAAACACACAAGAGATATGTAGCGACAAAGGAAATTTGTTGAGACAGAAAAAATATGCTGAAGAAACAAATAATGTCGCGACAGACTATTACATGCTGCAATAGAGACCTGCAACAAAGAATTAAAACTCTGTCGCAACGGAAATTTCAGGTCGCGACCGAGAATGTGATTTGAGCCAGAATTTTTGTAACCTCGAATTTAGGGCCCAAACATCTAGGGCTTTATAAATAGAAACAATTGAGGAAAGCGAGGCAGTCAGTCGGAGGAAAAACCAGAGCATCTAGGGAGCTGAGGACTCTTTTGTATTATATTTGTCTTTTATTCTCTTTTATTTTTCTTTTCTTCATAGATTAGATTAATGTAAGATTTCAATTTGTTTGTTGGACTTGAAACAGGGAATTGTTTAGAATTTTCGAAGTTGAGCTAAATTGTTGAAGATCAATTCCAATTACTGTTTGAATCTAATGAAGTCTAGATGAAAGCTAGATTCATTTCTTACAGTTGATTACAATTGCACTAGAAATTTCCTGATCAGTATTTCAGTGTTCATTGTGATTCAATTTTCGAGAAATACAACTTCCGTTGGGAAAGATCTTATGTTAGTTATGGTCTTTCCTGCACAATTAGAAAGAGATTTATTGAATTGAGAATTTTGAGTTTATTTGAATGGTGTTGTTCATAAAGTAAATTGTTCCCAACATTCAGAATCTTTATACCTAATTAAGGATTTTACCGCTCATTTCCGTGAGGCCCTCTAAGTGATACACAGAAGCGAGGACTTTGAGAGCATGGATGCATTACTTGGGGTATGCTAGACTAATATTGAAGAACTAATGAGCTCTAAAATATTACTTAGATAAATCATTAATTTACTCATGGTTTGAGAATTAGTTGAGGGATCTATCAATTTAATCAATTAGAGATTTCTCCTTAGTCTTGAGGAATGATCTCAATCTTGTGTTAGCTTAGATCTAATCAAGGAAAGAGGGAACTCTTAAAGATCTCAAGGATGAGACATCATTCGTTTTGTAGAAATCTGGCAATGGCCCTGTCTTGGGAAGCAAGAAATCTGCAATCATAAGAAATGGGTATGAAGTATTGGAAAAGAAAATTAATCAGATCTTGTAGAGAAAATATGATTACAAGTAATTGGTTAGACACATGTTTCATAAATGAATATGAATCTCTAATCAATGAAATGTATGGTTGAGGGAGAAATCCAAACTATACTACCTTGCATCTTGATAAATTCAAATTCCAATTCATGATATAATAGAATTAGATTATGTTACAGGAATTGATAATTTCACAGCAGTGAAATTCCAGTGTCTACTTCCATGCAATAACTGTTCACCCAATTTAGATCTAGATTTTATTTTTCTTTCTTTTATTTACAAATGTATAAAATTAGATAGTAAAATTTCAGTTAGGTTATGTACTCCTTATGAAAATAGAGTTCCAGCCAGTGTGAACTCAGTAGCTGCACTGAACTTTAAATTTCTTTTAATCTCTATGGGAACGATATCCGGACTTATAGGTCCACTTTTATTACTTGTACGACCTGTGCAATTGTAGTAGTATGACCAAACTAAATTTTTAATAAAATCGTTGACAAAACCATTTTTATTATGAGGAACACAAGTTCTATTTTGGTCAACAAGTTTTTGGTGCCTTTACTAGGGATTAGGTAATAGTCCTTTAGTAACAGTAGTAGAAATTTGATAAAGAAAGCAGTCAACAAGTTTTTGGCGTCGTTGCCAAGGATCAAAGGAATTTAAAAATCAATATTCTGACAAAAAAGAGAAATGTTAATTTGGACATTTTTCTTTGTTTTATTAAAAATTTTAAAAACAAATAAAATTATTTATTGCAAAGTAATAAATGTCATTGATATTTTTGGAAGCTAAATAAGATGGATATATAATTCTTATATCAAACACCCATTTGGACTTCACTGTATTTCTACTAAGAAGAATTTAATGTTAGAGTTGCCAATAGCACATCCTGCTTCCTGATACCGAATTGAGAATTTAATCCTGTGAAGAATCACCAACAGAATCCGCAATAGTGGCAAACCAAAGAGAAAGATCACAAAATATCTTTAAAAGAAGAAGTAGAGAGATCCCCAAGTACTCCAAACACTATGGGAGGAATTTTGAAGGCCTATAATACAAGAGGAGTACTTACTGAGACAACCTCCCATTACTGGAAGCAAAACAATTTTGAGCTTAAACCAAATTGACATTACATAAAAGAATATCACCATTGTGCCACCCTTCTGAAGATCCCAATGAGCACCTGGGGAGATTCATGAGGATGGCAAACACTTGCCGAATGTGGTGAGACTGGATGTAATCAAGCTTCAACTCTTCCCATTTTCTACCGAGAGACGTAGCAACATGGTTCTCGTCTCCCATCACAAAATGGATCGTGAACACCAAGTAACTTAGTGGAGGCATACATGAGTAGATTTTTCCTCCAAACTCATTGGACAGGTAAAGAGGAGAAATAATTGTCTTCAAGTAGGGGGAAGATGAGAGTCTTTATGTTGCATGGGAGAAATTCAAAAGATTACTGAAAAGATGTCCTATGCATGGAATAGATTTGACCACTCATATGGATATTTTCTATCATGCTATGAATTATGCCTCTAAGGGTATAATTGATGCATCCTATTGTGGAGCTTTTAAAAGAAGAAGTGCAGAGGAGGCAAGGGAACTGATTGAAGACCTTGCCAAATGCAACTACAAGGCCTCCATCTCAAGCTTCGTGGAGCAAGAACAGTCGGGAAGGAAATGGTCTTATCGGGCTTGATAGAATGACAGCCATGTGAAGCAAAGCCGAAGCGTATTGAACAAACCGAAGCAATGAAAGAAAGAATGCACACCGCATTAACTAAGTGGGAGAGCGGAAGAAAGAATCAGAAGAAGTGCTGAAGGGCTAGTTAATGAAAAGCCCTACCAAGTTGAGGAGACTAAGTATATGAATGAGTAAAGAAGTTATCACTTCAAGCCTAACCCCAACTTGCCAACACATTATACACCAGCACTGAGGAACCATGAAAACTTTTCATATAGTGGAGGAGCACAGCAGGGCCATAGACCTGGACAGAATTACCAGCAAGCTTATGCTCAACCCAGGTTCCAAGAATAACAACAACAAAGGGACAATAGAGGAGAGTATCAGGGTCAGAAAAGGACTCAATCCTTTGAAGATCAAATGCTTCATTTCATGTCAGAAAACAAAAAGAATTTGAATATGCATGAAAAGAAATTTTCCGATCTTGACAACTTCCAAGAAAACACAGTTGTGTTTCAAACAAACACTAATGATTCTTTGAAGAATCAGGAGATACAGATAGGGCAACTGGCCCAAGCTGTGCAAAAAGAGCCTAAGGATTCATATCCAAGTGACACCAGGAAGAATCAAAGGGACTGTATGGCATTAATGCTAAGAAGTGGCAGAGAGCTAGATGAAAGGAGAGGTGAAAAGAGAGATACTAAGGAAGAGAAACAAGCAGAAATAGGAGAGGAACTTGAGCAGCACAGTTCAAGAACTACTGAGAAAAAGAAAGCAATAGAAATGCAGCCTAATTAGCAAGAAAAGAAGGAAGAAGTTAAAGCTTACAATCCTCCAATTCCATTCTCAAAGATCAGAGAAAGGAAGTTAGGAGGAGTGCTTCAGATTCTTAAACATGTTTAAGAAGATAGAGATCAACATTCCCTTCTCAGAGGCATTAACTCATATGCCTCAGTATGCAAAATTCATGAAAGATATACTAAGAAAAAATAGAAAGATTACTGAGGA
Organism: Tetrastigma voinierianum; assembly: GCA_016808115.1. Lineage (NCBI taxonomy): Eukaryota > Viridiplantae > Streptophyta > Magnoliopsida > Vitales > Vitaceae > Tetrastigma > Tetrastigma voinierianum. Next base: position 373,999 of record JAEQBH010001693.1, read on the forward strand.
AGGGATAAGAGCTTAATGAAAGAACTCCATAAAGGCAAAGGATCTTAAGACCTTACTAGAGAAAAGGTAAGATCCAGACAGCTTCACCATACTTTGCAAGATTGGGGATGCTGATATGGGAAAAGCATTGTGTGATTTATGAGCCAAGATCAACTCGATGCCTCCCGTCTCTGGTCGCTCAAAAGATTGCTCGGCCGAGCTCACTCCCACAATGGCCACTCTCGCAGACAGGCGTGACGTAACATTGACTCATCCCGAGGGCATCCTTAAAGATAGCCGATCAAAGTGGGTAAATTTGTCTTTCTAGTGGACTTTGTGGTCGGCTAATATGGAGGAAGACAAATAAGTTCCACGCTGTTAGCATCTATTCTAACAAACATAGGCAGCACTGGATTGATGTGAAAAAAGGGGAATTGACTCTCAGGGTTGGAGATGAAGCAGTGCACTTCAATCTCAATCACAGTTTGAAACACCCAGAACTTAGTAGTGCTGATTGTGAATTTGTAGAAATAAAAATTCTTGTCGGTTCTGAACTGGCCACTGCTTGTAATTTTCAGAATTCAATGAATGAGAATGAGATGAATTTCCAGTATCTTGAGCATCTTGAAGTTGAAGTTCTTAACTCCAATTGTAAATTAAAAGATTCAAAAGATTCGGTGATGAGAAATCTCTGTATTGTAAAGGTCCAAATAGCTTATGAAGAAAAAGTTACGTAAGAAAACAAAAGCTTAGAAGGTTTGATACTCAAGGGATTGCCTGAACATTTGAAGTATGCCTTTTTGCAACCAGAAAAAGGGAAGCCATTTATTATTTCAGCTAGATTAACTAAGCTGGAAGAGCAAAAACTGCTAAAGACTCTTAGAAAATATAAAGAACCAATAGCTTAATCCATAGAAGATTTGAAAGGAATCAGCCCCTCAATCTGTATGCACAAGATCTTGTTGGAGGAGAATGCTAGAACTTCTGTAGAACATCAGAGGAGGTTGAATCTAGTAATGAAGGAAGTAGTCAGAAAAGAAATATTGAAATGGCTAAATGCAGGTTTTATATATGAAATCTCATACATTCCTTGGGTGAGCCTAGTATATGTGGTTCCAAAGAAGGGAGGATTCACTATGATCATAAATGAGAAGAATGAATTGATTCCTACAAGAACTGCGGACGTGACGGAGAGGTGTATGTAATTCACAAAGAAACTTAATATCGCTACCGTAAAGGACCATTATCCTCTACCTTCATGACCAGATGTTGAGCTGTGTTAGCAAGACACTCCCATTACTGCTTTTCTTGATGGATATTCTCGGGGTTATAACCAGATTGAAATAGCTCCCAGCGAACAGAGAAATCAACATTTACATGTCCTTACGGTACCTTCGCTTAGAAGGGTGCCATTCGATTATGTAATGCTATTTCCACCTTTCAAAGATGTATGATGTCTATATTTTCTGACTTGGTGGAAGAGGTTATGGAAATATTTATGGATGACTTCTCAGTATATGGATCCAGTTTTGAAGTTTGTCTAAGAAACTTATAAACAGTACTTTAGAGGTGCCAATACAAAAATCTAGCTTTAAACTGGGAAAAATGTCATTTCATGGTAACTGAAGGTATTGTCTTGGGACACAAGATTTCTGCAGATGGATTGGAAGTAGATCAAGCCAAGATTGTTGTGATAAAAACTCTCATGCCACCCACAACAATGAAGGGAATAAGAAGCTTCCTGGGACATGTTGGATTTTACAGAAGATTCATTAAGGATTTTTCAACAATCTCCAAGCCATTGTGCAGACTGTGGGAAAAAGATGCAAATTTTGATTTTGATGAATCATGCAGATCTGCATTTGAGGAAATTGAATCCAGATTAGTATCAGCTCCCATCATGTTGACACCAGACTGAAACAATGAATTTGAAATTATGTGTGATGCTAGTGATTATGTAATGGGAGTTGTATTGGGACAGAGAACTGAAAAGATATTCAAGGACATATACTATGCCAGTAAAACATTAAATGAGGCATAAGAAAACTACTCCACCACAGAGAAGGAGATGCTGGAAATGGTATTCGCTTGTGAAAAATTTAGGCCTTATATATTGGGGTCCCATGTTGTGATACATACTGATCATGCTGCAATTAAATATCTAATGGCAAAGAAGGATGCCAAGCCAAGATTGATCAGATGGGTGCTACTGCTGTAGGAGTTTGATCTTGAGATCAAGGATAAGAAGGGTAGTGACAATGTGATAGCAGATCACTTATCTAGACTGGAGAGAATTACTGAAACAGAAAAGGGAACAGAAATAGCATAAATTTTTCCTGATGAATAGCTATTTATGTTATCAGTACAAACACCCTGGTATGCAGATATTGTAAACTACTTAGCTTATGGAGTCATGCATTTTGAATTCAGTTACCAGCAAAGGAGAAAATTGAGAACTGATTGATATTGTATATATGGGATGACCCACTACTATATAGAGGAGGAGCAGATATGATCATAAGGAGATGTGTCCCAGAAACAGAACAAGGTGGTATTATGGAAAAATTTCATGCATCACCATATGGAGGACACTTTGCAGGAGACAAGACAACCTAAAAAAATTTAATCGTGATTTTATCGGGTCTACTTATTCAAGGATTGTTGAATAGGTAAAACATTGTGATGTCACGAGAATAGCAACATAAGTAGAAGAAATGAAATGCCCCTGCAAGGAATTCTTGTGGTGCGATATTTACGTATGGGAATAGACTTTACGGGCCTTATCATCATTCGCAATATGTACATTCTCCGCTATGGATTATGTATCCAAATGGTGGAAGCAATGTACTTTGTCCCAAAAATGATGTCATCACAAAAGAGTCGGGTTTATACAAAGAAACACTTTGAGAAAATTTGGAGCACCCAGAATAATCATCAGTGATGAGGGAAGCCATTTTGCAAATACAGTTTTTGCAAACTCATGAGCAGATATGGAATCAAACATCTAATGGGGTTGGCTTATCATCCTCGATCAAATGGATGTTCGAAATTTCCAACAGTGGAGATCAAGAAAATTCTGAAAACAATTTAATGCAAAGTGAAATGATCTGTCTATAAAATTGATGATGCACCCGGGCCATAGAACTGCTTACAAGACCCCCATTGGAATGTCCCCATACAGAATTGTATATGGAAAACCTTGTCATCTCCCCTTAGAATTGGAATACAAAGCTATGTGGGCCATCAAGAAACTGAATTGTGACTTTCAAGCTGCAAAGGAAAAGAGATTACTCCAAATGAATGAACTGGAAGAGCTGAGAAATGAAACTTATGACAATGCTAGAATCTACAAAGAAAATACTAAGAGGTGGCATGATTAAAAGATCTTATGGAGAGAATTCAATGCAAAAGAACAAGTTCTCTTATACAACTCCAGGCTAAAGTTATTTCCAGGTAAACTGAAGTCAAGATGGAGTGGTTCATACACAGTAGTAGCAAGTACACCCTTTAGAGCAGTAACATTGAAGGCTGAATCTAGAAGTGAATTCAAAGTTAATGGTCAGAGACTAAAGCATTATCTTAGAGGAAGCATGAAGGAGGTAGATCCAGATTTTGAAAAGATAGAAGAAAATTATTGAAACTGAAGACACTCGCAGCTCAGGTTCAGCTAAGGACATTAAACCGAAAGCACTGGGAGGCAAAACTCAATGTGACTTTTATTTTTGTTAACTTTGATTGATGTTGATTATTTTTATTATTTTGAAGTTCTACTTTTGATTTGGTTAGAAGTTTTATTAGAAAATTTGATTATTTTCTAAAATGCTTTCGATTTTGGACAGGAAAGATGAACTGGAATTAGAAGTTATTGTAAAGCATACTGCCTCAAACTGAAATATGCAGAAATTAGCTACAAGGGGGAGTAATTCTATTTCCCTAAAAAATTGTTTTATATAATAATGCATAGTTGAGGTTTGAAAAAATTGATGTTATTGGAGCCTAATTAAAAAGACAACTTTGAAGTGTTGAGTGCTTAAATGCTTTGATTAAGTATTTGATGCTAATGATTGTAGTTCATCATTGAATTGAATGAAATTCTGTTGCTATAAATGTTTTCACAAGCCTGATTGCATAATTGGACTAAATTGTAGGTGATTAGCCGAATTGGAAGGTAGTTTAAACCTGTAGACATTTGAGGAATCAAATCTTTATCGCGACACTTAAAAATTAGGTCGCGACATCACTTACTGCAGCAAGATGAAAAGCTTTTCGTGACCTTGATTTGCATGTTGCAACAAACTTTTAGGCACAATGTTGAAAAAGAATGTTGCAACATACTTCCTTTATGTCACAACATAAATAATTTGGGATTCAAATTGGAAAAAGCAATTTTATGTCGCAACACAAAGTTAGAATGTTGCGACAAAATCTCAAATTGAATAATTGAAAAGAATGTCGCAACATACTTTTTTGACTACAAGGCAAATTTCTGACGAAACAATATTTCTCTTATTGCAACAGGAGTGTAAACCTGTAGACAACCCTAAAGTTTGTCGCAACATGAATAATTTTTTTAATTGAAAAGTCACAAGATAAATTCCACAGTTAAGTCTAAAGGTTATCAGTTGCGGACTTTCAAATCCATTAATTGTCACATTAAGAGTAACATTCATTTATTGAACCATTAACTGAAGAGTGTTTCAAAAACTGAAAGGCCACCTCCTTCCAATTGCTTCACATCACTCATACTCTCACCAAATTTCTGCTCTCTTCATCTCTTCATCTCTTCGACATCTCAAAACCTTAGAATTCAAAGACCCTAAACCCCAACCTCAGATCTCATCCATGGTAAAGACCCAAAACCTGGTTCCAAATCTCAGTGAAATGATAGCATAATATGAAGTGGGAGAAGTGGAGGTTCATCTGGAACCTCAAACAGAGACAACTCCGCAAGTGGCGAATCCGAAGGGCAATGAAAAGGAAATTGAAACCACTTTAAACGGAGAAAGCATAAAAGAGCTGAGCAAGTCAAGAGTCTCAAGATCATAAAGTTGCTCATTTACTCTAAGCCTACTCTTCTAGGAAAGAATTTGAGTGGAAAAAAGGTTTATCGAGAAAGTGGGGTTTGCAAGTTCGTCTCTCCCTTGTCAAGCACAGAATGTAGGATGGAGTTTGTTTTGCAAGCACAAACCACCTAGGTTTGCTACAATGGTCAGGGAGTTCTATGCAAACATGATAGATATGAAGGAAGCATCGCCGCTGCGGGGAATATGGGTCCCCGCTGGGCCATGAAAGGACTTACCGAGGCTCCAAATCAAAGATCCCAAGAATGGATCTAAGTACAAGAAACTGCTTAAGGAGCCCAACCATGAGAAGATTGTAAATTTCTTGACGATCGAAAAAGGGAAATGGAGCTCAACAAAGAAGAATCCCCACGAATCAAGAGTCACCGTGATGTTCTCATTAGAAGAAGCAGGTGTGGTTTTTATTTCTTATCATTTATGTCATCATACCCACCAAGCATCTGAGCATAATAAGGGAGCAGGAAGCCATCATCCTGTATGCTCTGCTAAAGGGATACAAGTTTGATGCTGGGAAGATAATTGAATCATCTATCAGGAGCTTCTAGAAAAATGTGAAAAGGGGACTAATCCTCATCCAAAGAATGATCACCGTGCTCAGACCGCAGGAGTTGGGGTGGATATTGGGCAGAGGAAGAAACATGTCCTAAGGTTTCTCCCCTGATACTGACAAGAGTGATCAAAGACCTAAAAAGTAGAAAGATGAAGGAAATGGAAACTGTGGAAGTGGCGGAGGAGCATGAAGAGGAAGAAGATGAGCAAGTAAGGATGGAACAAATCCCAGAGGAGAGCCAACTGCCAGTGGAGGATGAAATGCATAACAAAAGAAGTCCATTGATTCATTCTCCTCTTAATGTAAAGGAAACTTTTTCTAAACCAACAGAGTGTTCCAGGAGCAACCAAGGAAATGCAGAGATTATGGACATGCTGGTGTCAATGAAGAAGGAAATGGAGGAGAGAGAAAAAAGTGAGAGCAGCAACAGAAGATCATAGAGGAATTTCTGGAGGCTAATCTCAAAATAAGAGAGCAACAATGGGAACAAATGCTCAAACAAAGAGATAAGGAATGGAAAGAGGAAATAGAAAGGAGAGAAAGAGCACTAATGTAAAGGTCGACTAAAAGTAAATGGTTCTACAATGAACAAATTAAAAGGGATGAAGATGTGTCGACCTTTTTGGAGAAAAGAGTGGGAGGAGAAGATGGAAGCCAAGATGTCGCAGTATGGTTCAAATATTTTTACAAAGAACAATTCAAGGAACTTGGAAAGATCATAGAGAAGAGAGACAAGGAGCTGGAGATGGATAATAACTACAGACAAAAATTATGGAATGATAGCCAGGATCAAGTGAATTCAAATTTAGTGAACATACACAATGTGATCAATCGAACTAAGGATTCAGGAACAACTGCCTTATGCAAGATCAATCGGTCATCCCCACCCGGTGGAGTATACAAATGATTACTACCTCTTTCAGAGAGAAGAACCGCTAGCAAAAGAAAAGCCAGATATAACATTTCCCAAGTTCCCTCTATCTCTAGCTACCTTTAACCTTGAACCTCCAAACCTGAAAACTTCAAAATCCTACAAAAGGAGAAGATAAACTCTTATATTCTATGTTCTCTCCAGACAAATTTGTAATCATTCCTCATCCTTTCTGTATTCAATGTCCATCCATTCCTCTGAATAAAATAAACATTTTTTGCAAAAAAAAAAAAAATTCTTGTGTTCAATTGTGTGCTTGATTGATTTGTGTGTTTTGATTAATTTTCTTTGCTTCATATTTGACATTTACTTAGTTCAATAAAGAAGAAATCCAGCTACCGTGATTTCATTTTGTCGCAAAGATGCTTGGGTGAAATGACTTGAGAACATATGAAGTTGTGTTGTATTGTTGTGAGCTGAATGCATGATCAAAATGAACTTCTTTACTTGATTAAAACAACACAACATAAAACTTCAAAGCCAAACAACTCACTGATAGATGCATTATGGTAAGCTTAACTGAATTGGAAAAAAAAACTGCAGTTTAGCCAGAATGAAGTTTAATAATCAGATTTAGGAACATATACTCAATAGGAAACACAAATAAGACTTTTAAGATTGTCATGGTCACCAGTGAAGGTCAAGAAAATCCTCAAAACACGACATGGTCAAAATGAGTCCCAACAAATTGGTGGAAAGATTGGACATCTTCTGGGTTGATTCATAGTCAAATAATCCAATGTCCTAGAACTTGTTAGATTATTAGTTAAGGCGAAATCCTAGGTAATTACTACCGTGAGTGCTGATATAGCCATCCTTTCGAAGTTCGGTTTCTTCAAGCCTACCCTCATAATATGCATTACATACACTCTAGTTCCGCAGTCGGTTCAAATTACCTAAATTCTTCATTGAACCAGAAACTAGATACCTCAAACCCATCCTTTATTCTGATCCTACATGTGAAGAACCCTTTATTGCCCAGATTTTAGGAAAAGAACCTCAAAATGCAAAAAAGGACAAGATTAGGGGAATATTATTTTGATTTGAAAAGAAAAAAAAGAATGAAGGATGGAAAAAATAAAAGAGAACAGGTGAAGGAAAGGAAAGGAATGCAAAGAAGAAGCCAAGGATTGGAAATTGTCAAATTGGAATAAGTTTTGTCTTGTGGCCTTCCTCTCTTGAACAATTAAGTTCATAAGGGTGTTTCAACACCTAGTACCCTAATGCTAACTGGTATGGGAGCTGCTAACCCAAAGTTCTCTAAAAGTGGTAGAAAGCCTAAAAAGACAAAACATTGCACTATTCCTAAAATCTTTGACAAGTAAAAAGAAAAGCAAAAATATCTTCCATCTAAAAGGGACTGACTTGATAAGAATGACAGTGAAAAGTAAAATTATCAAGATGAGAGTATGCAATATGATACATTAAGATCAAGTTTGGGGGAAAATTTTATTTTCTAATATTAGTAGAAAGGAAAAGGATGAAGGAAGAGACAATTTCTTCATCTATATCGTGTGCTGAAATTGTTCCCGAGCTTAGGAACTGATGTCGTCAAGCATTATAATACTGTGGGAGTCCACAGGTCATTTTCACAGGGAGTGGTTTCCTAGGTGATCCTTAGGGATTGATTTCCAATGAATGTGCGATTAAAGTAAAATCTGGGGGTTGTGATTGAATGATCTATTAACTGATTGACTTAAACTATTGTAAAACTAAGAGGGTGAATGATAGGATCCTAGGGTTTCCGCTCACCACCAACAAGGTAACACCCACCTCTCACTTACAATCTCATCTAAGAGCCATGGATGAATGGTCTTTGATGGGGGGCTTAACTTTAAAAGCTTTTGTAAGACAAAGAATAATTGAATGATAACAAACGCTTGCTCAGACGATTTGTTTGGACTCTTAGTTTGCATTTGAAATCAAGCACAACATGTACCAAGAATCTCTCGTTCACATGTTGTCAAGAAGATGCCAAACTAAGGTTTTATAAGAGTTTTTGCAAGTGTTTAATCTCACACAAATCCCATTGAAGCACAAAAGAGGGATTGAGGGTTGTTACCTTGAAGGGGTGAGTTTCCATTGTTAGAACCCTATCATGGAGGTTTAGAACTCCATTAAAAGCTCTAGGAATTGATTCATAATTGTTTGAATACTTAATAGTAAATATAAATTGAGAAATAACACTTTAATTGCAAGGTTGGAGATATAAAAACAGAAGCTTCAATGAACACTGCTATCAAATCAACTCGAAAAGGTTACAATTGCTTAAAAACCTGTGAATCGAAGAAAAACTAAATACTCTACTCTATGAAAACCCTAGGAAAAAGAGAAAACACCTAAAGGTTAGGAGCAAAACCCCGAATCCGAACTCTCTCATTCTCGCCTAAAGCGGCTTAAATATAACCTCTCATTAGTGATCTCAAAGTGGGGATCAAAAGATGAGCGTGTCCTTGCACCAAGGTAGAAATTTCGCCTCAAATCCTCAGAGATCGGGATAAGCTGGTATTGATACGCTGGGTCCGTACCGGCATAAAAAGTACCGCATCTAACAAACTGGGTACCGGTACCACTCATATCTGTACCGCACCATTGTTCCACTGCATGTGGGTACCGGTACCAATTAGTGTGGTACTAGTACAATCGGCCTACGCTTGCTCCCGTCTTCACTTTAGAACTACCCTGGCCTCCCACCGTCAGAACGAAATGATGATCTACGCTTGTTCTTCCTGAACCAAAACTTCTATAAAAATGTGTACGAGACATCGAACAACCTGCACACGCATAAAAACAGTAGAAAAGGTCAAAAGCACCTATTCTACACAAAATGAAAGCAAAACATGAGCTAAGGGGCTTAAAACCCTATATAAATGTCGCACTTTTATGTATCCAACACACTCCCCAACCAACATCTTGCTAGTCCCTAGTAAGATTTGAACTAGTAACGCCTACCGACTATGAGGTTCAACAAAGTACGCTAAGGATCATGCAGGCATTGCAAGATTCCCAAAAGAGCCAATATGAACATAGTGCTATAACCTGATAGAGTATGCAACCACGTGAACTTAAATGAACACCAACAGTCCCAAATGTAATGGACAAAATAACAAACTGTTACAAAATAGAGAATCTCATATAAGGGATCACAGATCTGAAATAAGGCTGCAATGAAATCACCAAACTAGAATGAACTTCATTAAGACTGTAAGAATTTGACCATAACCAAGCAAGCTAACATGCATAGAAGTCAATAAGGAACACCCTACATAACTAAAATCAAAAAGGTCTTTTAAGCTTGTAATGACCAGGGGTTACATAAATAGGGTGTACAGAAACAAAATGGGTGTTGGCATAACATGGCTGAGGTCTCTACCCAATTGCTAACACCACCCTATTCTAACCCAAAATACCACTACTCTTCGTCCTCCTCCTCTCCAGCTAAGGAGAATGCATCTTCATCTACACAATCATCCAGCTCGTCATAATCCCCTTCCAAATCAGAGGAGGGTCATCTACAACAAATGTGCTTCATGTGATGTGACCTCTGCCTGGAGAGCCTCGTGGTCAACCGCTCGTTTCCCCAAGATGCATTTAAACCATCCTTGATTCTACGCTCCATCCCTCTTAAAGGCGATGCACTCATCTGACTAAGAGCCGGTTTACTGATGATGCCCTAGAAATAATGAGGGGATGTGTCGACTAAGGCCTCGCGGGAAGCTACCGGATTTTTGCTTCCATCTGGGCTTGTGATGGGCCCTAGCTCAGGCGTAACTCTTTTTCTACCGTAACCCCTTTATCCCAACAACTTTCCACCAAATTTGTAACTAGGGTCGGGAAGGAGATGTGCCTGTTCTCAGTTGGGGACCTCAGAAAATCCCTCATTATACACCATATTACCAAAGCATAGTCAATAATTTTCCCATTCATTACCTCATACAGAAACTGGATTCTTCCTTGCTTTGTAATTTCTCCTTTCCCTTCAAACTCGACCATACTGCGGAATGACCCATTCATCAATGCATACCAGGGCTTTAATTTCCCCGGATGAACTCACACAAAACCCCCATGGTATCGAAAGCGGCACATTGTAGCTGGGCGGTAGATTAGCATCAAACTCGTATTAGCCCCGGTGCGGGTAAGGTTCACGTGGTGTGGCATGATTATAATGCAAACGATCTTGGCGACATCGAGCCGTATTGACCATTAGTTGCTTCCCGCGATCACGCATCTCCAAAAGCGGAATCCACATTCAAATTTTTCAAGTTGGAATAAAATTCCTTTGACAATGATGGCAGATAGCCTTACTTCCTCACCGACAAATCAGAGGATTCGATCCCGAATAATCCGCATCCAATGGGGTGGGGTAAACGTAAAACGCTTCACTGGCCCCGCCTCACAATGGAACCTCAGCCTTTCAACTGAATGGACTAACCTTTCTCGCTTAGATTCCAAGGATTCAGCAAACATAACCTCAATTTCTTTCGCTCGCCTCACTTTCTTCTCACCTCCGATGAAGAACCTTTTCCTCTTCCTTCCTTTTTTCACAATCTGTGAAGTATCGGCCTTTTGTTTTTTTACGGCTCGCCCATAGAAGAGTTGGTGGCCTTTCCCTTCCCTGTGTTCTTCGATCTCGCCATAGATATGGCCAAAATGGCGAATATTGTGAGAACAGTCCATACACACAAAAGTTTCCCAACAACCCATCTCCAACAGTATCGAACTCACCCTTTCCAGATCATTCAAAACCTTCTTCCCCATACTACTCATAGCGAATGCCCTAACCAACCAGAAGCATAGAACCGCAACCCAAAGCCACTCAACACAATCCATACTAACACAACAAAAAAACCAGGCAGATTGCTCTATAAGGACAAGAAGCACTTACCACCATGGGTCCAGCACTTTCAAGCTCTGCGTGCGAAGAACTGTGGATGCCTCGGGTCATAATGATGAAGACATTGGAGGAAACCGTTTGACCTAGGGCTTGCTTTGGTGAGAGGGGAAGTTAGGTTAGGGTTTCTCTTATATAGGAGTTCGGGGGAGAATATGGAAGGATTCAAAAAAAATGGGAGAAAAAAAGGCTCTTCAAATACCCATTCACGCACGGTGGTACCGGTACCACTTTGCTACTACCACTTTTTCCTTGATTGGTACCGGTACCACTTTGTTACTGCCTGTTTTCCAGCCTTTGTACCAGTACCAATTTTAGTGGTACTGGTACCACTTTACAAAAATTTCTAGAATTCTCTACATTTTAGATTTCACTGTATGCCTTCTTCCTCAGACCGGCTCACACCCCTCTAAACCGACTTTGTGTCACGAATCGTACTACACCTCTCAAGACTTCACGCCACCTTAGTCATCCATACTCCACGTGATCAAGAATCCTAAGGTTCGAACATAATTGACAACTCAAGGCTCAAGAAGGGTGCAAAGGGTGACTCAGTATGATTTAGAAGTTTAAAAGAGAAAATATGGCCTAAAATCATCTTTCAACTACGTATAGATGTTCCTCAAAGAATAAGATGCATGTAGTTGACATGGAAAGCTAAAAAAAAAAAATTGCACAGGCTGAAACAATAGCAAGAAAAAATGAGTTTGGGACAGGAAATCAATGACTTGTGTAGTTTATGAACGAGAGTGATACCAGTCAAGATTGACTCTGGAGAATAAAAAAGAATTGGGTCAATATGGTCCCAAATATGAAAAAAAAAAATTTATGCATGCTCGTTATCGGTGGTATGTAAAGGAACTATATGGAGTGCATACATAAGGTCACAAGTACGATACACAGTCAAGGACCATACTCAAAAGAGCCGAAAATCGAAAAAAATTGCATGCACTTAACCCCCTAAGAACACTGAATTAAACCACATAGTATGCACTTAAATGGCTCTAACTAGTGTATGCCCACCCCCACTGTTACAGTTGGGCTAGCCTCAAAGCATGAAGGTAATGGGCTTGATGAAGAGGACCAACAAGCAAGGGGAGCTAGGATTATCAATGACAGTCGACTCACACAAGGTCCACACAATAACAAGGTCTAGATCCAAGAAGTTACAACAAGCCTTAAGTGTTCTTCCAAGGATGGGCTAACAGGGAAGAGAGCCTCCATTTGAGAGTCCAAGGTCCACAAATAAATGGAGAGCATCAAGATTGGACTTTATTCACTCTAACTAAGGTCCAAGTCCATGAAGAATCAAGAAATGAATTACATGGCCTTTCTTAAGCCAGGCCGAAATATTGATTTAACGTATGATACTTAGTCTTTTTTATTAAGTTAACTTCTAGGGTTTTGTTACCCATTAAAACAAAACCTAGCCGTATTGTTGAGAAATTTTTGATTTTTATGATATGTTTTGATTGTTCTTGAAATTTGGCTTGAATTCTTGTATTCTTGTTGAATGCATTAAACACTTATCAAAGATTTGATCCATCTTTGTAGTTGCTAGTTGTAGCTTAAAAGCTTAATTTCCTTTTTTAAGTTCTAACTTAATTGATCATTCATAATCCGATCTAGAGTTGATTCTAGGTTTTAACCAAATTGCCATAGGTTTGTATGTTAGCGTTATACTCAACATTTGAAAAGGGGTTCGTATAATCTATTCATCCGTGTTCAGAATATTTGGCATCGTAGTTTCTGACTCAAATCGATTGTTTATCTTTATTTTTTTCTGTGTTCTCTTTGAATTTGATTACTGCTTCTTGTTTCATGATTCAGCTCGATTCAAAAAAAAAAAAAAAAGATATAAAAAAAATTTTGAAATCTTGAAGAAAATTCAAGGGGACTCCTACTGTTAAGGGGTTATTAGTTCGCAAATCAGATTGGGACTCTTAATTCCTAATCAAAAGGGATTGAATTACTTTGGCAAATTTACGGTAGTGGCAGTTTCGTAATTTTGGTGAAGTTCTGAGTCTCCGATTTTGGTTTTTTCGGTGGCTATTTTGGGTGGAAACAGGCCTGGTTCAAACTCACAGCTTGCTGTGACATCTGTCGCTTTTCGGCCAAATTTCCATCGTTTAGGCCTTCAAAATAGGCTTTAGTATTTTTGGGCGATTTTTTTCCTTATTTTTTTAGGTTTGTTTAGAGTTTGCCTTATTCACCTTGCTGGTTACTATTTATTGTTTCATTATTATTGCATCTAGATGTTTTACTTGTCAATTGCTTCAATTTGAGTTTTCATCATTGGAATTCTGATTTTTCTTTCAAACGAAACATACACTTGTTAATTTTTCAATTGAAACAGTTTTTGATTCAATTAAGTGTTTCACCTTGTTTCTAGTGCGAGTAAAAACTGTGATTAGATTTTTTGGTGTGGTGTTTCTTGATTTAATCGTAATATTTGAAAACAAGCTTGAGTGGGTGTGAGGTTAACCCGTGAGTGTTCTTATTGATTGCGAAACACGAGCTTAATTATCTCCAATTTGCTCGAGAGCAAACACGTGAGGGAGTGTGAGGATTCTAACTTTTATTTGCAGTATGTCAGTCCGGTTCTACGGTAATGATGAGATTAGAAGGCATCATGAGGGTATTCCATTAGCACAAATGCAAGCTAATGAGAGGACACAAATGTAATATTGCAACCTCTAATGAATCAACGGAGAGATTGAGCCGGAGTCAAGCAAGAATGAGACTAGGAGATTAAGAATGAGACGACTAGAACTCGGAGGATAATCAAAGAACTCGTTTCGACCACTCATTGTTGAATAGAAACACGGGAATAGGTGATATGGGCCAAGACCGAACCTCGGGTATGAACAGGGCACAAATCCATGCCACAACACGTGAGGAATAATGAGTACTTTGATCAGATGATGATGAGTTTGATAACCCAAGCACGGGTCGGCGAGGCTTTGGGTATAGGCTTGTGCTAGAAGAAACCCCGTTTGGTGTACGGCAATTACAATGGTAATGGGTATAACAATAATGATGTGGACCGAAATTTGGGTAGCATCAAATTTAGGATACCAAACTTTTGCCGTAGAACCGAATCCCTAAGCCTATTTAGAGCGTGGAGAAAAGTATTTGATCTTATATTTGATTGCCGCAAATTTTCATGAGAAGCAATTAAGTTATTGTTAGTCATTTTACGTATTATGCTATTTTCAGGGTATGAACAGATGGTAGTGAGTAGGAGACTAAATGGGGAAGCATTTCATCAATAGTCAGGGTGGCCTTAAGTTTGTTACGAAGAGGAGATTTGCACCGTGGCATCACCAAAGGAGTCAGGACTAAACCCAATACTGAGACAAGGTATAAAGAGCATAGAGGATTATTTAAGGAGATGGAGATGTTAATGGCTAGATTAGATTTACAAGAGGAGACGGAGGCCACAATGTCACGCTTTTCTGTGAGGAATGAACAAGATTGGGCCGACCGGTTGAGTCAGCAACCTTATGTGGAGATTGATGACATGGTGCACCTTGCCATTAAGGTAGAAAGACACCAAACCGAGGGGGATAGCCAAAGGAGAGTACAAACTGAATTGGAGTCTTCAAATTCTCCGTTCAAACCGACTGGGGAACACTCCATATAAACCGAATCGGAGAGCAATGATGACAAAGGTAGAAATTTGATGCTAACAAATTGCTTACAGATACCAAGCAAAAAGGAGTGGTCGAATCAAGGGGAACTGACTCTAATACCTAAACCAAGAAACAAAGACATCGTTTAAATGTTTGGGAACGGACACATCAGATCTCAACAACCAAACCGAAGGGCAATGATTATAACAGATCATGGAGATATTGAGACTGACGATGAGAGTGAAGAGGAAGATGCTCCACAAGAACAAGATAGTAGTGATGACGGTATCAGGAGCCAATGAAAGAGAGCTGGTGGCTAGACGCATACCAATACACAAATGAAGGATGAAGATGACATGGAGCAAAGAAAGAGACAACACTACACTAGATGCCAAAATAAGGTAAGACTTGCAACCTTATTATTGATAGCGTATTGTACAATGTCGCTAGTGTGTCTATGGTTGAAAACTGGGTTTGAAATCGATTCCCCATCCTAGACCCTATAGATTGGTTAAATAATCGTGGGTGAAATGAAAGTGAATAAAACAGCATAGTGTCACTAAATTGGAAGATATGTTGACGAAAAGGCGTAGATGTAGTACCAATGCATGTCGGCCATATCCTGTTAGGTAGACCATGGCAATTCGACAGGAAAGCCACATGATGGCTTTCTTTAATAGGTATTCGCTTTGTGCATGATGGGAGAAAAGTTACATTAACACCTCTTTCTCCTAAGGAAGTGTATGCTGATCAATGTAAGATTGAAAAGAGAGTTGAGGTCAAAGAAGACTATAATCGTACTCACCCAAAAGTGTAAGGATAAGGCATTGAGTCTAGTGAGAAACCAAAGGTGAAAAGGGTAGTTTTTCGCTAGGGAAAGTGATGTTGCATGTATCACTAATGTAAATGCGGTTTTTTATTACTTATAAAGATGTTCGCTTGAACACTACTAATGCACTTGATCTTCGCTTGCCAAGAGAGTTTGTCGCTTACAGGTGGAGTTTGATGATGTGTTTCCCGAGAGATGCCGAGGGTTTACCACCGAAAGAGGAATAGAACATCAAATAGGACTTCTCAGGCTGTGGGTCACATAATTAAATAGACCAAGATTAAAGCAATCCGTAGGGGAGACAAAGGTGTTTCAAAGATGAAGTCGATGAAATGATATCGTGCTGATACGTGGAGGGAGAGTTTGAGTCCACGCGCGGCTCCCGCGGATTTTAGTACCCAAGAAAGATGGCACGTGGAGAATGTGTGTGGACTGCCGTGCAATCAACAAAATAATCTGGTATAAAGTATCGCTATCCTATCCCTAGGTTAGATGATATGCTTGATGAGTCGCATGGTGCATGTCTATTTACTAAGATTGATTCGCGTAGTGCCATTATCAAATTTGGTATGGTGAAATATGGTGATGAATGGAAAAACGGTGATTTAATATTCGGCGGCGGATTGTATGAATGGTTAGTTATGCTCTTTGACTTACAAATGCTCCTAGTACATTCATGAGATTAATTAATCATGTATCATGGTGAATTTCGTAAATATGTGGTTGTATACTTTACGATATTTTGATTTGGTTCTGTGTCATTAGATGAACATGTTATGCATGTTAGGGTTTGCTTTAGATGTTCTTCTGGGTGCGAGCTTGCAAATCTTAAGAAGTGTAGTTTTTGTTGATCGAAAGTTAATTTTCTCGTTTTATCACTGGTATGCATGGTGTGGAGGCAGTATAGTGAAAAGGTGAAGGTTATCAAGGAATGGCCGAAACCTACCAATGTGAGTCAAGTAAGAAGTTTTCATGGTTCGTTAGCTTTACGTGAGGTTCATTATGATTTTAGCACCATCGTCACTTTTGAATGAACTAGTTAAAAAATGTTTGCTTTTCATCGGGTGATGCACAAGAACATGCTTAATTTGCTTAAAGAAAACTCGTAATGCACCTTTTGCTAGTTTTACTAACTTTGATAAGATTTTTTTGAGATTGAATGTGATGCTAGTGGAGTTGGAATCAAATGCTTGATGCAAGAGGCGCTCATGCTATTTTAGTGAGAAATTGAAATTGTGGCAAATTTCCTTTGAATTATCCTACATATGACAAGGAGTTGTTTGCCTTGGTTCAGGCACTTCAAACATGGCAAGATTACTGCGGGCCAAAAGAGTTTGTTATACACACTTGACCATGAGTCATCAAGCATCTAAAGGGGGGCAAGACAAGTCAACCAAGACATGCAAAGTGGATGGAGTTTATAGAAACATTCCCTTATGTGATCAAGTACAAGAAAGGTAAGGATAATGTGGTTGCTGATGCACTTTCACGAAGGTATGCACTTCTTAATTTTGGTAAAGTGTATGGTACTTGTGTTAATGGGAATGCTTTTGCTGATTTTTATGTCTTTGATGGTTTTTTGTTTAAAAAGAACAGGTCAGGTGTGCTCTACTTGTTCTTTCATGTTTGTCATGATAAGAGGCAATACGTGTCGATGGTCACTTGGGGGTTGATAAGACTTTTCTTCTCTTATTCGATCATTTCGGGCCTCGGCATGATCGATGCAAAAGCAACTTGCAGTAAGTATTGCTCGCATGCGTGCTAAGTCCAAATTGAAACCCCATGGTTTGTACGCACTCCTACCCGTTCCTCGAAATGCTACGGGCAGACTTATTCATGATTTTGCGGTTTGGATTGCCTAGACTAGGAAGGGCAGCGTATAGCATTTTGTTGCTGTGATCGCTTTAGTAAGATGGCCCATTTCCTTGTCTGTCATAAAAACGTATGATGAACGCCATATCAACGATTTGTTCTGTGTGGAAGTCAGGCGTTGTACGTGGTATACCTAGAATCCATTGCTAGCGATAGTGGATGTGAAATTTTGAGTCATTTCGCGTGTTCTTCGGGGGTAAATTAGGTACTAAGTTATTATTTTCTACTACTGTCATCCCCTAAAACGTATGGGCCAAACCGAGGTAGTTAATAGAACTATGGTGCACCGTCAGTGGCTTTGATTTAGGAATCTTATGTCTTCAAGATTTATTACCATATGTTGAGTTTGCATATAATGTATCGTTTCATAAAGACTACACATACTTCACCATTCGGAGTAGTATATGGTTTTAATCCTCGACTTATTGATTTGATTCCTTTGCCTATTAACAATCTCAGAGTGATGATGGTGTTTCTAAGGTCGATTTGGTGAAGTCCATGCACAAGCAAGCGAAGGAAAGGATTGAGAAGCAAACACAAGGACACCGCAGGTGAAAGTGGAAGAAAGTTGGTTTTGTTCAAGCCTCAGGATTGCTCAATTATTTCTAAAGGAAAGGTTCCCTAAATCAAAGGAAGTCGGTTGAGTCCAAGGGGTGGGCCGGGTCCATTTCAAGTGGTGCAAGGATCAATGATAATGTCTGCTGTGGATTGATTTGATATATGAAAAGTACAGAGCTGAACATTCAATGTCAGCGATTTAACCTCTTTGATGTAAAGATTGAGCTTGATTCGAGGACGAATCATCCTAAAGAAGGAGTGGAATGTTACAAAGCCAATAGCCTCAAAGCAGAAGGTAATGGGCTTCATGAAGAGGACCAACAAGCAAGGGAGCTAGGGATTATCACGATGGGCTGACTTGCCAAGGTCCAATAACAAGGTCTAGATCTCAAGAAGTTACAACAAGCCTTAAGTGGCTTCTTCCAAGGATGGGCTAACAAAGAGAGCCCATCTGAGAGTCCAAGGTTCACAACAAATGCAGAGAGCATCAAGATCGACTTATTCACTCTTAACTAAGGTCCAAGTCCATGAAGAATCAAGCCAGTCGACTATACGGGCTCACTAGCCGAACATTTAGATTTAATTAAAAGGATACTTTAGTCTTTTTATGCTTAAGTTAACTTCAGGTTTTGTTTAGTCTATTAAACAAACCCAGCCGTATTGTTGAGAAACTTTTGATTTTTATGATATGTTTTGATTGTTCTTGAAATTCTGGCTTGAATTCTTGTATTCTTTGAATGCATTAAACACTTATCAAAGATTTGACTCAGGCGTGCAGGTTGGTAAAGCTTAATTTCCTTTAAGTTAATCCTAATTGATCATTCATTATCTGATCTAGAGTTGATTCTAGGGTTTGAATCCAAATTGCTATAGGGTTTGTATGTTAGTGTTATACGGGTTCATATTTGAAAAGGGGTTCGTATAATCTATTCATCCAGGTTCGTAACACCCACCATGGAAATAGGCATTGCCCTCAACGCACTGACGATACACCCCACAAACTATAAGAGAGAGCCAAAAATACGAGTTACATAAGGGTTGGACTTTCCTTTATTAAAAAGGAAAAGACAGCCTAAATAAATAAAGCGTAAAGAAATGCAAGAAAAAGAAAAGAAAAACTATATACAAAAGGGTAGGACAGAGATTACGCTGAAGGAACATCCCGGTAGAGTGGGTCTACCAGTTCCTCACTACTCTCCTGGTGGTCGAAGTTCTCCAGAAATGGCTTTAAGGGCTGACCATTGACTTTAAAGATTTTCCCATTTTTTGTATTCTCAATCTCCACGGCGCCATATGGGTGAACTACCTTGACGATGAAAGGTCCAGTCCGTCTAGAATGGAGTTTGCTTGGAAAGATGTGCAAGCGAGATCTATACAAAAGTACCTTTTGGTGAGGTTCAAAGGTCTTCCTTACAATGTTCTTGTCATGGAAGAGCTTTAGCCTCTCTTTGTAGATCTGAGGCTCATCTGATTCAGCCTCAATTCATCAAGCTCGTTCATCTGCAGCAGTCTCTGTTTACCTACCTTAGCCAAATCAAAATTAAGAGTTTTAATAGCCCAATATGCTCTGTGTTCCATTTCCACCTGGAGATGACATGCCTTGCCATAAACTAGTCTATAGGGAGACATACCAAGAATATTCTTAAAAGCGATGCAGTACGGTAGGCCCAAAGAGGGTCGGTTAGTCGAAGCGACCAATCCTTGCGATTAGGGGTAACCGTATTTTCCAAAATATGTTTGATCTCCCTATTGGCTTGTTCGACTTGACCATTGATCTGTGGGTGGAAGCCGTGGAAACTTTGTGTGTCTCCATACCTTTTTAACAAATTTTCAAAAGGTTCGGTTACAAAAATGGAGGCCCTACCATGTAATGATTGCCTGAGGGGCATTTAAACGAAAAAATATGTTCTTTCAAAAATTTCAAAACAACCTTGTAATGATCATTAGTTCCTCGTTGGAATGGCCTCCACCCACTTAGAAACATAATCAACGCAGCCAATAAAATGTAAAAGTACCCACATGAGGGGGGGAAAGGCCCCATGAAGTCTATTATTTGCCCAGCAATCGAAGATCTCGATAGTAAAATAGGAGTATTAAGAGACATCGTGTCCACTTTTTGTGACCCCTCCTAATTGTTGGCAGGCACGGAGTTTTGCAAAAATCAAGCGTCTTTAAAAGTGGGCCCGATAAAGCGCTTGCGAGTTTTGTTCGCGTTTTCTTACGAATGCCTCGTGGCTTAGTGGCGAAGGTGATACGATTTGATCATCATTGGATACACACCTTCTCAGAAATTGATCAAGACAATATTTAAACACAAGTAGGATCATCAAAGTAGTATTTTTATGTCACCAGAATTTACTCTTAATTTGCAGAGAGAGACCATTGGGATGGAATTGTCTGTCGCTAGATAGTTGACTATGTCCATACCATGAAGCGATGGACCAAGAGCAAGAAGTTGTTCCATTCGAGGGGAGAGAAATTGTCGCCTATGGGTAGACCTTGAGAAGTTGTCTCACGAGAAACTAGCGAGGCAATTGGTCGGCCACCACATTCTCAAACTCCTTCTTATCCTTAATGGTAGTTAAATTCTTGACATAATAGGATCCATAGTCAACCCAGGAAACGTATCTGTTTAGGAAATAGTAACCGACCTTGGTCGTGAAAATAGTTACAAGAGACCCACAATGTAAGACCCGAACTTTTCTAGGGCAAAGACTATAGCCAAGAACTCTTTTTCCGTAGTTGTGTAATTGGATTGAGCGGAATCTAAAGTCTTGTTGGCATAATAGATCACAAATGCTTTTTTATCTTCCCTTTGCCCTAATACAGCCCCTATGGCATAATCACTAGCGTCACACATGATCTTAAAAGGAAGGTCCCAATTAGGAGATCGCATGATAGGAGGTGACACTAACATCGTTTTCAGTTTATCAAAGGCCGCCTCACACGCCTATGACCATTCAAAGGTGACATCCTTGGCAAGCAAATTGCACAAAGGACGGGCTATGGCACTAAAATCTCTTATGAATCTCCTATAAAATCCTGCATGACCTAAGAATGACCGTATATCCTTATTTGTAGGGGTAGAGTAGGATTTGAGATCAACTCGACTTTTGCTTTATCTACCTCTATTCCTTCTCTGGAGCTATTGTCACTGACACAATCCCTTGTGTCACCATGAAGTGACACTTCTCCCAATTCAGCACTAACTTTTTCTCCTAACATCTCTCTAGTACTCTCCTTAAATTCTCTAGACATCCCTCATAAGAATCTCCAAAAACAGAGAAATCATCCATGAAAATCTCCAAAATATGTTCTATCATATCACTAAAAATCCCGTCGCCTGCTGGAGTTCACAGTGCATTACATAATCCGAAGGGCATTTTCCTAAAGGCAAATGTGCCAAAAGAGTAGGTGAACGTGGTTTTCTCTTTATCTTCTAAGGCTATCTCAATTTGATTGTATCCTGAGTACCCATCTAGAAAACAATAAAATTCATGCCCTGCAACTCTCTCCAACATTTTATCACAAAGGTACAGGAAATGATCTTTCTAGTGCCGACATTGAGTTTTTCTATAGTCTATGCACACCTCCAACTGTGGTGACCAGAGTGGGAATTAGCTCATTGTGTTCATTTGCTACCGGTGACCCCGATTTCTTAGGAACTGCTAGGTTCGGCCCGGCCCACTTGCTATCTGCAATGGGGTAAATAACACCTACATCCAACAGTTTTAAAACCTCTTTCTTGACAACTTCTTTCATGACTCGGTTCAATCGCCGTTATGGTTGTCTAGAGGGTTTGACATCCTCTTCCAAGTGAATCCTGTGTGTGAAAATCAAGGGGCTAATTCCCTTAATATCTGCAATTGTCCATCCTATGGCAGTTTTGTGGGTTCTCAATATCCTGCAAATTTTATTCTCTTGATCGACTCTAAAAGAGAAGAATATGATTCTGGGAAAATTTCTTCTACCCTAGAGATGTATATTTGAGATGCAATGGTAAGGTTTCAACTCAGCTTAGGTGGTTTCCCTTAGAGTGTGCTACGTCCTCATTGGTGGCAATTTTTCAAATATGGGTGCCTTCCATTTTGGCTACATTACCTCGCTGTGCTTAATTATGGAGTCACGAAACTCCAATTGGATGTGGTTACACTCCTCGACACAACTTGGGCTTACTAGACAAGACTTGAGGATCATCATAAAAACATGATCTACATAGTGCACAGCAGTTCTATCATATTTACCTCATAGCGTCTCGTCATCCTATCTCCTTGATAACATTGAAGATATTCAAATTACTTAGTCATGTTACCAAAAGATACGTCATTAGTCCTCCTAGTGTATGATGGCATTGGCAGTGGCTAAGAATGGCCTACCAAAAATCACTGGGAACTGAGTCCCTTGATTCACCACAGGTTGAGTGTCAAGAACAACAAAGTCCACAGGAAAGTAGAACTTGTCTACTTACACCAATACATCCTTCACTATCCCTGTAGGAATTTTCACACTACGGTCAGCTAGCTGAAGGGTGATATTAGTCGGTTCTAACTCTCCTAACCCTAGTTCAACATATACCGAGTATGGCAACAAATTAACACTTGCTCCCAAGTCCGTAGAGCATGTCCCGATTTGAATTTCCGCGCTGTAAATGGTGGGGCTTCTGAGTCTTTGTATTTTAGGGGTAAATTGTTCCTAATCAAAGTGGTGTTAGTCATGAATCGTCCTTATTAACACCTAACTCTTTTCATAGTGCACAAGTCTTTCAAAAAACTTGGCATATAATGAATTTGTAATAAGCATCAGGGATGTTTACCTTAACCTATTTGAACAACTCATAGATTTCAAAGTGATTGTTCACTTTCTTAAGGGCTCTTAACCTATGAGGGTATAGAGCAGGATGGACATGGGAAGCTTTATCTTTTTCTGGCTCAACATCAACAACATCTGTTCTAGGAACATGAGGCTTGTCAGACACCTCATCATCCCTTAGTGGTTCATTTTGCACATCTTTTGTTGTTTCTTTGGACATTCTTTAGAATTTGAATGGTTTTGTCAGGTGATTTTCCGCCGAGGAAGGTAGTGTGACCTTGTAATGTTCAAAGGTTACATCGTTTGGACTTGAGATTCCAACATTATTTTGACCTTGGGGGTTTTGGATGGTCTAAGAAGGGAGTTTCCCTTTTTCTTGTTGGAAACTGCCCATAGAAGAGGTCAACTTAGTGATTTGGGATCTCACATCATTTAAGGCAAATTCGAAATTCAGTGTTAGTGGATTGTTGGTCTTGAACAAAGCGTGTCTAGTATCCTCCAAACTTCTCTTATGTGGAGGTTGGTAAAGTTGTTGGTTTTGACTCCCTTGAGAAGAGGGGTGGAAACCTTGGTTAGGATTTGTAGGAACTCCTTGAGGATCTTGATTTTGAAATTGAGGGGCTTGATTTGAAAAACCTTGGTTTTGGAAGTTCTGGCCTTGGTTATTTGGAAAATGGTTTTGGCCTCCCTCATTCCTCCAACTACAAAATTCAGTGCTTACCCTTTGGATTATAAGTTTCGGAGTATAAAGAGAATTGAAGGGCTTCCTTTGGTAATTAAGGTATTAAACTGCTCTATTTAGATTGCTCCTTGACTTTAGGAAGGTTAGGGTAGTTAATGGTTGAATGAGTGGGGTCATGCAAATGATGCATGACTCCTCCCCTTCTGAGATCCATAGGCAGAAGGTACCTTGAGTCACAATGATCACCTCATTCACTTTTTTCAATTTGATGGCCTCTAACTTCCTAGTTAAATTGGCTATTTTCGCCTATAGGTCATCATTCTCTCTTAAGTGATGTATTCCTCCTCCTGTAGGTGTACTATGCACTTTAGCAGTGTCTAGGGAGTGGTATTAGTCTCCCAAGTTCAAGCATTTTCTGCTATTGTATCAAAAAATTGCACAGCCTCCCTAGCGTTTTTCTCATAGAATTCCCCCACACACATCATTTAGATGTATTGTTTGTTATTCAAGGACATTCCTTGGTGAAAATAAGCAACAATTTGTCCAACATCCAAACCATGGTGAGGGAGAGCATGGAGTGAAGAATTTATTCAGGAATTCATTTCGCATGTCCTCCCAAGTAAAAATTGAATTGGGAGCAAGCGAGTGAAACCGTATTTTGGCCTTTTCTTTCAGAGAGAATGGGAATAAAGCCATACAAATTATATGGAGGGGCGATCCTGTAGAAATGAAAGCACTACAAACATCACCTCAAAAATCTCTCACTTGAATGAGTAGGGAGTTCTCGGGAATCGACCCTTGATACACGGAAGAAGGCGAATCATCTCAGGCCTTCACCCGAGGAATCGGTTAGCCTCTTGGTGGCGAATACATGAGTTTATTTATGGTTCTTTGAGGTTGCGGGAATCTCTCGAAGGTTCTTTCCACATTAGGTAAAGGGGCGGGAGGCTCGATATTGGTTACTACGAGAAAATTAACATTTCCCCTTCCCTACGTGAGATTGCGGCGATGCGCTTACCATCTCCTTGTCGTAGAGGTTCATGGGGTCTTTGTGGGTTACCAAGTAACCCTTGGTCATTTGGATTAAAAAGAGATTGCTGATTCCCTAGATGTTCAATCTGAGGTTTAGGGTTCTCTTGAAACAAACGTCTCACTGTGGACTCTTCAGAATGTCTTTGAGGTATAACTCTTACAAGTCGGCATTGCTCGTCATGAGCCTAAACCGACATGCACCAATATTACCCCAACTAGACAGGTATCCACTTATATTATCTACAAAAAGAATTAAAAAAAAAGGTAGGGAATGTACCGGATTTGCAATGCAATTGCAGTACCACTAATACTCTACGGATCGACTAGAGTGCTGCCGCTTCCGGCGGCGACGCGAAAATGCCGTCTATATCGGTGTGCCTAAAAAATTGTTCCCAAGGCGTGAAGCGTGTCGTCAAGCATTATATCTTTTGTGGGAGTCAGCGGTCAGTGCCCAAATAGTGTTTGTTTTTGAGCCCTTTTCATTATAGGTTTGAGCACTTTTGTGTACTAATCAACTTAAATAACTCGATTAATACACTAAGGTCACAGTACATCTTTACTAATCCTTATGTTGTGGATATTTTTGCGGTTTGCAAGCCAATTACACCATTATCTTCAAGAAGCCAGTTCAAATCTGAGAACCCAGGAGCCGAACTCGGAATTTGCATGAACAAGCGAAGGCAGTTGGAGCTAAATCTGAGGGAGAGTAGGCATTACGGAGGGTGCTGCGGTGTTGCGAATTCGCATCTTGATTTTCACGGCCCTTTTTGTTCTTTAATGTTGACCACTTTTTGGCCCTTTTTTGTGGTTTGTACCAAAATTGCCCTCAATATATTTTTGTTGTTTCATACTTTTTGTAATTTCCTTGACTCACGGCGGTATATAAGCCTCGGTCGAGCTCTGCAGTAAAAGGGATCGATCCATCCCAGTCAATAAGTGGCGCCAAAGCGTTCGACTCAGTGTGACTTTCTCTCATTTTCTCTCCTTTCGCATTTTCTCACCGGTAAACACCTTGGGGATGACAACTCGGGATGTAGCTAAACCCCTCTCATCCTTGAAGATGAGGGGCCAGCGGGGTGGAAGTTTTGAGGTAAAGCAACGCCATCCTATTTACTTGTATGAGGGCATTTATTATCATTTATGTTTACGCATCTCACGTTAGGTTTGAATCCGCTGTGATGTACCACACAGTGGCCGATACTTGGCAAGCTTTCAAGGCTCAGTGAATACTTAGTGCTAGATCCACTAATGCTAACTTAGTTTCCATTTATTTGCTCCTACAGGTTAGATCCAAGGGCCAATTTTAACTGCTTCAAAACATTAATGGTTAATAAATGTTGTATACTAGGAGAAAAACTTTTAGGGTTCGAGTCTTTGCGACAAACATAAGATCGGTTCGGGAAATGACTATAGGTCATCGCTGACATGAGGAAAGAGCCAGGGACATTATAGTTGTCTTAGAACCCCAAGCGATGGCGAAACTTCAAGGATTTCTTTTACACTTTATTTTCCCTCGATTACGGTTTTCAAACCATCAACCTCCTTGTTTTTACAAGAAACCCACAAATCAGTGAAACACCATTCGATCAAGCTGTAACTCACTTCGCATGAAAGAAAACCCATCCACACGAGTTCCAAACCCTAGACAGTATCACTGCAGAGTAGCTTTGCTACGACGGTAGGAATCCTAGGATATAAATTTTGTTGATTAAGGTACACTGCGTGCTTTGCGAATCATCCATGGAAGTCATTTCACGGGAGTGGTTTCCTAGGTGATCCTTAGGGATTGCTTTCCAATGAATGTGCGATTAAAGTAAAATCTGGGGGTTGTGATTGAATGATTTATTAAATTATTGACTTAAACTATTGTAAAACTAGGAGGGCGAATGATAGGATCCTAGGGTTTCCCCTCACCACCAACAAGGTAACACCCACCTCTCACTTACAATCTCATCTAGGAGCCATTGATGAATGGTCTTTGATGGGGAGCTTAACTTTAAAAGCTTTTGTAAGACAAAGAATGATTGAATGATAACAAACGCTTGCTCAGACGATTTGTTTGGACTCTTAGTTTTCATTTGAAATCAAGCACAACGTGTACCAAGAATCTCTCATTCACACGTTGTCAATAAGATGCCAAACTAAGGTTTTATAAGAGTTTTCGCAAGTGTTTAATCTCACACAAATTCCATTGAAGCATAAAAGACGGATTGAGGGTTGTTACCTTGAAGGGGTGAGTTTCCACCATTAGAACCCTATCACGGAGGTTTAGAACTCCATTAAAGCTGAGAATTGATTCATAATTGCTGGAACACTAATAGTAAACGTAAATTGAGAAATAACACTTCAATTGCAAGGTTGAGATATCAAAAACGTAGAGTTTCTCAATGAACAGCAAGTTATCAAATCAACTGGAAGGTTACAATTGCTTAAAAACCCAGAATCAGAAGAAAACTAAATACTCTACTCTATGAAAACCCTAGAAAAAATGAGAAAACACTCTAAAGGTTAGAGCAAAAACCCTAGAATCTAAACTCTCCCTCATTCTGCCCTAAAGCGGGCTTAAATACAATCCTCATTAGTGATCTCGAAGTGAGGATCAAAAGACGAGCGTGCCCTTGCACCAAGATCCAAATTCCGCTCAAATCCTGCAGAGATTGCATGTTGGTACCAGTACCGGTGATGCGATGCAGGTACCAGTCTGCCCGACGCCAAAAGTGCGCGGGTACTCGAACTGGCCTTGGGGTACCGATTACCACTATTTTAATGCCGGTACCCTTAAACTCCCTTTGCATATGGAGT
Organism: Tetrastigma voinierianum; assembly: GCA_016808115.1. Classification (NCBI taxonomy): domain Eukaryota; kingdom Viridiplantae; phylum Streptophyta; class Magnoliopsida; order Vitales; family Vitaceae; genus Tetrastigma; species Tetrastigma voinierianum. Next base: position 401,650 of record JAEQBH010001693.1, read on the forward strand.
ACGGTACTAATTAGTGTGTCTTACATTTTCATTGCCTCCACCCATTTGCCCCTCTTCACTTTAGAACTGCAGGGGCCTCAGAAGCAGCGTACGTAATCCAAAATGATGATCTGATTGTTTTGGAACCAAGCAGCTACGAAAATGTGCAGGGACATCGGGCAACCTACACGCATAGAAGCATTAGAAAGGTCAAAAGCACCTATTCTACACAAAATGAAAGCAAAACATGAGCTGAGGGGCTTAAAACCCTATATAAATGTTGCACTTTTATGTCTCCAACAACAATGATGAAAGAAGTGAAGATCGGAATCTGGGTAATTGTTAGCCTAAATTCTCCCAGTATCCACCCAATTACTTAAGCCAAACTTTACAAGCCTAAAAGACCTAATTGATCTTGAAGGTTATAATTTCCTACATTAATGGAGACTACTATGAAAAACAAGCATATGGGATTTAAAATGATATACAGTAACTGTGTCAGGCCCCAGAAGATTAGCTAATTTTGCTAAGGAGAAAGGGAAGGAAGACCATCACACACTCACAGATCAAGATGAATTGACTGAATTGTTTATATTCCAGAAATCATTAGTTTGTTTTGTGGCTTGATAATTAGAAATTTTCTAAGTGCGGATTGAAAACTAAATTGAAAATATCTGCCAACTAACTAGTTTCCAATTCGAGAAGTGATTAAAAGTTGCGGTAGGAAAAATGTCCCTAAAAATAAAGCTTAATTGTTTAAGGACAAAAAAAAAATTTCTTTTCTTTGCTTGGGGACAAGCAAAACTTTAAGTTTGGGGGAATTTGATGAGTCTTAAACTTATCTATTTTTAATCCATTTTTCTGGCTTATTTTTAGTATATTCAGATCTGTTTTAATGCCAAATTATGGATTATTCACCAACTTTGTGTTTTGCAGGTTTTAATTCAAAAAGTAGCAAATTCCAGCAAGAAATGAGAGAAAAAAGCGATACTTGGCTGATGCATGTCGCGTAGCTTTGTCTGTCGCGCGACAAATGCCGCAAATGGCTAAGAAATGCATCCGCGACAATATCTCTATGTCGCAGCATAAGGAAGCGAATAAAGAAGAAAAGCTTTATCGCTGACAAAAAACTGACATCGCTGACAGGACAATGAAAAAATATGACAAATCGGCTAAGGCAAAGAGTTTATGTTGCGACGAGATTTTGTGGAGTTGTCAACATAAAGGGCGGGAACTCTGTCGCGACCAGGAATACTCTCATCGACATTGATTATTGCAACATGAAAAAGCTGTTAGGACAAAAAAAGAGCTTCAAAGAAAGAATTATGTCGCGACAAGGAGATGTATGTCGCGACACTGAAGGAAGAAGACACTCAGGTTGTGACAAATAAACGAGGTCGCGACAAGAGATGTGTGATTAGTGAACTGACCTGGTCACAACAAAAGAATTCAATGTTGCAACATACTTCAAAGTTAAAAAGAGTTTAGATTTATGCATAGCAGGGTTTTAAGGTCTCGACACGAAATAAGCTTAACATGAATAAGCAAAGGAGTCGTGACCAGGACTTTTTCCGTGTCGCGACGAGATTCCAACACGAGGAAGAGAAATCTTTGTCGCAACAAAGCGGAATTGGAGTGCGACACAAGATGGCGAAGGCAAAGAGAGATCTTATCAAGACATAATAAACTTGGTCACGGCAGGAAACTTCTCTGACAACGAAACTATATTACATCGATAATATAAACTCTGACGAGAACCCGATAGAAATGTTGTCACGACATAAGCGGAGTGCGTGACACAAATTTGAAAAGTGCCACGAAACAATGTCACAACACAGGTATCCAATGTCGCAACATAAGCATTTCCAATAAACACACAAGAGATCTATTAGGCATAGGAAACTTTATGACAAAATAATATCTTCACAAAATAAATATGCTAAAAACAAATAATGTCGCGATAGACTAAATATTTACCATGAGACACGCAACAAAAATTGAACTACGTATATGAAATTTGGTGTGGCAGAATGCAATCACAGATAAAAATTTTGTAGGGATTCACAATGTAACCTCAGACACAGACCTAAATTTCTAAGGTTCTATAAATAGAAACAATTGACAAAGCGATCGGTCGGCTGAAAAAACTAGAGCATCTGGGGAGCTAAGGACTCTTTTTTATTATATTTTTCTTTTATTTTTTCTTTCTTCGTAGATTAGATTAGCGTAGGATTTCAATTAGTTTATTGGACTTGAAATAGGGAATTGTGTAGAAGTTTCGAAGTTGAGCTAAATTGTTGAAGATTAATTCCGATTACTGTTTGAATCTAATGAAGTCTGATCAGCTAGATTCATTCACAGTTAAATTTTACAATTGCTGGAAATTTCCTGATGGTGTTTCGATGTTCATTGTGGATTAGTTTTCGAGAAATGACTTCATTTGAGAAAATCTTATGTTAGTTATGGTCTTTCCTACACAATTAGAAAGAGATTTCTTGAATTAAGAATTTTGAGTTTATTTGAATGGTGTTGTTCATAAAGTAAATTGTTCCCAACATTAGTAACTTTTACCCAATTAAGGATTGTTAGTGGCTCGATTTCAGGCCCTGCGGGTGATCTGAGTTGGAGATTCTGAGGCGTGGATCCATTCTTAGGGGTATCTTCAGGTAATATTGAAGAACTAATGAGCTCTAAAAAATTACGTAGATAAATCATCAATTTACTCATTGTTTGAGAATTAGTTGAGGGATCTATCAATTTAATAAATTAGAGATTTCTCCTTAGTCTTGAGGAATGATCTCGATCCTGTGTTGGCTTAGATCTAATCAAAGAAAGAGGGAACTCTTAAAGATCTCAAGGATGAGACATCATTTGTTTTGTAAAGTACGGTAATAGATCTTGTCTTGGGGAAGCAGAAATCTTGCAATCATAAGAAGGTATAAAGTATTGGAAAGAAAAATACTTTCGAATCTTGCCAGAAAATATGATTACAGTAGTGGTGGAACCACATGTTTCATGAATGAACATGAATCTCTAATAAATTAGAAACCTGGTTGAGGGAGAAATCCAAACTATACTACCTTACATCTTGATAAATTCAAATTCCAATTCATGATAGAATAGAATTAGATTATGTTGCAGGAATTGATAATTTCACAGCAGTGAAATTCCAGTGTCTACTTCCAGCAATAATCTGGTTCAGTCTAGTTTAGATCTAGGATTTTATTTTCTTTCTTTATTTACAAATGTATAAAATTAGATAGTGAAATTCTTAGTTAGGTTCTGCAATTCTTATGAAATGGAAGTTCAAATAGTGTGGAACTTGAGTAGTTGGGGTAGTTGAACTTTGAATTCTCTTTAATCTCTATGGAAACAATATCCGGACTTATAGGTCCACTCTTATTACTTATCTGACTATGCGCTGGTGTATGATAAACTAAATTTTTAAATAAAATCATTGAGAAAACCATTTTATTATGAGAATCACGAGTTCTATTTTGGTCGACAAGTTTTGGTGCCGTTACTAGGGTTAGGTAGTCCTTTGGCGTAGGTAGCGGTGATCTATATAAGCGGTCAACAAGTTTTTGGCGCCGTTGCCAGGGATTAGATAATAATCTTTTGGTGGAAGTGTCATAACTTTGTTTGCACAGTTTGGTCTATACAGATTTGGTCAACATGCAACCCGAACTATCCCACGGCCTCGAGCATCTACTACTCCCGAGAAGCCACACTAACTAACACTTCCCGTGACTTCCTAGTGAGTGCATCAACCACCACATTTGCCTTACCGGGATGGTAATGCAAAGTGAAGTCTACATCCACATGCAGAGTAATCCGAGCGGTTCATGCGGAAGAACATCATGCACAAATCATAAAGGTAGACCAGCTCTGTCTCGCCTCATCCTCTAAGGTAAGGCTTGCTAGCCAACCCATCAACTGCCCGTGCCATCTAGAGTCGTACATGGCTTGGGATAAAGCATCGTGCTTATCCCCTTGAAACACAAAACAAACAAGTACCATCGATTATTGTGAGCGATAACCGCCTTCACGATCACAGTGTGACAATCGTCAACCAGTCCATCAAGGATGATATCAAACTCGACATGTCCATGACCTGGTCGGTGAGTAAGTCCGAGATCTCCCAACTCCGCAGCCGAACATATCGATCAACATTCACTGCTCTAAAGGAGGGCACTCATGTAGTGGCTCTTCGAAGGTTTCAAACTATAAGCCCAAATCTTCCACTTATCTTTAACACCGGCCTCACGAATGTTCCATGCGTTGTCCACCTCCCTCTCAATGGCCATGGCTGTCTTGACCATCAAGTCCATGTCTTTCAGGAGAAGTCCCATAATTTTACCCCGGATTGACAATTTCAAACCATCCTTAAAATTCCTCACTTTGGCCATGTTTGTGGCCACATAATCATCAACAAAATGGGCTAATTCAATGAACTTAGCCACATATTAGAGCACTATCATCGTTCCTTGTTTCAGTTCTAGGAACTCTCGAGCTTTTGCATGTCGAGTAGAAGCCGAGATCAAGTTTAAACTTTGAGATTTCTCTTCTTGTCTAACTAGTAGTGCATGTGCCAACCACTAATAAACCTTAACATCCCGAACCATCTAGATTCGTTCTTTTCAGAACCCCAGATTATGTTTTTAACCTGAGTGTTCTCTTTCCATATACATTTTACCCATGTATACAATTCCACCAGAACACATAACGAGATCATCATAGCATATTAAGGCATAAAACTATGAAATGATAGATACAATGGTCTGGACCCATGCCCATCAAGACCTACGTAATCGCATACCTATGCTCTAATACCAAGCTATGGCCTTCAAATCTAGGGGTCATTGATCTTAATCAACCATGGCTTGTGGATTATGGGTAGCCAACTCGATACCATCGTTGTAATCTATTTATAGGGATCCATAATTCAACAAAATCAAATAGAGTCTCCTTTGTATGGGGAGCTCTATCCAAAACTTGACAGTATAATATCTGATCACATGACTCATCAGGAATTTGATATAACAAAATGACCGCACTAGGTCCATTTATAAATCAAAGTGACCTATAAGATCCATTTATCCACATTCATATAAAAATATGCAAAGTATTATTTAAATAATCCATATGAGTTCAATTACAACTCCTTTAACATAAAATTACACACGAAAACTAATTTACTTTGAAATTTTACAAAGGATAATTGTAAACCCGCAGTCGGCTTTCTTCATTCTCATGACCTCGGATGACTATACCGGTTCGTATCCGCGCCAGAAATGTTATCTCGTATAGACCACGCGGTGAGTAATTCTATAGAATTTACTCTCGCTAAGTACATACAATGTTCTGCTGACACTTTATATTCACATCACAATTCCAAACACGAACCTTATTTTCTGTTGGAATTTTTACATGTCATCTTTATGAAATGAGATGGAACTCACTCATGCCACAACCACGAGTCCTTTCTTGACTCCCCGCGACCTGATCGTGTAATGTGTGATAAAAACCGTCATTGATAGATTACATCCAATTATCTTTTTCGAAATAAAACCATTTGTTTATAGACCAAATTTGTTGGATGTTAAACCTCGAATGATCATTTCATATACAAAATCATGTGTCTTTTTTGGGCAACGAATTTTCGGGGTCTCACCGTAGGCTCCACACGCCTTCCTACACTTTTTGGACTTTCACCGTTGGAGTGTATGAACCAATATCAGGTTTTTCACCCGATGGAGTGTCTAGCCCTTCTTGCTATTACACGACACAAGTTTTCCATGTGTTTGTTGTAAGACTCTATTGAATTTCATCCAGTGAGCCGACTCATCGCCAGTCTGATGTGGTGTTTGATTTGACCGTAAACCTGCGCATGAAATCACGATGTTCCGTGCATATGCGAGGTGATGCACCATTGCGTAGCCGATGTCATATCCGCATGTCTTGATTAATGTCCTTATGGACAATTTAATTCATACATTTTACCATGCATCATGGACAATTATATTATATGCATATAATCTCAAAAACAAACATTCAATTCAATGTCAATATATAAGCACACATATATCAACATTCTGTCAACAGCATTATGAAATCATGTTATTATAAAATCAAGTAATATGACTTTAACTCTCAATATCAAATGTGACATATAAAATATACAAAAAAGCCCACATGACTGAATGACTACTTAAGTGGCGAACAAGTCTTTAGTAGTTGAATTGTATTTTTTGTCAAACGGTCTAAGCAATTTTGGGTTATACTATACTATAACCACAAATCAATTCGCAAACTGACCACAAATACGGTACAGCTTAGGTCATTAAAGCCGTTTAAAACAAGCAAAATAGCCCCTTAGCAATCCGAATTATTCTTTTTTTAATCCAAACAGTCTCTAAACAAATTTTGGGACATACCATACACAACCACAATTCAATTCGTCAAACCGGCCACAAACAGGCCGCTAAACGGCCATTAAAGTCGTTTAAAATGGGCTAAACAACCCCTTAGCAGTCTAGATTATTCTTTTTTAATTGAATAGTCCACTAAGCAATTTTGGGACATACTGTCTCCAAACCACAATTTGGTAAGCAAGCGGCCGCCAAATGGGAACAACGACCATAAAGCGGGTTTTCAAGCAATTTAAACAATCCCTTAACGATCCGGATTGTACTTTTTTTAGTAAATAGATCACTAATAATTTTTGGAACATGCTATACACAAACCACAATTCAGTTCATGAACAAGCCTTAAGCGGTGTTAAACGGGTTTGGCAAATTAACAACCTCTTATAATCTGGTTGTCTTTTTATCAACCAGGTCACTAAGCGATTTTGGGACATACCATACACAACCTGATTATTATCAAGCCAGTCACAAGCGGAGCTGGCGACCATTAAAGCGGGTTTAAAACAGACGAACAACCCCTTAGCAATCCGAATTATTCTTTTTTTATCCAAACAATCGAAGCAAATTGCGAACATACTATACCTTTAAATCAATTAGTGGCTGATACAAGCAAGATACAAAGCGGTAATTAAGCGGTTTTACCACAAAAGCGGTAATTAAGCGGTTTAAAACATACTTAACTTGACCCCTTAGGGCATTAACCTGACAAACTCCCTTAAAACAGCTATTGTTTGATAAACCAAATATAAAGAACTCCTACCTCTTGAAGCGTGGTAGAAACATAGGAGGTCTCAGAGCACCCTCCATAACAAAGCTTTGTTTAAAATCTCTCCTTTGGATCTTAGGTGAAATCCTCATTTTGAGCACACCGCATCCAGCTATATGATCAGATAACTTTAACTCTTTGCTCAAACCCTGAGGAATTCCCAGCCAAGCCAGGGAACTCCTTAGATCTTGAAAGAAGCAGCAGTTCTGCTCTCTCCTCTTGCTCTCTCTCCCTCACGTTAAAAAAAAAAAAAAAAAAAAGGTAAATGAGGTTCCTTTTTTGCTAATTTTAAGCATCCGCACCCTTACTAACCTTGGCCAAAGTACTTTCCACGTATCACGTTTATTAGATAGTTTTTTGCCTCAAGCAGATTTATTTAATCGCGATTTAAGTTCCGTCATTTAAATTAAACTTTATTTGTTATTTCCCAACTTTTAAGATTTTAAAAATCTGCGTTTTGGAGCAGCCAAAATACCACATTCTTGAAAATTGTAAAAATCAACTATCTCATAATTTAATGAATTTGTTTAAAGCAGCTGAATTTACGAGATGAATCAACCAGTGAAGTCAGTTTATTATCTCAAGATATAAAAATTCCGGTATAACACTGTCTTTGTCGTATTCTGTTTGCCGTTGAAAAAATTGATTGCAGCGTTTGCAAACCTTCACCCATCTTTGCCTAGTGGTGTTGTGTCATAATTGTAGGTCTTATTTATTTCGTGAAGAAATTCCCCATGGATTACCTCCTTTAAGAGGAATTGAGCACCAAATAGACTTTATACCGGGTGCTTCCATACAAAATCAATCTTCTTATAGAGTTAATCCAAAGGAAACAAAGGAGATACAAATACAAGTAGACAAATTGTTGCAAAAGGGATTTGTAAGTGAAAGTCTAATCAATTAGAGTTGTTTAGTTCTAATCAACCATCAGGATTTTATTATGTATTTTTACCAAGCACTCTACAAGACTTATTAGGGGTAAATTAGCTATTAGCTCTTGATTGCTCCTCATATCAGCTCAACCAAGCAGGACTTATATCAAATTAAAAAATCAAAATTGTGTAGCATAAAAAAAGAGCTGATTTGGGGTGAATCGACTATTAGCTCCTAATAGCTCCCCGGACCAGCTCAACTAAGTAGTGCCCATTAAGGCTAAATAGCTCTTGCTTGGAAAAAGCTACAAATTGTAGCTTTTTTTTAAATGCTCATATAAAAATATTGCATTTTTCATTTTTATTATTCTCTCTTTATTTATGTAAATCTTGTAAGAAATTGGTTATATGGAAAAATATCTGTGAGAAAAAAAATAGAAATACAAGGTGAAGATTTTATCTATGTCAAAAATAATTATCTAAGAATAGAAAATAATTAAAGCAATAGACACAAATTATGTTTTTAAAATATACATTTAAAAAATTTAAATTCTCAAACAAAATTTTATTTTTATAAACTATTTATGTTACCTAATTATTTTATAATTTTGAGATTTTTTTTATTCAATAATTTTATTTAATAATTATCTTTTTAAAATTGAAATTTTATCCTTAATTCTTTTATGTAAATAAATATTTTAAATAAAATTTTATTTTTATTTATTTATTGATAATTATATGGATTCAAAATTCATTTTAATTTAGTATTAATTTTTTAAAATTTTGTTTTAGTTATTTATTTAATATGGTGGAATCATATTAAGTCAAATAAGCTGCTAAAGTAATTTTATATGACATGATTTATAAATATATTAACATTGCTTAATCACTTATTAATTTGTGACATCATAATAAAAATAATAATAATATACCTCGATTATTAAAAAAAAATCAATTTGTTAGAGTTGTGATGAGAGTTTTTATTATACTTTATTTTTCATTAACATTTTAGTATCGTGAAAATATAAGAAGGATCAAAATCAAAGAACAAAGTATGGGGATATAGATAAGAAAATAAAGATTATTTTATGGTATAGTCTTAAATTGTTTTTCTCTAACAAAATAGAGAATCCGTTTTGGGGCTATTGTTTTTCTCCAACAAAATTGAGAATCTGTTTTAGGTCTTTCTTGTGTATTTGCATGGTCTTAAGTAGCACTATGGTTGCTTCTTTATCTTATTTTCTTGTTCATATCTATTACTCTCACTCAAAGTCACTGTAAAAACAATAAATAAGTTTGATTTTTTCTAGTCTTATAATGATTATATCATTATAAAAATTTTATTTATCTTCATCCTAAGACTTTTTCAAGTTTATGATTTGTACATTATTTTTATTTCTCTATCATATTTATATAGGTGAATATACTTTAAATTAGTTACCGGTCATCAGCTACTTTATTAAAGAGTGATTTATAATCAATTATGAGCACCATCTACCAATTATGGGCTACAACCAAACAGGGCCAGAAACATGATATATTTTGTGAATTTTTTTTTCTTAAAAAGATTATTTTGGAACATCAATCCACTTTTTTTTTTTTGGTTGTTGAAGGCTTTAATCATTTTTTACAATAAACTGTTTATGGTAAACTCGAACCTTTAAACCTTCACTGTCTTTTGAGTCTTTTGACAGCTTTCGCCCCAACACTTTAAACCTTTATAAAAGATTAAAACCCAAATAGCAAAGTCAAATTTAATCTCAATATCTTCTTCTTCATCTTCCTCTCTCTCTCTCTCTCTCTCTCTCTCTCTCTCTCTCTCCGCTCTGCCAGAAGAAAGAATTCGAATGGAAGCTGCTCCCCTTTGATATGAACCAGGTGAGTTCCCGAACCGCTTTTTCTTTATTTTTGGTTCGCATAGTTGTTTGTATTCCTGGAAAGTGTTTTCCGGCATAATAAATTCTCCCTCCCTCTCCCTCTCTGCTTCTAAACCAAGTCCAAATTCCAAACCCTATCGATACTCGTCCAGAAGAAAGAAATCGAATCGACGCTCCTCCCCTTTGATATGAACAAGGTGAGTTCCCGAACTGCTTCTTCTTTATCTTAGGTTCTTATTTTCCATAATAAATTCTTTGTTTTCTTGAATGGGTGTATGGAAATTTTATTGGGAAATGATTGTGTTTGTTTTACCATTTGAAGTTGGATGCCAGAAGTTTCATTCGTTTCCTTAATAAATTCTTTGTTTTCTTCGATGGGTGTTTTAGAAATTTCTTGGAAAATGTTGCTCTTTCGTTTTACTGTTTGAAGTTGGATGCCAGAAGTTTCATCGGTTCCGAAATAAATTCTTTGTCTTCTTTGATGGGTGTTTTAAATTTTTGATGGAAAATGTTGCTCTCGGATCGTGTTTGTTTTAATGTTGGAAGTTGGATTTCCATAGTTTCCATAATAAATTCTTTTAGACGTTGATGGGTGTGATGGAGACAAGTGCCAGCCATCTTTAAAAATTAAAAGTTTATCACGAAGGAAAAGGAGTTGGCTCCCAAACCATAATTTGGCACTCTTTGGATGATAAGGGGCCTAGTTAGGATCTCATATAAATGGGTTAGTTGACAATTGTCATAAGTTAGTGTCAATTTCAAAGGGTTGTCATTTTCAAGAGTCATTAATAGGACCTGGTAGTTAGTTCACGTTGTTAGTTTCAAATTGGTCAAAGTTGTTAGTTCCTAGTTACATCTTTTACTAAAAGGTAGTTTCAAAAGTTGTGAGTCCCTAGAAACACCAATATATATATATAGTTGTATTCAGTCTTAAAGAATCAATGAATGAAGAACAGAATTTTCCAGCAAATACAAGTCTGTGTGATGCAAAGATCTCTATGGTGTGAAGCCTAAGGTTTCTAGGAGTGAAGCCTAAGGTTTCTAGGAGTGAAGCCTAGAGATATTTCAATCATACTATGTTCTTCTAGCATTTTACTTTTGGTGCTGCATCAGGGTGTTTGGAAATTTTCTTGGAACATGTTGCTCTTGATGATTGTGTTTGTTTTCTGCTTGAAGTTGGATTGCCAGTTTATGTTTATTCATTTCCATTATAAATTCTCTGTTCTTTGATGGGTGTTAGGAAATTTTCTTGGAAAATGTTGCTCTTGGATGATTGTGTTTGTTCCCATGGAAAGTGTTGCTCTTGATGATGTTTTTTACTGTTTGAAGTTGGATTCCAGAAGTTTTATTCTTTTCCATAATAAATCCTTTGTTCTCTTTGATGTGTGTTTGGAAATTTTCTTGGAAAATGATGTCATTGATGATTGTGTTTCTTTCCATGAAAATTCTACTCTTGATGACTGCATTTTTTTACTGTTTGAAGTTGATTGCCAGAAGTTTTATTTGTTCCCATAATAAATTATTTGTGCAATCTTGTTAGTTTTGTAAAGAAATGAAAAGTTCTTGAGACTCTAAATTGAGATACATTATGGTGCAAGGTTACTTGGTTGGTATTTGATACTATACTATTTACTTGGTTGGATTAATACTATTTACTTGAGACGGAGAAAATAGTTGCATGAAGAGAATGTTTATGCCTCTATCCCAGCATTTGATGAGTTGATGTGTTGATTTTTTGCTTAGGATTTTTTTTTTCAAACCAGTTATTTGAAGCATCTAGGTCGACAGAACTTCACTTTCATTATCTCCCTTGGCAGTATGTTGCTTCAGGCCATGGTATGAAGCATCCTTCTCTTTATTTGATGAGTTTTGATGTGTTGGCTTTTTGCTTAGGAAATTGTTTTTCAAACCAGTTATTTGATTGAAACATCTAGGTCAACAGAACTTCACTTTCATTATCTCCCTTGGCAGTATGTTGCTTCTGGCCGTGGTATGATGTATCCTTCTCTTTATTTGGCTTTGATATTATTATATTCATTTCTCTACAGATTGCTGAATACATGGAAAAAAGGAAATCTGTGCATTACAATTCTAGTACCCAGGTACAATTTGAGATCTTGTTAAATTCTCACCAATTTGTACTCATATAAAGACTAGTTTTTGCTACATGCTCTGCTTTCTTCTTATTTGCTCCCTAGAAAGAACTTGTGAGAGAGTAATGCCATGGAACCCAATTTTTAAGGCCTTGTTACTGTCTTGGTACCTTTGTGCAGTCTCAGCAGCAATTCGTTATTTAGAAAACACAGAGGTTGCAACCTGACAGAATTTTATGCTTAGGAATATGCTTAACTCTAATCAAAATTAGCCATTATCTAGATAAATAATTCATATTTTTGATACTCCACTAATCATATTCTTATGAGGGAATTTTCCCAACCTTTTTAAGGGAGAATCTATGGGGATTTAGTTTAAGACCTAAAACGAATTCAATAGATAGTATATTAGATATATAGATTGTATTTTTACTATAAAGTATCTTAGATAGATGGATGGATAGTATTATAGGAATAGTAGATTCTAAGATAGGTAATAAATTTTTAATTCTAGATAGATCTAGATAAATAGATAGATTCTTAGATAGAAGATTCCTATATAGATAGAATATTATATAGATGGAATCTTCTATGAAATCTTTAATATGTTGATAAAGAAAGATTGAGTTAGTGTAACACCAAGGACTCTTAACAGTACTTGAGAGCATAAAGGAACCAGTGCCCAATGTGAAGAAGTTATTCTTCCCATAATAAAAGATTTATTAAGATGCTACATATATACTTGAAATTTGTGTAGTTCAAAGTCACCTAGAAATGCCAATTGCAGGCCCCTCCTTTGAAACCAATAGCTACATCCATTGACATTAAGCCGTTCCAAAATCCGAAAACTGAAAACTAACCCATTAGACAACAATAATGGATTAATATTGCAATACTTAATGACTTGCTGCATATTAAACCTAGTGACTTGGTTCTATCCAAGGATAAAAATATCGGTAAATACGGATATATCGGTAATTCGATTTTATGAAAATATCGGTAAAATATTAGTGGATATTTTGACAAAAATATCGATAAACAATAAATTATTTAAAAATTATAAAATACTTAAAAAGGATTTCAAAAAATGATAAATAACTTAAGAACTTTTTTTTATTAAAAAGTGATTTATTCTCTTTTAAATAAAATTTTAAATGATTTTGATATAATGTTTAAAATTTTATTATTTAATTTATTTGAATAATCAAAATTATTAAAAATTATATTGAAACCATATATATATCAAATTAATCATAATTTTATATTTTGAATAAATATATACTTTTACTATTTCAAAATAAAACATTTAAAATTTTTTTTAAAAAGTCATAAGATAAATAGAAAAAAATAAATATCGGATCATTTCTAGAATAATATTAATGAAATAAACGATAATATATTTTATCTTAAAATTTTAATTTATTTAATTCAAATACATTAAATAATGTAAATAAAACATGATAAATATGGTTAAATAAATTTAAAAATTAAAATGTTATAAAATACTTTTCCAAACAAGTATTTCAAAGATGAAATTATAGCCCAATGGTTCCTTCCCTCCAAACATGTTGTTTTTTAAGGAGTTAAAAACCATGGGAAGCAAAAATTTACTCTTGGCGATCGAATAATAATCCCGATTTTCGATCAAATATAGGAAAATATCTGCAGATAAATAGCTAAATATCGATATTATATGAAATTTCTGACATCAAAATCAAAATATCGATAAAATTACCAACAAGATAGAAAGCAAGAAAAATATTGATGCCTAATGATATCCAATATTTCAGCGATATATCGCCGAAATATTCTGACATTTCTGTCCTTGGTTCTATCTACTTATTCCAAAATTTCTTTATCAGTTGACTATTGGGTCCGTATAACCCATATCAGTTTGTTCACATCTTTATAATAATCTAATAGCTTAAGATTTTAGATTAGATTGTGAAGTTACCATGCAATCATTCCGTGTACTAAGATAAGAAAGGTATAAGAAATTCAGTTAACTTAGCAACCATAAGGATGTTACCATGGAATCATGCAACCATGCAATCATTCCATATCAGTTTGTATACAGCTTCATCATAATCTAATGACTGCCATAGCTGGTGTGAGGATGTTAATGCACATTGCTTGTATCTGAAATGGATCAATGAAGGTATAAGAAATTCAGTTGAAATTGTTGTAAACAAAAAGTAAAACAAGGCAGCCAGCTGTGATCATAATTAGTTTTGTTTTATATCTGCTGTAATTACTAATTAGTATGAAATAAGTCAGCCAGATGACATCTGTTAATCCATCACCTAAGAGGCTGGGTGACTGATCAACTCTAGAAGTTTGTGTTTGTTTTCTTGGAAAATGTTGCTCTTGATGATTGTGTTTGTATTCTTTTTGAAGTTTGATTGCCAGAAGTTTCATTCGTTTCCCTAATAAATTCTTTGTTTTCTTTGATGTGTATTTGAAAATTTTCTTAAAAAAAGTTGCTCTTGATGATTGTGTTTGTTTTACTGTTTGAAGTCGGATTGCCAGAAGTTTTATTAATCTTCCGTGATAAATTCTTTGTTCACCTTTGATGGGTCTTTGGAAAATTTCTTGGAAAATGTTGCTCGCTCTTGATTATTGTCTTTGTCTTGTGTTTGAAGTTTGATTTCCAAAAGTTTTATTCACTTCCATTATAAATTTTTTGGTGTTTTGCCAATTTTCTTGGAAAATTTTGCTCTTGATGATTGTTTGTGTTTACTGTTTGAAGTTGGATTGCTAGAAGTTTTATTTGTTTCCATAATAAATCCTTTGTTCTCTTTGATGGGTGTTTGGGACTTTTTTTGGAAAATGTTGCCCTTGATGATTGTCTTTGTTTTTTGTTTGAAGTTTGATTGCCAGATGTTTTATTCATTTCCATTATAAATTCTTTGTTTGGTGTTGGGAAATTTTCTTGGAAAATGTTGCTCTTGATGATTGTGTTTGTTTTATTGTTTGAAGTTGGATTGCCAGAAATTTTATTCATTTTCCATAATAAATTCTATGTTCTCTTTGCTTGGTGTTTGGAAATTTTCTTGGAAAATGTTGCTTTTGATGACTATGTTTGTTTCCATGGAAAATGTTGTTCTTGATGATTGTATTTGTTTTACTGTTTGTTTTCTATAAGGGTTTTTACAATTTGAATTAGATTGATGTAATTTTCTGTGTTCATTTCTCTCAAAGATCAGGTGAAAATCTCGCTATTTTCTTATAAGTTTTTGTGATTGTAGGGTTTCCATGCAAAGGTTTGTGTTCCTTTCTGTTTTACTATTGAATCTGTTGTAGAAGCTTTGCTTCAGGTCTATTTTAGAAATGATGGTATCTTAGAGCATTTTCCTTGTAATCGCTTTCTTCTTTGAGATTGAAATAGAGGCCTTGGGTTTTTGGTTTCTGAAGCTCACCTTCTGATTTGTATTGAGATTATCTTACCAAATCACATGACAGTCACTCTTCTACTTATTTTATTTAATTTCTTACCAAATAGGTTTTGAACGCCTTGTGACGGAGAAAATAGTTGTAGGAAGATAATTATTATGCCTCTATCCCAGTATTTTATGAGTTTTGATGTGTTGATTTTTTGCTTAGGAAATTGTTTTTCAGACAAGTTATTTGAAGCATCTAGGTTGACAGAAATTCTTTTTCTTTATCTCCCCTGGCAGTATGTTGCTTCAGGCTATGGTATTATGCATCCTTCTCTTTATTTGGCTTTGATATTACTGGTTATATTCATTGCTCTACAGATTGCTGATACATGAAAAAAGGAAATTTCTGCAGTACAATTCTAGTACCCAGGTACAATTTAAGATCTTGTTTTTGCTACTTGCTCTGCTTTCTTCTTATCTACGCTCCCTAGAAAGAACTTGTGATAGAGTAATGCCATGGAAATCAATTTGTAATGCCTTGTTACTATCTCGGTACATTTGTGCAATCTCAGCGGCAATTCGTCATTGAGAAAACAAGTTGTGCAGAGGTTACAAACATGACAGAATTTTATGCTTAGGAATATTCTAACTCTAATCAAAACTGGGCATTATCTATAAATAATTCAGATTTTGGAAACTCCACTAATCATAATTTTATGAGGGAATTTTCTCAACCTTTTTAAGGTAGAATCTATGGTGATTTAGTTTAAAACCTAAAATGAGTTCAATAGGATAGTATATTAGATAGATTGTATTTTTACTATACAGTATCTTAGATAGATGGATGGATAGTATTATAGTAATAGTAGATTCTAAGATTGGTAATAAATTTTTAATTCTAGATAGATCTAGATAAATTTATAGATTCTTAGATAGAAGATTCCTATATGGACAGAATCTTATATAGATGGAATCTTAAATGAAATCTTTGATATATTGATAAAGAAAGAGAGATTTAGTGTACACCAAGGACTCTTAACAGTACTTGAAAGCATACAAGAACCAATTTGAAAACTAGTTACCACTTGCCTATGACTAGCATTTGCTCACTAATGTGAAGAAGTTATTTTTCCCATAATAAAAGATTAAGTAAGATGCTACATGTATACTTCAAGGTATTTGCTCTAGATATCAGTAAATAGAACAATAGCACCATACCTTCTCAAATAGAAAACAGATGTATAGATCAACTAAATGCATACTGTACAATTGTGTTTGGGTCAAATTTGTGTTTACCTGCATAACTTGTTTAATAAATGGGTTATATTTGTGTCAATCCATATAATATGAAATTGACCAGAATTGATTCGTCTAATTATTATGTAAATTAATATTTATCCTAGATTAACCCATTTAATATGTTATTTGTGTTAAATATTGATGGATTAGTTATAAATTACCATTGAAAATTGACGTCAAATTAATAAATGGGTTTTGTGTCGTGTCGTATTCTCTGGTCACCAATTGGATCGTGTTTGAATTTGTTAATTTTGGCCAACGATTAGTGATACAGTGTCGTGTTTGGGTTATTGAATACAATGAACTATATGTTTGACGCGACGAACACGACATGCGGCACGTATTGCCACTAATTTCTATCCACCAATCTTAAGATAGAATCTTTGGTAGATAGATAGTATCTTTTATCAACTGATAGAATCTTTGATCATAGATAGAATCTTTGATGAAATCTATCTACTATATAGTTGTCCAACGTTCAATCCACCAACCTAAAGATTTTATTATCTAAGATTTTGAGATAGAATCTTTGGTAGATAGAATCTTTGATCGATATTTTTCAAGCACCAAACCATTTTTCTCTTTTTATCTAACCTTAAATTTCCATTCAAAAAGGATATTTTTCATTGAAATCAAAAAACACCAAAATCAAGTCAAGGACTGTTGACAAAAAAGTTAATGGTACTTTTACTTTAAAAAAAAAAAAGGTTAATAGTACTCTCAACATAATGAATCAAGAAGTGATTATTAACCAATTCTTCATAATTTTTATAAAGGTTGCCTCTATTTACCACAAGTCATCCCATCGTCAATATGGTTAATAATCTTCCTATGCAAAAAAAAGAACACCCTCTAAGTGGAGCAAGGAACTCGAAATCTCTTTATTTGGAAGTACTAGAGGATTATTCTCGTAGTCTGACAATGATTTATGTCTGACTTGACCTTCAGGATTTTCCCTCATCATCTTTTTAGTAAATTGCTCTATCCTTCTTGTACGTACAACTAGTAAATAAGTTCCAAAAATTGAGTCCCCCATAATTCCCAATCTTTGAAGGATCCAAATTAAACATCCCAATGGCCACCTCCTTCCTCCCATAAACTGCAAATGTAACATTTCTGAAAGGGGCTAAGGTGGGGCGAGGTGTGAGTCATCGGGGAGAGGATGGAGCTTGGAATCCGAGATTTTCAAGTGCCTTTAATGATTGGGAGTTGGAGCAAGTTCAGAATTTGTCGGGTGACCAATAGTATTAAGCTTGTTATCTATAGTAAAAAGAATGAATAGTGTGGAAAGGGAATAAGAATGGTCAATTCTCAATGAAAGTGCATTACGCTTGTTGTGGAGTTGAGACCCCACAGCCCCACAATATGTTGGAACCTATGTGCCCACTAAAGTGGGTCTTTTTGCCTAGGAAGCCTAATGGGTATTAACAATGCAACAGTTAAAGAAGAGGGGTTACTAGTTAGCAAGCAGATGTCCCTTTTGTAGGAAATAAGAGGAAGGGTTAGATGTCAACATTTTCAATCTCACTATATCGTGGTGGGACTTATGGGTTAACCTCATCTTAGTGTTAGGAATCTGTTGGTCCTGTCCTTACGCAATAAAAGATCTAATTTATAGTTGGGGTCAATTCCTCATAAAGAAGAATGTCATAAATTTGTGGTGGGCAGCCCCTCTGAAGCTTTTTCTTTCAATAGATTGAAATACTGTATCTCTAGCTCTCTTTTATATTTGGTAAGGATTATTCCAAATGTGGATATTTCTATTGTTACATCCCTTATGAGTGTGTATAGGTCAATTTCTAGGAGCTAGTTTGGTTGTGGGCGGTTTGTTTTCACTATACCCTCTTTTTTGTTTAGGCCTACGGCCTTCCCTTGTTTACTCTCTGTAGACTTTGGGTTTACCTTTCTGGCTTTTTAATGAAGCCTGCTTTTTGCCTATCAAAAAAATGGGGGACCCAATTTTTGAAACTTATTTACCTGTTGTAAGTGCAAAAAGGATAGAGCAATTTGCTTTGGAAAGATGATAGGAGGGAAAACTTTAGTGTTAAGTTGTACTACAAAGTATTGTACTATGTGGAGAATAATATAGCATTTCCAGTCAAAGAGATTTTGGGTTCCCATGCTCTGCTTAGAGGATGTTCTTGTTTTTGCAAGGGAAGATCTTAACCATATTGAAGAGGGGATGACTTGTGGCCAATAAAGGCAACCTTTATAAAAATGATGAAGGATTTATTATTATTATTTTTGTCAGAGTAAAAATGATGAAGAATTGGTTAATCACATCTTGATTCATTGTGATGAGAGTACTATGAACTTTGAGTTCATTGACCAATGTCCTCCTGGAATGGAAATTTAAGGTTTGATAAAAAGAGAAAAACAGTTTGGCGGTTGACTCCAATTTTTTTATTATTTTGGTGGTATTTGGAAAGATTACAGTTGAAGGATGATGAGCTCTTTGATAAAAAGATTGAGGGAGTTCTTCATTAAATCACTTTTGGAGTGATCCCATGCTTAGATGCTCTTTCTTTATATTTTATTTATTTTAATCATAATCTAAGCCACTTAAAATTTGAAAATGTTTGGTTAGTTAACACGGTGTTTAGAAATTTAAGCATGGAATAACCTTTTTCAATCAACTATATCTTGGGTGTGGATGAAAAAAGCGGGTATAGAATGTGGGTTTGCATGAAAGGGGTGTGGTATAGCATTGTTACCATTCTGAAGCCTAGAACTTTTGCAGTCTGGTCTGGTGCAATTGGGAATCAAACCATGCTTCTTCATAAGAACTCCTTTGAGCAAACTTACTATGACATTCTATCGGTGAAGGAAGATGCAAGCTATGAAGAGATCCGTGGATGCTACCGATCTGCCATCCTCAACTCCCATCCTGATAAATTACAGAAGACAACAGAGACGTGGTCCAGTACCACCGATCTGGAGTCAGGAGACAGATTCCTGAAAATACAGAAGGCTTGGGAAACCCTCAGTGATTGGAGGTCACGTGCGGTTTATGATAGTGAGCTGCGAGCTGCAAGACAGGAGGATACAGGCACAGCTGAAGATGATGTGAGCTTAGAGGATATGACAATTAATGAAGATGAAGATGAAGATGAAGATGAAGGCAAAGTATTAGAGCTCTTTTACCAGTGTCGCTGTGGGGATTACTTCTCTGTTGATTCTTCAGAATTGGGGGAAATGGGTTATGCGGTATCGAGGGAGGGAAGCAAGATCTCTTTACAGGCGACGCCACACACTACTTTGCCATCATCTTCATCGGTGGTTATTCTCCCTTGTGGCTCTTGCTCTTTAAAGCTCCGCCTATTCATTAACGCAGTTTCTGCCTGATAACGCACTACTTTAATAATTGATCTTTTGACGTGAATAGTGTATTTTGAAAAAAAAATACATAACTTATTTTAGGTTTGAAAAAAATGATCAAAGTAGTGCGTTTGATCCGCATCGACAGAAGTTGGCATTGGCGTGATTTGAGACAACGGTCTTTGCGAATTTTAGGATTGAATGGCCGTGGGTTCTAGCGGCGAGTTAATGGCTAATTAATTTGCGAGTCATCCGTTTGTCTTATTTTAATGTTGTTTTGTCGCTTTATTACAAATCACGCGCTTTCATAAGAAGAATGGTAGGCTGAATTAAATTAAATTTTAATGTTTTGTGATTATTCTGAAAAGCCCATTTGTCGATCGCTCATATATTAGCTCATGTAAACTCATATATTGTAACAATCCGGTCGATCGTATATTAATTATTTGAATTAAACAAAAAAAAAATTTATTTGTAAATAAGCTACAAAAATATAAAATTTTAAATTTTCACAATAGCTTAGTATCAAAAATTAGCTTTAAAAATTCAAAATAAATGGCAGTTTTACAATTTTAAAAATTTAATGATTTATTTTTACCCCAGAAACATATAAAAACGACGTATCGATAGGTCGCGCAAGATAGAATCTTTATAGTTCTCTTAGGACGTCGTCTAGAATATACAACTATATGATCTATAGTGTCCATGCAAATCTCAAGGCGGGTGATCAGGAGTGGAAAGGTCGAGGGTATCGTGGAACACGGTCACCTGATTTGGGCGCAGCTAACTACGATCTGAGGTCAACGATGGTCTCATCGATGGGAGGCAATGTAGGGGATGATAAAGGGTGAGCGTGTGTGTATCTCATAAATAGTGGGCGGCTGCGGCAACTGGGAGATGGGACCTCTCATATGGCAGGTGCAGGGGAATGGAAGCCAGTCTGAAAGTACATGTGGGCATAAAAACTGTGGGTGAGATGATAGCATCAGGGATAGTATGAGTATGATGAGCTGATTGCACCCACATTTCTCACCATCTGACAGGGACCGATCAACTCTCCCTCTCCTCTACCGCGAGAGTAGGTTGCGCTCTGTCTTGGGTAGATGACATCAGATTGATGGATGTAGATGCATCCTGAGCGTAGTCGGCGATGCGATGCTCCTCTCCGATCTGGTGTTACGCTGATCTAGCAATATGATGTGGAATTAGGTACTAATGGAATTGGAAGCCCAAGCTGTGACGTAGCTAATATAGTAGCATCATTTAAAACAACCAACTGAAACAATTATAAATACATAAACTACGGAATTTCAAATTGGAAAACACTTTAAAAAACAAACGTGAAGCAGCACCAAAACCTTAGTAGTGCTGACGCGATGGAACCTCATTATCTGTCCACTATGTAGTGGTGTGTGCTTTAAAGCGTCGGTATCAACTCAAACGTATCACTCTATGGATCATGAAGTCCATAATACCCACCATAAGGGTCTGATAAAGATCTACCGGCTCGTATCCCGTAAAGCGATGTATGGGCATGATCGTGTGATCTCACGGTGCGTGCATTCATTCTGTGCGATTTGTTGCTCATAAAGGCTTAGTGGAGGTATCTCTGATGGAACGAGCGGCGTGGGCTTCATGCACAGACGATGTCATAACAATCTCGAAACATATGAGGTGACATCGTCACCGGATCCCAATTATTAGCGGATATATGGAAGATGGTCAGTAACGCACCCATTAGCGGTTGCCCATGAGACCTACATGTGAACATGATGTCGGTAAATTTCACGGGAATATGAATGAAATTAATATAGAACCATATCTTTTACATATACCATTACGTTAAGTGCGTGCATCTAGTGATCCTCGATATAAAGAGGAGTACATAGGATGGGTTATGCAGTGTCGAGGTACTCTCCACCTACACTAGAATGGAAGAGCAGCTCTGCACCTGCGGCTCTACCTGCGGCTCAGCCCAGCGGGGTTGGTAAACAATCATAAATTAGACGATATCGGGTAGGTCCATCAGACACATCGGCATCGACATCGTGTAAGGCATGAGTGGGTGGTGGTCTTTGAGATCACTATTAATTCACCTAAAATCGGTCCGTAGAAGTGAAATTTATCCAAGAGACCATGGCTGAATACAAAAAACAAAGTTGGTCCCAAAAATGAAGGCTTTTATATTGCTTTAGAAAAATAATATAAATCATGTCCCTTTCTAGGACCGTGATTTAATCAGGCGAAGTCTCAGCTATGCGGAACTGCTGCCAGCTCTGACACAATGCAAACACGCCCAGCATGGCTCGATATGTCTGATGACCTCACTGGGTCGATTATGAGTAAGCAAGTAGCATAATCAAGCCAATTCATCCATACCAACATACATTGAAGTTATTACATACTTGTATGGAGTGTAATAATAACTAATACATGACTCTAGATCAGGCTGGCTCGGCATAACTTCATGATAATGTATGTCTTAGTCTTACCAGCCAACTATAAGTCGCGTTATCGCGTTAAATCTACTTAATAGTGGGAGAAAGCACATGGGAACATTCACACCATTCTTGTCATAAACAAGAGGATCAGATCACCCGCTAAGATGAACCCGCCACTAAGCTGCAATGTGACCTCATCACCATCGGTGGCGGGGTGGGTAACTAGGAACATAACCACGCAAGGGAATGGAGTGCCTCCTCACATTAGCATCGCGGTGGGGTGACAGGCAGCTCATGGCTGCTTATTCATACAACGTTTGCGGTGCTAGTGGCTATTTGGGCGTGGATAGGAAGAGCGAGGATGATGGCAACATCTTTGTATGCCAAGGTTATCGTCATCTCCTGTGCCACATGAAATGTGTGTGTCTCGGCCAGCGAGTCTCTAGGCGAGGCAATTGATAAGTGTGTCGATCATGATGTGGCTGACGGAGTATACTCTGATTGATCGCATTATAGGCAGGCCATATATCCATCCTGCACATAGTCGTAGGCTCTCATCTGGCACATGCGGCTGAGTAGTTCACGAAGGCATGGCAGCCGAAACAACCAATTTTAAAATTGGTTATACTGCAAATACATGTTACAAGCGTGTAGTAATTGATAATTAACCAAAATGCGTACATGCTCACATATCTAAGTGTGATACGGCTAATGCGTCTTGTAATACCCGAGAGCCGGATGTATCCCGAAGGATGCGCATCGTAGATCACGAGCGATCATGTCATAAAGATATAACAAATCCGAGAATAAGCCATCAGTATGGTTGTCAATAATTCACAATGACAATGATTTACAATACACCACGTGCAAATAATAATGTCTCATTTACTAGAATAAGTCTTATACAAAACAAGCTATAAAAGTCGAGCTCATTTACAAGAAATACACACTTGTACATAAGTCTTGCTGAAAACAACTATAAAGGTGGGCCTCATTTACAAATAAAACAAATTGTCTTACTTCACATCTATCCTTGAACAGTTTCCATTCTTATAAGACCTCAGTCGATTGTGACCCGTTTGTTTGCACAACCACAACATAAAGTGGTTTTCCCTCACAGCGATCAATTCATTATGCGGCCCGGGTTGATTTAGGGCGTATGACTTCTCCAGTTTCATTCTTTCAGAACTACGATCGTAGGACCATCGCCAAGAAATTAACAATTAAATGCGTTGAATATGGGATAAAACAAAGCTTGCCCAAGTGTGCATGAATGCATTGCGCTAGTGTAATAGCCTTGAACGAATAGCAGAAAATCAACACATCGATCTTTGACATGTGCATATGATGGCTACGCGGAAAATCCATATATCGTGTCTTACCACATGTGCATTTCTGTGTTTAAAGTTGAAGGGTGATGATAGATTCGACCACTCCTTGACTTGGCGTGAAAATCACACGTATGTGATAAGTAAAGAACAATTTCCATCAATCGACCTTAACCACGGCCACGACTCTGAGCATCAACATATGGAGTGAACTGCTCATCGGATGCCAATCTATCAGCACCTTGTTCCCTTCTTGCAACAAAGTAACTGTTAAGGTGGGAAAATGTCAACTGAACTAATGCAGTAAGTGGTAAGCTACGAGCTCCTTTAAGAACACTGCTAAATACCTCCGACATGTTGGTTGTCATTATCCCATATCTTCGACCTCTATCGTGTGAAAGTGCCCATAGCCGAGAGGGATGCCTCCCAACCATTGTTGTGCAAGAAATTAATTCTCCCAATTGTAGCCATCTGCCTATTCATCTTGCGTGGTGTTTCGCCTTGTTGCTACGCATCTCATTCTTGAGAGTTTATCTTTGAAGTGGGGTCATAAATTGCTACTGAATGCGCATGCAAATCTGTATTATAGGCATATGGTGCATCTGACCAAGATGAGGATGGATTCATTTGCTGCCCTGTCTGGATGTCCATCGGATATAACACAAATCCGTCGGATTGAGTTACTCTCTGTACCACGATACATGCGCGAAGACCATCCCCGACTATAATATAAGCCTTGAAGCGAATGCAGTAAACAATGAGTTATTTCGAGTCACAGCCATAGTGATCAACAATGTCCTTTATGCTTCCCGTACAAATGTACCTCAATACTCAATACCGGACGACAACTTGTGAACCCTTCAATAGGTAAAGCTGAATGACGAACTACGCATAAGGAATGTCTCATTGTTTGGCACCTTGTAATCGATGATTTTCCAAATATTGACACATCGATATTTGCTTGTTCTATGGCGAGAACAAACATGGGGCTCTGTATATGGTAGAAAAATCAGCAAATAGTGTCTAAATGCCTTATGCTTTCCATCAGGCTTTTTATATGAAATTTCATATCCCCATTTCTCCCGTCACAATTCGCTTTGAATTGCGGCGGTAAGCGATATGAATTGTGCCTTAATTATTGCTGTATGTGGCCGACAGCAGAAGTTTGAGTCGATTGATGATGGTTAGGTTCAAATGAGTTTACACAAGTATGCGACCCTTTATATTTATTGATCACAAAATAAGCAAGTATCTTTCACAACCATGACCTTGTAACCATTGACATTCTTGACCTTCTTACATCTTAAAGCAGCGATTTTTTGAGGAGCAGCTTCTGACAAACTCTTGGTATTACTCTAATTGAGTAATCTTTGTAGCCTCTTGCAAATGCGGATTTAGAATTAAACTTGCCCAACTACAAATTCTCTACTCTCGAATAGCTGGTAGTCTCTTGCGTATGGAGTCGACCACTTGAAATAGCAATATCTATGTTTTCAGCATGTTGGCTCAAGGTGTTGGTGGTAGGTGAAAATGAATAGGATGACTCATCGGTCCTCATCATCGGGATATTGATACATCTGAAGATAATACGTGTAGCAGATAAATATCCACTTGCTCATTCTCCACAAAACACGATTTATAGTCTAGAATGATGATACATGTCCATCAGCTTGAACATGTAGTCTTCATCATATTCATCATCAACATCTTCATCGATTCATCATTGCAACCTTCTTCATAAGGCGCGAGCATCATCATCTCCATATACTCGATTATCAATGCACCGGGTAGCTGCCTAGGCACAACCATGGTCAATTTCTCTGACATTCTCATTTACATAACACCCATGATTGATTAAACGTAGGTTTATTGGTGACTACTCAGCAAACAATTTAATTTCCTCGATAGCGATTGTATTAACCATGTTCAACATTCGATTGCACAATCGTCATTCCATAAAGGAAAATGTTGGAACCTATTTCCACTTTTTAGAGGATACTTACAATTGAGGACTAATTTGAACTTCTGTTTGTCAATAGTTGTGCTTGAAAATATGATATCACCTAATTGTTCGAACATACAATCAGCCGGTATATCCAAAGGCACAATAAAAGCTTTGTTCCCAACATATTTGACATCTGTTTCAATCCTCAATATATCTCCATTATAATAACATATTATGGGAGTAGAGGAAACAGGCATAATTGACCTGTTAAAAATGAAGTAAAAATAAATAAATAATATGAGAGATTATTATCCTTAGTACCTTGTTTAGAGGTCGTATTGTCGTGTCCCCTTTTAGGACCCATAATTTGAAAAATCGGGTGAGTCTCCCTTTGTGCGGGAGCTCTGCAATCCTGCTGTCTTAAAAACAACGCCAGCTTGGCTTAATATCATACAATGACCTCAATGGTCCCGAATTTTAGATCAAAGTGGCATGTCCGGACCCATTCTTCTATAATCCAACAACAACAACAACATCTGATCTTCCTACTTCCCATTTCCCTTTTCCTATATGATATAAGCTAAATTCTTGGTTTAGGAGTTTCCTGAGCTGGTCATTGATCTTTGAAAAACTTAGGACTTATTTCTTGCTATGAACTTGGTTTAGGTCAAATTTCTATTCTAAGCCCGAACACGAATTGCCCATATTTGTTTTATGGAACAATGCTTTTGTATGGCGATCTTCCATATTCTTGTAGCATTAAAATAACATGGGTTGGTGAGGTCATTTGTGTGGCAAAAGGAAGTTTGGTTGAATTTGTTCAAATAAATTTGAGTAACTCAACCCAAAATTACCTATGCGACGTATTTTTGTGTTCTTAGACCTTTAACTATTTTACCATTATGGACTCCACCCAAATCGGAGAAGAATCACATTCGTTTAGAAAACTGAAAACATAAGTTCAATATTCTTTAACTGATAAAGAACTGATTGTTGAAAACATAAAATATAGTTTTTTTTAAAAGACATATTTTAATGTCAAACAAAAAAATATATACATTTTTGAATACCTTGAAATCTGGTTCAAATGATAAAAGTTAAAAGGGTAGGATAGGTTTACTGGTGATCCTAGAACCAAGTTTGTCCTTGTAAGAAGAGAAGAGAGTCCTACAACAATGTTTTTTGTTAAAATAAGTATAATGCTACAACAATGATGTGCAAAGTGAATAGATCTTTTTAAATTTGTCTCATAAATATGGGTGCTTTAAATAAAAACTTATAGAAAACAACAAAGCGTTGCTTCTAGAAAAATATATAAAAAAAGTAACAATATTTCAAGTTCTCAATAAACTATACATTATTTTATGAAACATATTAGAAATATTAGAATAGTTTTGAAAAATCATTTTTAAAGTACTTTTAAAAACACTTTTAACAACCAAACAGAGATTCTATATCAATATTTGAAGGTCTACTTCTCACTTTTTAACGAAAGACATTTAATTTCAAAGATTATCTTGAAAACAAGGGATCATGCCCAATCTAATCATAACATAACTAGTTTACCTCAATTAAGACAAACGATTACACAATTCCACAATGTCATATACCTCAAAAGTACTATACATTTTATGTGTTGACAACCATATTAGATACTCTGGTTTATCTTCATCATAGGAACTCTAAATATAACCCAAGAGATCTTTCAGCTTAAAATCTTTCTAAAGAGAATGTGAGCGCCACGGGAACTTAACATTGAAACAAGTAACCATTGGGAATAATTTTGATGTTTGCGAGGAAAATAATTATAATCTTTATGGAGCAGGTCTAAGCTTGAGTTTTCAAGGAACCAACCTAACTTTGACCAAAAACTTCAAAGACTTTGAAAGACTATATTAATTATTAAAGACAAGTGCGGTATCTGATATTATTAGATAATTGATTAAAATTTAAAATTTTAAAGGTATGATTCTACATCATTGAAATTACTTCAAATTTAAAATTATCCCATTTCTGACTTTTTAATTAGAGAATTACATTTCTCATCTTTTCCAATAATCTTTACTCTTTCAATTAATTAATTACTTTCCTTATATAGTTCTGTATCTAGACAAATTTTAAAAATTACAAATTGCAAAACGAATAAAACATATCACAGTGCATATGAAAATATGAGGAAAAGTCGGTGGAGAAAAAACTTCCCAAATGAAACAGTTGTCTGAAAGAGATGAACGAAAACCACACAAGCCACAAATGGCCTGTCGCATGGCTTCATACTAGTTAGGAGTTAGACAAATGCAAGAATGGGAGTGAGAACAAACCTCGAAGGAAATCGGTCCTTGAATTGAAGGAGGCATGGTCGGTGGTAGCGAGTGAACCCTTGCGCCGTCGCCCGGGGCTGTTGGAGGAGGGAGACGGAAGCGGGAGGAGAGGAAAAATGAGGGAAGGAAGGAATGGGGGAAGGGGAAGGAAGAGTACGTCAAATATGTTTTTCAATGGTAAATCGTTGTGGGCCGGCGACCTTTGTACTAATGGCGTGCGCGCGGAAATCGTCATGGCAAACCTTTGGCAAATTAATTAAGTTCAAAAGCCGTCGTTGTGGACGATGATCATTGAACTTCAATTTAATTAAGGCAATAGCCGTCATCCACAACACCGGCCTTTGGAAAATTAATTAAGTTCAAAAGCCGTCTTTGTGGACAACGGCCATTGAACTTAAAAATTGCCAAAGGTCGTCATCTACAACGACAGCCAATGTCAACTTGCTTCCGACGTGGCCACACGCACTACTTTGGTCATTTTGTTGAAACCTAAAGTAAATTATGTATTTTTTATTCAAAATACGCTATTCACGTCAAAAGCTCTTAATAATTTGTGGGTTTAATTCTTTTCTTGATTTGATTTGAGAGGTCTTCAAGTTTTGATTGATGAGGAGGTGATCTCAAGCTGAAACTATCTATTCTAGGCATATCTAAGAGATTTTGACGTGAATAGTGTATTTTGAATAAAAAATATATAATTTATTTTAGGTTTAAAAAAAATGACCAAAGTAGTGCGTTTGGCCACGTCGAAAGCAAGTTGACATTCACAGTGACCTTTAGCCAATTTTAAGTTCAGTAATTAGAGTCGTCCACAACGGCGACACAGACAATTAGTTTGCGAGTAGGCATTGTGGATGGCGGCTATTGCCGCTAATTAAAAGATTCGTGCGTCCGCAGCGGCGGCCATTGAAAAAAACATATTTGACGTGCCTTCCTTCCCCTTCCCCCCATTTCTTCTTCCCTCTCCTCATTTGTTCCTGCAGCCAAAACTCCCTCTCCGACATCTCCCCCTCGATGCAAGGGTTCACTGCGACTGCTGTCGGCTGTATCCTCAAATCCGGCCGATTGATTTCTTTCAGATTTGTTCTCACTCCATTCTTGCAATTTAATCTAACCTGGCGAAAAAGGAGTATGTGTTGGGGTTTCATAGGAGTTTGATTTAAGAGGCTTGTGTGGTTTGTTCAAGAACAACACACCGTCCGACTTTTGTTCTTCCACTAGAAAGTTTTTCTCCCTTATTTCTATTCTTCATAGGGTATTTTTTCCTTATGCCAGCGTGATATGCTCTTTTTATTGGTTTTTTCTTTTACTGTCTGTAATTTTGGAATTTGTGCAGTACGAGGAGACATATAGGAAATGATGAGTGGTGAAAGAGTAAAGATTGATGAAAGGAATAGAAATGTAATTCTCTAATTAAAGTCCAAGCATGAGATGATTTTTAAATTGAAGTAGTCACTATTGCAACTGATAGAGGCGTTGCAAGTGGAATTTTAAATTTTAAAATCAACCAATACAATAATATAATAACTGCCAGGCTTTCTGTCTTTAACAATTAATGCTGATCTTTCAAAGAGTCTTTGAGGAATTGACGAGACCAGGTTTAATTTCACTTGAAAGCAGACTATTCATGGAGTATAATTATTTTCCTTGCAAACATCAAGAGTACTGTTAGAGATTCATGTGGCAACCACATGGCTTTAGAAAAGATTTTAAAAGGCTGAAAGATCTCTTGAGTCCACCAGCAAGTTCTGTGATAAGGTAAACCAGAAATTATCTGCTGTGGTGTCAACATAAAGCGTAACATGGCTGCCTTTGTGACATATGACATTGTGGGTGTTTGTCTTGAGTAATTATGGTATGTTATAATTAAGGTAGGCATGTGAAAGGTTGAAAAATGGCGCCAATTTCACTGGCCCAGGCCAAGGCGGGCCACATAAGAGCACCCCGAGCCCACACAGTGAGCCCCAGAAACGGCGGTCAGAAATTTTCGGCGAGGCGGAGTGGTATGGATAATTGGGAAGGCCCACATCCTGCAAATCGGACTAAATCTCACCAATAAGGAAAGTAGGATAGTTACCGATGCTTGTATCCTGCTGAATCGAGGCCCAAATCCTTGATGAGGAAAGTAGGATAATTCTCAATAACTACTTATCACGTAATCAAACCAAATCATATTAAGGAAAGTAAGATATTACCACCCCTCAGTATCCCTTATTAATTGGTTTCTGATAAGGAAATAAAATCCTACCCAATGAGAGTAATATTATATCATCTGACTAGGAAACATACTATTGATGTCATCATCCGATTAGAAACATACTAATCGATTATCATAATCGATTAGGAAAGTTGTCATGATCATCCCTTTATAAATACAAAGGCCACCCCATCGGTGAAGATGCGCTCATTCGGATGCCAGTACTAATTCTCTAAGCATTCTCTCTTTTCTCTCAAGGAAGAATCGGCTTTGGCATCGGGCGGCTCTGGTAGCCTCGTCGACCTGTTTTCTCGGTTTTGCGAGTGCCGTCGGGGCACGCGGATCAACGATTAATGGCGATCCTCGGCCCGGACAATCCAGAGCACATCAGCCCCTGAACAATCCGGGTCCAGCGACCCCCGCGCGCTCCGGCCAGGTTCGATTGAAAAAGAAAGCGGCATCAAAAAAGCATCATTAGCTGGCGCCAGCCTGTGGAACATACTCGGAAAATATAACTGATTTCGCCATCGATGGTATCAACAAGGAACACAAGCAGAGCAACGCCTAATCCGCCTAAGGATGCAGGACCAACCAACGCGCATGCCCTTACCACCCAAGACATTAGAAACAAGGCAAGCTAACACGAACGAGGTGGAGGCGCTCCGCCTCACCGACCGACGCCTGATAGAAGAATTAGAACAACTTACCAAGCAGATGCAATGCCCACAGAAGACACGACGAGTTCAGGAAGGTCACAACTTCCCTCCTCATGAAGGGCAACACAACTCCTACAATGTAGGAGTCCAACAAACCGAACTGCACCTTCGTGGATCCCTGAAGACGATCAAACTTCGACGCTTCCATCTCGCACAGATTTCGGGGCTACGCACTGTAAGAGGCGCATTATCCAAAGCATAAACTCCATAAAGAATGAAGCCGCCATCTATAAGAAGGCCAGCATCGAAATTCGCAAACGCCTAAAATTCTTCGCCAATCAAGATTAAAGACGCCGCACCTTCCAAAAAGTCGTGGTCAACGGCCACATGCAGCAGCTCCAGCTCACCTTGACGAGCTCACCTACTCCATTACAGCCACGCCGCTCGGAGTCGACCACCAGCTACATTGCCACCACACGCCCGAGGCACGCGCTCACCTCGACGAGCCTCACCACTCCACACAAAGCCACGCTCCTCAGGAGCCCGACCACCAGCCACATCGCTGCCCTGGGCCACGCCGAGCCACGTCGTTTCACTTTGACGAGCCACCACCCACACGCCACGCCGCCCTCAGAGTCGACCACCAGCCATCACTACCACGGGCCATCGGTGAGCCAGCCGCTTCACCTTGACGAGCTCACCTTACTCCACACAGCCGTCGCCAGAGCTCGACCAAACCCAGCTACATCACACTCGCCACGCCTCGAGCCACGCCGCTCACTTCGACGAGCTCACCCACTCCACACACAGCCACGCCGCCAGAGCCAGGACCACCAGCCATACGTCACTCCCGCCACATCGCCACTGGCCATCGCCACCGGCTACATCGCCACTCGCCACCAGCCACCGGCTACAACGCCCACCGGCTCAATCAAGCCTCTGGCCATCGCCCACCGGGTCAATCGCCACTTACCAATCGCCACTTGGCCATAACGCCACTGGCATCAATCGCCACTGACTACATCGCCACTTCTGGCCACCGCCACTCTGGCCATAAAGCCACTTGGCCAATCGCCACTTATTGGTCGCCACTCTGGCCAATCGCCACTGGCCAATCGCCACTCGGCTACAACGCTCACTCTGGCTCAATCGCCATTTGGCTCAATGGCCCTCGGCCAAGATCGCCACTCCACTCAATCGCCACTGGCCAATCGCCACTCGCAGCGTCGCCCACTTCTGGCCAATCGCCACTTACCAATCGCCACCCGCCCAATCGCCCCTCGGCTATCGCCCCTGGCCAATCGCCACTCGGGTTACACCGCCACGGCCACCGCCACTGGCATCAGCCACGGCCAATCGCCAGCACTGGCCAATCGCCACTGCTCTATCGCCACTGGCATCGCCACTGGCCAATCGCCACTGGCCAATCGCCACTGCCATACGCTACTCTACCAATCGCTACTACATCGCCACTCGCTCACCGCCACTGCTCACTCCGCCACTCGGCTACATCGCCACTTCCTGGCCACCGCCACTCGGCTGCATCGCACTCGGCCATTCCGCCACTGGCCAATCGCCACCGCCAATCGCCACTTGGCTACACCGCCACTGCCTAATCGCCACTCGGCTACACCGCCACTGGGCTCAATCACCGCCACTCATCCTGAATGCAGCTCTTCCCATCACATACATGGACGAGCTCCCCGCTCACGAACATTCCGACGAGCCTTCCCATCACTCAACACGGACGAGCTCCTCCCTCAATTATTCATTCATACGAGCTCTTCTTATCACTCAACACGTGGTGAGCTCTTATTCATGAACGAGCTCTCGCACTACCTTCAACCATGCCACACCCACGCCGCCCCGCCTTTCCAACACCCTCGTGTGTGTGTGTGTGTCAGGTGGTGCAGAACAAGCTCCACCACACATTTTCAATGTTCACGAGCTCTTTCCATCGGCCCACTCGACGAGCTCTACTCAACCGTCTCACTCCGGGACAGCTCTTCCCTCGTCACATGGACGAGCCCCGCCAACCATTCACTGGGACGAGCCTCTACCATTCTATACTCGCCATGCACCAAAAAATCGACCGACTAAAGAAAGTCTCGACGATGGAGCCCAACGTATACCTGACGAGTTCATCTACTCAACCCAGCCATGCAAATTCAAGGAACTCAATTCAACCTGTGCAACTCAAATTGATGGAGAACAATTGCATTGATGACCTCACCTAAAAGCGTGTCAATATGCGCCCATGAATCAATCTTACTTCATACAAGCCGTACCGACTTGAGATCAAGAACTCTCACTGATGACCTCACTGAAAGTCGCACAACCAGAATCGGTCCAAATTAACAAACTAGCCCACGGCCCTAGCGACTTCGCTTTGACGAGCTTAATTTCTCAACTCGTGATACTAATTTAGGCTTAATATTCGTTCAAGGAACGCTAAGACGAACTGGCCGAGGATATTTACTAAGAAATGAGCGCGAGAACCGAAAGGTCATCATCACCTGCACATAAGACTCACGACAAAACCCTAACTAATCCAAATCCGAAATGGCATGGAAATCAAACCCGATACAAGAAATGATATAGCCCTCGCCACGCACACCGCACAAGGGCCGGGGGCAAATCACGAGGTTTGAAAATAGCCAAGAGCTCACTCACTAGCCCAAAGGAGAGTAGCGTGCCCTATAAAACACCCGCCCTAGCGTCTACCAAAACGAAGCTCCAAATTCCACTTCGCCCAAAGGCCGATAGTATGGATAATCGAAGGCCCACATCCCGCAAATCGACTAAATCTCGCCACAGCGAAAGTTGAGGATAATTCTCACAACCGCTTATCCCGCAACCGATCAAATCCCGCCAATGATAAAGCAGGATACCTCAATAACTACTTATCCTCAGAATCAAACCAAATCTTTATCAATAAGGAAAGTAAGATATTACCACCCCTCAATTATCCCTTATTAATTGGTTTACAATAAGGAAATAAAATCTCCTACCCAATGAGAGTAATATTATATCATCCCCCAACTAGGAAACATACTATTCAGTGTCATCATCCAATTAGGAAACATACTAATCAGTATCATAATCCAATTAGGAAAGTTGTCATGACTATCCACTATAAATACAAGGCCATCCCATCTAAGTGAAAGGTACTACTTCATTCGATGCCAATACTAATTCTCTAAGCATTCTCTCTTTCTCTCAAGGAAGAACTGACCAGACGGAGGCTGCACATCGGCAAAGCCCCCACGGACCCCCTGTTTTCCTCGCTTGCAGCAGAAGCACGATCTGGGCCCCGCAGATCAACACAGCCATCCTACCTCGTACCTCGCATAACTAAGAGGCCCGTGATCCCAAATTTCGCAACAATCCCGGTCTATCATAACACCCCCCACACGCTCCAAATCTCAGCCCATGGGGCTTGAAAAAAGCAAAGATGATCCATCGTTTTCAAGATAATCTTTGAAATTAAAATGTCTTTCATTGAAAAGGAGAAGTAGGCCTTCAAATATTGATATAGAATTTCCATTTGGTTGTTAAAGGTGTTTTTAAAGTACTTTTAAAATGATTTTTCAAAACTATTCTAATATTTCTAATATGTTTCCATAAAATAATGTATAGTTTCTTGGAGAACTTGAAATATTGTTACTTTTTTTATATATTTTTTCTAGAAGCAACGCTTGTTGTTTTCTTTATAAGTTTTTATTTCTATTAACCTCCATATTTATGGACAAATTTAAAAAGATCTGATTCACTTTGCACATCATTGTCAGAGCACTATACTTGGCTTTAAAAACACTGCTATAGGACTCTCTTCTTCTTACAAGGACGCACTTGCTCGAGGGATCACCAGAAACTCTATCCTACCCTTTTAGCTTTTATCACTTAAACCAGATTTCAAGGCATTCAAAATGTAATTTTTCGTTTGACATCAAAATATGTCTTTAAAAACTATATTTTATGTTTTCAACGACGCCTTTATCGCTTAACGAATATTGAACTTATGTTTTTAGTTTTCTAAACAAATGTGATTCTTCTCCTAGCTTAGTGGAGTCCATAATGGTAAATAGTTGTTATTCAAGAACACAAAAATACGTCGCATAGGTAATTTTGGGTTGAGTTACTCAAGTTTATTTGAACAAATTCAACCAAACTTCCTTTGCCACACAAAATGACCTCACCAACCCATGTTATTTTAATGCCAAGGAATATGGAAGATCATCATGCAAAAGCATTGTGCCTTTGGATATACCTGCTGACTGCACGTTCGAACAATTAGGTGATATCATATTTTCAAGCACAACTATTGACAAACAGAAGTTCAAATTAGTCCTCAATTGTAAGTATCCTCTAAAAAGTAGAAATAGGTTCCAACATTTTCCAATATGGAATGACAGTATTGTGCACCGAATGTTGAACATGGTTAACACAACTGCCATTAAGGAAATTAAATTGTTTGTTGAGGTTGTTCGAATAAACCGGCTGCTTAATCAATCCTATGGGTGTTGCAAATTGACTATGGTCAGAGGCCTAGTGAAGGTCCAAAGACTAGATATTGGAGTATATGGAGATGATGATGCTTACGCTTATGAAGAAGCAAATTAATACGACCGATGAAGATGTTGATGTCAGCTATGATGGAAGACTTACATGTTCAAGCTAATGGACATGTATCATCATTCCAGACTACAAATCAGGTTTTGGAGAATGAGCAAGGGATATTTGTCTCTTCGCATGCATTATCTTGTGATG
Source organism: Tetrastigma voinierianum (assembly GCA_016808115.1). Classification (NCBI taxonomy): domain Eukaryota; kingdom Viridiplantae; phylum Streptophyta; class Magnoliopsida; order Vitales; family Vitaceae; genus Tetrastigma; species Tetrastigma voinierianum. The sequence continues at coordinate 437,320 of JAEQBH010001693.1, forward strand.
TATCGAATGTCCCAGATGATGAGGGACCAGATGAGTCATCCCCTATTCATTTTCACCTACCACCAACACCTTGTTTTGAACATGTTGAAAGTTCATAGATATCAAGTATTTCAAGTGGTCGGACTCTACGCGCAAGAGACTACCGCTATTCGAGTGGGAGGATTTGTGAAGTTGGGCAAGTTTTAATTCTAAACCGATTTGCAAGAGGCTACAAAGATTTACTCAATTAGGAGCACAACCAAGAGTTTGTCAGAAGGTTTCAAAAAAATCGGGCTGCTGGGGCATGTAAGAAGGTCGAAGAATGTCAATGTCAATGGAAGCTGCGTGCCATGGTTGTGAGAGATACTTGCTTATTTGTGATCAATAAATATAAAGGACCGCATACTTGTGTAAATCCTTGTTTGAACCGGGACCATCATCAATTGGACTCAAACTTGGTCACGTCATATATTGTGCAGACACTTCAGGCAATAATTCACATCAGTTCGTCGTCGTTATTCAAGCAAATTGTGATGCAGAAATGGGATATGAAATTTCATATAAAAGCCTGGGATGGAAAGCATAAGGCATTTAGACACTTATTCGTGTGATTTTTCTCACCATACGTAGAGTCCCACGCTTGTTCTAACCATAACAAGCAAATCTCGAATGTGTTGTCATTTGAAAACCCATCAACAATAGTGTGCCAAACAATGAGATATTTCCAACGCTATGGTTCGACTATCTGCCATCTATCAAGGGTTCATGTTGTCATTCTAAGATCGAAAGTATTGATGGTACACATTTGTAGCCGAAGTATAAAGGGACATTGTTGATTGCTATATTATGACTAAAATAATCAATTGTGGGTTACGCTCAGCATTTTCTACAAAAGGCGAATATTGATAGTCAGATGGTTCTCGCATGTATCAGAAATAGAGTAACTCAACGGATGGGGACAGACATCCAGGTATTATGGCAGCAATGAACGATCTTCATCTTGGTTAGGATGCACCATATGTCTATCAAAGGATTTGCATGCGTCATCTTGCAAGCAATTTTATGACCCCACTTCAAAGATAAACTGTAAAACCCCAAGAAAATCCAATTTTCTGAAAAATGGCAAAATGGTAATTTTGGTCAAAATCCAAAATTTTTCTAGATCTTGGATGACGAATCCGACTTCAATCACGAATCGCCTCGCTAAATCTAAATTTACCAAGTCAATTTCCATCGACCTGAGACACATTTTCATGTTTTTCGAGGCACCGGTGTCTGGTACATAAAAACAAATATGAAAAGATACGCTGACGCGACAAAAAGTCACCTATTACATGTACTCATGTGACACATGTTGCATGATTAGAGAGAGAATGAAATGAATGACTTAGAATAAGCTAAGTGTCAAAATCCAAGACAAAAAGGGATATGGATGGAATTTTGAAAAGTTAAATGATATCAAGATAGTAAGATAGAATGGGGCTTTCTTCTTCAATTTGAAGAAGAAAACGTGCAGTAGAGGGGGAAAACGTGCAGTAGCTTGGGTTTTCAGTTTTAGAGAGAGAGAGAGAGAGCTACTTCTCTCTAGATTTCATTGCTCGGACCGCTGGTCTGCTTCGGCCAAGAAGCAAAGTTGTTCTAATGAGGCGAGGGCTCAAGGTGTGACACCACTCAGGGGAGTTTCGACAACCCAAGCCAGAGGGTCTTCTCCTACTCTAAGTATTTTTGGCTCTTAAGAGTCGTGTTAATGGTTTTTTGCTTGATTCGAGGCCTCGAGGGTCAAGTTGACTTGGCCCCAAAACTTAGGATCAATCGTTGGAATATATGGAACCCGCTTTTGAACAATTCTAGGTTTGTTTTGGGTGGTCAGGTGGATAATTTTTGCAATAAATTATGGCTCGTGTTTTTAAAGGTGAAATGGTTGGATTTCGTTCCACAAAGGGAACTGACAAAGGTGAGTGTCATCACAGACAAAATTCTTAATGTTGTTAGGACCGTTAAAAAATGTACTTAGTTTGCTTAGTTAAATGAATGGTCTATGTGTTTTAAGAAAAATATTGTTTGAATGAATGGTTTGAATTTGTGTGAGAAATAATATGCAGCACGGCTATAATTAAATGTGTTAACATGATGTGGAATTATATACAAATATAATTGTGTGTAAGCCATTAGAAATGAATTGTAATTAGCTCATGAGCTAATTTGATGTTATTGATGAATTAAATAACATGTGGCATGTATGTAATTTTGTTAATATATGTGTAAGGATATATTGGCATAAAGGCTTTTGAATTCAAGATAACGTATTTATACGTGATCTCTGTACAAATCCTAGAAAATTGTGCAGAGCATGGTATGAAATAAATGAAAATGAGGTTTTTCTCGCATTGGCTTAGGCATGCGTGAAGGAGTCGGTGAGGACTCGAGACACGGGATTGGATATGTAGACATTCAAGTAGGATCATGTATTATCTTGAGTGTGTGTTTATGTTGGATCATTGCATGTACACTTAGGTGGGGAGTAACCCATGTAGGATATTTTCTGTACCACTGGCATCATTTGACCCTCACAAGGATCATTATTTCAGTACAGGACTACCGAGAAGACAACATTCTTTAGAGGTCGATTTTTAGAAGAAAGCCTGTCAGGCTTCTGATGTTCTTTGGTATTCGCTTGGTAGTGAACATGTATTAAAACTTTAAATGTTGATATATGTTTGGGTTAAGAGTATCAGAATAACTCTTTGAATTACTGTAAATTAGTTGTGTAATTTTGTGAGTTATTCATGGGCCCAAGTGGCCATTTTACTCATTTTTATCCAGACGTGGACCCTGTGGTCTTTTGTAAAATATCGGGACAAGCTGTCATGTGATCGACAGTTGTACCTCGGGTAGAGCTCCCGTATAAAGAAAACTCGCCCCGATTTTCTGAAATTGCTCAAGCTACCCGACATCCACGAATATTCCTCGAGTCGACCTAAGTTGTCACCCCGGAAATGGGGCCACAACTTGGCATCGAGCACAAGCATACGACTACCCAGTGGCTGAGGAACCTCGGGGCTTAGGCCATGGTCATAAGGTGTAAGAGCATCGTAGGCTGATATAGCTCTCGATGTCGGATACTAGGCTATAGCTTAAGATTTAGTTACGATACGCTTACCAAGGACTCGATGGGAAACAGGTTAGATCATGCATCCTTGTGCATTTGATGAATTAAATGTGATGTGCGATTAAATTGTGTGATTTGTATGCTTGGTGAGTAGCATAGGAGAAAACGTTAAACACTAGGGTCGAGAAAATATAACCTTAGGTGTTCGAGAATTTTTTGGCAAAATGGTCCAGAATTGAACGAAAAAATATATATATACTTCTGACAATAGTTCAAGCTTTAAGACATAAACAGATTGTGGTTAGGAACTCGTGGAAAATTTCAGCTGTACAAGAAAAGGTCAAAAATGAAACTCTTGAAAAATTTCCAGTTATATGAATTGGTAAAGGGTCTAGGCTACTGCATTTCAGGAGTGGCAGGGAGGCTACTAGAGGATTAGGAAAAAAGGGAAAAGGTCAGTTGAGTCATGGCTATCGCTTGGCCCTATTCCCGTATGCCGAATTCTATTCTGCCGTAGGGAATTGCGCTTGCTCCAAAGATTGTAACACCGTGGGACCACTGTGTCATCTCCACGTGGAGTGGTCTTATTTCATCGACCAATAGAGCTTTGCCTCTAATGAGGGAAAAGATTTAAAAGAGAATCGTATGTTTATCAGTCGATCGAATGGTTGATTGGTTTGAATGTTTTAAATAAAAAAAGACAATTGCCGGGATTTTTGTGGTTCCACTCACTCCCGATCAAGCAACCACCCCTATTTTATAAACTCATTCGTGAACCATTACAAACGGTCTTTGATGGAGGATTCACTTAAATGCTCTTTCGAAAATAAAGATGATCAGTAATACTAAACACTGTTCTCGCTAATACGAACCCCAAATTTGCATTCAGATCACGCACAACGGTACCGGTGATATCTCTGCTAACACGCTGTCAAGAATATGCCTCAACCAAGGATTTACAACTTTCTCGCACAAGTAATTAATATTACACAATCCACGAAGATCAAAGAGAAATCGAGGATCATACCTGGGGTCGTGAGTTTCCGCGGGATTCCAAATTAGGCGGCTTGTAACTCCATAAAACTTTATAAAACAATTATAATTAAAGAGCCGGCTAATTATAAAAACAAAGACTTTTGGAAATCGAATTCACTTGTAAAACTCGAGAAGGATGAATAAGAGATATTAGGATTTAAAGCAAGATAAGTATTTCTCACGAAAGATTACAAACGCTCGAATCTAAAACTTCCAATAGAAAAGAAATCTTAAATATGGATCTACAAGTTCCAACTCAAAAATGGAGAGAAAACTCTTCTCCTTTCAAAACCTAAACCCTAGAAGTCCAAAACTACCTTTTACTTGTGTCCTCTTGCTTTTATATCCCCCTCCAATGTGATATTCCCATTTTGGTTTGTTGACAGATGCTCTCACACGCACTGACGAGTTCGACAAATCCCGCAATTTCCTCTATGCAGCCATCAAAGACATGTTTAAGTCAGACCGCACAATTTCACCACCTGCTTGATTTTCAAGCGTTGTACCCCAGATAAGTCGGTCATAATTTCGCATAATATGTCCAGATCGCTACTTTTCAGCTGTGAAGTCAGTAATTCCACAAGTTTGGGCTGTACGGCACAATATGTCCACCGGTGCTTTCCTTTGCTTACCTGGAGTTCCCAGACTTCACAATCGTTCACCCACATCCACAAGTTGTTTCATATTGCTTCCCGCATACATCCTGTGCATTTACGTTTAAACCCGAAAGACCCGCACAAGTCTAAAACATTAAAGAAATTAAGTACTTCATTCTTATGCCAAATGTGGGTAAATTGTCACTGAGATGTTAAATTTACTATAATTATCACTCCAATGTATTCACGCCCCATCGCCACGTGGGAATTGAGTCACAACATGCCAGGTCAGATTATGGCAACACAAATAGCCGAGCAGCACACAGCCAGCTAAGCAGCACACAGCCCGAGGGCGCCAAGAGGGGGCGCGACACACGGCATTGCCACGAATCACGACCGCGGCACGCGACACCGGCTAAGGAGGCCTACGACGCGCCGTGTCGCGATACAAATTTTGTATCGTGATCGGAAGGGGCCTGCAACACCCGCCAGGTCGCGACATGTTGTCGCACACCTGCGCACAAATGACCGCCTACGACACTCCGCCACAACAATAACCAGCACACGTGCCGCAATACGACCGTGGAAGCCACACACCCGCGCCCGATGCGCTTAAGACACTGGCCACCAGCCGCAGCGCAAATTTAGGACACGGATGCGAACACTATGCACTTGACCCGCTGACTCAGATTAACGCTTGAGTCACTATTCGGGTCATCGTTTCATGAGAGCCAAAAAAAAATCAAATCAAATCAAATTTTTGTCATAGGCGATTTAAGTATGAAATGTTTAGTATGTAACAAGTGTCTCGAGACCGTATTTCACCTTAGAGATGCTGCGTTAGAACTTAACTTGTCATGTGACATGTGTAGATAGCTAGTCAGCAGAGATAATCAAGCAGATCGGCCCACCAGGTGGATCGGTCGTGCACCACGGCTGGTCGTTGTGCCTTGCCGAGGGGCCGTAAGGATTGCAATCGCCACTATCGCTACGCTTTTGCGTCAGAAACAGTAGCGTCAAATGACTCACAAGAGCTGTTCTGCCCTCCAATGGTTAGAAGAGGAGTGGACTCTATGGTCAGGACGATTATGACCACAGAGGGAGAGGTAGATGTTACGCAGGCATCTGTGATACGGGTGTTGACACTAAGAGGAAGGAAGATCCATCTTTCTTCCAACCCGAAAGAAGCAAGAGATTCTATGTTACCGGACAAATCTTAGACACTTTCGACCTGAATTTGCCCACGGCTACGTTGAATCCCAGTTACTGGACACTCAGCCCCACCATCAATGACGCAGGCTGCTTCACTACCTAGGGTGATGGTGTGCTACCATCGCGCAGCCCCTATTACTTATGAGGTATGGCCCTCGTGAGGCAAGGATCCTGTGGCTCAGGAACCAGTCCCTGGCCAACATGGGACGTGAACTGGGATACAGTTTATTCCTTCACACTCTAGTATACGTCAGAGGAACCAGTATCAATCCCAGGGTGATACACAAACACCTAAAGACTCTCAGACGGCCACATAGGCCAGACTGCAGCGCAGGCCCAGGTCACAATGTGGTTTGCAAGCCGAGTTCCGGGTCGCTAGCAGATGACGTGTTACCACGTCGCTGTAGCCCAGCATATGAGGCGAGATTGTCCTAAAGATAGAGGTCTCAAGGTATCACTGCCAGCATCCGCAATTCAATGATATGTGGCACGCTTCTACTCTCGCACTTGTTGACTAGAGTAAGCCGCTTTAAACTGATGCATCATATCTATTCATTAATGTATCTCGTGTGACGCATTCCTGGGACTTAGGAGGTCGAGGCCTTTGAGAGCCATGTGTGGATGTTCTTCCCTCAGATGTAGAGAGTCGTAATTCGATGTGGGCCCTGAACGTGGTTAGAGATCTCCGAGATTCGGCTCATGGTGGACTTCGGGGATTGCATCGAGCTCCGTGTGTGGGTGCACTGCATGGTCATTCACCACTCTCGTGAGTGTGGGTCGAAGGTTCCTCGTGGACTACCCAATGAAGCACTATACCAAATCAGTGAAATGAAGAGTAATCACGTGTGTCGCAGCGCATAATGGGCTAATCCCCCTCATGAAAGCCCTGAGTTGGGGTGTGAAGAAGATCATAGAGTATCCGAAAGTCCTGCGGACGTGAGAGACCCGGGGAGAGATCCCACTTCATAGGGCGAAGAGACCCGGAGCCATCCCGACTTCGTGTGGGTGTGGCAGACCCGTGGAGAAATCCGGGGCTTCGTGTGGGTGTAAGAGACCCGGAGCTATCCCGACTTCGTAGCTGCCAGACCAAAAATCCGGGAATTTCTCTGCGGTAAGAGACCCCGGAGATATCCCGACTCGTGGTTGGTGTAAGAGACTCAAGGAGATATCCCGAATTTTTGTGTGTGTTTAAGAGACCCGGGGAGATATCCCGACTTCACGTGCCAAGTGCAAGAGATCAAGTGGTTTATCCCGAATTTCGCGCGGGCAAGAGACTCGTGGAGAAATCCGAAATTTCTGTGTGGGTGTAAGAGACCCCGGGAGATATCCCGAATTTCTGTAGGGGTGTAAGAGCAACTCCAACAGTGGAGTAAAACCACCAGCAAAAGCCAAATTTAGATGCCTAAGTGGAAAACTCACCCAACAAGGAGTAATACCGAGAGCTTTCATAATTTGGCCGATGAACAGCTTATCGCCTAAATTAGCAAATATAGTTGATCACTGCTCACTGTTCTAGTAAGGTGCAAAACCCAACTTACCTCAAAATTATAAATTGAAGCGTAAAATCACACCAGAACCAAAAACTGGAACTAACAAAACTAAATGGCATTCTCCAAAACAGAGATTCAAACAACAAAATCGATGCACACCCGTGAACCAACAACTAAAACAAAAATTTCAATAAATAACAAAAAAACCCAAAACGATTTTCATACAACCATTTTGAAGATTTGAGGGAAATCGCAAGAAACGACTGCGGAAGTAAGAAATCAAGAGGAGCTAACTCACGCTCTCGCCCTCGCCCATTGTCAGAACGTGCTTTGGCAAAGATCGCTTCACACAAATCCACCGTCGCTCCACCGTCTCAGGTCAACTCCGCCGGCCGCTTGTTCCTAAATAGCTGCGAGCCCTCCACACCCGCGAGCTTGCCGCCGTCGCGCTTCTGCTCCCCCGTCTCCCGCAAAAAGAGATCTACCTAACAAAGGTACATGGATTGGGAAGAGGGCTCTAAACGCACGCCGTTTTGTCTCTGAGGACCAAACGACGCCATTTCATTTATTTTTTTTGCTCAACTTCAGAATAAAACGACGTCGTTGAACTGCTTTTGTCCAAACGACACCGCTTCGCTTAGCTTAATTTACAAAACCAGAGCCAAAATGACGGCTGCTTTGGTGCCTCGCAAAGGCCAAACGACGCCATTTTGACCCAAACCCATTTTTGCCAAATAAACAAATTTCTACAAATAATTTTTTTTCTAATCCTAATTATTTTCAATTTATAATATTATAATAAAATAATATTAATAAATGAAAAAACCATAAATCATATTTTGTGTGAATAATTTAAAATACAAATTTAAAATAAAATGTTTTACTGATATGAATTAATTTATTTTATTAGCCTACAAATATTTTTATACACTTCTAATTATTTTCAATTTATACTATTATAAAATAAAATAGTATTAATAAATGAAAAACCATAAATCATATTTTTGTGAATAATTTTAAAATACAAATTTAAATTAAAATGTTTTGTACTTGATATGAATTAATTTATTTTATTAGCCTACAAATATTTTTATACACTTCTAATTATTTTCAATTTATAATATTATAAATAAAATAGTATTAATAAATGAAAAAAAACCATAAATCATATTTTTTTGTGAATAATTTAAAATAAAATGTTTTACTTGATATGAATTAATTTATTTTATTAGCCTACAAATATTTTTATACACTTCTAATTATTTTCAATTTATAATATTATAAATAAAATAGTATTAATAAATGGAAAAAACCATAAATCATATTTTTTGTGAATAATTTAAAATACAAATTTAAATATAAATAAGGATTTGATATGAATTATTTTATTTCATTAACTAATAAACACTTGCTCAACAAAAATTTTTAAAATTTAATTAATATTTGTAACCCAAAAAAAAAGTTCAAATCTATTGAAATTATTAATTCAAAATATTTATATTTATTTTTATCGATTTAATTAAATATTTATGGCCATTTTTATTTTTAATTGAATCTTTATATTTATTTTAAATTTTAATTAAATATTTATTTATCTTTTAAATCAATTTTATAGCTATGAAATGATATAAACTTAATAAAGTAAGAGAATGATGTAATTATTAAGTAAAAGAGTAAAGGGTAAATTGGAATAGATTTAGGATATATGGAACTTAGATGCTCACTCCGGCTGAGATGTTTGAATGAAAACTTTTACTTAAATCTCAAAGAATTTTTTCAAGCCAAAAATAACTTAGATGCTTTTGGCTAACTGCTGGAGATGCTCTAAGAGACCCAGGGAGCTATCTCGAATTTCTGTGTGGGTGTAAGAGACCCGTGGAGAATCCAAATTTCCGGTGTAAGAGACTAGAAAGATATCCCGAATTTCAAAGCAAAGCAAGCAGACCACAGATCTCTGGAATTCTCAGGCGACAAGAGGCTCGCAAATGCAGCCGAAAAAGTTCATGCCCGAGAGAGAAAACACACTGGCCAGCCATCACGAAGACTTAGAGCGGCGGATCTGAGTCGAAGTGACTAAATGAAAACACACCTGGCCGTTGTTATCACGTAGACTTAGAGTCGAGTGATGTGGAGTCGAGCGACTGGCGACTTGATACCCATTGAAATTGTACTGCGTTGTGAGCACGAAGAAGTGACTTGTGTATGGATGTCATTCATGACATGGATTTTCTTAAAGGACCATCCATCTATCGTTTGCAGATCGCGACCTCTAAGGTCGCATTTACACACCAAGAAGGATTGTGGTAGTGGTTACATATGCAATTGGCTGGATGCGTATGTGTGTGGAATTTCGAGACCTAAATTCTTTATGAAAGAATGTGAAAACCCGAGAAAATCCAATTTTCTAAAATGGCAAAATGGTACTTCCGGTCAAACCAAATTTTTCAGATCTTGGATGATCTAAACTGACTTCACCTGCCGAATCGCCCGACATCTACCTACCACGCAATTCACGAATCTGCATGGGCCGAATTTCACATTTTTCGATAAGACCGTCGTGCGCCTTTAAATCCATTAAAGACATGCGACAAAGGACAAAAAGCCTACCTGATTACATGTACTCATGTGACACACAGGATGACAGAGAGAGATAGAGACAATGGGCTAGATAAAGTGCCTTGTCAAAATCCAAGCACAAAAAGAATACGAGTGGAATTCTGAAAGAAATTGAGAATAAGATAACAGCCTTTCTTCCAATTTGTTAAGAACTATAGAGTGTAAAACTCCATAAAGAGCTCGGGTTTTCGCTTAGAGCAGAGAGAGCTATTTCTCTCTAGATTTTCCGCCTATCTCTGAATTCCGTTGGTTCGCCTCGCCAAGAAGTAGGCTGTTCTACGCCGCGAGGCCACGCTGGACACCGATTTTAGGAGCCGACAACCCAAGAGGTAAAGGGCCTTCTCCTACTCCTAAGATTTTCTGCTTTAAGAGTCGTGTTAATGGTTTGGTTGATCTGAGCCATGAGCGGTCGTTGATCATCCCAAAACTGGGACCGCATTGGCTGAATATATGCAACCCGCTTGAAATACTTAGGGTCGCTTTGGTGGTCAGGTGGATAATTTATGCAATAAATTATGGATTTTGTGTTTTTGGGCCGAAAATGGCCATGGATTTGCCTGACAAAGGAACCGATAGCTGGTGAGTGGGCCGCCTATCAGTACGCACACCACAATTTCTGCAGGACCGTTAAAAAACACCCTGGTCATTGGTCGACCTAAATGGTTTACGCAGACAGAAGTTAAAAATATCGTCAATCGAATTGGCTTCTGAATTTCGTGAGAAATAATATGTTAATGCAATGAATTAAACGCAGCACGACGTGCGAATTATATACAAATATAATCGCAAAGGTGTTCCATCGAACGACTGTAATTAGCCCAAGTGAGCTTAGTTTGATGTTATTTATGTGAATTTGAACAATACGTGGCATGTATGTAAATTTGCCAATGTGCGATACATTTGGCATGTGTGGTCTGAAATGGCATAATGCATTTCATATGCACCTACAACCTTAGAAAATTAGTGTGAGTACATGGCATGAAAAAGAAATGAAAATGAGGTTTTCAAGCATCGCTTAAGCATGCTGAAGGAGCCTCCAAGTGAGACTCGAGGACACGATCGTAAGATGTGCACATTCAAGTAAAATCATGTATTTACTTTGGAAAGTGTGTGTTTATGTTGATCATTGCATGTGCACTTAGGTGGGAGTAACCCATGTAGGAGATTTCTCACCACTCGGCACACTCTGCTGCCACTACGTGATCATTATTTCGGCAAAAGATGTGGACTGCTCGAGAAGACTCAAGGCTCTTAGAGGTTGATTTTTAAAGAAAGTTTCCGTCAGGGCTCTGAGGTTTCTTGGTATTCGCTTGTAGAACATGTATTAAAAACTTTAAATTTGATATATGTTTCTGTTAAGAGTATCAGAATAATCCGTTGAACTATTGGTAAATAGTTGATGTAATTTTATAAGTATTGATACATGGGCCCAAGTGGCCATTTTACTCATTTTATCCCGTGATGCGGACCTGGGTGGTGGTCTTTGTAAAATATCGGGGACAAATCACATGTGATCGGGACAAAGTTGTACCCTTGGGTAGAGCTCCCTGGCATAAAGGAGACTCGCTCCGATTTTCATGAGTGGTGCCCAAGCTACCCGACATCCACGACATTCCGCTGCCGACTGTCACAACTAGCCCCATGAAAATGAAAATAAGCATAAACTCTTGAAGAATTTGGTATGCAGAGCAGCTGTTGCGACAACTCCACGCAAGATGAATGGGCATATGGCTACAATTGGGAAAATTAATTTGGCTAATAACAATGGTTGCAGGCGATCCTCTTCAAGAGGCACTTTCACATGATGGAGGTCGAAGTTATGGGATAATGACAACCAACATGTGTGACACCCCAAAACCCGGGGGTCCGTTGAGTATCCGTCAACCCGCGGACATAGGTGGACGTCCCGTTACCCGACATTACTGAAAAATCTGCGTAGTCTCCTTTGTACGGAGTCACCTTAATTACAAACCCCGCATATGACTCCTGTCCCATGCCCAATGGCAAATATATATTCATATCCAATATGCATTACCAACTATGATCCAACTATATATTCCATAGTTACAAGAGTTACAATATTTTCGACTCTTGTCAATACATATATTAAACTAAATATTCTAATACATAAACATCAACAGCTTCGCTGATTCGCTTTCTTCTAACTCACTTCAAGGACGAACCGTCTCTCGCAAGACGCTCCCGTACGTGAAAAGCGGGGATCCTATCGACTAGGGTGAGCTAAAGCCCAAGAGAGGAATCGCCCTAAATGGGCTACCACCACCTGCTACAGCAATGTTCCAAATTAAACACACATTCAAGCAAATGCATGATCCTACTGACTGTCTACATGACCAACTCCGGGATCCCAGTCTCACTACCTTCCCACACTCGCCAAGCCTCAGAGGAGAATTTATTGTGTTATTAGTGGATAACTCCGCTTGAATATATATCAATTGGGCCGTCCGACGATTGATATATATTATCTGCTTCATGACTACTCCTCCGGGCGAATAAATACCAACTCAGTCATCCTGACGTCAGATAGTGATATTATTTATTCAGAATAATTCTCCGACGCACATCAATCGCCGCTCCGACGATTGATATTTTGCTCAGACTACCCATCATTAATATTTTAGACTACCTCCCAAAACAGCCTTCTACAAACTACCTCATGCACTCACTTCTTATCTCTCTAGATACCTGAAGGCATATGAAATGCATTATGATGTCATTTCCACAATTCATATAACACATGCAAATATATAAACATGAATATACCGCAAAAACAAATCACACAAACATGTTATGTATTACATACATTTTATCACATCAAAAATTAGCTCACTGGGCTAATGATCAAACACGCAGCAATTTAATTTAAATCACTCTGCCAAACCCATATTTTCACAAGAATATACGCAACGACTGCTTCTGGGAATAGTGAACCTCACACATCTCTAAAACGCAAATCAACTGGTCACTTTAGTAAACTCGTTAATCCACTCGCCATTCCCACTAATGCATACCAAGCAACCATTTAATGCATAAGTTAACACAAACCACACTCCATCGAATTCCAGACTCCATTGCGACGTACCCCATAAAGTCCTGGGGAAGAATTCCTACAATTTCGTCCCATGTTTCGGGGACCGATCCACGCCCCATTCCCGCATTTTCCATACAAATACATGATTTAAAACAACATTTTCAGAATTTAAAGACCCAAACAGCTCTCTAAATTTCCTCGGGCAACACGCCATCCAAGAAAATCCCAAAATCTCCACACAACTTTGGCCCCATGTTTTGGGGATCGATCAAATGGCTCCCTCACGCCAAACCAACCGAAACATCGAAAACTCCTTAAAATGGGAACAAAACACAAGTAGGAGAAAATCCTACCTCTTGAGTTGTCAAAAACTCAAGAAACTGCGGGCCCACGCTGCAGCTCGCCCGCGTGTGAGAACGTTTCCCCTTCTTGCTCAATAAATCCAACTGGCCCGATCAAGGTATTTCTAGAGAGAAGTCGAGACTCTCTCTCTGTGGTTTTTGCCTTCTCACGCTGACGTATCCCTTTCTCCCCCATTTCACGTTTTGCCCTTGATTTGGCGAGTAAGAAACACTATTCGATTTTGTTTCAAGGACTTAAAATCAAATCTCTAAATGACATTTATTCCTTATCAGATTTGATATCTCTAAGACTACCCTACTTCTTCCATTTTCATCATTTCTCTACCATACCACTTATGGTATATGAGTACATGCTATCCGGGTGGCCTTCGTCGCATCTAAAACTGGTTTACGCCGCGACTCCCCGAACAATGGGATGTCAAAACCGCGCGACTCCAACCGTCTCCGAAAATTATGAAATTTTACGCGGCCAACTAGATTTCGCGAGACGACCCGGTGAATCTGCATGATCCGCTTCACCATCCGAGATCTAGAGAATTAATTACTGATTTTTAACCGAAATTACTATTTTGTGATCAAAATTACGCCTTTTGCCTCTTATTCCGAATCGAATTTCTGGGTCTTTACATTCTCCTCTCTAAAGGAATTTCATCCCGAATTCAGGACAATTATAATCACTCACATGCATATGCATCGCTGCGACTCTACCATGTGCATGTAAACAAATATTTAAATTTTAAACGACTAAACTACATGTCTCATCCTAAACAAGAGGATAAAAGCGCCGCATCGTGTCCTCGCGCCCCACGGGCACCCTCCACCCACAAAGGTCGCCATAGCACCTTCACTAGCCTCACAGCCTTGCGTCGCAAAACCCCGATCACGGCTATCAACACGTACACCGGTCCCTCCCTCGGCGTCCCATCCTCGCGGTCAACCTCAATCCGCCTCAATCCACCACATGAGCCGGATCCGAAAGTATATCGAGCATGGAGACGTGAAGTACCTCGTGGACACCTGACATGCTGGGCGATAACGTCAACTGGTACGCAACTGTGTCCATCCTCTCGAGTACCTCGAAAGGTCCAATGAACTCCTACGATACCTCTCGTCACGAACCTCGACCACTCTCTCTGGGGTGGTTCACCTTCAAGGAAACGCGTGATCACCAAATTTCGAACTCTAAGGGTCGACGTCAGACATCGCATAGCTCCCCACCCGGGCCGAGCCGTGAGAAGACGCTGTCGTATCAAGCTCACCTTCTCATAGGTGTCTTTAATCAAATCCAGACCCGTGATGGATCTCTCTCCCACCTCTGGCCCATCCTTAACCCAGAACTCACATGTTCCACAATGCCTCATATGGTGCCATTCGCATAATTCGCCCGGGTAACCGCTTGGTTGTAGGCGACCCGCTTAAGGGCAATTAATCCTCTACCCTTATGATCCAGGACACATGTTCGCAACATGCCCTTCTAACACCCGTATGTAATCCATACACACGTAACCCCACAACCCTGCCGGGTGTAACTGCTAACCTCTCCAAGGTCATAATCACTGACAATCCAATGGACTGTCAACTCAATCCATGCCATGCGTGACATCCATTTACCAAGCCCTTGCCAATTCAACGACACCCAATGCAATTTCCAAAGGGTATCCACCCCCGACTCCTATCACTCAACTCTAAGTCTGCGTGATAACCATGTCCCTGTGTTTTCATCTTGAGCCACATAACTTTTCGGCTTACACTTCGAGCCTCTTACATTTCCTGATTCAACTATGAGTCTTCATTAGACATAGTCCAAAAGACAACTCAACCCACACTCACCATGAGTGGTGAATGACCATACCGTGCACCCACTCCCGACTCGATGCGATGTTACCGTGCACACTAACGCAATAATGCCATACTGTGACACCCAATCCCGGGTCTACCATAAGTAGAATCTGAGAGATCTCTCACTCATAATTCCGACCTATCAGGTCCTCTCTCACCCTACATCCTAGGGAAGAACATCTATACTTGGCTTCTCTAAAGGCCTTAACCTCTAAGCCTAAATAAAATGCCGAGTCGAGTATGACAACCCGGCTAAGGTCCACCATCGACAACTCGATGGTCAGCCAACTCATCTTATGTCAGCCCGACAATCAACAACCAATAGGTCTACCACCCTAAGGTCCACCACGCTTCCGCTGCGCAACTCTGATCCGTCCCTGACTTTGACCCACACTCTAGCCCTCCGCCTACATGTGTTGGCCGAAGCCAGAGAATCTCGAACCGAAATCGTCCCTCTAACCCTTTACTAGGTGTGGAGGAATGAACTGTGATACTCTCCTATCCTACTACTAACTGGGATCGCAGATTGTCCCAAAGTCTCGGGATCCTCGACTCGGGGCAATCCCGTCACTCATGCCCAACTCGGCCCTAGTCTTGAAAACTAGGATGAAGCAGGCGATTTTGCCTCTTCCCGAACTAGAGAAAGTCGATCCTCCCTTCATAATTTTACACCCGCATCCCGGAAAGTGTTCCAAGTATCCTCAATCTCTCTCTATGGTCGTGGCCGTCCCAACCATGGAGTCCATATCCCTGTAGGCGGAATCTCTCACGTATTCGAAGATTGACATCTTGGTCAATCCAAAGGGCATCACCGGTGAACTCAAAGTGCCCATAACGTCTCTAAACACCGGCTCTTAGTGGATATCCATTTCCCCTAACCCTGTCACTGCAGAACTACTACGGAGTGCCTCTATCTCGAAAGAGACTCGCTCTCTCAACCGATCAAACAAATCACAATCCCCGCAGAATCTGCACCGATTCGATCATAACCCTCTGCTCAACCGTCGATAATCATGCACAAGCCGAAGGGTCTCGCTCTCTTCTTCGCAATCAGAACCGGCTACCCCATGGGCGGCGCTCTGGCCTAATAAACCCCTTGTCCAATAGCTCCTATAGCTAGACTCTGAGTTCCCGCAACTCAACCGGTGCCATCCTATGCGGAGTCATAGAGATGGTTGAATATACCAGGGTGTAACTCAATACCGAAGTCTACATCCCTATGCGGAGGTAGTCCAGGTAGCTCATCTGGAAAACATCCACACATTTGCACACTACTCGAGGTAGATCCAAGCCTGATCTCTCCTCCTCCTCTAGGGTAAGGCTCGCGAGCCAACCCGCTAACTGTCCCTGACACTTGGACTCGTATACTGTCTGGGGAAAAATGTCATGCTCGTCCCCCTGGAATACCATACGAGTACCGTCCCTGTGTAGCTGAACCTCCTATGCTCACAATCGATAATGATCCCGTAGTCAAGCCACCCAATCCATCCTAGGATGACATCGAACTTGACATGTCCGTTATCCTCGTGTCCACTCGTGAGTAGAGTCCCCGAGATCTCTAACTCGCAACCTCGACCTATCATTCTTATTCTCGCCCTAATCCCTAGGGGAGAATTCACGTACAACAGCTCCTCTAAGGTCTCTAGAGGTCCTTGCCCATTTCCACCATATATATAGGCCTCATTCTCTAGCTAGAACGCTGCTAGTCTAATCCGGTCGCAGAGGTAATCTCCATAGCCTCTAACACTTTCTCGATTCGCACAACCACCCATTTACCACCATCTGGATTCTTCCCGTGAATGCTCCGAGATGATACGTCCTAAACCTCCTCCTGGTTACTGTGGATCTTCCTGTCTACATGCTATACTAGCTCGTGCTATAGCATTCACTGTAATACCTACAAATTTCTAAGAAAGTCCGCCGGATCAAACACTGACAGGCTCGATTCAAGGCCCCGCGGACGTCTTCACGCCCTCGCTCTCTACCAGCCATCATCTACATTGAAGTCAAATGGCAACACGATTCATGTAATTTTCATTTCGCCTAACTATAATGCGTATGTCAATTACTAATAGACTTGACAACCCTGAACTGACCCGTTCATTTCCTAAGTGGCGCTAAATTTCAACCACTGACCATTTACTTCCAATAAGGTTCCAAACTTTCTCTTGCTCATTTCAAGCATCTAAATCCCTAAGGTCATAATCCCTAACCTTAGCATTCAATTCTTTTCCAATACGCATTACACTACGCATATTACGTTTCTACGCAACTACAAATAAGAATCAACCATTTCAAATGGTAGTCGATCTAATACAAGATTCTAAGGCATAACCACGCTCGGTGACACTAATCATACACATAACTCGTTGTATAATGCTAATCAATTTCGTGTTTGAAATATTGTTTTCACCGAAATTTTATTTTCAAAAATTTTATTTTTGAAATTTTTATTTTTCGAAAATTTTATCAAAATTTATTTGATTTTATTTGATTTTTAATTAAATTTAAAATATTTTTTTTCGAAAAAAAATTTATTTTACAATGAACAATGTTCATTTAGTGACTCAGGAAGAAAAACGAGTCAAAACCCGATCGGGGGTCAGCCGAAAGTGCACACCTCAAGGCTGCCTCAGGTGCCCAGCGCCGCGCTCAGCCTCCTGTGTCGCCTCACAAGGCTCTCGCGCGACGCTTCGCACGCTCAAGGCTACAGTTCGCTGTCTACAAGGCTGCCGCACATACTACTAAGGGGCCATTACTACTGCCATTACTTCATAAGGCTTCGCCAGGAAGGCTCATACATTTCATCAAGGGTTTGACGTATGCTCAAATGGTCATTTTCATACTGTCGCGCTAAATTTCAGATTGTAAGCATAGTGATTAGACAGAATACAAGACTGGCTCGCTTCGGGCCATTACGCATTGCGATACGCTTCCGTACTTCGCCAACTAATATCAGAATACAATTTTGCCTTCCCAAAGATGCTTCAACACAATTGTATCAAGAATACAATTGCCAACCCACTAGCCTAGTTGCAATACAATTTCACAATACAATGCCTCCACTTCAATCTTTCCTTCCCCCGCAATACAAAACTATATTGCATTAGAAAAAAAAAAAAATTTCACAATATATTTCAAGCGCAAATTTCAAAACGATTTCGCCATAATTTTTTTCATTATAATTATTATTATCATTTTTCATTATGTTTTCAGCAGCATGAAAATCATCAAAATTCACTAAAAATCATTTTTTTTTTTTCACACTTTAATAATCAAATAAATTTATAAAAATTTATTTAACTTCATTTTCTAAATTTTACACCATATAAAACCTTAGAAAATTATTTTCTTACTCATAACCAAATAAATTTATAAAATTTATTTTCTTTCCGCTTTTCACCTGAAAAATTTTTCCTCAAAATAAATTTATAAAATTCATTTTCTTTCCATTTTCTTCAATTTTACCATTTGTAAAATCTTAGAAAATTATTTTCTTCTCCATATAACCAAATAAATTTAACCAAAAATTTATTTTCTTTACTTTAAAATTTCTTCTCATTTTCCAACAACCCAAATAAATTTTGTAAAATTTATTTTATTTAATTTTCTTCTCGTTTTTACACAAGAAACCTTAAAATTAAATTTCTTCTCAATTCTCTAAACCAAAATAAATTTATGAACTTATTTTGTTTATTTTCCTTTTGTTCAAGTTTACACACTGTAAACACCCAAAATGTTCCACACATCATCCTATGCTATCAACCAAACATATAACTCATAAAATTTCAATCACATAACACCTAACAATTCATGTTATGCACAACCAAGCATGCAAGCACACTTCACAAAAATCCAATCACACAAAACACTTCAACACACGTGCACGTAGTGTCCTAGTTTTGTCCCGTGATTTTCCTAGGTAATCCCATACCTAAACTCAACATCAAACCACACCTAGTAGTGATGCTCTTCCTCAACCATGGCCTAAACCCAATTTATTTTTTTTTTTTCTATCCATAGGTTTCCATATACCTATACTCCACATCATACCACCGAGCGGTGATGGTTACCCAAACCCCAGCTCCCTTTAGCCAGATACCCAAGCCTCGATACTGCTCGACACTCCCAAACCCGGGTCCATTGAGTACCCACAACCTACGGAATATGGATGCCGGCCATCTGACGCTACTGGGGGGGACTCCGCAGTCTCCTTTGCACGAGCTCTACCCAATTGGCAAACTCCGCATATGACCTCGTCCCAAGCAAATCTAATATATGCAATATATATCGATATATCCAATATGCATACCAACTATGATTCAACTATATAGTCTCCATAGTTACAAGAGTTACAATATTTTCACTTCTTAAACAATACATATATTAAATTTAAATAGTTCTTAATACATGTAAACATCAACAAAGCCACATTCCGCTTTCTAATCTCACTCAAGGACGAACCGTCTCTCGCACGCCCCCGTACTGCGGAAAAGTGGGATCCCACGGCGGCAGCCAGCTCAAGAGAGAATCGCCCTAACGGGGCTACTCACCACCCAAGTGCGCTAAGTAAATGTTCCAAATTAAACACACATTCAAGCAAATGCATGATCCTACTAATGTCTACATGACTAACTCAGATCCCGAAGTCCTCACTAATTTCACACTCGCCGCCTCGTATGAGAATTCATTGTGTTATTAGTGGACAACCCTTCCGATGAATATATATCAATTGGGCCGCCCGACGGCTTGATATATATTATTCTTTCGCTGACTACCCTCCTACGAATAAATACCAACCGCCGGCCCGACGGCCGATATATTACGATTGCGGACTACCCTCCTCGATGAATATCAATCACGTCCGACGATCGATATTTTCGCTCAGGACTACCCTCCGATCATTAATATTTTAGACTACCCTCCAAAAACAGTTCTCTTAAGAACTACCTCATGCACTCACTCCTATCTCTCCCAGTGCATATGAAATGCATTATGATGTCATTTCAATAATTCATATAACACATGCAAATATATAAATATGAATATACTCGCATAAAAATTAAATCACACAAACATGTTATGTATTTATACATTTTATCACATCAAAATTAGCTCACTTGGGCTCATGATCAAACACGAGCAATTTAATTTAAATCACTCGGCCAAACCCATATTTTCACAAGAATATATTTTAGAACACTGGCTTCGGGAATGCTGAAACCCTCGCTTACTATTCCCGAAAATCATAAATCAACTGGGCTCACTCTAGTGAACTGCAAATCCACCGCCATTCCCTACTAATGCATACCAAGCAACCATTTAATGCATAAGTTAACACAAACCACACTCCACCGAATTCTCGGACTGGTCACGATTGTACCCCATAAAGTCTCCAAAGAATTTTACAATTTCGTCCCATGCTTGGGACCGGACCACACCCATTCCCAGATTTTCCCATACAAATACATGATTTAAAACAACATTAATTTAAAGACCCAACAGCCCCTCTAAATTTCCGGGCACACGCCATCCAAGAAAATCCCAAAATTTCCACAAGTTCGTCCCATGTTCGGGGACCAATCAAACGGTCCCTCACCACTTCAAACCAACCGGGGAACATCGAAAAACCCTTAAAATCTTAATAAAACAAAAACACAAGTAGGGAGAAAATCCTACCTCTTAGAGTTGTCAAAACTCGCAAACTCGGTCCATCGCCAGAACAGCCCGCGTAACGCCCTTCGGGTCTGGCCGAAATCCAACTGGCCCGATCGCGCTGTATTTCCTGCAGGTGTCGGCACTTCTCCCGTAATCACCATGGCCTCTCACGCGCTACTGCATCCCTTTCTCCCCATTTCACGTTTTGCCCTTTGACGAAGTGGAGAAGAAACACTATTTGATCTTTTGTTCATGACTTAAAATCAAATCTCAAACGACATTTACGTCCCTCTTTTACCGTAGATTCGGAGTATTCACTACCTCGCCCGTCCATTTTCATCATTTCATCATACCACTTATGGTACATGAAAGAGTGATTTATCCACTGAGCTTAAAACCCGTACAACACATCTCTGAAGGAACAATGCTTCATAACGTGCTATCCTCTTCAGCACTTTCTGGTTTAATACATCTAAGGCATCACATTTTCCGCGAGATCTATCTCCAACGGGTACTATCCGTTTCACCATCCGAGATCTAGAGAATTAATTACGGATTTTTAACCGAAATTACTATTTTGTAATCAAAATTACGATTTTGCCCTTATTCCAGAAATTTGAATTTCTCGGGTCTTACAACATGTCAGAGGTATTTAACAGTGTTCTTAAAGGAGCTCTTAGCTTACCACTCACTGCATTAGTTTAGTTGACATTTTCCCGCCTTAACAATTACTTTGTTGCAAGAAAGGAACAAGGTGCTGATAGATTGGCATCCAATGAGCAGTTCACTCCATATGTTGATGCTCAGATTCAAGGCCGTGGTGGTTATACCGGATCGATGGAAATTGTTCTTACAATCACATACAGGCGTATTTCACGCCAAGTCAAGGAGTCATCGACCCATCACCTCAACTTAAATGACAAGAAATGCACACGCAGAAGACACCGATATATCGATTTCCACAGAGCCCATATCATAAAGAAGATGTCAAAGATCGATGTGTTGATTTTCTATTCGTTCAAGGCTACTACACTACGCAAACAGACTACGACACTCGGCAGTCTTGTTTTATCCCATATTCAATGAAGACGAGCGGCCCCTTACGACGGTCCCAAGATTTGGTAGCCCCAGTCAACGAAACTAAGAAGCCGCTGGTCGTCCCAATCAACCCCACAGATAATGAAACGGACGTTATGGAGGGAAAACCACGACAAATGTGGGTCAAACAAACGTCACAATCGACTAAGCTCTGTAAGAATAGAAATCAAGTTCGTTGATAGATGTGAAGTAAGGCAATTTGTTTTGTTTGTAAATGAGGGCCTCACCCTTTATAGTTGTTTTGTATAAGACTTTATGTACAAGCGTGTATTTCTTAGGTAAACGAGGCCTCACTTTTGTAGTTGTTTGTATAAAACTTATTCTAGTAAATGAGACATTATCAGACGTATTGTAAATCATTGTCAAGCCAGAATTAATATTAACAACCATATTTGACAATTATTCTGGATTTGTTATATCTTATAGATATGGCGTTTAGGGGGATTCATGATGCAGATCCTTCGAATACATCCGCCTTGCATTGAAGACGCATACGCATCACACTTAGTAGATACGTGAGTGATGATACGTATTTTGTTAATTATCAATTACTATTAACAGTTGTAAATATCTAATTATATAACCAATTTTAAAATTGGTTGTTTGGCTACATAACTTCAAGAACTACTCCACCGCACAAGAGATTTGTTCTCTGGCGACTATGCTAAGATTTGACATACGCATTCGCCCGCTACGTGATCAACGGTATATACCACTTGAGCCACATCATGATCGATTGGCCATTTATCACCTGTCTCGTCGAGAGATGGTGACCTAAGACACACACGTTTCATGTGCCAATAGGGGAGATGATGATAACCTTACAAGATGTTGCCATCATCCTCGTCTTCTCAGATTCACGGCCCGCCAGCCACCGGGGCACCTATGTGTTCGATGTGGCGGCGCTGCGGCCAGAGTTGCTCTGCAGTCACCCCACCCGCCGATGCACGAGGAGCCACTATCTCCTTACAAGGGTTATGTTCCTGCCATTCACCCTGCCACCCGGGCGTGCATGAGATCACATTGGGAGCGTAGTGCTGCGGTTCATCTTTTAGCTGATCGATCCTTCTTGTTTGCGGACAAGAAGGGTGTGAATGTTCTCATGTGCTTTCTCCCATTATTGCGAGATTTGACGCATACTGCGACTTATAGTTGGGGTGGCGTAGTATTAGCACATACATATCACGAGTTATGCCGAGCTACTGATCATATTCGGTATTAGCTATTGTATTACACTCATACGGTGTATGTAATAACTTCTACCAATGCTGTTGTCATGGTATGGATGAATCGGGCTCCATTAGGCCACTACTCATAATTGGACCTAGTGAGGTCATTGTATGATATTGAGCCATGTTGGCAAGTTTTTTGTACAGGTTGTATTTTGGTAGAGCTCCCCTGCATAAAGAGACTCACTGATTACAGAAATCATGGGTCCCTTTGGGGACACGATTTATATTATTTTTTCTAAAGCAATATAAAAACCTCATTTTTCTGGGACTAACTTTCTGTTTATTTTGTATTCAGCTATGGTCTTGGGATAGACTTCACGTCGGTAGACCCAATTTTGGGCGACCACACGCAGATCCAACACCACCACCCGCTCATGCCTTACACGATGTCGATGCCGATGTCGAGGATGGAGACCTACCCGAGGGTCACACCCCACGATGGATTACCAAACAATCCCACGATTGAGCTGCAGGTGAGCTAGCTCTTCCATTCGTGTAGGTGAGAGTACCTTTAACATGGGTGAACCAACCCATCCTACTCCTCCTATATCGAGATCACTAGATGCAATGCACTTTAATCGTGTAATGGTATATGTAAAAGTATGGTTCTATATTAATTTCATTCATATTCCCGTAAAATTTATCGACATCATGTTCAAGCATGTAGGTCTCATGGCAAGCATACAGCAGAGTTACATCGATCAAATTCTTCCATATATCCGCTTAGTCGATCGTGATCCGCGCACGATGTCACCGCTCATGTTTCGAGATTGCCAGTGCAGATCGCCCAGGCGTAGTCTTATGCCGGGCCAGCTCCATCAAAGAAATACCCCAATACTCTTATGAGCAACAACTCAAGATAGTAGAGTGGATGCGCGTGGACACCGCAGAAATCACGACGATCATGCTCATACATTGCCTTGGCTGATACGAGCTGGTCAGATCGCCACGCACCCCCCTATGGCGGGTATTATGGACTTCCATGATCCATATATGCGCGGTATCACATATTACACGACGTTTTATGGACACCACCACTCGTGATGTGGATGATATGGATGGCTCATACCAAAGGCCGCACTATTTAGGTTTTGGTAAGTTAAGCCACGTTTGTTTTTTAAAGTGTTTTCCAATTTGAAATCTATAGTTTATGTATTTATAATTATTTGGTTGGTTATTTTAGCTCGATGTCATCGCTGACATAGCTTGTCGTCACGCTTGTTTCCACCGGGATTGTACGACCTACATCATATCAAGCATATCGCGAACACCAAATCTAGAGAGGAGCACCGCATCGCCAACTACGCTCAGGATGCATCTACATCCACTAGACTCCCGGTGTCATCCACTCCAGTACGTATGCAACCCATTCACGATAGAGGGAGAGGGAGAGTTGATCGCCGAGGTCCTGGTCGAGATGGTGAGAGAGGTCGTGGTACACCAGAGCCTACATTACCTACGTCCATACCCCCCATACTTATCCATCACCCGATATTTTTATACCCACACAGACTTACACATCACCTTCCATTCCCTCACCCAAGCATAATATTAAGCAAGTCTCATCTCCCAGATCGCCAAAGTCGCCATGACAAGATATGATTATCAACAAATCCCTTTATCATCCTCACATTGCCTTCCATCGACGGCATCATCGCCGACCCCCGTGATCGCAGTTAGCTACGCCTGAATCCAGCGACTCGCTTGAGATCGCACTCGATGCCATGGGATCATATAGTTGTATATTCTAGGCAACATCCTAAGAGAACTATAAAGATTTCATCTTGTAGGACCCATTGATATATGTTGATTTTTTATATGTTGATATTATATATATGATTTGGATTATGCATGGAGGTCATAATTGAGGGTCGTAATTGAGGGTTAATGCAAAATTTCATGTTTCAGTATTAAAAAAATGATAATAAAATTAAATCTGGGTAATCTTTGGGGAAAAATAAATTGATTCAAATTTTTAAAAATTAAATCATAGATTCATTCAATTTTCAAGCCTACTCAATACGTTCGTTATAAAATTTATAAATTTTATATTTCAATTATTTACAAATAAATAGTTTATCGAATTCAAATAATTCTTACTATACGACGTACCGGATCGTTACAATATATGAGTTCATACATGAGCCAATATATGAGTTAATTACAACAGTTTTTGTAATAATCATAAAAATAACATTAAAATTTAATTTAATTAAGTTCAATGGCCATCATCATAACGACTCGCCAGACAAGTTATTAAAAATAACATTAAATTATATTCACCAAACGACGGTCTGCAAATTGCACTAAGTTCACAACGACGGCCATTCAACTTAAAAAATTCGCTGCCGCCGTCCACAGCGACTGCCATCGCTAACTCGCTGACGCCGCACAAACGCACTACTTTGATCATTTTTTTTAAACATAAAATAAATTCTGTATTTTTTATTCAAAATACACTATTCACATCAAAAGCTTCATATCTAAAGTATATTAATAAATTTTTATTTGACTTGAACTTAAAAAATATTAAACACAGAGACGACTTTACATTTGTATTTGAAATGTGAAGTTTTACTTTTTCGATTTAGGGATCGGAATATCGATAGTAATCCTTATCTAATGAGGATTATAGCGAATAAATGAGAGAACTTGTTAGGAACTTAGAGGGCAAAGAAATAAAAACAAAATATCTATTATTTGATGAATATTTCTGAATACTGTAAAAGATAATTTTTTTTTTATTATAACAACTTTTGAAAACTGTAAAGATCATTTGATTGGTTCACGAAGGAGTTCTTTTGAGTTTTAACTTTTAAATTTCTAATTTTTCTGTGAAACAAAGCTCTATTAAGAAAACGATATTCTTTCAGCGGAAATCGAGAAGACTTCGAGAATCTTCTGTAACGCTAGATATCTCGTGTATAAATATTGAACGGTGAAAATTATAAAGCGACGTATTTGAAATTTCAAAATTAATTTTGTTTAATGAGTGTGTAAAGTGGAAGATGAAAGAGACAATCGTGTAACTTCCGGTTGGAAAAACCTAGAACAATGTATTCATTCACACGAGTCGAAAGTGATATGGTGGGTGGTGAAAGCTGGGTCCACGTCGTCAATCCAAGAATATGTGGACAAATGTGAGACCACGTGATCCAATCTCCGGACAACTTCGCAGAAACTGACGTGGAACTCAAAATATCCACATCTTCTCTTTACCCTCTCACGTTATAAACATCTATGCAGTGCTCTCTTCTTCAATATTCGGATTCCTACACTCGATCGAAGTGCGAATTAGCGATAGCAATAGGAAGAGGCTTCTACGCGACTCTCCAAGAAATTCGGAGTAGTTCCGGCGTCGATGGCAATGACAGCCGCCATGCAGTACACCCTCGCAACGCCTATGACTTGCGTAGTCAAAAGAACAAGAACGATTCAGGTCGTCTTCCTCCCAGTTCAGTGCTACGTCTTCAAAAGAGAGCCGTGCAAGTGCGGTGCAACATGGCTGTAAGACTAAGATCCCAACCTCCAATCAGATCATAGAAGATCACGATTTCATCCAATTTATGGGATTTTGATAACTAACCTCTCATCATCTAATAATTGCGCAGGATGATCAAAACCAACAGTCACCAGACGTCAACACCAACGCCCAGCAGCCACAGTCGCCTCAGTCGATCCCTCCTCCTCCTCGTCCGGCACCAAAGGTATGTGTAAAGCCTTCCCATAATGACTTTTCAGTTAGGCTTATAGTACGAGGCTTTATGTTTGTGTATATATAATATGTGATGGCAGATGAGCACTAAATTTGGGGACGTACTGGCTTTTAGTGGGCCGGCACCGGAGAGGATCAACGGCAGGCTTGCCATGGTAGGGTTTGTTGCGGCAATGGGTGCAGAAATATGGAAGGGTGAGGATGTGTTTGCTCAGATATCCAACGGTACTGGGATTCCATGGTTTCTGGGAACCACTGTTGTATTTTCACTGGCTTCTCTTATCCCCTTGTTTAAAGGTGTAAGCGTGGAGTCCAAATCAGAGGGATTTATGACTTCTGATGCGGAGATGTGGAATGGGAGGTTTGCCATGTTGGGTCTTATCGCACTCGCTTTTACTGAATACGTAAAGGGTGGTGCCCTTATCTAGCTGAGCTCTAGTCTCTCACCTCCATCCCTGGGTTTAATTTGCCCACAGATTTGGCTCACATCCCTAATGTAAATTCAGGACTCTTCAATGTAATGTAATAATTAGTATCTTTTTTTTGTTTTTTTTTTTTTGAAAGAACAGTAATTAGTATCTTTAATAATAATATAATCCAAATATTCTGCTGAAATCTCGAGGCTCTTATCTAGAACAGCCTCAAATCCCGAGGACAAGTACAACTTTAAACTACTCTCAAGTAGCTTATAAGTGTATCAGCCTCAACCTTCAGAACGTGGTAAACTTAAAGCAACACTGTTGTCACACCTTGGACTCCATCGGTTTATCATACTTTACGTTAACTCGAAACAATAATAAATTGAAATTTTTCTGAATAATATATAAAATTGTCAGTTAGAAACACGTTCCAGACGTAGTTCACAAACTTATAACATTCTTTTTGGCTAGATGAGAAAGTTACAAGGAAATTGTATGCATGAATGTTCTATACGTAAATAATGAGAAAACCAGCCTACTCGTTCAAAAAATTCACTTTTTATGTAAATGATGATTTCTTCAATAGTGCTTTTTATTGAAAACAAAACTTAAAATTCATTAATGCAGTATTACTTTGCTAAACAATAATACAGTAGCAATATTTATTAATCGACTTTTTTTTTTTTTGTTGGATTCTGATTATCTAATCATTTTGGAACGGAAACTCCAAAATCCACTTATCCCAAGTTATTATAAGGCCATCCAAGCGTAACTGACGCCCCATTCGGAATATATTCCCACACATGTTATTGGCTAGTTGAATGAGCTAAAGCATTTATGGACAACCATTGAAGTATCAGAGAAGCTTACCTGCATAATACGAAATATCTTACCGTACGCCATGTTAAGCGCCGACCCAAATATCAAATTAGCATTTCTGCTAGCTATAATTCTACAATGCGGCAATGCCTCCCAACAGGTTTCCTGAATGCATACCCATGGGGTTCAAAAGCCCATAATTTTGGCTGTTTCTCCCTATAACAAATAGATGGCAGGGCAATCGAGCCTTTGTAGACATTAAAAAAGGTTCTACCTTCTTCAATAACTACTTTTTGTTAACGGAATAGAGCAACCTCTTTTATTCATTACATACGTGACATCTCACATTCATTTATATGCAAAGCTCCCCCCCTCTACAAACGTGTCTCAAGCATATAAACAAGAAAGAATGAGAAGAATACATATTTTCCTACTATTTCATATATTTACATCCCAACTAATTAAAACTTGTGAGCTTCCTTCTGTTGGAGTATGTTATTGAGCCTCCTCTGCAATCAACTCACCATTTTGAGCCTTACTCAATTCCTCTTCAGAGTCACTATTCTGTTTCTGTGACAAAGCACAAATCATTGTAAAAGGCAGCCAATCAAGCACTCAATAATATATAAAATACAATAGCTGTTATAGGATACTGAAGTCTAGTCTAAAGTTATCCAACTAAAAGAGAATAATAGAGAGATACACCCAGTACATTTGCCATTTTCACAAAGGTTGTAATCCAATCAGAGAAAGCAATGGCATTTTATTTCTAGTTAAATAACCTGTGTTTTAGGGAATGGCTAAACACAGTCCAAGGTGTAGTGCATGGTAATATTAGAAGCACTAATAGATGACTGCAATAATTGTACAATCAGCAACATGGAAAGGTACAACCCTCTTTAGTTTCTAAGATGCAGTTAAGGCACTTTGAAGTAACAGAAAGACAGGTCAAACTCGCTACCTTTGGGAACCCAACATGACCTTTGAATGGCTCAACTACTAAGTATAATGACCAAAGAATAGCATTAGATCTCTTAGTCCTCCAATACCCTAATTAGAAAAGAATTATTACAGGGCAGCCCACATGCATTAGTTGCCCAGCATGTGGCATAGTTTTGAAAAGCTGTAATTGGCACATGGAGTTCTCTTGTTTTTATATCACTGCTGCTAACATAAGAGAACTAACATGCTTTCTATCATTTGAATCAGGTAAGGATGACACCAAATTACAATAAATGTCGCCAATTTGCAGGACTAGGTGAAACAATTGGGATTTTTACCTGAAAAGAACCTATAGAATTATAATGGACTACCTCCTGATGGTAACTAACTTACAATACCAGTGTCAATCTGTGTTACATAGTTTCTCTTAGTGTGTATCACTTTTTTGTTTGAAATATGAATTGTTTGCAAGGATTCCATGCAAGTATTTTATTCTATGTAGTTTGGAAATACGATGGAAGCAATTCCTTCATGACAGTTATTTTCCCTTCCAAAAAGGGAAAATTAAACAAAGACTTCAAACAATTTCTTCCTCTTCCTTTTCATTTGTAAACTTCCTGTGAGATCATGCAAAATTGGACATATCTTCCATGATAGCAAAAAGGGAAAAAACATCATCATGCAAGAGGAATAAAACAACATCAGCTTTTGAATCAGGGAAAAGTTAAATTAAAAGAAATATGGAAATAAAACCACATATAAATAAAGCGAATCTACTGAAAAATAAAATGAATAAATTACAACCAACAATATGACGAAGAGCTTACAACCAAAACTTAGTGCAATACTGGAATAAGTAACAATAGATGTATTCCTTCCCAATTATTAAAAAAAACATAAATGTTTACATGCTACACAACATGTATTTTAATTAAACAAAATTTGAACACAATCAATATATCATAAACAATATCAGCAGTTCACTAAAAAACATATTGAACAGGATCAAAATATCAGAGTATATCCCCAAGAAACATGCTCCACAAAAATTCACAGTACACATTTCGAAAGGACATTAAAATAAATTATTAGACCACAATTCATAAAAGCCTCATGAGAAACATATAGCATGTAGCATTTAAGGCAAATGCATTAACTGATACACAGTCTGCACTGTGGAAATATTCAAAGAAGAGACAAAATACTCACTTCAGTAGGCTGATCAACTGGGAACAAATTTATGGTACTGGCATTAAAGCTGAATCCACTGAAAAAAAAATGGTACACAACAAGACGGATAAATCAGTAGGGTGTGTTGAAACCACCAGTAGGATGCAACTGAAAGAGTATGTATGCATAAAGAGATTCATTATATGAACAGATCAAGAAAGTACATGCATCAAAACATAGAAATTATTTTTATATGTTGAAAACACATGTAGCATGCAACTTAAAAAGGGATGAACGAAGGAGATTTATTAAATTGGCAGATCCTAAAGATAATAATGATCTGGCTTGTTTTGCACCTAATAGATAATAATTAAAGAAATGAGCAGATCATATTGATAGGGCCTCAACCTCAATCGGAGGGCCAAACCCAAAAGACCGATCTGATAGGTGGGAGAACCTCTCAAGCTTAAGTCTAATGAGTATACTTTATACTCATATATTTTTAATAGTTTTATTATATAAATAAGTAATCTAATGCTCTAAATGTTCAATTTTTTATTAGGTCAACCATGAGGCAATATGGAGCAAAAACAAAGAGATAAAGCCCAAAAATCAGAAAAGTACACATGCAGCAGCATTTACTATGTTTTGATGTTTTCAGCAGCAAGATGATCCCAAATGGCTACAATATTTATATGGATAGATAGGAGACTTCCAAGGCTTTCCAAAGAGACCTTGTTCACTCAATTTGGACTTCGAATGGTCAAGTTATGACGCTTGGTAGTTGAAGGAAGAAAAGAAGAGAGCTCAAAAGTGACCAGTTGGAGCATTTTGTACATTCAGTCTTTATAATCATTTCTAAAGTGTTTTTTCTGGTCATAACTAGATTTTACACTTCAAGATCTTTCCAACGGTACCAAGAACACCCAAATCGAAGTTCGGATGACAAAATTATGGCCTTACGGAGTTGGTGCAAAAACAGGGGAGCTACAGAAACGTCGCAACGTTGAGAAACGTCGCGAAGTTGCAAAGAGCTCAAAAACATTGCAGCTCGACGTCACAACATTCGGAGTTGGTTTTAGATCAATTTTCATCCCATTTTGAGCCCAGAATTTAGGGTTTTAAAGCCTCAAACCCTAGAAACATAAGGGGAGGATGGATTTTGGGCATTTTTGGGGGAGATCAAGCTCCCTTTGGGTGGAAACACCCTAGGGTTTGTTCTTGGAGAGCTTCTAGGGTTTGTTCTTGGAAGAGGAAGAACATTTGAGGAAGAAGAAGATAATGGAGAAGAAGGGAGCTTCACGCCAAATTTATTTCTTTCCTTTTCCGTTTTTCTTCTTTTGATGGTTGTATTTACTTTTCCACTTATGCTTTTGTTAGTTTTCTTAGGTTTAAATATAGCCAAAGACATGTTTGTATGAATCTCTCCCTAATTTATATTGATTGATGTTTTATTCATAATTATCTGAGTATTTCATTTGATCTTAATGCTTAGTATTGCAATAATATTTGCATGATTTGTGGGATTTGATTCAAGATTTGACAAGTGAGAGTTAAAATTAGACCATGGATGATTTACTATCTAATTATCATGAGATAGAGATATAAGTGAGATTAGGTGTGGTATTAAGATTCCTGCTCAACATCCTCAGCATGACTTATTGGCAGAGATGCAATATAACCTTTTCTAAGGGTAGTTTGCAAATGCTCGAGAGATTCGAATATACATTAGTGATATCGTCATCTTCATGATGAAATTGATCCTTGATTAATTTCATACATTATTGTTTAGGTGAAATCTATGTCCTAAGGCTTTTTAGTCTTTATAGAGTCATCTTTGCATGCTTAGTTACTGTAATTTAAATCTTTTACAGATTTTCAACCATCCAAATAGAGTCTAAGCTAGACTAGAGTCGGTAATTAGTAAACCAATTCTCAGTGGGAAGGTACTTTTACTTTCACACTATATTACTTGAGGTGACGCGTGCACTTGCGCACATAGGCGCACACATTTTGCATAGCACAACTTGGCCTATCAAAGTACCATTTCGCACTCTTGTGTGGAACCGATGTGAGATCGTATCATTCCATACTCCTTGAGAAACCGGACGTCCACAGAACACATTCACTTTGGGTGACTCACACTCTGGATAGCATTCACTCCAAATCCACCTTTGGGGCACCGGGTAGCCCTCTTCTAGGTAGCCCTTTCCCAGATAGCCCTCTCCCGCTACGTATCGTCTCTCAATTAAAGCACCAATGATAGGGCCTGAAACCTAATCGGATAGCCCAACCCAAAAGACCAACCTAATAGGTGGGAAAACCTCTCAAACTTAAGTACCATTTCACACCCTTGTGTGGAACCAATGTGAGATCATATCACATATCTAGACAATAATTTATCTAGATTGTTTCGCACCTGATGGATAATGATTAAAGAAACTCAACCACCAAAATATGGAGTTTAACAAAACCAAGCTAATCACAAGTTTTGCATTATGCTAAATTGACAAAAATAGCCGGGAAAATCACATATTCAACCCTGGAATGGTTATCTTTCCTTCCTTTTTTTGGGCCACCCTTTTGTAGAGTAGGACATGCATCAAAGTACAGTTGCAAAAAACTCTATCACTTACTTTCCATTAGTTTTATTTTGTATTTTTTCCTAGTTTAATTCCTCAAAAATGGAGGGAAAGATTCAGGAACAGTACCAGCGGGATAGAACTAGCTGCCACACATATGGTATAAAGAACTCCTCTGGATGGCTCTCTTGCTCATATGTGAAGCGTAATTGTGTAAACATCTGTTAAATGCAAATTTATATCATGTGATGAGCAAATCATAATCCCTCGGCTAAGATTCAATAATTGGAACAACTGTAATTGTTCAACAATCAACTGCCTTTTACCTTCATCCCTTCACCCCGCCAAGATCTACAGTTGATGATTATGACTTGGAGAACCTTCTCAACTGACCATCCACCATTCATTCCTTGGGCATCCATGCGACTATTGAAAAAATCTAACACCTGAAAAATAAGCAAGCATCATATAATTCTGAATCTAGATGACAAGCATAATATAAGATTTTGATATTAAGAAAGCTTCTAGGCAGTTATTACAACTACCATCTAAATTTGCCCTTTCATAAATTGCAATTTGTAAAAGAGATAAATAAAAACATGGCTTGAACAAAAAATCTGGAGCTTACATTATAGATATTTTCAAGCAGCTCATTGAATCGTGGATGATTCTTGAAAGGCTGAAAAACCTCCTGTCTGTGCATTATCGCGTATACAACCTGCCCAAAATGCAGTGAGTAATTTATAAAGCATGAGAAAGGTTCTGATGGGATTTGCATATTTCTGAGATATAACACATACAAGTCTATACTATATTAGTTGCCACACAAAGAAATGCTGATACCTCAGGATTTCGAGGCAGGGCATACGTTAGGGTTGCATTCAGTATTTCGAGGACAATTCTCAGGAAGTCAGTATATATATGCAATTCTGTTGACTGCAACATGTATAATTTAGAGATACAAGTAAATTATAAGGGTAAACAACCAAAAAGCATAAACAATGTGATCTATGAGCACCATCACAAGCAAAGATGAAGTGACTAACCAGATCTTCTGTGATGCTGT
Source organism: Tetrastigma voinierianum (assembly GCA_016808115.1). NCBI lineage: Eukaryota > Viridiplantae > Streptophyta > Magnoliopsida > Vitales > Vitaceae > Tetrastigma > Tetrastigma voinierianum. The sequence goes on from JAEQBH010001693.1 coordinate 471,311, forward strand.
CCCCTTCAAGTGAGTTGGCTTTGTCTATGTGCATCTTGGCATCCATTAACTCTGCCAATTTAGTATACCTGGATCCAATATTACAAAAAAAGGAAAAATTAAAAGATCAAAACCCCTGAAGATGAAAGCCTTTATCAAAATTACCAAATTATAAACATATAACATTACCATGACAAAAAAAAAACTTGAAGAGATGACATACTTGCGTGAGAGCATATCAAAAAGGCTAACCAGCCTCTGCGATGCATAGGCACTTAAACGGTGAGCATGAGGAGCCATGTTCGCCAAAGTTGCAAGACAGTTGGTATGAAGATAAACGTCCTGTCACAATTTAACATGTGACAAATAAATGATAGCAAGAAAGGATTGGTACAAATTACAGTGCTTTAAATACTTTGGCATTTTGACAAATCTCCTAAAATGTCCAATATCCTGGTAGCATACTGAAATATTACTGGTAGTATAACTAATCACAACATCTATTGAAACATCAGGATATCACAAATGATATAGCCCATATAATATTGGTATTTAACTTGTTAAAAGACAATAGTAAGGAATGACTGGAACGACTGATAAATCTCCCAATATGTGAAGTGGCATCATTGAAATGTTATAATTGAGCAAAATTTCTCTTGATACATGAGGCTATTGAATGGTATATCACCCATATACAATTGGCAAAATGCATGTCCACTGATATTTTTAAGAGTATAAAGACAATCACATATGAAGGAATCTAGGCAATGCTAGGGGACAGAGAGCTTCAGCAATTTTTTAGATCAATGCGGTCTTGTTTTCATGTCTGTCATTGCTAGGACCAGGTCTAGAATCCAGGGATTTTGGAGATATTGCACCTTTTCCCCCCTTTTTGATTAGTGATATTGCACTTTTGGAAGAAGATATTTCATCTTCTTTAATCTATGAACAATTAGGAAGCTTCTGATAAAAAATAAAAAATAAAAAAAATAGGAAGCTGATGAAGCTGACTTGCTAGTTAATAGAGCAGAAACAACCTCTGAGACTTTCTGCACCAACCTACCTTTGTTTCTAGGTTTGTTTTCCATGCTTAGGTATCTTATTTACTTGGTTTTAAGCCCTCTAAAGAGGATACCTTGTTCCCCACCTGTCCTGCATATGCTTTCCTCCACCCTGTTCCATGTTCCCACTTTCCTAATACATTTCTCTTCTTAAATTCAAACAAAGTCATTTTGTGATGCAAGGCCGGACCGACTGGACTTGCAACAGGATACTCTCTCGGATTGTCCTACAATCAGGTTTAAAGGGGAAAAGTAAAAACACCACAATCAATTATGGAATGATTGATTGATAAGTTGATGGGATGAAGACGCCACAATCAATCATGGATGGGTTGATTGATAAGTCCAGAATAGTGAAGACGCCACAATCAACTATAGAATGGTTGATTGATAAGTCGATAGGATGAACACCATGGAAAAATCCGATAAGTTTAAAAGTTCTTTGGAGAACCAAAGAGGAGAAAACTCTCACAATTTTTAATTCATATTCTTCTGTAAAATTACATTATAAACATGCCTTTATATAGGCTACAAACTACAAAGGAAATATAAACAAAATATCTACTGCAATCTTTAACCTAAATCACACCTAAAACAAGAAATGAAACAAATCTAAATAAAAATAAACTAAGGAAAATAAATAAAAAATCAATAAACTAAAAGGAAAGTAAACAACTTGGCATGCAAACCATATAATCTGATTTAGAAAACATCTCAAATACGTCTAGATTCTTCTAGAACTTGAATTAGCATATTGAGTGCATCATTGATCTTCTTTCCTTCTACTCTCAAAACCTGCATTTTTGGAACTTTAACTGCAACCTTAGAAGTCATGGGACTCGTGCCTTGACCTTGCATCATTCTCCTTCTCTAAAGAAAAAAATTTGTCCCAAAATTTTCATTGACCTCAAATGGATTCTTTTTTTTTCCTTTTTTGAAAATTTGATTTTTTTTTTTTTTTTTGAAAAATAAAACTTTAAAAGATAAGCAAACCTTACGAGAGCTAACTCTGATACCAATTTGATGCAAGGTCATCCAAGACCGACTCGACCTACAACAGGATACTCTCTCGGATCATTCTACGATCAGGTTTGAAGGGGGAAAGTAAAGACGTCATAATCAATTATGGAATGATTGATTAATAAGTCGATGTGATGAAGACATCACAATCAACTATGAAAGGGTTGATTGATAAGTCGATGAGATGAAGACGCCACAATCAACTATAGATGGGTTGATTGATAAGTCGATGGGATGGAGACGCCACAATCAACTACGGAAAGGTTGATTGATAAGTCGGGAATAGTGAAAACACCACAATCAACTATGGAAGGGTTGATTGATAAGTCAATATAATGAATGCCACAAAAAAATCCGATAAGTTCAAAAGTTCTTTGGAGAACCAAAGAGGAGAAAACTCTCACAATTTTTAATTCGTACTCTTCTGTATAATTACACTATAAACATGTCTTTATATCTGCTACAAACTAGAAATGAAATATAAACAAAATATCTATTGCAATCTTTAACCTAAATCACACCTAAAACAAGAAAAGGAAACAAATCTAAATAAAAATAAACTAAGGAAAATAAATAATAAATAAATAAACTAAAAGGAAAGTAAACAACTTGACATGCAAATCATACAATCTGATCTAGAAAACATCCCAAATACGTTTTGATTCTTCTAGAACTTGAATTAGCATATTGAGTGCATCATTGATCTTCTTTCCTTCTACTCTCAAAACCTCCCTTTTTGGAACTTTAACTGCAACCTTAGAAGTCATGTCTTGACTTTGCATCATTTTGCATAGAAAAGATAATATATTCTTTTTTGATGAGGTTTGTTGTACATGATATAAACCCTTATTATCCCGATATTCCTATGATAAACATGCTTATATAATTACTTAGTGGTTTTGACATAACACACTTGCATGCGCGCACACACAAACACACACATAGATAAATAAAAATGAAAATCAACTCAAAAAGAGTATTTCACAGTTACTTGTCCTTTCATTAAGAAACAAAAGCTTAAAAACTTTGAACATTACAAGGATGGTAATTTTCTAGAGCACTTACAAGGTTATTGATATATTTTAGTACTACACCATATTTAGATGTTAGAAACAATCAACGATTATGGTTTAACTTGTAAATGCATGAACTTCCTAAGAATCATAAACTTGTTACCAATGACTTTTCCTTTATCGGATCATACTATGGCAATTTAACAGTCTTGCTTTTACATTAGTCTCTTATGAAATTGTCTAGGAATAAATTAAATGTTTTTTTTCACAAATATCAACATTCTCACACAGCATCACATCAAGATTAATAATTCATCAATAGATCAGTACATTTAAACTTTGACAAGTGAGTTCACACTGACTTTCAAAACCTTGCTAAAATCAGAGAAGAAGCACTTAACAACAAAACCTCTAGAAGACCTTCACATATCATCCACATTGATCTCAAGTCTAATAAACAGACTACTTTTAACAATCAGAAAAAACATCACAGTAATTACTTGACCATGAATCTAAATACAAAAACTTCAAGTCATACCCGCAGCTTAGATAGGTTATATTTCACAGTCCTTATGAGGATTATGACCATCAGAGAACCAAGAGAGGTCTGGTGAAGGAGGCGTTCTTTATACCATGGAACACTAGGAATTATCTGTCAGAGTAAATAATATATCAATACGATTCATACATACTGAACTGGAATGCAGCAGGCCTACAGAGTCCATCCTTACCAGCTTGTGAATACTGGCATTGAAAGAGGAATCCTGGCTCAGTATAAGAAGGATAATCAACAACATGTAGATTTGATTAGATGTCCTCCTTGAAGCATTATACAAGGTCTCCAAAATGGGTATCAACTGTTCATTTCATGGTAGAAACACGTCAAAATCAGATAAGCTGCAGCCATGCAGATCAAGTAAACATGAAATGCCTCCTCATATAATTAAGTATGATCTTGAGAATTTGACTAAGATCAAGAGTAACTAAAGTTAAAATAATTATATATACCATTTTTCATTAAAAAATGACAAGACCAACATAAATCAAATAAAACTTAGTAAAATGTGCAAAATGACAGTTTTACAGTCTTAAATGAGCCAGTCGTTTATTCTATGGTGGTTCTATTCTTATCTTTAATTTTTTCAGTCATTGAGCTTATGGTTTGGTTGGTGACATGAGAATGGAATTTATGGGCAGTTGTTTTTAGCTCCAAAAAGACAGAAATATGAGCTGACATTTCATACCAATGTATCCAAATCAGTTCGCACCAAAACATACTCCAGAAAGTCAGAGTTTCCATGCACGAGTGAGTAAAGCAGTAAGACAGAAGTCTCATCAGCCAAGAACCTGAGCAAATGCTGAAGAAGTTAAAAAGATGAATGACAGAAAGCATATGCATGATCACAGATCAATGATCCCACACAATGAAAATCACAATGAAGTCCCCAAGGCTACCAAATTTTCCTAACATTTGGAATTCAGAACAATTCTCAGTGAAATTTTTCTTGTTTTGATTGAAAACCAACAGTAAAATTACAAGTTAAAACTCAATAAAACAACTGTTTTAATAGCTACATCATGAGTACCAAACTTTATTGTATAGCAATAGGAGCTCTGAGCAGTAAAAGCATCTGGATCTCTATCATGATATAACTATTTCGCTTGCAGTTGTAGTTTATGAGAATCATAATTTTATGAGGAACCCTACACTTAAGGGTTGAACCATTTTCTTCCAATGTCATGGAAGGCATGAAGAACTATCCTGATATAACCTGAAGTCAGGACCAAGCCGTGACATAGGTAAAAGGCAGATAGGGGTGAAATTGATTTTTTTTTCATCTATAAAAACATTTAGTCTAAATTAATAAACCTAATCTTCAAATAATGAGATAGAAAAAGAGAGACTCACATGCCAAGAGTGTCAAACAAAGAAGCAAAAGGTAATCTCACAAGTGGACCATTGTGTGCATTCCCCTCAATATCCACACGATCAACTGCAGGCATGGAATTCATTTCTTCAAACACCATAAATACATGTTATCACTTTTCAAGAAGTAATAGAAAGGAGGATCTTACATTCAATATCCCTAGCATTTTCTAAGGCCTTGCAGTAAGGGTTGTCAGAAAAATATGTATTCTCCTTTAAAAGAGAATCTGAAGCTATGGACTCATCCACCAGTATACATTTACGATAATGTATGAGAATAAGTAACACTTGGAGGCTGCTATCTGCCAATGGACTCCTTGGACCTTCACCACTTGAATTAACAAGGTAATTGAATGGCAATAGCACAAAGTTTGCTGCAAATCAAACACCACATGATCGGAACTTGTACTAATAAAATACGAAAATTTTGTACAGGTGAAAACCCTTAGAAACATTCCAAAGAAACACACTATGACCTGTCAAAAAACCAGCTTACATTGTATTACATCAAATTCAGTTTGAATTATAAATTCTGTCGTTTTTCTAAAAGATAATATATATTAAAAAGAGGCGCCAAATAAGCAGCCCAATGAATAAAAACATATATACCCATCAGTCATCACCAAAAGTTCCCAACAAGAGAAGGATCTACAAATGAGGAAGGGCAACACCACCATCATTCTCAATGAGAGCTTACTGAATTAAAGCACTTCATTATCAATAGTGATCCTATTCATCACCTTCCAAGCTGTCCAAAAGATGCGTAAGGGTCTTGCTCTTCAATCTTCTTACACTTTTTGCTTAACAACAAACCATGGCAACCCAGAAATGTCTCTTTAACACATAACAGAAGCACCCAAGACATCCTGAAAAGTGCAAAGAGTAACTCCCAACCCTTGTCTTTATGTGGTGCAAAATGGTGCGTGGTCTATGAATTCTTCCTCCACTTTGTAAAAATAACATCTATTCATTAAAGACCACCCTCTTCCCCAAAATTGATCTAAAGTTAAAGCATTTCCCCACATTCCCTCCCAAGTAAAGAAACATAGTTTAGGTTGCACTAGCACCTACAGGTTCCAAATAGTTCTCAATGGAAAATAAACTAACTGCTCGACTCCAAGAAATCATAGAGAAATTTAATTATAAACTTCCCACTCTTCGTCTTTGTCCATAACACCCTATCTTCGTGATTCCTACATGCTCTCTTCATATAAAAATACAACCAAAATCTCTCCACATAATCCACCTCCCAATCATAAAGATCTAGAGATGCAAGTACTCCACCCCTACAACCCTCCACTCAATCCCAAACTACCACAGATTTAAATAGGGTACCCAGGGGGGGCCTAAATAAGTGGAAGGAAGGCTACCCACCCTGCAACCAAACTCTCAAGCCAAATCATCTATAGGCTCCACCCTTCCTATTGGAGTTAACTTACTTTTAGTCAAAATTTATTCTGAATCCTAAAATGACCCCAAATCACAGGAGTAACCAACATAAATAGGTCATCTGATATTGATAAGTCGTACAAAAGGCAAGAGTGTCATCAAAAAACAACAAATGGGATATTAAAACCCCTTTTCTGCCCTTACTTACTTACTAACTTGATGGAAAACCTACATTCACCAGGATAGAGAAACTTATTATGGATATGCACCACTTAAATCATCCAATCCACCTCTCCTTTTTTTCACAACCAAAATCAAGAAAGACCAATCTACCTGATCATTAGCCTTCTATATGACAAGTTTGTAAGGAATACTGTAATCATTCAAATTTCATAATCAAGCCAATGACCCTATTAACAATAAGCATTGCATCTAAAATTTCCTCCACCCCCCTCCAAATGCATATTAGGCCTTGGAAACCACTTTTTCTACAACCTTTTTTGGTCTATCTGCTACCACCTTGGCCAGCCACTTTTAAAACCCACCCACCAAGCTAGTTGACCAAACACCGCTCATATCTTCATCTCCCCCTTTTTTTGGTTTCAAAATAAAAAAGTTTGCATTCAAGCTTTTCATAAAACTGTCAAGCTCATGAAATTCCCTGAAGAAACTCATCACTTCATCCCTCACAAACTTCCAAGAAAACAACCAGATAGCCTTCATACCATCTTCATGAAATGACAAAGGTATAGAGAAGAAAAGAATTAATAAGGCCATGAAAATAAATAAATAAATAATCAATGCAAACTCAGGATTAGGAAAATAATATTAAAAGAAAAAAGAGATGACTACTTAAATGGAAACAAGAATCAAAGAAACAGCCATACCAGCTGCAGAACCAACTCTCTGTAGAACACCAGGTTGATGTTCTTCAGAGAATATGGAATAGGACACACCATTTAAGGGAATGCGAGGCCGGTTAATATAATTAAGTAGCAGTCTACGAACAACCAAACCAACCAAAGAGCTTTCCTGCACAATAAAATACATGATTTAAGACCTGAGAATTTTTGAAAGATCTGGAGATCCTACACCAACAGAGAGATAGAGAGAAAGGAAAAAAGAACCATTCCTGTTACCTGAGCCATTGCAGCATCAATGAATGGGTTCACATCTTTTGGCCCTGGAGATGGCCCAGAAAGAAGCTGAGTTGACATCGCAATGAGCAGGAAGTTAAGTAGCTCTTGATGTAAGAGGTATGTCTCAGGACTTGCAACAGGAATGCGAATGGAAGCACTTTGTTAACATCGGAATGATATAAAATAAATAGAATAATGGATATAACTGATAAAACAAGAAACGTATCAAACAATACATAACTTACCTTACATCCAACGTGCCAATATAACTAAGCACACAATGCATAACAAAGTTTTCAATATTCTGATCTGCAGAGAAAACATGCAAACTTCAGCCCTGCACCAGTTTCATTTATAGATGAAAAAAATGATAAAGAGAAATAATCTTATCCCTTTAAAAAGCAATTCCCACTATCAAACAAAGCCTACAATGTTGTAATATGGATGACATGAAAAATGAAGATGAAAGTGTACAGCTGTTTAAGTGTTATTTTGAATTTTCCTTGAACTTCCATCGGGTTTCATAAATGAATTTGCCTCCCCACCAACCAAAGTTCTTTATGAAGGCATCCACAGTCTTGAAAGCAGATAAAATTGAAGAAAAGGAATGGAGGAAAAAGTTCTTAGGAAGGATATGGTACACAGGAGAAATCGAAGAAGCTAGATATCAAGTAAAGAATAAAGAGAGTGGAAAAAAAAAGAAATTTGAAATGAATGGAAACTGATACATAGAAAATCATGGGGAAAGAAAAACCAAGATGTTGGATATCAAAGAAAGAACAGAAAGAGCCAGCTAGCAGGGCAAGCCCAAAGTGTAGCCAAAGCTACATCCTCCTGGGAATGGGATATACCTGAGCTACCACATAGCCATTTTTCCCCATCTAAGATGTAACACAGACTGAAGATGCTTAAACAAATTTCAAATATGTAATAAGCCAGCTTCAGTGCCAAGTGACTTATGTAAAATATGCCACAACGGGTTGTAGGAGCATGAGAGTTACCAGAAGAGAAATTGTTTTGTGTTGCTTCACTTTCGTCTAATGACAAGTGCAATTCCTCAATGTTTTCGCTCTTGGCATTTTCAATCAAGTACTTCAGGAAAACAGATGATATGTATACTGCATTAACAGCCTTTGTATAAACTGTGGATGGCACACCAGAAGTTGAAATACACTCTTGCAGACATTGTCCCAGGTGGATCAAAATCTTTGCAAGATGCCTTGTGCAGTAGTTATTCTTTGCTGAATAAGAAGAGAAAAGATGAAATGGAATAAGCAGATATTAGCAGCAATGTCATCCAAGGGTTGAAAGTAATGAAGCCCAAAAGATGGAGAGAAAAGAATTTTCTATACCATCACAGATCTAACACACCAACATAACACAGACAGACAGACTATATCATCAATAGATTGCAGGGAAGATTAGTTATTGAGACCAATGGATTTCCATATGTTCCTTTTATCCTTGGGTGCTCATGTAAGGAGCAAGAGCTGCTGCTATCAAGAAGCATTGGACAAGGAATTATAAGTTGAGTTTCACTACCCTCTTTTGGGCAATACTTTTAGACATTAAGAAAATGAACAGAAGTTTTGATTTTTATATCATTCAATTAGCAATTTACCATGCTCTGGATTATGTGATCTGGTTCTAAGTTCAGAAAGCTATGACTAGTTTTCCAATAACCAAACATTCATGGTGCACCCAATAGGATAATTGCTCTATTTTCGTGTAGTTTTTTGACACAGATAAATTTAAGAATTACATTACAGGTAGTTAAGAAAGCATCTTCTAAAAGTGGATGTTTAGTTTCAAATTTGTTTACATTTTTTTCTTTCACATGTCTATCCTATTAGAAATGTTGACACCAAACCTTCATGTTCTACTTCCAGTCACTCAAATGAGTTTGACAAGAGTTGTTCAACTTCGAAACATTTTCAACCTGTCAAAACTTCAGCATTTTGCTTTCTTGAAATCCCAGGCATTACTAATTATATGCATGTATGAGGGCACATATTACATATCAATGACCCTGCAAACTATTGACCTATTAATGATAATATAGAAAAACCTAAAATTAACAAGGCATGAGATTTGATAATTCAGTCTGGAATGTCAGGGTTGTAGGATGACTGTTAGTTCATTGTCTATTTTACCTTTAGTAATTTATTGATGTACTTTTCTATTTTGACGGGTCGGTTGTCTTGAAGTTAAATATGAGTTTTGGGTTGTGTATACGGGCAGGTATATTTTTCTGTTTCCCCTTTTTTTGCTTGGCTTTCTGGAGCCTTTGTATACTTCCTATATACCTTGGGTTCTTTCCTTTTTTCTCTTTTTTTTTTTTTTTTCTGTTGTTTACTTATCAAAAAAAAAAAGTTAAATATGAGTTTCAAGGCATTTACCATTTAAGGTGAGAAAATTTTAGAATGTTAGTTTGGTATTTATGGAGTCATCAGGGACCTATCAATAATTTTTCAAGATTCAATTCACTCAACTAACTGATTGCGTACTTTGAACCAGCACGTAGATGTTCAAAAGCATTCTCTAGTGCCAAAGCTGAAAAAGATTCTATTTGACCTGTATTGCCTGCGCTTTGCAAATTTGTAAAGTATTGTATATCATATCAAATTACATTCGAATTTGTAGAAGTCGATTCACAGCTTTAAAAAAACTGAAAAAGTTGATTCACAGTTTACCAAGGGTATTATTGAGAACGCAAATTTATCATAATCACAGTCATAAATAAAAATGAGAATAACTACTTTGTTCCCATGAACTTGAGCTGCCTTGACTTGTAATACCATTTAATAGATCTCAAGTTCAGAAATAACTCCATATAAAAGATGTAAAAATTTGTAATCCATACAGACCATTAGAGACGTTATCTAATAACATAATTGAGACTTTTTTATAAGATATGAATACATCAACTTAAATTGGTGTATCAATTCCCTAAATAAACGTTAAGAACAGGTAAATATTTTAACTCCATTTAGAAATGCAGCTGCTCCTTAACCCTCTATTCGGCTTTCGTGAAATTCTAGAAAAATAAAAGAAAATAAAGTGACATGTTGAATCTCAGGATTGTCGTTATTTAGGATCTCAACAAATAAAAATCTCCACTCAACCAAACCAGCACAACCCTTGAACTCAATTTTCCGTTTGCTTTCTTTCTAACTAGTTTTCTCGGGACAAGTGGCCCTGGTGCAGAGCAAAATTGAAAGAAAATAAAAAACAAATACTGACCAAAAAGCTCGCAAGCTTCACGAACACGGTGGCTCGGCCATTGAAGACTGAGAGGAAGCTCGAGAAGCTTCTGCCAGAAATCGGAAGTGATAGGAAATGATTTCTCGCCGACGAAGGTGCAAATTAGGTACTCGGCGGTGTCGACTGGCCGCACACTGCTCCAGCGAGGAGTGGAAGGCACGGAACCCATTGCAAGCGTAAAGCGACAGTCTCGGCGAGGAGTAAACTCTGATCAGAAACCGATCCCGGAGATCTCCGAGAGGTGAGTCGGCAGCGACAATGGCATTGCAGGAGAAACAGATTCAAAGTGGATCAGACGTACGGATCTGTCGTTTCGGACAGAAATTGTGGCCGGAATTGTGACGTGAGAGAGAGAAAGAGAGAGCAAGGGTTTGGACTTTATGGAGAAGGAGGAGGCACGAGAGGAGAGGAGAGGAGAGGAGAGAAGAGAGAGAGATTGAGGACTGACTTCACACCGTTTTGGCTTGGGACGATGATGCGTCATTAATTCATTCCAATTGACGAAATTGCCCTTACTTGCTTCCAAATCCCCCCCTTTGCCGCAGCAGCAGAAAAAAGAAAAAAAAATTATTGTATTTAAACAAACTAGTTTTTCGATTAAAGGAGTGTTTGGTAAAACTAAAAGCAAACGTCGTCATCATTTTTAAGGCATTTCATATTTTATTAAGAAAAACAATAATAATAAATAAAAGGGAAACGCGTGAGGTGATACTGATATGCGATAGAAGGGCAGTTTAGTCAGAGTGAAATGGATTTGGAGTTTGGAAGGTAGAGTTTCTCTATTAACCACACAGAGTTTTGAAGGGAGAAGAGGTTTGGCTTCCTTCGTCGGTGAATCGCCACGTGGCAATTCTTCTTCTATGTTGCGCCACGTCGGATCCACTCCATCGTCATGAAGGCCAAAATTGAAAATTGAAAATTGAAAATTGAAAATTGTGTAAATGCGAATTGCTAAACACACCACCACCCTTCCTTCCTTTCTGGTATTTTTCAATTCAGTCTTTATTCAACATTTCCATCATTTCCACGCGTCTTCTAGTCAACTCTACATATCTTCTTCTTATTCGATATCATTTTTTTAGCCCTTACTTCTATTTTATTTTTAGTTTTTATAAAAATAATGATTTTGTTTTTGAGAAACAGCCAAATTAGTTTGTAGTTTGTGGAATTGATTTCATCGCCACCAAATGGGTCACTCAAAGGGCGAGTTCGATCAGTGATCACAATTTCCTTGAATTTATTAATCCAAGCTTTGGAAAGTGAGAGAAATCTTTTTAAATTAGATGTAGCTTAGAAAGAAGTATTATCTTATTATTTGGATTAATAAATCATTCAATCACATTTACTTTAATAAATAACCTTGGAGAAAACAATCCGAGCCTTGTGGAATATTGTAGGTACTGAAGACTTTTATTCAATTTGAAATTTATGGGTCAAACAACTCATTTTTAGTTGAATTATGAAAAATCGAGCTCCTTGATTTAATATATAGATATTAATGTAAATTATAAATTGTTATATTTTATATAAAAATGGTTATTATTATTATTATTTTTAAAATGGAAAATAGAAAATGAATCCTACTAAAAAGTGTCGGGCAATGATCTATTATTACTTTAGGTGGAGGGTTTTGGATGTAAATAATATTTGTTTTTTAAAAAATACAAAAATAATATATATTTTAAATTATTGTCCGATCTAATTCGTTTAGGCTATGTAAACCTTGCCGATGGGCGGATTGTGCTTGAGCGGCAGCTTTAAGCAAATTTGATTCAAAAGCCACTATCTTCGATAATGGCTTTTAAACAAATTTGATTCAAGACAGCGACTTGATCATTAATCCAAAAATTGTTGTTCGGGGGCCGGTGATTTCATCGTGTTTAAAATTTGGCGAGCAACCCCCCTTTCTTCTTCTTCCTGTAATGACGATAGGACTTGGTGTTTTGTCACCTCATTTCTTCTCCCAATCTTATTGACTCCACATGTGATAACCCTCGCCACATTTGGCTTGTTTTTATTGAAAATTTCTTATATTTAAGTTTTATTTAGTGTGTTTTGTTAATAATATGGTGTCATCTTAGGTTTGGTTCGTGCCAGATGCCAGGTGGGCTTGAAGCCAGGGTCTCCATCGTGGGCTTTGGCGAGATCCTCTGACCCAGCCAGGCTACGGACTCCATCCCATAGGTGTGCCGTCGGTCTATAAGCCCGTAGCTAAAACCCTGCGGGGCTGATCTAGAACTTGATCATCTTCATTAACAAGCCCGAGCCCAGATATTCCCTCGTAGAGCGGGAGATGCTTTGGTTATAATTCTTTCCTGCTTGGCTACCCTCTTTAAAGAGCAGCAGGCCTCCTACAAAAAGAGGTGAGTCGGTGGCCTCTCTTAGCTCCAAACAGAATAACCACACATGGAGTTCACGCACGTAACCTTCACAGTGGCGATCAAGCGCAAAGATGAGGGCGGTTGGTATCCCGAAGAAGCGATTTGACTATATAAAGGGAAGAACAGGTCATGATACTCAAACAAAGCACCACCTTCCCCTTCAGTTTCGGAAGGGAATCGCCTCTTCAAAGTATAAAGCGGGCAGCAGTATACGCCCATAAAAGAGGAGGGAATTTTGACTTTGTAAAGGGTAGAGATTCTTATTGAAAGCCTGAATTGATTTCCTGCCGAGATTTTAGATCTGACTTTGGCATCGGAGAGGCGACGGACGATCCATCGCCGCTCTCTTGTTTATTTTGCAAGTACATGCTAGTTAGTTGATGCTCCGACGGTCTAGCGAATCAAAAAATTCAGGAGACTACAATTGGCGCCGTATGTGGGAGCGACGAGCAAAAGCTCATGAAGGCGATTCAGAACTTGGTTGCATCAGCTTTCAAGTGATCACCTATCCCTTGAAGCTTTTGTTAGTTCCAATCCAACCCACAGTGATCGGATCCCACATCGTGTCATGACAGCAGCCGATTGAATCAGTCCCTCGAAGACTAGTTCCTTATTTGGCGTAAGATATGGAGGCGACGGGAGGAGCGAGACGAGCAGATAAGCCAGAACATAAGCGGGTGCTAATCATGCAATGGAAAATGGCTAGCATGTAGACTACGCTGGGGATGAGCAGGTGAGAATGTATGAGATGGCCACCCGGCACCCCTAGACCAAAAGCAAAACAAGGTAAGGCATGTCCGTCGGAAGGCGGCTGACGGTACGCGTGAGATCGGCGAGTTATCTTCCGGCTGCTCCCCACTTCTAGATGCGCTACCCCCAAAGAATAATGCGGAGCCTAGTCGAGAAAGAGGCCCTCGCGACGTTCTAGTCGGTCCATTAGAGGCATGCCTCGTCGGGTACGGAGAGAATTTAGTAGAGAAACGGCGCCCTAGACGAAATGTGCCCCTGAATACATACCCGCATGGCTAGGAGGCGCAGCACTACCACTCCTTTGAATATCAGACCTTTGGAGCGGCTACGAGTCCCATTTATGCCCATGCTATAGTTGTCAGGGACGAGGACATGTTATGGTCCCCCGTTAGAGGCTGATATATCTTGAATTATGAGCCACCCCATGGCTTTTCCATACCACTTAGTTCGCCATGTATATTTGGCTCTCCTCTAACCCCGAAATGCGACCATGAGTGCACTTCAACCTTGGTGATGATTCTCGGTCACGAGGAATGATCGTCTTCTATGCAAGGTATTCCTGGCCAGCCTGAAAGGACTCGCCTTGGCCTGGTTCCATAAACTCCCGAGAGGATCCATAAACTCGTTTGGCGAGTTGTGGGCTGCCTTCGTCTCCTAGTACTTATGCTCAGTCCGACAAAAGGGAAACATTAGCTCACTGCAATCCATCCTTAAGAGGGAGGATGAGTCTATCCGAGACTTCACAGGAGATTCGGATAGGTTGTCCAATAGATCGACGCGTACAGCATGGACGTGGTCCTTCAGAACTTTCAACGAAGCTTTAGACCAACTACCCCTTTCTTCCAGTCGTTATCACTGAACCCGCCTCTAACAATGGAAGAACTGTATAGATGGGCAGACATGTACTTTACGCTGGAAGACAATATTCGAGCGACCTCCCAAGCATTGATTACAGCCCGAACACAATCCAGCGAAGAGGCGTTTAGAACAAAGGGGGCAGGACTAAGGACCAGAAATGTCCTCGGGAACAATCAAAAAGGAAGAAGGAACCTCCCAAGTTTACTCCACCAAACATCCCCTACAACAGACTTCTCCCCCTTATCCAAAACCCCTTATCCAAAACCACCCTGACTTTATCTAGCCTCCACCAATTCGATCGGTTCCTGAGCAACATGATCGATCTGCAGTCTTGAATACCACGGGGACCGCGGGCATAGAGACTAAAATGTCGGACTCTCTCAAAATTCCTAGTGGAAAAACTGTCCAGGAGCTGGCCACCTCGGAGGATATCTAGGGTTCGCCTCATCAGATAGAAGTCACAGATAACTAAGAGGCTAGTGGCCTAGTTTAGGCCTCTGTCAGAGCCATTTTGCCATCTGACTACATATTGGGAGGCCCGGCCGGCGACCAATACCAATCCCTAGTCATCAAGGAAAAGGCTGGCATGGTAGCCACGAGTTCGAAGCAGATGGCTTTAATCATTGTCGAGAATAACAACAAAGCAATGCGGTGATTGGCGGCCCATGCCTTTCACCTCTCATTAACCCGTCCAGAGTTGTCACCCCACACCACGATGCACTTGTCCTTAATTTATGCATTAATCATTTTGATGAACACAGGGTGCTCGTTGACCTTGGTAAGCTATGACAGAGCTTATTCGCCTTCAGTCTTTAGGCGGATCGTAGTGTACTTATAAGCAGATTCGGTTGGCGAATCTTATTCGAATTTAATGCGATGACCACACTAGCGTAGATATTATAACTCTCCCGTTAGGCGGGGCGGTTACTCAACAAGTTATATTTTCAATGGTGAAGACAGGGCCATACAATTCCTATCGTTGGTCGGACTGTTGCACACTATCGGCAGTGCCTTAACATATCATCAAGCGATGGGTTACAGCGATGTGAACAAATTGACCTCGGAAGCGACGATTAACCTTCGCCAATGCTATCGTTTGTGGATACGGGGCGAAAGTAGCTCGAGCAATCGGCCCGCCGTCATGGCTCTCCCGGAATAGCAATCCTGGTCCATTTGCCAGGGTAGGAAAGGAAGGCAGGGGAAGCAATTAGCTATGGATCCCCTTGAGCGATATTGCGGGCGGCGGAAAGCGCGCATGCCGACTCTCTCAAATCCGAAGAAGAAAGAGGCGATTCTGGCGGGTCTGCGTGTGATGTATTTGCACGGACCCACTCGAACCTTGTAGGCATCGGCCCATCTTGCTTCCATGGCTTTAAATGTCGCCGATGCCGGGCCGTCCCGGTAGTAAAGCGTTTCTACAGATCGCCATCTTGAGCCAATATTCTGACGGCCCGGGAAAAGATGCACTTAACCGACTCTCCGTCCAGAAGAAGAAAAGATGATTCTTGTGAGTCACCTTGATAATATTGTCGTATTTACTGGACCTCGAACATAATGGCGTCGGCCAACTCCTTCCGTAAACTAAATGTCACCCGGTTGCCGGACCGTCGGCCCGAGTAAAGCGTTTCTACGAATCGCCATCGGATCGTGATTTGGTGGACAACCTTACGTATGAATTCATCGAGTCGAGATGCACGAATGGCGGCTAATGTGGTCAATTAGTACCAAAAAGGGTGGTAAATGGAGAGTATCGTGGACTATCGCGATCTCGATGAACACCCCGAAAACGACTTCCATCTGCCGTATAAACCAAATTGTTGACATATCTCAAGACGGGATCTTTGTCATTCTGGGCAGCCTTCGGTTACCATCGAATCCCGTGTACGCCCGATGCAGAAAGCGACGCTATCACCCGCACGGACTCTTGCTATTATAATGCCCAATGTCATTTAGGCTAAGAGATGTTAGGGCTACGTATCGGAGGCTAGTGACCAAAATATTTCAAACCCTTTGTTAGGTAAAACCATGGGGTATATCACGATGGCATGTTGGTAAAATCAAGCAACACCCGGATCATGTTACACACTTGGAAAAAGCTTTCAATCTCCTGGGGCTTATGGCGTAGGCTTCGACCAACAAGTGTGCCTTCGGGGTTAGTCTTGGCTGATTCTCAGGCTTAAATGGTAACACAAAGAGGAATAGAAGCAAACCTTGTGCAACTTAAGGCAATCCCCAGACTCCGGCTCTAGTTAGAAAAGGGGTCCGGGTTAGCGCCACTAGAAGGCACATTCATTTAGGGTTCACTAGCAGTACAGAGCATTATTTGCCACCCTTAGGAAATTAATGAATTCGAGTGGCATGAAGAATGTGATCAAGCCTTGGTAGCAATCAAACACTATTTAGAGACTATGCTACCGCTAGCCACGAAGCGGCCAGACACTCTTCTGTGTTAGTAGTTTCAGATGTCGTAGTAAGTGTCGCCTTGTTGGGTGTGAGGGATAGAGCGAGAGATCGGTATTCTTCGTCGGCCAGTCCTTGCTACAGAGCCGGATACACCCACCTCCAGCCCGGGCGGCTTTGGCTCTCCCGGGATGCGACCCAGCCGCTCATGCTGGCACACTAGGCGGGTGTGGCCCGGCCTTCCCCTTCGAAGCCTTGTACATAGCGACTTATCGGGAGAATGACACAGTGAAGCGTCGAACATCGTGAATCTGATTATCTCGTATAAGCGAGTTAGTAAGAAGGGGCGAGGTCTTGGCGACTTCTATAAAATCTGACTGAAGCGAGAAGCTTTGCCAGTTCAAATTGGTGGATTCTCAGTGTAGACAAGGCATCTCGACAATCAGGGGCGGGCCTTGGCCTGTAATTACAGTCCCTAGTTGGGGATGGGATCGAGCAAGCTATTCGGTTAGGCTTTAGAGTCTCCAACAATGAATTAGAATATGAAGCCATCCTGGCTGGTATTGAGTTAGCAACTGTGTTATCAGCTGATAAGCTTTTAATTTGGAGTGATTCCCAGTTCGTGGTAGGGCAAGTGAATGCAGAATATGAATCCAGGGATCCCCGAATGGCGAAGTATGTGGCTCTGGTTAAGCCTTCTTGATGCCTATTTGGTTTCAACATAGAAGCTCGAACATGTTTCAGGGGATAAATGAAAACCTGGCCTCTAGTTGTAGTTGCATCTCTTCTAAAAGCAGGAGATGTAATCCTGCCTATATATTACCAGTCAGATTCCTCGATAGCCATTATCCGAGTAAACCAGGTGGGTGAAACCTCCCCTTCCTGGATGGACCCCATTTCCCAGTATATCAACATGGGAGAACTCCACCTTGAGAAGGGCCAAGGCTCGCGAGTCAGGACCAATCTCTTCAAGTTTCCTAATTGATGGGTAGTTATTGGCGATCTGAACAATTTAATACTGAAATGCTTAACTAGAACGGGGCCCGAGTATGTGTTGGTCGGAGTACACGAGGATATCAATCATCAGGAGGTAGAACCTTGGCGCCGCAGGGGCCCGTACTCAAGGGTATTGGCGGTGCCGAAGTCTAATGTCGTCGACTCGATGCACGCCAAATGTGGCCCCATTTATCGTGACAGGCTCCCGTCACCAAGATTGCTGCTCAAGATCTAAGGTCTATCTCAAGCCCGTGACCCTTTGCTCAATGGGGCATTAACATAGTAGGGCCACTCCCTACTACCCCGGCTCAAAAAAAGTTGTTGCTAGTAGCCACGGATTACTTCAGCAAATGGATAGAGGTCGAGGCTTTCACATCAATCAAGACAAAGAGGTCACTCAATTCATTTGGAAAAACATCGTTTGTCAGTTTGGTATTCTCGGAACAATCATATCAGATAATGGGCCCCAATTTGATAGTCGGGTCTATAGAAACTTCTGTCAAAGATTGAAAATAAAGAACTTATACTCCACCCCCAGGTGTTTGCAAAGTAACGGCCAAGCAGAGGCCTCTAACAAAACATTGTTGACGGCCTTAAAGAAGCGACTAGATGCAGCTAAAGGCAAATGGGTAGACGAACTTCCCAGGGTCCTGCGGGATTCTGAGCAGCCCTTGAGAAGACCCCATTTGGTATATCCCTCTTCCTATGGGATGGAAGCGCTATAATCCCTCACGGAATCCCGGTGCCTACGCTCAGAGGCAGATATGCGGAAACGATTCGAATCTGAAATTCATAGTCGGGAACTAGTCATAACGAGATGAAGCTACTTGCGAAAGCAGATCGTACGGATAGCATCTGCAATCGGCTAGAATTTATCTGAAGCACGTAAAACCCAGTATTTCAACGAAACACGGTGCTTAAGAAGTCTTGAAAAATACAACCGATCTGAGTGGCGTGAAAGCTTAGGCCAGCGGGAAAAGATATATGTTGTAACGAGTCGTAGAGAAATCTAGGTTCATATGCTTTAGATATTAGACAAAGAGCACTTTGAATGTGGAATTATTCACCTCAAGTCTTATCAATAAAAGATAGTTTATTTTCTAAAGCGAACCTTTATCTCAAAATCTAATTTAAAATCCAGGGTGGCGCTATTATACTATCAGGCCCAAATCAGACACAGTATGGTTAATGCCCGGTGATAGAATAAAAGATAGGTAGCCACTTTATTACCGTCCCAGGCCCAAGAATAGGCGTGCCTAAATTTGGGCCAGACAAAAATCAGTAAGAAAGGTGCCCTCCCAGGACCAATTTCTTTGATGCCTAGAGGGTATGTTGCAAGGCACGGAAGAGCGATCCTTTCTCGAACACGGATTCACTTTTCTCAAATGCGCATCGAGCCATCCGGTTAAACAAAAAATAAGCTACTTCATTCAAAAAGGAGTGTTCAGCAAAATTGAGAAGTTCGTTAACCGCTGATTACATCGCGCAGCAAAAATGTTGGGATGCGGCTGAGGGGCAAAGTCATTCAAGCAGAAACCACGGGATGCCACCCTGCTCACGAATGCCTTTGGGGATCCTCGCCGTACCGGGACGAAGAATCGGGGGTTATCATTTTGCTCGTGAGTTAAGGAGTGATCGACCCTTTCGTAACAAAGTCTTAATGCTGGCCGGCCTCGTGAGGAACGGTGGCGGGGGCATCAAGTGTGGGCCCCGCTGGCCCACTCAGGCCAGTTGGTGTCAGTCCTGGTTATAAGGCATGTCCTGTGCCCTTTTCTTTACGCTCGTGAGCTCGAGACCCGAGACCCCGGGACGTATTGAAATAGGGCTCGCTCTGGCGGCCCAGAGGCTCGGGTTGGTGAGTCGGCTCGAATGGTATCTAAGCTCATGGTCGGGTTACCACAGGCCTGGAGGCGAAAGAAACCCACAATGAGCTGGGGGATAGCTGTGAGTGGGACCACCTCGTCGGAGTGGGCAGGGTGGGGCCCTTACATCGAGGTTAACGAAAAACTGGAGTTAATGGCTCGCGTGTGGGCATCATGCAGGGATCGCCCGACACTTCCACAAATGTTGATCTTGTGGCGTAGCAGTCGTACCCTTAATTAAAGATGGCTTCAAAGCCAACATCATATTTCGCCTCCAAGGCTTTCTTCTCTTTAGCAACCTCTGCGCGGAAAGCAGACAACTCATCTTTGTTGGCCCCGTACTCACGGTAATGAAACTTAGCTCATCTTATCGGGCCATTTAACTTCCTTCTATGCCCAGATCCGACCAAGCCTCTCTAGAAGATCGACTGAAGCCTCAGGCCACATCGACTCGGACTCATCTTACGTTAGGCGTCTTCGAAGTGGCTAGGCCGCAGTGAACTCGGTGATTCGATTTCCATCTGTGCGTACCGTATGGAGTCTCCACTGGGGTCATTGCCCGATTCATCTTGAAGTGGCATCTCTTTCTCGCCCCGGCCACAGGTTGCTTACTCTCGTGACTTCTCTAACTTCGACCACTAGTAGCCTTGATTTTGACTGCCTTTCAGATAAGGTGGCACTTAGCTTTTATTAGCAAACACCGGTAGGCATACGGTCGTAACCTCGCCTCCCTCTCGAAGCGAATTACGGAATTCGGTCTTCGGAAGGCCGTATTTCGGATAGTAGCGGTAGCCTGCGAAGCGTAGTTATCTGACGATGATTAGAAAATAATCTTAGAGCGAAAGAAAACTGGCTTATCAGTTCGTCGATTGTCAAAGATTCACGATTGCGAACTTGCATCCCCATCTTGATCATCTGCCCGAAGATCTTCTTTTGAATGCTTTGCAAGGAGCGAGATATTATACTCTTCGCCTTGCCCCAGGCGACGATTCTGGCGTCGCGTCGTCAGGTACATATCGTGTAGGTGGTCAGCTGATGACTCGTCCCGATTAAAGGGCCTCCATCGATCAACAATCTCCTGAGCACCCTCCGGCCTGGGAACTATTACCTCCTCCATGGGGGGAGCCGGACTGCGTGGAGGGAGATACGAATTCACCAACATACGATTGGGAAGTAATGGCTTCCTTCGACCAGCTCGGGTGTACTTGGCCCTATCTACCTAACCGGTGGCTTACTCGAGGATGCACCACTTGAAGGGCAGCAGGAATAGGAGATCCCTCTCTTGACTCCTCCAAGGTAACGTTTCCTATAGGCGATTGGACATCCACACTCATCTCAAAATGAACCCCAGATGGCCAGTGGCTGCCCCCGAACCCCCGTCAGGCGAGGCTGGCTCGTCCTCTAGCCCCTTCGGGGAGCGGCTATCGGCCCATTTGCTCAAGCATAGCATCTATTCCGGCTTTGACAAGGTATGAACCAAGCCGGACATATCGTCATCTTCATCCTCTTCTTCTTCCCTAACCAGGGAGCGACGGGATATCGGAGGCACCCACGGAATGAAGTCTCAGCTACCGCGCCTGGAAGCTTGCAGCCTCCACTTAACTTTTTCTTCGACTCAGGGGGGCAAGGCGAGAGTCCTTTATTGCCAATGGAGGGCGCTCGAGCACGACCACCCCTCAACTGCTCGGTTGCAGGCGGGGGGTGGAATCCTCGCTAGTAGATGAAAGTTGTGATTTAGTCTTTGATCGCTGATTCCCGACCGTCGCCTCATCTCTGCCTCTTGAGTGGAAGAACCACTCGGGATTAAGTTCAGAAGGTCCGCAGCCACATAGTTCTCACCTTCCACAACCTCTGAGGGTAAAGGACGTGGAATGATTGGGACGCTGTAAGGAGACGGGTGGAGACTTAAGTCATGCAAATTCTTCACAGTTAGGAGGACTTCATGATACCGCTCTTGCACGAAAATCTCCAATAGCCTACGGATTTTCGCAAAGTTGAGATCCTTTCCACTTTGATACACCGGTTTGCAACTCCGATGCTGCCACCAATGAGCACCTTTAACCATAAATAGACGTACAAAATATGAACCAACAGATAGGCCCTGCTACTTATACACACATGGAAAGTGCATCGCATGGTTAACATCGAAGCGGTCGGGGAACGGAGGTCTCATCGGGGGTCCCACGACTAGAATCCCTGCCTCACTCTTGGGTGAATCAGGAACCCTGTCACGAATTGCAACTCGGGGCTCTAGGCCGACATAGACATTCGACCACCTTCGCCTGCCAGCAAAGTATAAAGCAAAACAAGCTTCTACGAAGAAGATCCAGTAGTGACGGGTTGGTGCGACATCCGGTCGAGATGCGGATGGCGTTTAGATGAATAAGGGCTAGTGGCACTGCGGTAAAGTGTAAATTGCTACGAGCCGGCCTGAAGCGAAGCCCGACCGCCCAATTGCTCGAATTGAAAACATCGCATTGTCATCTCTGCTATAGTATTTCGGTAAGACCCATCGATGCTTATGGCGTCGATGTTATCGGGGAATTTCATAATGACCACTTAACTCCTTTATAGATAAGGAAGAGATGATACTGCTTGTAGAAGGCAATCCCCGGGTCGGCCCTCTCTTGCGATTGGCTGGTGGAGGTTTCTTCCTGACCCCTTGCCATTCTGGTAAACGAAAAAGGAGCGCGATGGACCAAAGCCATGATACCATATCGATAAAAAGCGAGCCATTAAGCCTAGGTGGCGTCGCCCATTCGTAGCTTCGGCTTGATGCCCCACTCTCGCTATCCGGCTACCGAGCGTGCGATGTCGGCTAATCCATTAGAAACGAGCGGTGTTTATCTGTGAAATGAAAACTGAACAAGCGTCTTGATGAACGGTTCACAACGTCATGACAGCGTACCTATAGAAAATCTCGAGCATAAGGGAAGCAACACAACCAAGAAGAAACAAGTACAGGAAAGGGTGCAATCAAATGATGCCCCCCATATATTCATGTCTAGAGCACGCAGCGCATTTAATCTTATTGTGACTCATCAACGCTATAACCACAATAATGCTTTGGGTACATTAGAGTAGCATGGAGTGAACATATAGACCATCTTTCTTGGAGCCTTCGTATCGACCTAATAGCCCTGATAGCAAGTGAATACATATCTAGACCAATCCATTTCGAATGGCCAACGTATTGCTTCGTCGTCCAGGTTTAAGTAGCGTTTCCAAATACCATAAGTCTTCATCGCTAGCCGGGGATTGGGAAACATGAGAACAATGCGTGCGAGCATAGTGAATTTCAGAAAATGAAAATTTTATTAATTACTCTGAAATACATTCATTGCTGCATAACAACATTTACACACAAGTAACAATATCGTTCGAAACAATTCCAGAAGCCAAAAAAAGAGGGGGAAATAGAAGACGAAGGAGAAAAGAAGATATAGTTGAAGGTGGAAAGGAACACAAATCTCCTCTGTTGTTTCAGAAGGTGGCAAGGAACATAAAAAACCCCGTTGATTGCAGGGGGGTGTTCTTGGTTGCAGAGGATTCCATTCGAGTTTACGCAGCCATAAAACAGGGCACGTAACTCAAGAATATCCCTCCCAAAACGCAAACATTTACGACTCTGCTCAAACCTTGCAGACTTCACTCACGACCCTCTTGTGTAGCACCCGTCACCTTGCAATCCTGTCGGAAGTCGACTCTAGACGGCGCCTCGTTAAAACCTTTCGTTGTCGGACCGGCCTTACCCATTGGCACAAAAGAGGGCTCCTCCTCCACATAAACCATTTATATAGAGATCTCTCGGCCTCGAGAAGGATTCCCAGAAACACCGCATCCAGATCTGACATCGAAAAACTAAGCGGAATTCCTAGTAATATAAACTTGGAACCTTCGCGTGCTTGCTTCAAAATCCCACACCAGCAAGTCTAAATATTCTCTTTTCTCGTAGGCAAGGCCTCCCGACGGAAGGGGCATTATGGTCTGAGTGGGCTTAGGCGAATTCTCCGTCATGGGGCTTTGGCCCCAATCCTCCCGGCCAACGGGGCCTGCGGACTCCGTCCACGAGTTAATGGCGTCGGTCATAAACCCATGGCCCAGAGCACCTTTAGGGGCCGATCTCGAACCCAATCATCTCCATTAACAAGCCAAGCCCAAAGATATTCCCTTAGCCGGGAGAGAGATATAACGTCTGGGTACAATTCTTTCCTGCCTAGCTACCCTCTTTAAAAGGCAGGCGACCTCTCTAAAGAGGCAGTCGGCTAGCCTCTCTTAGCTCAAACAAATAACCACCCATGAGTCATACACGTAACCTTCCTAGTGGCAGTCAAACGTAGAAGATGATGACAGTTTGGTTGTTTGAAGGGTAGTTTGACTATATAAAGGGAAGAACAGGTCATGATACGCGAACAAAGCGCTACCTTCCCCTTCCGTTTCGAAAGGGAATCACCTACTTCACATGTAAAGCGGACAACGATGTTAGATTAAATATAAATACACAAGAATAAACACATAGATGTGATTTTTGTTATTGTTACGAATCTGAGAATAAAACCATGCTTACTTAGAATCGTACATCTTGTCGAAGATCGAATAAACCCGATATTGTAGAGACATACTGAATCCATCCTTGATTAGGTGATACGATGAGCTCTCTCTCAAGTATGGGCTAGGGTTTGTCTTACGGATTGTAAAACCTAAGAAATAAGTCGTTCTCTCGATAAGTGGTGCGTCTTTTGTAGGTTTTAAACCCCGGGGACCCAGCTCGAATTACTTAATTGCCCTTAATGTTGTTGACCCATCAAAGCAACATTAAAGGCAAAGCAGAAACCACACATTAATTCCATATTTTATAATTAATGAAATAATTATATAATTATTTACGTGAACCACTAATTCAACTGGGAATAGATCACTAACTTTATTGGGTTATTGAATAGACAGCATAATCATGTCCAAAATTTAACACTTGTCAGCCCACTAAAAGGAAATCTAACAATCTCCCACTTGGGCTACAAGTGTTACAGAATATGTACATGATTGAATACTAAAGAGGATTGCGCAAATATACTGCTGTCGATCCACGAGAAATACTTTCGCTGTCCCAGTCCAGTTAATTGTACTAGAATGGGATTCGCGGCCTTTATTACATTCATGCGTAACGAGACCTATCTTTGTCAACAAACAGCACAATCAATGACATAGATCAAATATAGGTGTGGCTTGGAGATTGCATAAAATGTGATCTATAGTATGCCTATCTCCAAAAAGGTCCTCTTATGACTCGAATGAGTCTAGTATCATATTTTTCAAATACCACATGCTAAGCGATGAAAATCATGACATACAACGAGTAGTCGAAACATAACATAAATGCATTAAATAATCATAGCATGTACGTACATATAAAATGAAATAACTATAGCGTGTCGATCACATAATTACGTAAAACCCGAATGAACTCCCACTATCTTTCTAATATCGTCTAGACTAAGTACACCCATCGAAATGACATGCTTTCATGAAACACCTTAGGTGGCAAGCCTTTGAAGTGAGTGGAGTGCGCAATCATGGAGTTCGTACTAGAATAATAACTAATTGACCTTGACCACTCACGAATACTTTCTTTAACCGGAAACTTAATGTCAATGTGCTTTGATTTTAATGAACTCAGGTTGTTTTTAGAATATAACTCTGCAGCTTTATTATCACAATTAATCCTAAGCGGCTTGTTAATGCCTTCAATAATCTGAAGTCCCGTGATAAAGTTTCACAGCCATATTCCTTGATTAGATGCCTCGAAGCAGGCTATAAATTCAGCTTCCATGGTTGAAGAGGCTACTAGTGTCTGTTTGACACTTTCCATGAGAATAAGCCTCACGCGACATGAAGATGCTTGGCAGAGTCGATTTCCTGCTATCTTGACATCTGCCAAAGTGCGCATCCGGTACCCGATAACGCCTCGGATGATTGGATCGTGGATATGTGAGCATACGATCCTTTGTCTTACGAAGATACCTCGTCACTCGTTTAATTTGCTTTCGATGATCCATACGGGATTCTTGAGATATACGCTAACATTCCACAATGTACGCTATATCCGGACGCGTACACTTGTGCATATAAGACTCCTATTGCGGGCGAATAAGGGTAGTTCTCCATTTCTTTTCTCTCAAGTTCATTTGGGGCGTGACCTAAGAGCTGAATTTATCCACCCTTTGCCCACGAATTATATCACTTGGTGCACAGTGCATATTAAACCTTTCAAGCACCTTATTGATATAGGCCTTTGAGATAAGCCAAGTATACATCTTGAGCGATCCCTATGGATTTGTATACGAAACATATGATGCATCGCTAAAGGTCTTTCATTTGAAATTGCGGATAAGAACCTTTGGTGTCGTGCGATAGACATCATTGCTATTGTGAGAATGTCATCCCAGCCAAACACCCGATATAACAAACTTGCTCCCACTTGAACTTAAGGTATATGCAACGATCAACCGGTGTTCTCCTTGAAACCATATGAAGAAATCACACCTTATCAAATTTAGGTACCATTGGCAGGATGCACACTTTAAACCATAAATGGACTTCTTGAGTCTACATACTGAGTGCTTTGGGTTTCTAACAAGTTTCTGCGAGTTTACCTTAGTGTATATAGTTTCATCGATGTCTCCATTGAGGAAGGTGTCTTGACGTGCATTTGGTGTAGCTACAGATCCTGATGTTCTGGTGCCATTATAATTGAATAGATGCTGCGTCGGCCCGAAAGGTCTCCTTATAATCTATGCCTTCCTTTTGGTAAAAGCCCTTGGCGACTGGCGTGCCCTCCATCTCGACATTGCCTTTTGAATCCCGTTTGGTTTGAATATCCATTTACAACCAATTGGTTTATACCTTTAGGCAATTGACGGATTTGAAGCGCCATTATCTTTCATGGACTTCATTTCCTCTTGCATAGGCGCAATCCACTTTTACGAGATTTATTACCTTTGTTTGGCTTGATTGATGAAGCGTAGGATCCTCCTCAGATCTTTATGTCAAACTCGTACTCCACGAGAAGAAAGACTACATAGTCATCTAAAATTGCCTTTCTCCTTTCTCACAGTGGGTAGCCTTAATGGCACCCGGAGTTGAAGTGGTAAGAGGTTCTTCCACTATTTCTTGATGTGGTTCCTCAAATCTAGTAGATTGGAGCCTCCAATTGTATTGGAAGTTGCACGGGAATATCATCATTTACCTACCGACATAGCGCAAATAATGGAATGGGTACTGATTGTCTGATAGCTTGATAGTAGTTGTAGTTGGAGCATTTACATCTCCTCCTCAAAATGACCTCCCCTTAACTTGAGTACTCCCACTATCCTCAATGACTTGGCATTACCGGTCTCAAGAGGACACCTTGAAGGGTCATAAAACTTATACCCTTTAGACACTCTCGGGGTATCCACGAAATAACGACTAACGATCCTTGAGTCAATTTTCTTTCATTGTTGGGCTATAAGGCCTGCCCGATTAGACGACCCGAGGCGTCTGGTGTCTAATACTGAGCTTCTTACGTCCATAACTCATATGGGGTTTTGTTACTTTGCTTTTACTAGGAACTTCTATTGAGTATATAAGCTGCGGTCTTTAATGCTTCACCCGTAATGAATTGAGTAGAAGAATGACTAATCATACTTCTTACCATGTCTTTAAAGGGTTCTATTGCGTCTCTCGGCTACACGTTTTGACTCAGTTCGAAGCATGGTGTATTGAATTATATCACGCATTCGAGAAAGGTATTTGGCAAGGCCACAGTCGTTGTTCACTGATCCATCATATCTCTTAGTAATATTCCCCTCGCGGTCGGTTGGCGGCTTTTTAATTTTCTTGCCTAGGCGGTTCAGCCTCGGCTTTGATTTTGTAACACTTCTAGGGCTTGTGACTTTTCATGTGTATTGGAGTACCGAGATAACCATATCGTGAGTAATACCGTCTATAAATGTGATGAGTATGTGTGCCCGTTCGAGAAGGCGCGGGGAATGGTCCACGTATATCCGTATGTCGACTCACAGAGCGTTACTACACCGATTTACGCCAACCCCAGAATCATGCATACTAATCAAAGATCGAATAAGCGATATTGTGAAGGCAATACACGAATCGTATAATTAGACAATGCGATATGAAGCTCTCTCAGAGTATAAGGACTAGGGTTTGTCTTACAGTTGTAAAACCTAACGATGATGCGTTCTCTCTCAATAGAAATTTGCGAGATAACGTCTTTGTAGGTTTTATTGAGACCCCGCTCAAATTACTTAGTACTTATAATGTTATTGACCCATCAAAACAACATTAAGGGCAAAGCAGAGCTCCCACATTAATTACATATTTTATAGTGTGAATAATTATATAATTATTTGTGAACCACTAATTCAGCTGGGAATAGATCACTAACTTTGGGTTCTTGAATGACAGCCTGATCATGTCGAAATTTAACACTTATTATTACCCCTAAAGGAAATCTAACAAACGACCCTCCTCCATAAAAGAGGAGGGGGTGACACCATAAAGGGTAAGAGATTCTTGACTGAAAACACGGATTGATTTCCCTTTCTCTCTATTTCAGATTTGACTTTGGCATCAGAGAGGCGACGGGCACGCGATCCACCGCCGCTCTCTTGTTTATTTTGCAGGTACATGCTGGTTAGTTGATGCTTTGATGGTCTAACGATTCAAAAAATTCAGGAAACTACAATTCCCATTAAAATATGTGGTGATAATCTTTTGTTGGTGTGTTTTAATGATAATGTGGTAATTAAATCTTTATTTTCTTGAGAAACCAAACATATGGAAGTTAATGACTTGTTTGGTACCTGTTTTTTAGAATTGTTTCAAAGAATTGTTTTTGAGAACAATTATTTGAAAGCACATAGAACATTATTTTTGTGTTTTCTGAAAAGTATTGTTATTATCTAAAGTTAGTGTTTTTTGTCCTATATTGGATTGTTTTTTATTGAAAATTTCTTACATTTCCGGTTTTATTTCGTTTGTTTTGTTGATAATATAGTGATAAATATTTGGGTTTGGTTCCCATTAAAATCTATGGTGATAATCTTTTGTTAGTGTGTTTTATTGATAATGTAGTGATTAAATCTTTATTTTATTGAGAAACCAAACATATGGAAACTAAGGACTTGTTTGATGCCTGTTTTTTAGAACTGTTTCAAATAAATTTTTCTGAGAACAATTATTTGAAAACACATAGAACATTATTTTGGTGTTTACTGAAAAGTGTTGTTATAATCTAAATTTTGTGTTTTTTGTATTTTTCTTAAAACAAATTTGTTTAAAAGAAAACTAAGTAAGTATGAACTAAACCAAGCCCCAAGTTTAGTTAAGATTTAAAATGAGAGATGAGTATATTCATGAATATCTTAATGTAAAACAGATACTTAAAGTTATCCTTTAAAATTATAAATTAATTCTAATTCAAAGAAATGACATTAATTTAGGGAAGACAAAGTCTTCTCATCCCAATTATATGGAATTTATTTATAGTTATTTCTATTTTTACACAAAAAAAAAAAAAAAACTTGTGGGACATATATTGGAAATACCCATATCCACATATCTTCACTTTCCATTAAAACATAGTACGAACCTTGTATCCTTCCCTTTCCCATACCCGTCTTGGTTCTTAATCACTTGAACTAGGTCTTATTGACATTTTTTTTATTGAAGAGTATTGGCATTTGTTTTTATATTTATTTCTATTTTTGCACCAAAACATAATTTACACTTGTGGGATAGATATTGGAAATAAGTATATACACATATCTTCATTTTTCATTGTAACATAGTAATTTGTTTCTCACAAATTCGTTTTTATTGGGACTTGAACCCTGGATCTTTCCTTCCCACACCAGCCTTAGTTCTTAATCACTTGAACTAAGTCTTATTGACATTTAATTTTTTTTATTGAAGTTATTGGCATTTGTTTTTAAATCTTAAGTTATATTAAAAGTAAATATGATTTATAAGCTATTGAGCTTGATTGAAATGATAAAGAGATGGAGTAAATTTATATTCTAGGAATTATCATTTTAGTTTGAAAGGATATAATTTATATTATTTAGTTTTAAAAAAATCAGCTTATATTCTTTTGAACTGGTTTACAAATCATTGCTATTTTAACTTAAAATATTTAAATTTTTTATTTCATTTTTACACGATAATTAATATTTATTGTTTTAATTCTATTCATGACATATTACTTTGTAGTACTATATTCTTATAAGGATATATTGATGATGATCATTTGACCTATGCTACTCTTTTACAATTTATGAATGAATAATAAAAAATAGAAAGCCTATCTATAAATGAATTTTCATTCAAAACAAGTTAGAATTACTTTCTATAATCTCTGGCAAAATAATAATACATTTCCACTATTCAGACATTGCTTCTATAATCTCTGGCAAAGTATATCCTTATATTATTTAACTAATTGGAACCATTTGGTATCGGTCAAATATGTATGTTTCCACTTTTCCTGTGATATGCTATTACAATGGAAAAATACTGAGGATTGAAACATATGTGAAATATGTCAGGAACAAAGCTATCATTGTGCCTTTGGATGTACCGATTGATTGCACGTTTGAACAGTTGGGTGATATGATATACTCAAGAACAAACATTGACAAGCAAAAATTCAAATTAGTCCTCAATTGTAAGTATCCCTTCAAAAGTGGAAATAGGTCCTAATCTTGTCCAATATGGGATGACAATAGTGTGTACCAAATGTTGAAATTGGTTACACAACTGGCATGGAGGAAATTGAATTATATATTAAAGTCGTTTGAGTTAGGCCTCAAGTGAATCAATCTGTGGGGCCTACACAGATTTATTAGTTGGAGGAAATGATAATGTTATAGAATTAGACTACGGGTATGGGCTTAGTAGCTCTCCAGCACCTGATACTGATAGATGTGAAGTATATGGAGATGATG
This sequence comes from Tetrastigma voinierianum, assembly GCA_016808115.1. NCBI lineage: Eukaryota > Viridiplantae > Streptophyta > Magnoliopsida > Vitales > Vitaceae > Tetrastigma > Tetrastigma voinierianum. The sequence continues at coordinate 502,356 of JAEQBH010001693.1, forward strand.
AAAACTGTGAAGATTAAGAAGCTAATGATGAATCTAATGAAAATATAGATGTTCAAGCTGATGGACATCTTTCATCCTTCCATACTCTTAACCAAGTTTTAGAGAATGAGGAAGAGATATATGTCTCTATGGATGTGGCAACTTGCGATGTATCAAATAACCCAAACGATGAGAACCTAGATGAGTCATCCCATGTTCAGTATCACTTAGCTCCATCACCTTAATTTGAAAATATAGAAAACCTTTGTAATGCCATTTCAATTGATTGAACTCCATGGGTGAAGCATAGTACCAAATACTCAAGTGGAGAATTTGTAGTTGACTAAGTTTTGAATTTCAAATCTGATTTTCAAGTGGTTGAAAAGATTTACTGAATTAAAGCACACTAAGAGTTTGTGGTTGTTGCATCCTCAAAAAAATTGCTAGTTTTAAGATGTAAGAAGGCCGAGGAATGTCAATGTCCATGAAAGCTTCGTGCCATGCTTGTGAAAGATACTTGTTTATTTGTTATCAACAAGTATAAAGTCATATAAAGGCAATTATTAAGTTATAATTCACTTTGTTTGTAGCTGCTATTCAAGCAAGTGTGATGGAGAAATGGGGAGATGAAATTTCATACAAAAAGGCGATGGATGGAAAAAGCATAAAGCAATTAGAAACTTATTTGGTGACTTTTGTCAATCATATATAGAGTTGCCACGTTTCTTCTTGGCCTTAAAGCAATCAAATCCAGGATGTGTTGTAATTTGGAAAACATTTGATAGTAATATGCCAAACACTGAGATATTTCAATGCGTCTTTTGGTCATTCAAGCCATCTATTGAAGGGTTTGAACATTGTCATCTCGTACTGAGTATTGATGATACACATTTGTATGGGAAGTATAAAGACACGTTAATGATTGCTATGGGGTGTGATGAAAATAATAAGTTATTTCCATTCACATTTGCTATTATAGAAGGCAAGAACTTTGATAGCTAGGGATGGTTCTTGGCATGTATCAGAAATAAAGTTACTCAATGGACAAGAATTTGTGTTATATCCGACAGACATCCAGGTATCATGGTAGCTGAGAGTGATCCTCATCTTGGGTGGGCTGAACCATCTGCCTATCACAGGATTTGCATGCATCATCTTGCAAGCAATTTTATGACTAAGCCCGAATATAAACTCTTGAAATTTTTAGTGCAATGAAGCGGCTTTAGCGACTAAACAATGCAAATTCAATAGGCATATGGCTATAATTAGGAGAATTAATTCGGAAGCACAACAATGGTTGGAGGCGATCCCTCTTGAGATATGGGCACTTTCACATGATGGATGTTGAAGATATGGGATAATGACTACCAACATGTCCGAGGTATTTAACATTGTTCTTAAAGGAGCTCGTAGCTTGATATACACGCATTAGTTCGGTTGACGTTTTCCGACAATAGTTGCTGTTGCAAGAAGGAAAGGTGTTAACAGTTGGCATCGGATGAGCAATATACTCCTTATGTTGATGCTCAGTTAAGGCCCATGGTTAAAAGAATTTTGGGTAAATGGAAATAGTTCTTCTGATCCGTCTAGGAACTGATTTCATGTCAGTCGGTAGTGGTCGAACCTGACACCCTCGACTTACGTGACCAAAATGCACATGTGGTAAGCCCCTTATATATGGATTTCCATGTAGCCATATCATAGCAACGTGTTAGCATCGCTGTGTTGATTTTTGATTATTTGTTCAAGGTTACTACATTATTGTCACGCCCCTACCCCTACCTGGGCGAAAAGAGGGGGCGCGACACTAGATTGGGACTCTTTAACTTGCTTTTCGAACTTTAGTGGGCCAATTTCTTATATAAATCCATAAGGAAATAAAATTCTAATACCACCACCGTGGTGGTGTTTAACTAACTTATACATATTCCTAAGTCTCATTTACTTGTACATAAATAACTTTCACTATTACAAAAAAACTTTTACATTTATATTACAAAATCAATCGAAACCTACATCAGGTGGACTCCTAAGGATGTGTTGGCTCTAGCGGATGCGGAATGCCACGAATTTTTCTTTGGTACCTACACAGATGAAACACTCGTGCTAAGCTTATAGCTTAGTGGGAAACAGATATGACCACTTGAAGTGGTCTACATTTCTGAGAATATATATATCCATAAGCATATCATCAAATTCACGTGATATGAGTTCATTTACATAATTATTGTAACAGAACTTTCATATCTCTTGTAGGAGTTTAGAACATATATTATATACAGGGAGTACCTAAGGGTACAATACATAATAGAATAGCCTTATTTCTTATGCTTACCTCTTATTCATCATTCAGATTCTTATCAGTTAATTTCATGTATCTTATTATTCGGGTATACAACATATAAGTATTAGCCTGCATAGACCTCTAATACTAAATGAAGGACCGCGATGCAGTAAATTGCGGAAGGTATGGTGCGTCTTGACCAGACGTGTGCGCCCCGCGTAACGAAGTGTCATTGGCACCGGCGAGTCTTGAAGTGCGATTAGAGCGTGCCACTACGTAATAGAGTGTGGTAGCACTTGCGCGGTGTGTATTGCGGGAGTGTCGAAGCGGCGATCGAGAAGCGCTATGTTCATTTTCCTTCATTCGGTCTTAAGCAGACATACAATTATATGTATTTTAGAACTCGTTTTATCATTCTTAATCCCATTAGCAAATGAGGGCAAGTAATAATGTTTGCTCGGCGAGGTACATAATATTTTTCATATAACTTTTATATTTTCATTCACTTATTAGGGTCCTCATTAATCTAATAGACGATTGTTAGACTTAACAAGGAACGAACGCCCAACTTGCAGTCCTTTAAGCGGAGCATGCCTACTTTGCGCCTAGGCGGACTAGAAAGTCTGAAACATGGCTCGAGTCAGCCTGGGCGGAGCCTCGCACAGAGCGAGCTGTCTTGGGCATGGACTCCACGCTGGCGTGGGAATCATCAATCGACCGAAACCGAGGGTGACCCGGAGTTTTGGTAGTTTTACAGATTCTTTTAAGAATCAAACCATTCAAAACAAAACTACAAAACTAACTTAAACCAACCAAAATACACATGTATTGAAGAGTGAGGGTTTTCCTAACCCAACTTAAACAAGTATTTTCCAACAAAATTTCCAAACAAGCATCCTTACTAAAGTTTGTTGGAATTTTTATGTGTGGACTTACATAATCAACTTGATAATATTATAAATCAGTGTTAGTTCATTTTGTATTGTGAGAATAGCAATGGGTGATATGTGTGTTTGATTTTTATGGGCTCCTCCCTAATTTACTTAGTGGCCCCATTCGTCAGTGGTCAATAAAATGTGATATATAAAGAGATGTGTGAGAGGGAGAGAGATAGATCCGTGCATGGCTTTGGGAGGACTCCGCGTACCCGGTTTGGGCCGAGTCTTTGGGAGAAGAAAGGGAAAGGCTCATTGATCCCTCATTCTCGGGCTGGAGTCATGCTTCGGAGAAGCGGCTTGGAGAACATCAGTGTCAAGATTGAAGGATGGCTTCTCATTACATGAATCCAGGTAACCATTTCGTTTTCTGTTAAATGCATGCTTAAATGTTGATATGTGATCCTATCTTGTTTAAATGTTCCATCAATTGGTATCAGAGCTGGCATGGAAGACATTTAAGTTGTAATTTTGGGGTTATTTACCGTTCTCTCGTTTTTGGTTCTGGAAGCCATTTTTTTTTTTCTCTTCGTTTGGTGTTTTATTCTTGATTCTCAAGCCCGATTGAGGTTGGATACATGTAAGAAATGTTGTTTGGAGCAAAACCCATCACTGCTGTGGTTTTGGGCTCATGCCTGGTATTTCGAAAATTAGAACTTTGTTTGGTTCTTTGCTTATTATCGTGTTTGGTTCTTGTTTGGAGCTAAATGCTGGCGTTACTTGGGTTTGTATTGAAGGAAATTTAAGTATTTAAGTATTTCAGTTCAAAAAAAAAAAAAAAAAAAAAAAAAATTCCAGAACCAGTCGGGTTTCATATGGAGGAGAAGATAAACAGTGACATGATGACGTCATCATGACGTCATCATGATGTAATTAAATTTAAAAAAAAAAAACCCATTTTTTTTTTTTTTTTTTTTTGTTTGTTTGCCTTGGTATGCTTGGATTGATTATGAATTTGTTAAAATTGATTTTACTAGGACAATTATTATAATCATTGTTTTTTATGACATAATTTTTACGATAATGTTATTCAGGTCAATTCGTTAATTATTTAAATTTAATATGACAATAATGAACACTTGTGTGATTACTATCGCAATTCAAAAGTGTGTCAAATTGATACAAATTAAATATTTAACTTTATCCATGACAATAATTAACATATATGTGGTTGCCTATAAAGATGCTATATATATCAATTTTTTCTTGACTCCCACATTTGATTTGCTTTGTTATTGTGATTACTAAAGTCCATCACAGATTTTAATTGTCTATCGATGATAATAAGTAGCGGTAGGATGCTTAGATTGATGAAGGAAATTAATTGTATATTATAGGCAGTACTAATTTTCTTTGCCCTTTCGGTGGCAAGTGGTATCTTGGTTGTAATATTTAATTAGTTGTCCTTATCGCCGTGGAATTTTTTTAATTGAAGCTATTGCTAAATTAAGAAATTATGGAAGCCCTTAAATCGTGATATTGTAACAACATGCATATTGTTGAATTACTGCTATTTTCCGGCTCTAAACAATCCTAGCATTTCTACGCAATTATGCGCCCATCAAACCTCTTCTTGGAAATAATTTTGAAGAATGGTTTGAGTCCTTTAACGTGCATATGACTTTGCAAAATCTGGACTTGGCTTTGAGGTTGATGAACCAGAGTAAGCCCACTAATGAGAGCTCTGGATGAAGATCATTTTATGAAGATGGGAGCGCTCCAAGCGGGGCGTGACGGTGATGAGATACCTTATGGATAAATCTATCAAAGAATGCGTGCCAAACGGGAAAAGGGCCAAAGACTTCTTAGAATATGTGAAGGCCAATTATACCAAGGTTGATAAAGGCGAGAAATGGCAGCTCATTTAAAGCTTCTTACAACTACGATTATATGATGGAATTCGGTGGAGTTAGAGATCATATCATCAAGAGCTAGGCACTATGACAAAACGAATGGGGATGAAAGTGGGTTAGTGAAAAATTTGAAATGGTTGATACTTGAGTCTCTTCCTGTTTCCTTTGATGCAGTGAAGTTGACATACAATGCCTTGAAGGAAGAATGGACTCTAGAAGAGTTGATGTCTATTGTAGTGCAACATGAAGTCTCACTGAAGAAAAATGAGACTCACTCCCTTGCTCTTGTAACTGATCAAGTCAGTAATGTGAAGAAAAAACCTCTACACAAGAATTTTGGAGGCTTTAAGCAGTTCAAGAGAAAGGGGAATTCAAATCAAGGAACCTCTAATGCACATGCTTCTTCTATCTTTTTTAAAGTGAGAAATTCAAGGGAAGTCACAGCTTTTGCCATAAGATTGACCCGCAAAGCAAGGTTGCTTCAAATTTAAAATTGGCTAGAAAAGAAAAGAAAGGTGAAATTGTTGTTATGATTAAGTTGAATACAAACATGATTGAGACAAATATTGTTGATGTTCATGTCAATTCTTGGTGGTTAGATCTTGGAGCTACTATTCATGTCATAATTCTTTGCGAGGAGATAATGAAGCCGAGAAGGAAGCCGTGGCTTATGAAGAATGTGTGTATGGGTGGCGGAAGCAAAGTAAAGTGGAATTTTTGGCATGATAAAGCTGAAATTGATCACGAAAGGTTTTTGTTGTTACGATGTGGCTTTTATACCCTCACTTCGGAGTCTAGTTGTGTCTTCTTTGGATAGACTTGGTTGTCGTTTCACTTTGGAGATGGAAAAGTCGATATTTTTGCGGCTTCGGAAATTAATGGGTAATGGTGTTTTGTTTGGAAATCTTTATTGTCTCGGTTGCATCATGGTTTGTTATGATTCATCTTGATTAGTGTTGTTGGTTGCAAGCGTGCTAGAATGAATTTGAGTTCTTCCATGTTGTGGCACAAACACTGAAGCCATATTTCTAGGCAAAGATTAGAGATTGGTAAAGATGGTGTGCTTTCTAATCTTGATTTCTCGGATTTTGAAACTTGTGGTTGCTTAAAGAGGGAAGATGCGACAAAGACCAGAGGAAGATTGACGGATGTGAAAGTGCTAGACTTGATCCACCTGGATATATGCGGTCCTTTGACACAGCCCACCTTAGGGTTATAAATATTTCATCACTTTCATTGATGATTTCTCTAGATTTGGTTATGTTGGAGCTATCCCTTGAGAAATCGCTCCCTAAATGTGTTTAGAGCCTTTAAGGCTAAGGTGGAGTTACGATTGGAAAGCCATTAAAGGCTGTAAAAGTCGACTAGGGTGGCGAGTATTATAGGAAGATATGGTAATTTGGGCTGAAATCTGGACCATTTGCTAAGTTTCTATTGGAATGTGGCATTAATGCGAGATATACAATGCCAGGCACTCCTCAACAGAATGGGGTTGCAGGAAGGAGGAATCGCACATTGTTAGATATGGTGAGGTGCGTATTTGAGCAATTCCTTGTACAGTTTTCTATGGGGTGAAGCTTTAAGGGCTGCGGCGTATATTTTGAATCAAGTGCCCGGTAAGTGCATTGCCTAAGACACCTTGAGCTATAATTCGAAAGAAACCCCGGTCTTCACCATTTCCATGTTTGGGATGTAAAGAGGCGAGGTTAGATACATAACCCACGATCAAAGAAACTTGATCCTAGAACCATTAGTGGTTTCTTTGTTGGCTATTGGATTGGATCAAGGGGCTCTAGATTTTATTGTCCATCGCATACCACCAGGATCATTGAGTCAGACAGGGCTGTATATTTTGAGGATGAAATTGATGCTCATCGAATTTTTGTGCCTCGTGAGATACCTCTTAGAAGAGCATGTTGTAGATTCCTTTTCCTACATCTCATGTTCCATATGTGGATGTTCACGTTGTCCAAGCCAATGAAGCCACTAATCAAGGAGAACATAGTGATCAAATGGAATACGGCCTTCCTGCGGATGACCTTTGGCGGTGGTGAGATTCCTTTAGAGATCACGGAGAGTTCGTAGGTAGCTAGGATAGTTATATGGTTTATTTGCGGGAGCATGAGTATGATGGTTATGATGCTTTGATCCGGTCCTTATCGAGAAGCAATTCATTGTCCTCGATTCACTTCTTGGAAAGAAGCCATGGATGATGAATAAATTCTATGCATATGAATGGTGTTTGGGACTTGGTTGAGAAGCTGCCACGTAGTTTGTAAACCGGTTGGGTGTAAAGTGGGTCTTTAAGACCAAACGTGATTCCTAACGGGAAAGTAGAAAGATATAAAGCTAGACTTGTGGTTAAAGGTTATAGTCGAGGAAGAATTGATTTCAAAGAAACCTTCTGTGTCGGCCAGACTCTTTTAGAGTGATTATGGCCATAGTAGCTCATTTTGATTTGGGCTACATCGGATGGATGTCGAGCCGGCGTTCTTGAATGGTGATTTGGATGAGGAGGTGTATATGGAGCAACCTCTTTGGTTTTGTAGAAGTTGGAAAGGAAGATTTGGTTGCAAAGCTCAATAAGTCCATTTATGGTCTTAAAACGGGGCTTCGAGCGTGGTATCTAAGTTTGATAAGATTATCACCCAAAATGGCTTTAAAAGAGAATCTGGTTGATAGATGCATATATTTGGTCGATGGGAGTAGTTACATATTTCTTGTTTATATGTTGATGATATACTACGCATCAAATGATCTGACTTGTTGATTGAGAATGACACATGTTGTCGACCCATTTGACATGAAGGATCTTGGTGAGGCTTCTTATGTTTTGGGCATAAAGATTCTTCGTGATAGGGCTAATGGAGTGCTTAAATTATCTCGAAACTATATTGAAAGGATATTGAAGAGGTTCAATATGCGGAAGCGTAAATCTACTAGGCGCGGTGTGAAGGGTGATAAGTTTTGAAGGCTCGGTGTCCCCGAATGATGATGAGAGAGAAGTAGGGACCATTCCTTATTCATCGGTGGTGGCTGCGACCTTATGTATGCTCAGTATGTACACGCCACTGATGTGCTTTTGTTGTGGGCTGTTGGGAAGGTACTTAGGCAATCACGGGGAGTCGACATTGGAAAGCAGCTAAGAAGGTCCTTAGGTATTTGCAAGGAACTAAGGACTTAATGTTGACATATCAGGCGCACCGACTTACTTGATGTAGTTGGGTTTGTGATCTTTGATTTCTGTTGCGTAGATGATAAAGAAATCCACTACAGGCTATATTTTATGATGGCGGGAGGGCTTATCTTGGAAGAGTGTCAAGCGAGCACTACGGCATCCTCTGACTATGGGCGGGTATGTGGCATGGGGCTTGTTGTCATGCTATGTGGATGCGAGATTTTGTTTCGGCTTTGGGAGTTGTTGACTCCATTTCTAGGTAAGCTGAAATTATTTTGTGATAATTCAGCTATTGCTTTCTCAAGAACAGGGTATTTCGCTCGAAACATATTGATGTAAGAGTTCTGTGCATTGGGAGGAAAGTCGAGTCTCTTATTGATATTGAATACATGTCCACAAAAGGTATGTTGGTGGATCATTAACAAAGGCTTACCCATGCTTGCGTTTCGAGGAACATGTATCTCGAATGGGGTTGTTGGAAGCCTAGGTTGTATTAAGTTAGTGGGGCCATTTTTGGCATCGTATCTTATGCTATTGTTGGAAGGATTCTTTATTATTGTACTTTTCTCTATAAATCAAGCAATGAAGCATGTATGATTGTTTTTGATTATTTGTTTGATGAGATTCTATGAGACATTGATTTATGATTATATGTATGTTGTGATGTTTGATTATGTAGTCCAAGTGGGAGAATTGTTGGAATTTTTATGTGTGGACTTACATAATCAACTTGATAATATTATAAATCAGTGTTAGTTCATTTTGTATTGTGTGAACCATAATGAAATTTGAAACATATTATTGTTTGATTTTTTTATGGGCTCACCTAATTTGCCGGCGGCCCGTTCAAATTGATGGTCGACCTAAAATGTGATATATAAAGAGATGTGTGAGAGGGAGAGAGGGTAGATCCCCATTCTTGTGGCTTTGGGAGGGACTCCACATTTCGGTTTTGGGCTAGAATCTTGGGAGAAAAGGGAAGAGCTCATTGATCCCTCATTCTCGGACCGTCATGCACCCGGAGGAGCAGCTTAGAGAACATCGATTAATCACTAAGATTGAAGGATGGCTTCTCATTACATTAATCAGTAACCATTTCGTTTTAATTAAGTAAATGTAAATGTTGACATGTGATCCTATCTTGTTTAAATGTTCCATCAAAGTTTCCATACCAAGCAATATCAATTTCCATACAAAGTTCCATACATTGGCTTTCCTTCTCTTCTCTTCTTCCTTCTTCCTTCTTCTTCTTCTCTTCTTCTTTTATCTCAAGCGTGAAATACTAGCCTTCGCGACAAATGAGATATTTTTGGCTTTATTCTCCTTTCTAAGTTAAGGCCATGTTTGGCTAACCCTATTTTTGGGTTTAATTTCTCCTTTTTGCATATATGTCCTTTTTTTCTCTTCTATTACAAATTTTAACTTATCTTATTTCCAATTTAGCAGATAATCTTTCATCTTATACCACTTGGGTCCTTAAATTAGCAAACTACTAATTTATCCTTGACTCTTGGATAAATTTCGGGTTTTGCTTATTTTATTCTTTTCATTTTTAGCACTTAAATTCCAGAAAAATATATATTTGCTTTTATTATACCCTAAACATGTAATAAAAATGAGTATAATTTTGGGTGTTACAATTACACAATCCTACTATGATACTTGGGCAAACTTGTTTCATCCCATATTCAATGAAGATGAGTGGTCGACATATGATGATCTGTAACACCCCGAAATATACCATAACAGTTTTCGGACATGTTTAGGGTTTAATAAAAGTTAAATATGAATTTTCGGGAAATAAAATGAGAAACCCAGAAATTAATATGAGAGCAAAGGGTAAATATGTAATTTACCACTTGAGGACCTAGTGGTCATAAAAGGGAAAGACTAGGGGTTTAAATAGAAATATACCTAACTTGATTTGTAAAAAGAGAGGAATTGAAGGACTAAAGTGAAATAAATGACAACAACGAAAATGGGTTTCAGAACGAAACATGGCCTAAAGAGAGAGAGTTTGGATTTAAGACCAAATTTGAGTCTATTTGAGCAAGAAAAAACACGAAGAGGAAAAGAGAAAGAAGAGAAGGAAGAAAGAAAGAGAAGAGAAGAGAAGAAGAAAGAAAGATTCAAGGTATGGAACTATATAATTAACTTTGGATTTTCTTGGATCACGTGGCTTTGGGTTGTAAGAAGCCCAACCTAGAATGAATTCTTGTATGAAGTAATTGCGAATCCTTTTTGTTTATAGGGTTTTGTTATGAGAGGGACCTAGAGTTCCCATTACATGTGTTTTTGGGTTCTGAGGTTATGTAAAAGTATGGACATGTTTGTTCTTGTTCTAGGTTTTGATAGAGACAGATTTCTTGAAGTTGGAATGAGTAAAACCACCCCAGGCCTTGTATAAGATATGAATAGAAAGCATGTTTGAGTTCAATAGAGTGTATAAGATGTGTATTGAAAGATGATTTAAGTAGACTTGAGGTTACAAGATGAATATGGAGTGGTTTTGAAGTGTATATTGATTATTGAGTTGATTTGGGTAGCAAAATATAGAAAAATGGGAGAAAAACCACATTTCTGGACAATTTTCGAAGGGTGGTACCGGTACCAAGCAGTGTCTTGTGAAGCGCCCCCAGCAGCATAGGGTGTAGTGAGGGTCATTTTTTCTTCACGTATAAACTTCATTAGTTCAATTCATATAATGTTAAACAATTAACATATTGCAATACATGTGACGGATTACAAAATATATATCTGAGAACAAAGTATATGGAAGTGTTCGACATCTACAGCAATATTTACATGGGTTTACAAAATTTCGTATACAAAATAGACTGGTCTTCAGTGAAACACCTATTAATGTGTCATGTGTGGCCTTTATTTGCTGATGTGGATTACCAGGTCTCTGGTTTCCTCTGCAGTATCTGCTTGGATTGAACACCGTGCTAAACTGCAGCTTAGTGAGATTAATACACATGGATGACCTATATTAAGGGTCACCACTTTTATACAAATGCATATAACACATATAGCATTTATAGATTCTTATCATTTCTCATATATATGCTTTCATATGAGTTTAATTCTTATCATCTTCCATATACTTTTCATGTCATCTTGTTCTTGCTTGTAGTACTATCATCGCATAGTAGTGCTATACTTCTCATATCATGTCATATATTCTCACCACATTTCATTTGCAAATACACATCATTTTTCTTTTATGTTTCATATGCGCATAAACCTTAGAGTGGATACGAGAAGCTATAAGAGACGAAGTTGTACTCAACTGTGTGAAGCAGTGGTCTATAAGGGCCGTATTATCATTATCTGAGACCAATGATCATCTATAAGGGCGGCGTGGTGACCCCTTTCGAGGTGCTAGTGATCAGCAGGATCTATCTCGCCATTAAACGGGGCCTCGATATCGAAACTGCGTCTTTGTGACTTGTTTTTACCCCAATAGGCATGCGTACATCCTACAGGGTTGTGACAATCAATATGTATTTTATATTGATATATATCTCATATTTAGAATAATTATTGTCATTCGGTAATCATATGTGATATATATACAATCGACTATTCATATCTTTGCATTTTCATATCTCATTATATGCATAAATAAGCTATCTTCTGAAATTGTATCTTATATTTATTTATGAATTAAGTAATAGGCGTTCATAAAATGAATAATTATGGTTACCTGTAGTGCCTACTATTTTTCATGTTTTTTGGAACTAATATGAGTTTCAATTTTATCAAGCTGTCTATGGATGAATTCTTGACTCAATGGGCTTTCCCTAGAGTCGAAGAACACCCCAAACGGAGTTCGGACGAAGAAGTTATGACCTTTCGAAGTTGGAGGTCATACGTAGTCACCTGTGTGACTGAGCGGCGAAGCTGACTGACTCAGCCAAATCGATTGCACACATGATTCTGAGCATTTACCCATTATCTCAGGCATATGAATGGATTCTTGACTCAATGGGCTTTCCATAGAGTCAAGAACACCAGTCGGAGTTCGGACAAAGAAGTTATGACCTTAGAGTTGGAGGTCATGCGTGATTCAACAATTAGACTGACCTGAACTGGCCGAGCTGAGCTTACCTGGTTGAGCTTGTTCTAACACCTCGGTCTGACACCCAATATCCTCCTCAGGCCTATGAATGTATTCTTGACTCAATGGGCTTTCCATAGAGTCCAAGAACACCGAAGCCGGAGTTAGGACCAGAGGTTATGACCTTGAAAGTTGGAGGGTTATCGTAGTCAAACCCGGACAGGCTGACTGAACTGGACAGTGACCTCTTCGGGATGGTCTGATGACCTCTCTGAGGATGGCAGGAGTCTGCTGACCTCTTCAAGGATGGTCTTCGAGCCTCTGAGGATGAGGTCGCTAGCCTCTTCGGGATGAGGTATGCATGCGACCTCTAAGCCCTTTAGACTATTCGAGTAAAAGACCATAACCCAGTACACGGGGTCCCAAATTGAAATTCAAAGCCTAACATTAGTTATTCAGTGTGGCTACAATTTACTAGAAGGACTCACTTCCAAATTCCCTTTATTTAGTATCCAAAAATCAAATCTAAGGTCCGGCTAGTTGACAGAGGCGCCGGGCTGTCCCGACAGATCTAGCTGGTGACTTCGGTAAAAGGACCATAACTTGGTCTACAGAGGTCCAAATCGAGAAATTCAAAAGCCTAACATCAAGTTCATTGATGTGGCTACAATTTACTAGAAGGACTCACTTCTAAATTCCATTTATTTCATACCCAAAAATCATCTCTAAAGTCCGCTCGCTGCGTATGATGAAAATAGGGAATTTTAAAGGTTGACTTGCAGCTAGACCCTTCCCCAGAAGGCACATATCTAGGAGCCTTAGAGCTCTTCTCAACTCAACCCTACACGAAATGAGTTTGGAGTTTAAAATACCCAAACCATACACAAGATAGGGTTCTAAGCCATGTATCTAAACTCCCTAGACCAAAACTAGACTCCCATACTCCCATAGTTTTCCATACAAAACTAGCCTCAAATTCCATACCAATACTCATAGTTCCATACAACCCAGACATGTATCCATGCAGTGATCTTCTTTTTCCTTTCTTTCTTCTTCCTTTCTTCTCTCTTCCTCTCTTATCCGTGTTTACTCTCCCCTTTCTCAGATTGAAATGAGATATTTTTGGTCTCATCCTTATTGATCTTATCCCCTTTTTATTTCACTTTGGTGCTCGACTCTTTAATATTTGCAAATCAATTTATGATATTTTACAACCTTTCAAATCTTCTTTATTATTTTTTAATTTAACTTATGCATATTTCTACTTTTTTTTTATCTTTATTTTATTAGGACAAATATCTTTGTTACTTTTATTATACCTAAACATGTTATCAAACCGTTAGGGTATATAATTTAAGTGTCTAACTCTCCCCCCTTAAAAGAATTCGTTATCGAATTTATACCCGGTCGAAGAGTTGCGAGATCTTGTGCTCCTCATGGTTGGATCTTTGACAGCCTCCATAGTTGCGGATGTGCTCTCATAGTTGTGGCTCCCCAGTGCTTCTTATACTCTTAGTAGTGTTGCCAAAGCACTTTCACTAACGGTACTTATTTGTTCCACAATTGTTTCACCTCTCGAGCGGAATGGTCTTTGGCTCGTCATAGACAAATCCTCTTATTACTTGTATCTCTTGCAAGCTGGTAGTATGTACAGCTCATCAAGCGGTATCTCCGACATCGACATGAAACACATCGTGTCATTTGGCCTAGGAGGGAGTGCCAATCGATAAACCACGGGGCAAGCGTTCAAATCTCATATGGCCACATGAACCTTGGACTCGACTTGCCGCCTGTGAGCAGAATTTTCCTCCATGATGATACCTTTAAAAGACATTGTCTCAGCATTATATTCAATATCTCTCCTCTTTTAGGTTGTCATACGACTTTTGTCGATCACTAAGCGCCTTTAACCTACGCGAAATAACGTACTCTCTTGTATCTTTTACTATGTACGGACCCTGTCGGTTTATGCTCGTTCCCAAATTCATCCCGGCTACGGGAGTTCATTCAGGCCATACAAAGCTTCATATGGTGCCATACAATGCTTGGTAGAAAACTATTGTTTATAGGCAAATTCCATCAGTAGATATACCTATCCAAACTTCGAAAATTCCATGACCTGACCTCGAAGCATATCTTGAGCACTTGAATCGATCTCACATTTGTCCATACGTTTCTACTTGGATGGAATCTTTGTACTAAACTTGACTTAGTGCCTAAAGTGCGTAATTCCTTCAAAACCTTGATGTAAATCGCGAGATCTCTACTCGAACACAATAGACAACGGCACACCATGCAATCGTACAATCTCATCCATATACTTCGGTACAGATCGATCCATAGAATAATCAATCTGTTGGTATAAAATGGGCGACTTTGTGAGCCTATCTACAATCACCCATCTGAGTCATGTTTTGTTGTGTGAGGAGAAAGCCGGAACACAAAATCCATGGTAATGTTATCCCACTTCAATTGAGGGTGGAAGGGATTGCTCAAACTCTGTGGGCATGGTGTTCGACTTTGACTTGCGACCGTTAAGCACCTAGACACATACTCAGTCCACATCTCTTTTCATTCCTTTCCACCAATAAAAAAGCTGTTTCAAGTCTGGTACATCTTATTCCCTCCGGGATGCATGGTAAATCTCAGTATTATAGGCCTCATATAGCAACTTTTGCTTTAACTCTTTATCATCGCACCACGCCAATCTATTATGGAAATCTGAGCTTCGGCTTCTTTCTCTAAAAACTTGGTCTTGTCACCATCTCTAACCATCTGTAACTTTTTCTGTAGCTCGTCATCATTTTTCTGCGCATCTATAATCATTTGCTTTAACACGGGTTGCGCTTCTAGTTGAGCTAACGCCGGCTCCATCATCTGCTAGTCTCAATCAACATCGCGTAGTGACATTGCTACCAACGTCTTTCGGCAAAGCGTGACACTATATTAGCCTTTTCGAGGTGGTAGTCTATGATGTAGTCATAATCCTTAAATAACTCTAACCACCTCCGCTGTCTCAAATTTAACTCTTTCTGCGTTAGCAAGTACTTGAGACTCTTATGATCGGTGTAAATTCTACACTTTTCCCCGTATAAGTAGTGTCGCCATATATTTAAAGCAGCTCTTGCAACCAACTCCTAGGTCATGAGTGGGATAATTTTGTTCTTGTGAAGCTAGCGTACGGGCGCGCAAGCCACTACTTTTATCTTGCGTGCTTCACGCATCCCTAAACCAATGCCTGAAGCATCACTATACAGAGTATACTCTTTTCAGTAAGCTGCGTCAATGCGGGTGCTTGACCCAAGCATTCCTTTCAAGCTTCATTCAAAACTATTCTAACATTTGTCATCCCTCAAACTTTGTCCTTTCTGAGTAACTGGTGACGGAGAAGCTATAATGAAAAGCCTCTCACAAATCTTCTATAATAACACTGCTAAACCAAACTTCTCATGGTTACATTTGCTTGAAGTGATTTCAATTCATAACATCTAATCTAGTGATGCCTATTCAATGAACATAATATATAGTATTCTTAATAAATCTATTATGATCCATATATTTCTTCTCTGTCTAGAATGTACAGTGTTGTTTAATGACCACCATGTCACCATTTCTAGTGTAATAACCAACAAATCAGATCTATAAGTAGTGCTCATCCGTCCATGAATCTTCTTAGGTGCATTAATTGACCCAAATGGCGTGATAAAACTCATAATGGCCATATCGAGTTCTAAATGCAGTCTTCGGCATATCTCCCTCCTTTACTCTCAACTGATAATACCACGATCGCGGTCATCTTGAAAAGACACCCGCTCCTTTGGTGATCAAAAGATCTTCGATTCGGCAATGGGTACTTGATTTTTTTCTGTCACCTTATTGATCTACCGACAATGATGCACATAAAGTAAGTGCCATCTTTCTTTTCACAAAATAAGCAGGTGCACCCAGGGGACACCTTTGGTCGGATAAATCCTTTATCAAAAGTTCTTGCAATTGACTCTTTAACTCTTCCTGACTCATAGTTGGAGCCATCTATCTGATGCCCTAGACATAGGGACATTCTGAATTTGTAATTTCTATAACTAAGTCCACACATCTTTCAAGTGGAATACTTAGTAACTCTTCGAGGAATACATGCGGAAATTCCCTTGCTCTTGGAAAATCTTTTCTACATCAACTTGACCTCTCTTGGAGTCAAGTATCACAGCCAAGAATGTCTCACATCCTTTCCTCATAATTCTCCTAGCTTGCATAGTGGAGAGGACATTAGACATTACACTTGATCCAATGCCTTGTACTATTACCTTAGTCTGGTCAGAGCATCTCAACACTACTGTCTTTTGTCCACAATCAACGATAGCTCGGTGCTTAGACAACCAATCCATTCCTAGAATCAAGTCAAACTCTCGGAATGGTAAGGTTATCAAATTATCAAGAAACTCTCTTGTTTGTATAACAATGGGGCAATTTCTATATATGTTATTCACACTAACGTTGTGCCCCAACGGACTAGTTACATGCATGTCATATGCTAATTTCTCCATTGCTGGTTCTTTGTCAAATACATGCTCCATGCACACATATGAATGAGTAGATCCAGGGTCAATCAATGCATGCATCTCGGTATCATATAAAGAAAATGCCCTTTATAACCTCGAGAGCATTAAGTCCTCCACGAGCCTTCTAGCATATGCTCGTGTTTGAGTCTTTACCATCAGGCATAGAGACTGATCTACTTTCTTGAAAACTATGCCTCCTCATCCTCTATCTTTGAGATGAGCCTCTGACCCTACCACGATCGAGTCGAAAGTGGTGCCGCATATCTTCCTCTGCCACTTCCTTGTTGGCTTCCTATTATCCCTGTCTCTCGGGGACTGCTTTGTCTTTATCAAATGCTCAGAGGCTTCCTGCCGGAAACACCCTCCTGTCAGCACCACGCAAACTCCCAAATGTCTTCCTATGGCAATAGGGGCATTCGGAATTTCTCTTTGTCTAAGCGAAGCACCTCTACTTGTACTCGATTATGCTACATTGGACCTTTGCCTTCTACCTCTCGTAGCGGAACTATATTACGATTGGTTTGGAGTTACTCTAGCTCTTTCTCGAGGGCGAAGCTCCTCCAGAAAACCTCTTCTTTTAATCTTTCTTTCTTGCTTTCGTTTCAGTTTCTCTGCTTTCATTGAACAAATGATAATCACTGTTGATATGGTGACAAATCACTCTTCGATGGAATCATCGGATCCATCTCAAATTATAACATAATGCCGATGGATAAATCTCAAACCTATTATCAGATCATAAATTCACCTCGTCAAATATTTAATCCGAAACTGTTTACAAAGTGAGTGTTATGAATCACCATACATCGATGTATGCAAATCTTGGATGAGGAACTCCCAGTCATGGGTTGATCTGGACTGTTAGTTTCCACCAATCATATACCATCTGTAATAGTGGGGCACTTTTATGATACTCACGATCAGAGGACATCTAACCTCTTCTAATACCCCCCTTTCTAGCTTTTCTAACGAGTCGGCTTTGACTCTTCCATGTTCGACCCATGGGAACCTCTGCTTCATGTCTTCTTCGTCTGTGGAGCTTTAGGAAATTCGATCTATCGAAGCCGACCATGTCTTGCGATATTCTCGGCAAGGCTTACCGTGGAGTTCGTGGGTGCATTGCTTTCAGAAGGTTGGTGATAACCCTTGTTTCATGGGTTAACATATCAGCAGCTTGCCCGGAATGATCCATCTATACAAAAACACAAGGACATCCATCGAATAACACATTTATAAACACGGAACTTTTTCTATCATATATACTCTATTCAGGCAAGCACAAGCCTAAGCTTTTCCAAAGCACTTCAAAGCACAAGCTCTGATACCACTAAATGTGGCGCTAACTCGACATAGGGTGTCAAGTGAGAGTCATTTTTTCTTCACGTAAACTTTAAGCTAGTTCATTCATATAATGTTAAGCAATTAGCATATTATATGCATGCGTGGATTACAAAATATATATACAAGCTCATATGGAGTGTTCAACATTTACAATATTTACATGGGTTTACAATTCCATACAAAATAGACCTAAAGGTCTTCCGGTGAGCACCTATTGATGTGGCCTTTATTTGCTGATGTGGATTGCGAGTCCTCTGGTTTCCTCTTACACTACCAGTTGAACACGTTCTAAGCTTTCGCAGCTTAGTAGAATTAATACACATGGATGACCTCTATTAAGAACCACCACACTTCTATATACAAATGCATAGCTTACATATAACATTTATAGATTCTTATCATTTCTCCTTATATATATACTTTTCATAACAAGTTTCATTTATCATCTTCCACCTCACTTTTCATGTCATCTTGTACTTTAATTCTTGTTCTTATCTTTGTATACTATATACGCATAGCGGTGCTATGCTTCTCATATCATGTCATATATTCTCTACATTTCATTTGCATATACTGTCATTTTCTTTTTATGTTTCGTATGCATAAACCTTAGAAGTGAATCTGAGAAACTATAAGGGCAGAAAATGTACTCATTATTGAAGCGTTGAATTACATAAGAGCGAGAAGGCGGCTGTCTGGTGATCCTTTCGGGGCCCATAGTGATCCAAGCAGGATCTATCTCATGTCGACCAAATGGGACCTGGTAACGAACTTGTATCTTTATGAACTTGTTTTTTCCTAATAGGCATGCCCATCTATCCACTCTACGGAGTTCTAAGCAAACCAATCCAGTAGCATTACATATTCGATATATATCTCATATTTCCGAATAGTGTGTCATTCGGTAATCATATGTGATATATATACAATCGACTATTCATATCTTTTCATTTTTCATATCTCATTATATGCATAAATAACTATGCTTACCATGTATGCTTATGAGCTATTTATGAATTAATAATAGGCGTTCATAAAATGAATAACTATGGTTACATGTAGTGCCTACTGTTTTTCGTGTTTTTCAGAACTAATATGAGTTCCAATTTTATCAACTGTCTATGGATGAATTCTTGACTCAATGGGCTTTCCTAGAGTCGAGAAGAACACCCCAACGGAGTTCGGACGAAGGAGTTATGACCTTAGAGTTCGGTCATGCGTAGTCACGCCTTGGCCAGGCGACTGACGACTAAGCTGATAGGCCTCGGTAAAATCAGTCTAACACCTCGGTCTGAAACCTTATATTCTCCTCAGGATGTAGATAGTTCTTGACTCAATGGGCTTTCCATAAGTCGAGAACACCCGAATCGAGGTTCGGACCGAAGGAGTTATGACCTTCCGAGTTGGGTCATCGCATTGATCAAATCCTGGCCCGGACGAGCTGACCTGACCTCAGTGAGCTCTGTCTAACACCTGAGTCTGACACCTTCTATCTTCATCAGGCATATGAATGGATTCTTGACTCAATGGGATTTCCATAAGTCAGGAACACCAAAATCGGTCGGACGAAGGAGTTATGACCTTCAGGATTGGAGGTCATACGTAGTTAGCCAGTCGGCGGCCCCGAACTAAACGGCTGGGCTTACCTGGTTGAGCTTGTTCTAACACCTCGGTCTGACACCCAATATCCTCCTCAGGCCTATGAATGTATTCTTGACTCAATGGGCTTTCCATAGAGTCCAAGAACACCCGAAACGAAGTTCGAACAAAGGAGTTATGACCTTCCAAAGTTGGAGGTTATACGTAGTCAAACCAGACGGGTGACTGAAGCTGGACGAGGCGGCCTCTTCGGGACCCAGTCGTGACCTCTACGAGGATGAGGTCTCTTGGCCTCTTCGGGATCAGTGCGCATGTTGACCTATCGCCCTTTAGGCGATTTCAGAGTAAAAAGACCATAACTTGGTCTCTGAGGGGTCAGGTGAAATTCAAAAACTGAACATCAAGTTCAGTGATGTGGCTACCAATTAAGACTCCTTCCAGTCCCTTATTTATTACCCAAAATCAAATCTAAGGTCAGAAGCTGGTTGACCCACAAGACCTTCAGCCCGACCCGACCCGAGATCTAGCTGAGGCGACCTCGGTAAAGGGCCATAACTTGGTCTACGAGAGGTCAGATCGAAATTTAAAGCTAACATCAAGTTCATTGATGTGGCTACAGTACTAGAAGGACTCACTTCTGAGTCCCTTTATTTCATACCAAAAATCAGCTCTAAAGGAGCCGGCTACTGCATGATCAAAAATAGGGAATTTTAAGGTTCCAACACAATAGAACCACTTTAAACTTATATCTAGAACATGGCCTCTTCTCGGCCTCAACCACATGAGTAAGGTTTTAGGGTTACAGCTTGGCATACAGCAGATAGAGGGTTAAAGCAGGCGTATCTAAACTTTCTAGACCAAAACTGAACCCATACTCCATAGTTTCCATACAAAACTATACTCAAATTCCATACCAATACTCATAGTTCCTCTCTGACCAGAAGACATGTATCCATACACCAGATCTACTTTTTTCCTTTCTTTCTTCTTCTTTCTTCTCTTCTCTCTTGCTCCAGTGTTTACTCTCCGCTAGAGCCAAGAAATGAGGATATTTTTTGTTCTTATCATAGTAATCTTTATCACTTTTTATTTCACTTTAGTCCTCCAACTTCTTAAATATTTGCAAAATCAATTTATGATATTTTTCTGATAGCCTCAAATCTTCTTTATTATTTTTTAATTTCTTGTGCATTCTCACTTTTTGTTTTTTATCTTTTTATTTTATTGGGACAAATATACTGTTGCTTTTATTATACCTAAAGCACTAATCATGAGCGTTAGGGGTATAATTTAGAAATGTCTGATGTGGTACCACATTGGTTATGTCATGTGCAAGTGTCGGTATGTCAGTACCACTATCTATTCATACAGTGTTAAGTATTGCCAGCCATAACTTGCTCATTTCTTATTACGATTTGATGATTCAAGTGGCTAATTAAACTGAACTTCAAGAGAACAAAACATTAAATGAATACTAAGGTCTAATTCTATGTGAAATTCACTCAAGTGAAATTTATGTTAGTAATTTACGGATTCGGTTTTAAACATAGTAGTCCGATTGTTTAAGACATAGCGAATTTCGGTATCAGATTAGGTGATTCAGTTGGAGAAAGAACCCTTACTTTGCTGCTTCAAAGTAGTACAAAGAACCAGTGTAAATGTCAGGATTAGACCCCAAAAATAATGAAATAAAGGTGGCTGTTGCTCTTTGTGCTT
This sequence comes from Tetrastigma voinierianum, assembly GCA_016808115.1. Lineage (NCBI taxonomy): Eukaryota > Viridiplantae > Streptophyta > Magnoliopsida > Vitales > Vitaceae > Tetrastigma > Tetrastigma voinierianum. Next base: position 523,863 of record JAEQBH010001693.1, read on the forward strand.
AGTGCAAGTTGTAATTTTTAGTCCGCGAGCTGCACTTGCATAACTTCTTTCGTTTAAGACTGTTCCTTCAGACATTATGGGCTACATGGAAAGATCATTGAGTTTTAGAATCTAACCATATACCATTTAATGGCATTTGGTGCCCACATCTTGTCACGAAAATTAAATTGTTTATTGCAAAGTGTACTAATTGCTTGGTTAAGAGAACATTGGAATACATGGTAGAAATGATTAGAGTTTAAATAAAGGATAGAACCTAAATCAACGTATACATACCTCGCCGCCTCGCGCGGGTTAATCTTTGACAACAGTAACCAGCTCATTAACAAAGAATAATTATTATTCATTAAAAATATGATAATTGTTTATCCACTAAGAGTAGCGTGATTATTGTTGACTAGGGATGGAGTGATGATCGCCTAACCTGGTAGTCAAAGAAGGAAACTGAATCCGACAACTTAGGTTTGTTCTCGACTTTATTGCTTATTTTAAGTATTTTGGTAGTTTGCAAGAGTAATATGAAATGAGTACATGAATAGTATATGAAATGAGTACATGAATAGTATATGAAAGCAGTACGTAAATGAGTATATGAAATAAGTACATAGATTGAGTATATCTTGAAAGATAATACGAGAAAGTGAATGTCAGTCAAATGTGATATTTGAAAACCGAATGAATGTGAATGATGATAAGGATGGGGATTCGCCAAGCAGAATCCGTCATAAGTGATCAGTGATAACTGAATTTGATCTTGATATTTGAAACAGATGAATATAAATGATGATGAGGCGGAGTTCATCAGCGGATCGTCAGTAATCATAAATCACAGTGATAATGAGATTAAATGTTGATCTTTGAAGCCAGATCGATGTTCGATGATGTTAAAGACGGATTAGTGGCGAATCAAGTCATCAAAATAATAAAATTGAATTGATATATTAAGATGAACCAGCTGTCCGGGATTTTGATAGTCAAATGAAGTACCGAAGTATCCGATGTCCATGTTGGAGGATCTGGCGTCGACCATCGTCAGTGATGGTGTATAGCGTGAAAAAATCATGTGTCCCTTGGTGGGGATACATAATCAGTATAGTGTGAGTAAGTATGACATTTAGTGATACCCGTATCCAGATTTTCAGTAAGATCGTCATGATCAGAAGACAGGTGTTAAATGTAAAACACATTTTGGAATAAATCAAATAGGCGAGATTATTAAATGAATCGTCGCAAATGTGAATTGAACATTCGATAAATAATAACGTGCTGGGTGTAGTAGTTTTTATGTATTACGCAATCTCATAAAGGTGAATGTGAAATAATTATTGCATTACCGAGAAACCATGTTAATAATCATATTAATGTTTGTAAATTAAACATGAAGTGATAACGCCAGTATAATTGATAACCGACATGTTTAAACAGTCAATATCCAGTTAGTCGATGTTAAATATTGTATAAACGTATTAACGTGAAATCTTGCGTGTCGAATACTATCTATGAGTTTAGTCAAACATTGAAGAAATAGATATTGACGTGAGTCATAAACAAACTAAATATAAGTATATCTTACTTATATATATTCTTTTAACATTCAGGATATTTGTGAACAAATGATGAACTAAAAGCGTTGTTTTATGTAATTTAAAACGTAAATATGTTTATCGTGTATTTGTAATGTAAATATTTGTGAACTCTTGTTAGAAAAATGCTGTTTTTCAGTCAATAACCTAAAAATATTAACATAAAAAATGTTTTGATCATTGAAAGCGTTAATTAAGCGGAAACTCTGATTCAGGATCAGTCATTCAGATCTGAATAGGGTTTAGATGCTTTTTATTTTGAAATTTAGAAACCAAAATAAAAATAGCCGAACATCCGGAGTTGATTGGATATAATCGATTGAGGTAGAATGAAGATTATTCTGATCTCGATTTATTCTGGTGATACGTATATAAGATTGAACGTCTCAAATCAAATGAATTGCATAAAATGTGGGCGTGGAAGAAACCATATCACATGTGGGTTGTATGACAACGGATCAATCATGCTCTTATAAAATAGAAGCTAAGTTGATTGAAGATGTGATGTAACTCAATTTTGTAAGTGATTATTTTTTGATGGTGTATAATAATTACATTAATGACTATGATATTCGTTATATAATATTTTGGTAATAATTCATCGTATCTTTATGTTATACATTATAGAATATGAAGCGTTGATGAAACTATGATAAGATCAATATATAATAATCTTGGTATTGTGGATGAACCAAAATTAGAGATTGTGATCTGAAACATGTCATTTTCATTAAATATCAACTATATTATTTATATTATTGATGTAATATCTTCAATCGATCTGTTGTCAATCTTATATGGATAGAATTTTTCCATATAAACGGATAGTATTAGTGTGTGGAAGATGATCTCGTATTGTTTATAGCACGGTTTCAGTTACTGTATTTCTTACACATGGGTATCATGATGGTCAAGCATATTACTATCTCATAAAGATAAGGTATTTATATTTATTGCGTTTAATATATTTCGTGAATCACGGCGATCGTTACAGATATTTACTATCGTATTGATCATGTCCATGAATGAAACATGGGACATATGTTGATGTAGAGATTTAATCAATATCATTGCTGATAATATACCGCCATTGAGTATAAGATCTCTCTCATCTGATGTTGTGGTGATTGTAGCTCGGCGCATGCGAGATGAGGTGCTAGACGGGAGTGCGGCGTGGTTTCATCTTAAGCGTGAGAGTGCGTCCTTCTTGTTTGTGGACAAGAAGGGAGTGCACGTTCATTTGTGCTTTCTCCCACTACTACGAGATTTAGGCAGGACTCACATTGATATAGTTAGGGGTTGTGCGGTATTAACGCGAGTTATCTGAGTATGTTGGAGTCGGCTTGGATTTATACACCAGTATTGGCGGTTGTATTACACTATTACAAGTATCCATAACTTTATTTTATTATATACACAACACATCATTAGTTAGTTTGCTTATTTTTTGCCTTTTTTTGTTGACTACGGTCTTGGGAGAGAAGACTTCCGTGGAAGAACTTCGATTTTGGGCAACCAAGCGACACATCCAGCACCTCCAGTCGCTCATGCTTTACATGATGATGACGTCGATGTAGTCGATGACGTAGCGAGGCGTGGGTGAGCGAGCCGTCTTCCGATGGGGTGTAGGTGGAGGCGCGCCGACATGGGTGCATAATATATCAGTGTATACTCTTATCTGAGATCGCTAGATACGGACTTTACCGATCAGGTAATGGTATATGTAAATGTAGATGGTTATATAGTAATTTGATTCATATTCACATCAACGTTATTAACGTAAAATGTAAATGTGTAGGTCTTATGGTCATACATCGGAGGGGGTTGGTTGACTAGCTACGGATGTTGTAGGCGATTAGGAATCGCGACGATGTCACGACTTATATGTTTTGGGACTGTTGAGTGAAATCGTTTAAAGTGAGTAGTGTGCCAATTTGGGCTACACCAGGAAATACCTTCATTTTGCTCTTATGAGCAAGAGCTACATATAGTGGATGCACATGGACGACATCGAAGAGATTTGGCGACGTATCATGCTCGACACATTACCTTATGGGATACGAGAGCGGACAGGATCATCACCACACCCCTTATGAAGGGTATTATGGACTTCCGTGATCCATATATGCAATGGTATCGTCGTATTACACGACGTTTTATGACACCACCACTCTATAGGAATGATATGAGGTATCATACTACAGTCGGTACTACTCAGATTTTGGTAAGTTAGAGTCTTGTGTTTATAAAGTGTTATTCAAAATTGAATCAATAGATTACGTATTTATAATTGTTTGGTTGGTTCTTTTAGATCTCTGCCCTGGCTAACATAGTTAGTCGATTGCGTGGGGCTACCACAGGATTGGTGTACGACTTACATCATATTGCTATATTAGTGTTACGGTCCGAGAGCATCGCATGTTGAGGACCGCGATATAAGGAGGCATGCTGCGTGGACCGTCCATGTTGAGGTGTCATCCGCTCGATTCGTATCTGACCCGTTCGAGGTAGAAGTGGGAGGTGGTGTGATGTCGTGGTTGAGATGGTGAGAGAGATCATGATGCCTTGGTAGGCGTATACCATTATCACCGCCGATATTTGCACCCGATAATTCCATACTTCCTCATACTTACCCATAATGCGATACTTACATCTTGCAAATACTTACTATCCTTTCGATCTTTTATACCCCCATAGACTTAATAACATAGCTCCACGGGCCATATCTTTACCATCTCGATTGTGCGAGCTAGCCATGTGATAAAATATCACCTTATCCATCGCCGCTTTGTAAACCCACTACGTTTGCTCCATCGATGACATCGATGGGATATGGTTGACCTTGTATCATATTTGAGTGCACTTCCAACTAGGTGACCTCGGTAATATTGCTAATACTAACAAGTATTCATGTAAATATCAAATCTCTCAGCTCCGTGCAAGATTTTATGACCCTATAAATCAACCCGGTTATTAATATTATAGGCGGCGTCTAAGAGAAATATCAAGACTCCATCTTATGAGACTCATTGATATATGTTTATATTTGTATATATTGATATTTGTATACATTTTTTTTTTGTATATTTATATGATTTGGTTTATATATGAAATCAGAGTTTCTTGTTTACTAAATTGGTTATAATTTGGATGCATGTGAGTTATGATTTATATATATTCTTATTCTCGGTGCAAACTTGCAGGTCATAATTGTTAGGTGTAAATCATACTTGCATTCAGGTGTGAAGTAAACAAAGGGCTAAAAGATATGGCAGAAACTGTGCGCGAAGGCATTGCTTCGCCAAGGAAAAGGAATGCCGAGGCAAAGTAGTTCACCAAAAAAATATGATAAGGAGATGAGAGAAATGGAAGAGATGGAGGAGGGAAGAAGAAGGGTCTTGCTCAAATTTTAAACACAATGACATCGCCTGAGGGGAGAAGGAGAGGAGAGAAATGGAAGAAATGGAGGAGGGAAGAAGAAGAAGGGGGGGCTCGCACAAATTTTAAACATGATGAAGCCAATGTCTTGAACAATGGTTTTTGAATTAATGATAAAACCGCTGTCTTGAACAACGACTTTTGAATCAAATTTGTTTAAAAGTCGTTGAGGACAACGGCCTTTGTTGAGGTGTCACCTATATGGCTCAGACGAATTAGATTGGGCAATAGTTTGAAATATACATTATTTTTGTAATTTAAAAAAAAAACATTATTTGCATCCAAAACTCTTAGTTGGGTGCAGGACAATTTGGCTTTTGGAAGGTTAGTCTGAGTTGGGCCATTTGCTTTCTGGCTATAGGGATTGGGCTCGGAGTTCAAACTTGACCATGGGATTGAGCTGTTTGGCCTCAAGGCCCAATTATTAGAATCGATTTGGAAGAGACCGGACCAAGCTTTGGAAGCCCAGATGTTAAATAGAATAGTGGCAAGTTTCAATTTTCATTATATCTTTGTTTCCGCGTTATAAATGCGCGGATATCTTGTCAATGATCAACAAAATGCATTTGCCAGGTGGTGGAACCATGGGAGTTTCTTTGCATGCTACATTTGGCTTTGAAAAATGCTAGAAAAAAAAAAAAGGATAGAATAATGGAAGCAAAAAAATTAAATTGAATTTTTTTTCCATTATTTAGTTATTCATGAAAAATTTTAATAGGGAAAGAAAAATTAGCAGGTATATTGTAGGTGGAAGTGGTTATGGCATATACAATGACATTTATTCAGTCTTGAGTTAAATTATGAGAATGAAATTGTGTTAATATTGATAAAGTTTTACAATTTTTATAATCCATCCTGGCTCAAATCAGAATTAGTTTAGGTGTCGCTTAGGACACCTTATGACCTGATAAAAATTTTTTTTTGAATGTGGACAAATATTTTCCTAAATTTGAAAATTTTTTAATACTTATATTTATGAGTTAAAATAAATAAAATGAGCTTAAAGTAATAAATAAAAATAATATGTAGCAATTAACTCTATTTTTTTCCTTCATATTTTCTCTTTACTTTATTTTTCTCTCAATTTTCTTTCTTTTGTATTTCCTCAAATTTTCTAGAAACTAAACCTAATAGAAATATAAAGAATATAAGGTCTGTTCGGTTTATGTTTTTGAGAATATTTTTTGAAAACCTGGAGAACACTATCTTTGATAACTTTTCTTCTCCAAATCGTGTGTTTTATGCGTTTTTTTTTTGTGTTTTTCAAGAAAAAAAAATTGAGAATCAAATATGTTCTTATTATTTTTTGGAATAGAAAACAGTTTTCAAAAACAAAAAATTGAAGAGACACTAATTTTCTTTTTTATTCTTTGGTTAACCACAAAAAAGCCAAAAAAAAAGAAAGAAAAAAAAAGAAAGGGAAACAAAATGAGCAAACGTAAGAATTTTATATTTTTCTAAAATTCAAGATTCAAAGACCTGGATATACAAATAATTGGATGTGAAGTTAAATTCAATTCATCCCTTAGTAGAAGAAATGGGTTTGAATACATTCACGGATCCTGAAAGTCCATTTTTATTGATGGGTTCATCCGTCGAATTCATTACGAGATAAGAATTTTCAAAGGCTCTGGGTATAGGAGATTACTGTGAGAAGTCATAATTAATAGTGAATATGAAATTATTAGGTCAAGAAGAAACATGGTGATCAAGAAGATAGGAGCCCAATAATTTTCCTCGACTTTTTTCTAAGAAAGTAGTAGGAAAAATATTATTGTGGTTATATATATATATAAATTCAAATCAATTATCTTTTTCTCTTCCCCTTTGCATTTTCTACGACCAAAAATAGACTTAAAGAATTATAATCAAACATATACAAAATGTCAGTCAGTAGTAGATAAGCCATAGTGGCAATAGAAGCCCATTTATATTCCCACAATGGTCACCTGACTCCCTTTAACCATTCTTCACTATTCATCTTTATCTCCATATATGAAGATTGTAGCCAAAATTCATTCTTCAATCGTATTTTATTTGCATTTTCAAATATTAAGATGTGAATAGTGAATCTTTATGTATAGAGATTCATTATTCACATCATTTTTTTTATAATAATAAAAAAGTGAGAAGTAAATAGTAATTATCATTCTCTAAATTTTATAATATTTTAAGAGCCATGGTAATGATTTTGAAAGATGATTTAGAATTTTGGGAGTTCGATTAGAGTTGGAAGTGAAAAAAGTGGACCGGTCAAATGTCTATTTGAAGGTAAAAATGAAGACTAGTGGTTAGAAATGCTGTTAAGCAATGGGAGGATTTAACTAATCATGAACTTTAGAGCCCTATACGCATAAACTGATCCAAGCAATCACGTTTTATAAAGAAATAATGCCATCTGTTAGACAGAATACACACAAGATAGGACTTGAGGTAAATCAAAATGACAAATGAATGAAGTTCTTAGTCATCTCTGTATGTGTAATGATATAAAGAGCACCATTAACTGAGAACCTGAACTAGAATTCTACTCTGAAAGAACCACTGGGGGCAAAGTTAACCCAAGGATATACAAGCGTGGTTATCACCATGTCTTGGAAGTTACTTATTTCTTTGAGTAGATACTAAAAAGTAAAAACACTCTCTATCAAAATGCCAAGAACCCATCTGAAAATTGCAGGGATCTTTGGCATTAGTGAGACCCAGATGAAAAGGCAAACAAGAAATCATGGAGTCAGACCGCTGTAGAGAGATCTCTTCTTTCCTGACTAGTGAAGAATCCGGCAAAGTAGGAACGCATTGATGAGAAAGCTCATCTCCCTATTTTGGACTGGAAGGCAGTGATGGCTGCTCAACCAAGACATTCACATCTTCCTCATCTTCTCCTTCAACATTATCCAGCAACCCCATATCTCCTTCAAACTCCTCATTCAAGAAGTACTCTTCCAATATCCCTACATCCAGTGCTTTATTTCCACTTTCAAGCTTCATCTCTTTTCTCTCTATTTCTTCGTTCTCTGGGTTCTTCCCAGTGTTATTAAAATCCCCTGCATCTCCATAGCCAGTTTATCCAGCTCCCAAACTTCAGTTCAGTATTACCATACTCAGGGACAATTTTGACTGAAGTTCCTTCCTCGGGCTTGATCGATCAGTCTCCTCTTTTTTATTCAGGTGCTGCTTCAGTTCTTTGTTCCACCCCTCTGGACTAATTTCTTGTCAAACAAGTTCTTCATAGCTTTCGCCAAGAAACTCATCATCTGTTTCTGCTTCAATTCTGTCCCTCTAATCCTTTATCCATTGCTTGGAGACAGCTCTAGTATCCTGTTGCTGTTGTCTGAGCTTCACCAGCTCCATCATCAACACGTGCTTGTCACGCCTCATCTGATCAATTTCCCCATCCAACCCAAATCGCCCAACTTCAACAGAGGGGCCAACAGCTGGCTGAGAGATATGAGGCTGAATTGCCTTCTTCCTCCTGATATTCTTTAGTAGATGCTTCTGTCCTCTGAGAAACCCTTCATTTGCAAATTCCCATCTGTCTGGATCAACCTTTCTAAAACCCTACACAATTAAATTCTCTAGTCTATTTTATTTTCCTAGTGGACTGCATTTTGGTTTTTTTAAACCATTAAACAATGTGTACACATCAAGAAACCCATTAAAGAAAGTACTGGTTCAATCTTTTATTAGTCAAAATGGGAATGGAAATAATAATAATAATAAAGAAAAAGTTTCCTGCAGCTTCAAGAACAAAGAAGCGGCCAAGTCTGAAGAACCCCACTTGGGATTATAATACTAAGGAACATGGAGGCAGTCAACAGTTTTCTCCATTTTTTTTAGGAAAAAAATTATTGGGCAAGAAAAGATAAGATAAGATGAAAGTATCTGATTACTTACATAAGTGTTGAGCTGTCTAAAGCGAAATTGTTGTGCGGAAGTAATGGAAGTTGGTGGCGAGAGATCAGGGGATCCCATGCAACAAAGCTACATTATCTGCTCAGACACGAGTGCTTTATTTGTTACATTTACCAGTCGGTTGGGTCGTTCACCGGTCATAGGTTTGTTGAGGAAGGTGGAGGCCTGTTCATGATCCCTCCATTGGTTGAGATCCTTGAGGCGAAGCAGAGATGAGGGCTCATCTGGGTAAGATGAACTCATGGCCACTAACTCAGCAAAGTTCGATCTGGTATCTGGCAATTTCTTCTTGAGAATTTCCTCGTTATGGCTGAATGCTGCCGAATTTATAAGAATAAAACAAATTAAAAACAACACTGGAAGAAGAGATAGAAGAAAGATTTGAGTCCAACTGGCTGGGCTAGGACTGAACAGATGAAAATGTAGAAAACCCGAGCGTATATGACAGAGATGATGTTATCAAAGTGCTGAAATGGATCATAGTGAGACTGGAATTTCAATTGTGGCGGATTCTATATTCTAGAATTACAGCAAAAATATGAAAATGGAAATAGAATAGAGATGAGAAAAAGCAATCAGTTTTGACTAGAAAAAAGAAAAGAAAATGACCAAGAATTTCTGCAAGAAACATGGGTGAACCATTATATTCCTCCCCTCTTCACTCATATTCCTCTTTCACTCCTGGAAGTGTAACAGTTACTGTTTGTCTGTCACGCAAAAGAAAGAGCTGGGACCGTAAGATTGGGGGGCTTTACCAAATCAGGAATTTTAATTTGTTTATAAGCGCCCGGCACTTGGGAGCTGTGCTTTTCTGTAGTCCACTGTAATGACATTGAAAACGAGCCCTACTTGAGAAAGTTCTGGACTCCCACTGACACCAAGTATGGTGGTAGGCCGAAGTCGTTGTGAGGAAACGAGATCAACTCTAACCATATATATGTTTGATAAACAAAAACATCTTACAACCCATAAAAGTATTAAAAATTATGATGGGGGAAACAAGATGTATAACAAAGGAAAGAGCGTGAGGTGGTGGGTGGGAAGAAATTGTTGAAAGCTAAACTTCATTGTATGGCATTCAATGTTATCACATCAAGGTGTAATAATATAAAAATGTTGTAGTGTTCTAGAGTTGAAAGGGTGAAAGGGTCCCCCATCTGAATTGGACCCTACAATCTATATATAAGTTGTGTGGAAAGTTTTATATATATATATATATATCTATGGGGATGAAGAGGTAGGGCATATGAATGATGAGTGGGTTCCATTGCAGGTCCTACCTAGATTGTTATTGATTTTTGGTTGATGTCGGTAAATCAGAGTTGAACACGGGCTTAGCATCCACTAGTTCGGGTTATCCACGTATTAGCAAGCACAAAGTGCGTGACAGATGGGCTAATTAGAATGAAGAGGGAAAAAAGATTCACATGCTGATCTTGGTGTTCAAGGATTTGAAGCGACGATAGGAAACAATTCATGTATCTTCTCAAGGGAAAGTGAGAGAAAGTTGCAGCATATTTTATCAGATAGTGAATTGGATTGAATTTGTCCTCAAGGTGGCAAACGGGTAATGTTCTTGGGGGGCCAAAACTTGAGGAAGAGCACGTGCAGAATCAATGAGCATGAAATGACATCTCAATAATAAATCACTATATATGACATAAGTGAATTGTGTAGAGAGAGTTGTTGAAGGCGAACAGCAAACCCATACAGATATGCGCCCACCAACCATTCCGCTTTTGGCTTTAGGCTTTAGCTTGCCCATGCCATCATGGAAAGTCCACATATCCATGTGATGATGAATCCTTTTTATTTTATTTTAATATTTTTTATTTTAGCTTTCACATAGCCAGGGATATCCATCCATGATCCAGCGTCTGAACACGAGTTGGATCAGGGCTAATGAATCCATAAGGCAAAAGGGCACCTACCAAAAAAAGAATGGGAATGGGGGTATCCCTGACTCGAAAACCAAAGAATTATATCTCAAAACAGAGCCTGGAGTTGACTGTTGCCCAGAGTCTTATTTTAATTACTTTAGAAGCAAATTATTGCATCCCTAGTCAGTATTCCATAATCATCTTCCACCAGCACCAGCAGACTCCTCAAGGTAATGAATATCCATCAGCTTCCCACAAAATGTTTAGTTCAGACTCCATAATTAAGACAGGATGCCCACACTCACGTGAGAGACATCTCAGGTCCTATTAAAAATGAGGCACTGAGAGACATCAACATCCGCCCTTAGACTAAATGAGAAAGCGATCAAACACACAAGCATGGTTTTATTTTTCTATTGCTGGCATGGCCACCTATGTGGATATGCCCATATACATACTACAGCAAATAACATATGCCCATACACATACTACAGCAAATAACATATACAGAGAGCTAACTTATATTCAGGTCACCCGTTGTAGAGATGTCAAACAACCCGTAGAGCAACATACACATAGAGCTCCCTTAAATTCAGGTTTTGCCAGTTGAGATTGAGGTACAGTAGTATACTGAAAGACGCAAGTAAGCCAAAGTAAGCCACACAATATGCCGTAGGTATATAGCTATACTAGATATTATTTCTTAGACCCACACCATATTCTTTTTCAAAGTTCTCGAACAAAGGATGAATCTCATGCTGCGGCATCAACAGCATGATTAGCACCTTCCTTCGGCACAAAAGTTTCAAGATAATCTTTCCTGCAAAAGGGCCATCAGTGAGAGTCAACCATATGAAGATGGTAATTGGCCAACAGGTATTGAGATGGAGAATGAAAGATATAAATAAGAAGAGGGAATGACATACCTTGCAGGTAGATGATCATGAGGACGATTAAATGGAGTCCAAATGGGATCACCAACAAACAGCCTCATTGCCTGAGAAATAAATTTCATTAAGAAATAGGTTTTCCTTTCTAATCATACAGTAAATAATGAACTGAAATAGAAGAATTGCTAGGACAAGATACAGTGATATGCACAAAGTTTTGGGAGGTTACCCAGTATCAGGGAGGGAAAAATGAGTGAATCTCCCCTCCAGTCATTTTATTCAGACTGGCTATAATTGCCAAACATAGGGGCATAGAATAAATACATAGTCCTAGAAGTATTGATATATTATTACTGTTCTTGGCAGGCAAACAAACCACTAATTTGTAAGCATGTAGTGTAAAACTACCTTGATGTAGTTGTTTGAATCCAGTGTGAATCGGTGATAAATTCCAGCAGGTAATACAATCATTCCCCCTTTTTTCACCCACACACGGATCCAAGAGTCGTTATGATCCCTCACATCAAAATAACCTTCACCATAAAGTAACAATTAGAAAACCTGGGTTAATAGGCAGGTGGAAATAAAAAATACAAAACTGCAATGCATCCTACCACTTCCAGCCACACAGTAGCGAATCTCCTCATCAGTGTGAAGATGTTCTTCAAAAAAATTTTTGATCTTCTCTTCATAATTTGGCAGTTTTTCTGGGCAAACCTCACAAAAATCCTGCAGAAATGATTTTCATTCATTTACACTAGCATTATAAAGACTTGCACAGAGGCTATGATGTAAATTCAAGGCACAAACTAGAAGACTGGAGAACAATTTTCTTTTTCTGAATGAAAAATATAAGCTGGTTAACAAACCATGTAGGAGTATCCACGGTCTTCGCGAATCTTCTTCAATTCCTCATCTGTTTCATAATTATCAGCATCTAATCGCCAGCTGATCACTCCAAGTTCTGCAAGGTAAATTGCTCATGAGCAGTTAGTGAAAACCTTTTAATTTGTTTGATGGTCTGAACAACATTTACGTTTAAAGTACATACTAGCAAGTTGGTCCAAGGACACAAATTCTTTGGGATTCCGGTGATGGGGGAGCCTCTGGTCTTCATTGCTATCATCCATATACCATGCCTGTATGACTTCCTCCCTGTCATCCTGCAGCAATTAAAGATTACAAAAACATTCCATAAATGAGATACACTTTTTCACTATTCAGACCATAGGTAGAACTTCACTAAGGTCATTGGCGTATGTCATCTGGATGAATAACCAGATACAGACACATTATAAATTTTTTGCACATCAGAAGTCACTTCCTAGGCAGATTTTGTCTGCCATACTACAAGTGATCTGCAATGAAAATTAAAAATCCACTAGAACTTAAACCAAATCTTAGTTTCCCTTCATCTGTCTCTTGAACTTAATTTCAAGAATTCACAAGGCATGGAAACTTGAGAACCAGTCTTAAGTTCAAAATTCATGAAAACCACATAATATAATGGCCTGCATGTGTATACATGAACCAGCTCTGATTCTCAATCTACTAAAAGAACTTGCATGCAGGAATGAAAAAAAAAAATACAGATTCAGCTGACAAACATTAAATAAAACCTCCGGTTTTACATTTATAAGAACTCCACTAAACAACTATCCCAAGTCCCAACCATTTGCAGCATAGTAGAAGCCAAGCTTTTTTCTAAAAAAACCTATGTCGCTTTTCCAACCTACTAGATGATAAGACAAAATGACTCATCACAATTTCTCTCTAGGAATTCTGCTCAGCATCTTCAATGACCAATAAAATCTTGCTAGTCCAAACCATGTAAGTTCTTGCACATAATTTTGTTTTCAATTATCATCGAATTGAAAAATAATTGCAAAAAGAAAAAAAAAAATCTGGTTAATGCTTAACCCTAAGCTCAAATTACAGCAGAGAAGTAATTCCGATAGAGGGAAAGCACAAAGAATCGTCAAGACATCAATTCTCTTCTCAAGAATAGCTATATAATAAAAGGACTGAATTAAAAAAAGAAAAAAGAAAAAAAAAAGGGGGATAGCAACGACTGGTAGAAGCTTCAATAATATTAGATACTCCAACTACGAAACACCGCAGGGAATCTGATTGCGAGCAGGAAGGAAAAATCATCCGAAATAATATTGAAATTTTCCAGAAACAAAATTTTTCAGCAAGTGTAACCAAACAAAAAAGTTTTTATAGGGTAGAAAATATTTTCCGGAAATTTTGCCAGGAGAATCCGTTCAGATAGCCTCAAAAATTAATCATCAATAACCAGGTGAAAACTACTATGATTTGGAAACATTCTCCGAGAAAATCAAAAGCGAAAACTAGAACTAACCTTGAATGAGCCCATCTCAGCCTCTTGCTTTGGGTGAATTTCTTAAAAGTTAAAACGCTCGGAAGCGTTGAGCCAACGCCTCCATTTTATATCTGTGGACGGAAAGTGAAAAGACGGAAATGTCCTTCCATATTTGTGCTATATTTTCGCAATTTAGACCCTCAAAGTACTAGAATTCGTCCAAGGACAACGAATCACAACCATACGCTGAAGGGCTTTATTGTTATTTTATGCAGGGACGCAATTCCAAATTCTAAAATGGAAAAGTACACAATTGGTAGAAGGTCAAATCTCAGTTATAATAAAATGCTTAATTGTAAAAAAAAGAAAAATCGAAAATGGAGAATAACTATCAATAATTTTTAACAATAATATCAAATCTATTGGCTTTTTGGTAAATCGTTCCACGTTTAAAAATATTTATAAACGAAAAAATAGATTTTTAAGAGAGACGATTTAACATATTGTATCAAAAATAATCGATTATAAAAAAATAAAAAAAAGTAAAAAATAAAAATAAAAGCAATAATTTATTGATATTTTAAATTATATATTCTTTTTAAAGTTAATAAACTTTAATTATAATATAGTACAAAGATAGAAGCTCTTTATCTTATATTATAACATTTAAATATTGAACGTTAATACGTAAGTTAGGTAGGATTAACAAATTAAGATGTTTTTATTTAGAAAGAAGTGATGATTTTTTTTATCATTCTTGACTTAAAATCATAAATTCGATCATTTTTGCACGAATATGAGTTTAACTAAATAAATCGTTTAATTGCATCATTTGGATTGTCTTTATATTTTCTCTGTTTTTTCGTTCTGTTTTTATCAATATGTTACGGCGTATTTTGTCCCCGTCGATTTGTCACGATAGGTAGTTTATGTTGTTGACAGTTAGCTTTTTTATGGTTTTCGTGTTGATAGTTCAGATAATAAAGTTTGATACGACATAGTCATCAAATCAAAAATCTTGTTTATTAGTATATTGTAGATATGAAATTTTAGGTATTTCAAGTATCATTAGATTATCAAATATGTAGGTCTTAAGTTGATCATTTTTGCTATTAACATAGATGATATTCTCTAAAGTTTTTAACTTTGAATCAATAAATTTATGTATTTTAAAAAATATATATATACTAAAAAACAGTTTTAGAAACATATATTAATCATTTTAAAAAATAATTATTAAAAGGGTTATTCGGTCTATTTTAATTTAAATTTTTAAAAAAAACAGATATCATTTTATAGTGACGCAGGAGTCTAGAACTTTTAATTTTGAACATTGATACGAAAACTTGATTAAACCATGTTTCCTCTTTATTAAAGTAAGGTCGGAGTCAAATTTTATTATTGGGAAGGAGGTCTACAATTCCAGGTGAGTTAAGAAGAACATCAAGTCAAAATCAGGGATTTTTCTTATATCAAAAGGGCATATATTTTGGTACCAAATGTCAAGGATGGCAGCGGGATCCGGTTCTCGTTATAGCGGGAAACGGGTCGGCCCGGTTCAAATGGGTCTTTTCTTCTCCTGAATCAGGTAAGGTTGTGAGTGAAATAGGTCGGATCGATGTAATCGATTTTTATTGAGTCGAAACTTGCTTAGCGACTTGATCTCATCTGCGAGTTTTGGTAAAATGAAGTGAACATTGAAAAATTAAAATTAACAATAAATAATAATACTACAAATTTTATATTTTGTAAAATAAAGTTTATTTGAAATACTTATGGTTTATTCTTATATTCATAAAAGATTAGTATATAAAATAAATTATTTTGATTATATTTATATATATGTTTATTTTTATTTTAAATAATTTTTTATAATGTATTTATTATATTAAAAACAATTGTTAATAACTATTTAATAGAAAAACCAATATTTTTAATAATTAAATATTTTTAAAAAATTTTAAAATAAAAATAACAGCAAAATGACTAATGTTAGGCACATTAAATCCCCTAATGGGCCGGACCAATAGTTCATTCTATTCAAAACGTATTTTTTAAAGTTGTTCTGCAGAAAATAGGTCGAAGTGGGTCGGGCCCGTTATGTGGCCTCTAGTTCCCATCCCATTCAGTTTTTAATGGGACCGACATGGGATTATGGTTATCGAATTTTTGGTGGGTGATAGGCGTTTACGTGATTGTGTTTTTGTGGATATGCAATAAGAAGTGCAAATTCTTCTGTCATTACGAGTATACGCTTGCGAGTAATAAAGTGTATCCCCAGGAAATACGGATATCAGTCAGCATGGGAAAACCTTAATCGTAGTATGCTAAGTACCAAAGTATAATACTTCTTTAATATTCAAACTAGCATTATTAACTGACTAAGTGGAAATAGCCGATTAAATTACTACTAATGTAGCTGTGTGCTTCGGATGTAAGAAACGCGATCAAGGTGCAAAGAAGGTTAGGGTGTTGGAGTTGTTGGGCAGTCCTACTATGTGATACTCGGTTCATATTCCCATTCTTATCTAGTATACATGTTATCCAGAGCGCTCTTATCTGTATGATAAAACCTTTCTCAAGGTCATTTAACCTCCCTTTATCACTAGGTTTCTTGCTCCTTGTCTCAACCTCAAGCATTAAAAGTGCATGGAATGCAAAGAACTCTCAAACCTCCTAATTATTGATAATCCAATATTACCAAGTTTATTAGGTTAACCTAACTATGTCTAATTCTTCATTCACTTCTCAGATCTTACAAAGAACCACTCACATATTAAGATTGATCGAAATTAATATGTTGATTTCAACTTGAACATGAGTTAATGATAAAACAAATATATATAAGATAATGGAATTATAAAGGTTAACACTTTAACATAGTATTCATGTCAAATCTTTACCAACACCTAAACATGAAATTAGAACCTCATGATGTTACATTTCATTACAAAAAGAAAGAAAATCAAGTCTTAATAATAAGGATAGAAAACTTTAAGAGATCGAGAAGGAATGCCGGTCTCAAAATTCTTCAAGTCTCTATAAGATCGAATATCGTGTTCCTTTCCTTTGTTCAAATCAAAGTTCCTCAAACCCTAGCACTTCATAGCGTTTTCGAACCCCCGAAGTGGATTCTCGTTATTTTTATAGGCTTGAGATATTTGTGAAGTCTTTTCCTGGCGTCGCGACGTTGGGGCGGTCATTGGTGATTTATGCACCAATCTTCTCCAAGACTCCTGCAAGGCTCCATTTCCAACATTTTTCAGTATTTTTCCTACATAAACGTAATAAAACTAAATATTAGAAAAGTAATCAAAACAAGGTCATATATATATGAAACTGATCCCAAATCTCGCGCAATCAGGGTTCTGTGAAGTGTTTTTGGGCACTCATCACCCCCGAGCCGCTTCTTGATTGTCCTAAGCAGAAATGAACTATGACCAAACACACAAAGAAAATAACATACTAAACTCAACACCACGAGGTAGTACATGTTGCCAAAAGGATCAAATGAACCGAACTCACAAATCTTGCCCTTTGTTTCACAATTTGAAGGATCTGGGATTATTCGAATTTTGAAAAGAATTCATATGAACTGGTTCGGTCGACAAGTGACTCACCTCTTAGGTTTTCAATGGCCTTTCCCAAGAAGTCTATGTGCATTGGATGCATGATCTCTTGTATAACTGGTTCAGGGACCCTGAGCAGATTAACTTGCTGTTGGGAGAGTCACAACTCTACGAAAGGATAATACTTTGTTTTTATTCATACTAATCTACCTACTCATGAACGAATTCCTAGTACTTGTAAGTTTTAGTTAAGTGTTCCTGTAGCGGGGATTAGTTGGTGACTCCCCATCAGTTGGTTAAGGGCACCAGACATTTAGTTTTCCTTGAACCCTTTTGAACCTCTTTGAGCCACAAGGGCCTAGGTTATGGGAAACTCCATCCTACGTCATGTAACTGAGCGGTGAGAAGTCGATATGAGCTCTGTAACATAAATTATCCTCTATGGGTTTATAACATGTTTGGGTATAATAAACGTAAAGACATATTTATTGAATAAAATAAGGAGTAAAAACAAAGTAAGATATGCATAAGTTAGAGTACAAATAATAAAGAAGATTTGAGGCTATTGTAAAATATTATAGTGATTTACCAAATATTATAGGTTGGAGGACCAAAGTAAAATAAAAGGGGATAGATCAAAATAAGGATAAGACCCGAAATATCTTATTTTGGTCTTGGAGAAAAGAGGAGAGCAAATACGAATGAGAAGAGAAAAAGAGAGAAGAGAAAGAAGAAAAGGAAAGAGAAAGAGAAAGAAGAAAAGAAAGAGAAAGATCCACGGGTATGGAATTTGAGTATTGGTATGGAATTTGAGTATATTTTTGTATGGAAGCATGGGAGTATCGAAGTCTGTTTTGGACTATAAAGTTTAGATACATGTTTAAGAACCCTCATCTTGTGTATGGTTTGGGTTTGAGAACTCCTAAACTCATTTCTTGTAGGGTTGAGTTAGAAGAGCACAAGGCTCTAAATATAACATATTTGAGAAGAAGTCTGGTGCAAGTTGAACCCGAAATTCCCTATTGTCGATCATATCACGATGGTAGGATCTTAGAACGAGTTTTGGGTCATAAATACAGAGGTCAAAAGTGAGTACTTCTATTAGGTGTAATACATCAATGAAATTGATGTTAGGATTTAATTTACTCGATTTGAACTCTGTAGACAGAGTTATGGTCCTTTACCAAAGTCGATCCATTTAGATCACGGTTGGGTGGGTTATGGCAGATTCGGTCGTAGCCGGACCTTAGAACGGGTTTAGTCAGAAATAAAGAGAATTGGAAGTAAGTCGCTTCTGGAAATTGTAGCCACATCAATGAACGATGTGTTGGAAACGCGGAATTCTCAATTCGGGACCTCTGTAAGTTATGGTCTTTTTACTGCCGAGCGATCCGCAATGGTGAGAGGTCGGCCCGCTTAGGGTCGTCCGGGTAGGGTCGGACCTCATGCGGCGGTCGACGGACCTCGTGCAGCCGAGAGGTCAACCCAGACCTCATGCGGCCAGTCGTGACCTTGCGGTGAGTCGGCCACACTCATGCGCGAGTCGAGAGAGCCACTGCCCAGCCATCTGGCTGAGGTCAGCCGGACCTCATCGCAGCTAAGTCGGACCCATAGATCCACAGAAAAACTCAGTTAAGTCGCGAAGAAGTTTCCGGCTAAATCGCATAATAGAAGGCTCCTTCGTCGTCAGTCAATTTCGTCGAGCTTGATTATTTCGTCGAGTTAGGTCAGCTCGTCAAGCCAGTGCGCCCTTGTTACTCCAACTTCGAGGAAGGTGCCAACTCGCCGTTTGAAGCTTGTTGGGTATTCTTGAGCTCATGAAAAGCCCATTGAGTCAAGAATACATTCATATGCCTGAGGATATTAGATGTCAGATCCGGTGATAGATCGAGCTCGTTGGGCGAGGTCAGCTCGTTAGTTTAGGTCGACTCGTCAGGTTGACTGGCGACGACCTCGACTTGGTCATCTTTCGCTTCGTTGGCTCCGATTTAGGTGTTCTTGGGCTCTATGGAAAGCCCATTGAGTCAAGAATACATTCATATGCCTGAGAAGATGTCCAGATGTCGGACAGGGCGATAGATCGAGCCGCCGGGACGGTCAACTCGTCGATTCAGTCAACTCGTCCAAGATTGGTGGGCATGACCTCAACTTCCCGGAAGGTCGTATCTCGCCGTTGAACTCCGATTCGGGTGTTCTTGGACTCTATGGAAAGCCCATTGAGTCAAGAATCCATCCATAGATAGCTTGATAAAAATTGGAACTTATATTAGTTCCAGAAATCATGAAAAACAGTAGGTCCTGCAGGTAACCATAGTTAGTTAGATTATGAATTTATAAATAGCTCAAAAGCATACATGGTAATCATGGTTATTTATACATACAACGAGATATGAAAAATGCAAAGATATGAATAAATGATTGTATATTTATATATCCCATATGAATACCGAATGACAATAATTATTAGAATATGAGATATATCTTTGATTATAAATACATATTGATTGTGCGCAGAGCACGGTAGAGGGATAGATGGGCGTACCTGTGGAAAAATCAGTCTGCAGCATACAAGGATTACGATGCTCGGGGCCGTTTGGGTTGATGGCGTAAATCGTTGGATGGCGGTGGCCGAAAGGGTCACCCGCCCGAGCGCCTCTGAGCCTCGTGGATAGTCCTTTGTCTCGTGCGGTGATGATACCTCGGGTATAATATATCAACAGCGCCTCAGGGCTTTTATAAATGGTCGTTATGCCGCCTGATACTTGACCATATCGGGCCCTCATGGACCTTGTTTCATCTACAGTGAATATAGCGCCTTTAGGCCCTCAGCAGTTTCATATATCCACTTCTGAGTTTATCTGAACTATAAATATAAAAGAAATGTGAGTATATGCAAAGGAAATGTAGAGAATATATGACATGATATGAAAATAAATATTCTTTATCTGATGATAATCTCTGAGTTCAAGAACAAGAAGAAAAAGTACAAAGATGACATGAAAAGTATATGGAAGATAAGAAATGAAACTTGTTATGAAAAGTATTTATATATGAAATGATAAAATCTGTAAATGTTAATTGTGTTATATGCAATTGTATAGAATTAGTAGTGACCCTTAATAGGGTCATCCGTAGTATTAATTCCCACTAAGCGTAAAGCAGCACGGGTGTTGATCCGTGTAGGTGCGAAGGAGATCGGAGGACCGGGCCATCACATCAGCAGTCAGAAGCCCACAGCCCGATAGGTGCCCAGGAAGACTTTAGGTCTATTTTGTATATGAAATTTTGTAGGCAGTATAAATATTTATAGTGTTTGAACACTTCCATATATGGAACTTGCATATATATATATTTGTGTCAGTTGCTAGAGATATAATGCAAGTTAATTGTTTAACATATATGAATGAACTAAAACCCCAAATTTTTATCGTGAAGGAAAAAAAAAAAAGAGTGACCCTCACTTGAGATCCTATGCCGGGATTGGGCGTCACCCCGTCTCGGTCAGGCCGGTTGGCGGAGTCGAGGCCGGAATCAGGGATGCCACTCTATAGTGGTACCCGATTGGGGGCTCGATACCCTCTTTTATTTACTATAACTTTAGCTCCTTGCATATAATGTTAAACATTCTACTTGTATTACATTTTGTAGCGTGATTACAAAATATATATCTGAAGCTCGTATATGGAAGTGTTCGGCATTTACATTGTTTGCAAAAAGAAACAAAAAGACATATACATTATACCAAAAATCTTCCAATGGACCCCACCGATGTCGACTCCTGGGTCACGATGTGAATTGCCTTACCCTCCGGTTTCTTCGTACCTACACCCGATGAAACACATGTGCTAAGCTCACTAGTGGAATAAATACAAATGGACGACCCCTAATAAGGATCATCTCAATGCTAGACATATATACTTATGACAATTATAACTTTTACATTCCACAATCTACGGCACAGTTTCGCTTTCATATACTTTTCATGTCAATTTTACTTTACTTGTTCTTGTAACTTATATACTATCATCGCATAGCAATGTTATGCTTCATATATCATATCATATCATATACTTTGCATATACATTGCCTTTATGTATGCCTTTCATTTCTTTTATATTCATGCTCGCAAATACCTTAGTAGAAGCCGGATAATGAACCAACTATATGTATCCGCGTACTATCAGACGCAGATGCTGATCTCTATCCTGTGATGTACCCGGAAGGTACTATCAATGCACGAGACAAGGATCTCTTTTATGACCCAAATGAGGCCGTATATACCCGAAGGTATCATCAATGTACAAGACAGTGACCTATGCCTGTATTATGTGATCCAAACGGATCTATGTCATCGACCCAAACTGGCCTCGATATCTCGTGATTCGTATGTCATAAAGAATCGTATCTTCCCCCTATAGGCATGCTCTATCTCTCCATCTACCCTGGCCATAAGCAAAAAGTAATCGGGTTTTTATTATGTTTTCTTTTCATGTATTATACAATGTATCCTTATATACATAAATACCTACTGATATCATGTATACACATGAGATATTGTTATCAAATAACATCTCTCTTATAAACATTTTACTATACTTTTTTCATATAACCAAATTCTATGTTGTATATTCTCTTTAGCTTTCATATATTAAATTTATACATATACTTCTGTACCTATTCACATTCTAGGCATTAAGCTCGGGCCAATAATTTTAACCCACCGAGGCGTGAAGTATCACGTTTTTCCCTTAGTTTCACTCTTATTTGAAACCCCATTAGTCATTTACTAGGGTTCCTATACTCTTGGTGTATGAATTTGGGCTTAAAATGTCAAAATACAAGAAACTAGGGCTGCAGAAAAGTGGCATCAAGAATGGTACCGCACCTAGCATCGGCACTATCCATGTTCTCGGGGTGAGTGGTACTGGTACCACTGATAGTACCCTGCATTCATTTTGCTTTGTATAAGTGGTAACTGGCATCACCCTCGTTCGTATTCCAGATCACGCGAATCGCCCGCACTGGCCAATTTTCCCTCTTTTCACTCACTTTCTTCCATACTCTTCCCTCTATTCTATCTTACTCAAAACCCATCATAAATTACTTCAAAACCACACTCTAAAAGCGGATCATAACTATTAAGATAAACCTAATATGAGGCTAGTTAGGTTTGTTCTAAACCCAAACTCCATTATTTGCAATTAAACCATGAATCCAACCTTAAAGGGAGGATTCTATGCTCCATTTATACAAGCTAGGGTTTTATCAACCCTAATTCCAACAATTCTAGGGTTAGGATGAATTCCTAACTAAACCCTAGGTTTGGAAACCATATAAATCCCTATAAAAGTCCAAAAGTACACATGATTCCATACCTTTGATCTTCTTTGAACTCCTCTTCTCCTCCTCCTTCTTCTTCTTCTTCTCCTTCTCTTCTTCCTTCCTTATCCGTTTTGCTATCCTAAAATGAGAGACCAAATGAGATCTTTTGATTCCCAATTAAGGCCATGTTTGACATTATACATATTTGAATTCTTTTTCCATTTTTTTTTTTCATTCAAGTCCTTCATTTCTCATCTATTCTCAATTCAACTTATTCTAATTGCAACTTGACTTTTCTTATTTCACTTTAGCATATATTCTTATGATATTATGACCCTTAGGTCCTTAATTGGTAAATGACCAATTTACCCTTGACTCTTGAACGCATTCCGGGTTTTGCTTATCTTAGCTTTGTAGCATTACTATTTCGAAAAATATATCGACATTTTTATTATATTCAAACATTATAAACTGTTGTGCAAGTATACTCGTGGCCAAGTATACAATGGTTCTGCCAGTCAAGCTTATGGCATTAGGGCTTTGAAAAGCCACTGGATCAGGCCCGGATTCCAACTAGAAGATCTCACTTATTCTATTCACACTTTCTTTTTTATTTTTCTCTTTTTTATTTTTTATTTTTTTTTATGATGGGGGCACAATGACAATCCTCTTTTTCTACAGTGTCCCATCACTTGGATGTTTAGAAACGCCCAAGGTTCGTTGAACGTTAGTGAGCTGGGTCCGGAACCTAGGCATACCCTAGAGATCACATGTATGAGTGTGTGGTAGACTAATCTGGAATTGGTTTCTTGAACACTAAGGAGGTGACTCACTATGTCATCCCTACCTATCCAAGTAAGTAATTCCCGAGCATCTAACAACCTAAGGATCCTTTCTTGTTACGCGCACTGTGTGTTTCGAAAATTTGGAGAGGTAAAAAAGATCCTTTATTGGCAATCATGGCATCACTCACACATACTACCTAACACGACCCAAAAACATGAAATTAAACTGGGACATCCTAACACACAAACCTAAACGAAAACTGTGAAAGTACGAACATAAACAAAATACACAAACATATCTTAAACAACGAACATAAACATTTCTAAACAACGGAAGTAAATGATGCCAACCCGACCACCCACAACACCCCCCAACAAGAATGGACAATGTCCGTATCGGGCAACAAAATAAAAGGGATGGGGACTCTCGTCAATCCCAGCATCACCGAGCGGTGGTGGTGGGGAAATGGAAGAAGTGGGCCAGGGCGAAGCCACTGCAGATGACTCGGCCGGTTTGCGGAGGACTATGCCCATGTCAGCCCGGAGTGGATCCATGTCCTGGCTCATGGTGACCCAATGCTCTTGGATCTCATCCTAGAATGCATCAAACCGGGAAGTGAGGTCCTGAACCTGGTCCTCTAAGGTAGGAGAAGGACTGGGGACATCCGGCTCGGAAGGAGGTGGTGGATGGTTGGTCGGCCTCACCCAAGGTCTCCTCATGCATGCCAAATAAAGTTTGGTATGCTATCAACTGCTCCTCATCCAAAGGTTCATGACCCGAGTCATAAACAGCCTCGGATCGAGGAACACTCGACTTATCCTTTTTAACGACGATGGCCTTAATGGGATGGATCCATGCCTCATTATCCTCTAGCGGCACCCCTACGTTCTTGCACAGGCCATAGATGAGAAAGGGGTGCTCGAGGTTCATTTTGGCGTCCCGGTTATAGAGGATGGCATCCTCTATGACCTGACCGACATCAAACGGGATGTCTTGAATGATGGCAAAATTGAGCAATGCCCGTTTTACCGCCACCTTGAAAGCATTCGTCGTCGAAA
This sequence comes from Tetrastigma voinierianum, assembly GCA_016808115.1. Taxonomy (NCBI): domain Eukaryota; kingdom Viridiplantae; phylum Streptophyta; class Magnoliopsida; order Vitales; family Vitaceae; genus Tetrastigma; species Tetrastigma voinierianum. Next base: position 548,630 of record JAEQBH010001693.1, read on the forward strand.
TGAGGTGAGAGGTGATAAAATGGTGCCACACCTTAGGTATATAGGCCAAGTGTTTGGCCTTGAAGTGCACGACGTGCCCCTCATTGTTTAATTTCCACTCGCCCTGCCCGTTTGTGAGCATCCTGGCGACTTCGTAGTTAGGTTTTCATGAAGCTGATCATAGGCCTTTGCTAATCCTAGCCTCAAGGTCATAATAGCGATTGATCTCAAGACCAAGTCCAGCAACACCCCACGCACTCGTAATCTTCGAAAGACATGAGCCGTTAGGGTCAAGGTGAATTCCCGCACAACCATCGTGGCGCCTAGCCTCTAGGTTAGCACATGCCGCTTGATTAACCTTTGCTAACACTGGATTAGAATCAATTCAAGAAAGATGAGACCGAGTGATTAAACAAATACTTCATTTAACTATCCTTAAATTATAAGTAAGTTGGTGACCTATTTGAGTAATCATTCAAAGTTCATTAGTTCCATAGTATTAGTCTACCATACCCACAATGAACTGTCTACACTCTCAAGATTCTCCATCTCCGTGTCACCTCGTAGGGCTTGTAATATCCCGAATATACCCTACAGCTTTCTGACTCATAGTGGTATATTAAAAGTTAAATGGGAATTTCAGGAAATAAAATAAGAGACCCGGAAAGTTTACAAGATACAAGGGCAATCTTGTAATTTGTTAAAAATATATGAAAGTCATAAAAGATGAAAGTTTAGGGGTTAAATTAAAATAAAGCATAAGTTGCTACCCAAAAAGAAAAGAAGTCCTAAGGACTTAAAGGCAATTAAAGAAAGTTAAAGTCAAAATGGATCCCACACTTGAAGGCGAAACATGGCCCTTAGTAAAAATGGACTTAAGACCAAAGTGAGGTGCTCATTTGGTGGGGAGACCAAGCGTAGAGAGAGAGAGAGGGGGAGAGAAGAAGGAGAGAAGAAGAAGAAAGAAAGAGGAAGAAAGAAGAAGAGAAGAAGAGAAGGAAGAGAAGCCAAGATCAAGCTAAGGTATGAAACTACATGGGCTTTTAAAGCTTTGAATGGTTTTCCATGCAATTGTATGGTTATGAGTTGTCTCCAACCTAGGGTTTTGTTAGGGTTTCCTCCTAACCCAATAATTATAGAAAGAAGTAAAAGAGTGGATAAGAACCATAAAGTACAAGAAGCATATGAAATCCTCTCTTTGAGGATGGATTCATAGTTGATAAGTAATTGAGTTAGGGTTTGAACAAAGCCTAACTAATCATCATGTTTAGTTGTGTATGGGTCATAACCCATAATTGGAGTGGGTTTGAGAGAGTAATTTAGGATAAATTGTTGAAATAAATAAGTATTGAAAGAGGAAATTGAGTAGAAAAGAGTTTACAAGAGACATATGGAGTGGTCTTGAAGTGTAGATGAAGTATAGAGTTGAATTGGGGATCAAAAATATGGAAAAATGGGTGAAAAACACACATTTTGGGCATTTCGGGTGACATGTACCGGTACAACTTGAACATGTACCAGTACACATTGTGTTCTGGTCATTTTTGGCCAACTTGTACCGGTACATGTTAGACATGTACCGGTACAACCCTGTTCTGTTTTCCAGTTTTGACCAGTTTTGTATTTTGGCCATAACTTACTCATTTCTTATCCGATTTGAGTGATTCAAGTGGCCAATTAAAATAGACTTCAAGGAAAACCAAACATAAAGAAATAGACATCGTCAAATTATGACTCTAAGTGGCCCAAAAATTCACTCGAAGTGGGACCATGTGCAGGCAAATTCTGGTTTCAGTGTTTGGCATAGAGAAGTCGAGTTGTTTCGGACGTAGCAAGGATACAGTGCTCCGGAATTAGGTGATTCCGGTTGGAATAGAACCATAGCACCTTAGCTTTAAATAGTATAAGGACATAGTGTAGAAATATGAAGTTAAGACCCCGACAAAATGAAGTAATACAAACTGTCCCTAGAAAAATCGGTAAAATGACTAGTTGGCATAAAAATGCCATAACTTTATTTGGATGATCGAATGGATTGATTCAATTCCTAAGTAAAATAGATTCATAGAGAATAGTATATATGAATGAGAATTGTGATTTCATACACATCATACTTCATAGAAATATGAAGTGCTATATGTAATAACCATGAAACAAGGAAAAAATAGAAAATGCAATATATATAGATATGTTCACTTAAAACATGAATATGATATTAATATAGGATATGTCATAAGATATGATAGGTATAAGTCATAAGATATGATAAGATATGATAGGATATGTCATAAGATACGATAGTCTAAAAGTACACAAATGATAGGCACATATGAATGTAAGATTATATGTTGTGAACTTATGATTGTCATACATAAACGAATAGATGGAACATGATAGAAATATAGAAAGTATATGAATAGATAAGGATATGACAGGAATACGTAAATGATATGAATATATGATAAACATACCGAAAGGAATAAGATGGAACATGCTAGGAACACATGATAGAAAGACATAAATGATAAGAACGATAGAGATAAAAGCAAAGATGACAAAGCATAGGAATGAGAACATTTGCATGAAATGATAGGTACATATATGAAAATGTGAATGAGTAAAAGCTACGTGATAGGAATATAGAAATCTGAGAATAGCTAAATCACTTAAGCGAAACGCATAAATGATATAGAGATATGAATATAGAGAAAGCTATATATACGAATATATGAATACAAGAGTGCATAGATGCATTCATGTTATATGATAAACGAAACTACGGATATGAGCGAATCTGCGAGTAAAGTAATGATAGTATATATCACATGCGATTATGATAACGTAGTTATTCATGATTATGAGATATGTACTGGCAGTAATAAAGGCTGATTATGCTGCTTAGAGGAACTTGGTAGGGATGAAGTAGGCATGCCTATAGGGAGATACCGGTTACTCTGTGATATTATAGACAAATATTGAGGCTAGTTTGGGTCGATGATATAGATCCGTTTGGATGGAATTGGCCCACATAGGGGTCACACAATAGGCGAGATCCTTTGCCTCGTACGGTGATGGTACCTTCGAATACTTACGATGGCGTATGACATAGGTCAGCTGTCTACCGTCTGATGATGATACCTTCAGGTGATAGCAGACAGAGATCACTGCCTCGTACAGTGATAGTACCTTCGGGTACACATAGTTTTCCGTATCCGCTTCTAAGGTATTTGCAGACATGAAACCAAAAAGGAAATGATATGTATAGAAGATATGACGATATGAAACATCGCGTTGCTATGTAATGAAAGTGGAGACAATTCACAAGAACAAGTAGTAGATTATAAATTGATATGAAAATAAGTATATGAACACAAGAAAAGTAATAAAAGTATACAAAAGCCTGAAATTATAAGGATAGATAGAATAGGAAATATCTGAATGTATATGAAGTATAGGAATAGTACGAATATGAGTTATGAAAAGTACAAGATGAACACCTATAATAAGAAGTATACAATAGTACAAGTATGAAAGTGAAAATCTGATAAATCATAGGAAATGAAAGATGAAAAGACATAGACTAGAAGACATGCTATGTAACTTGACAAGAATAGGAACATTGAAAAGACATATAACAAGCGTGAAAGATGAACACGGGACAAGTATAGGAATATGTAAGTAACTCAAATAGGAATACGAAAAAGTATAAAGCCGAGAATCTAAACATAGAACATGTAATAGAAAAGATTGACGTCTGATAGGAATATCGGATGATATAAGGAATTCGTTATAGAAATATGTTTAGATATATATAATGCATATGTAAGCTTGTGACGGTCGCCATTGGTGGTTGTCCATGCTTATGTTCCCACTAAGCGTAAAGCTTGCCTTGCAGATTGTCAGGTGTAGGTCTGACGAGAAGGCAAGGATAGGAAAGGACATTCCACATCGACCAAGAAGGCCGACTCGAGAGATAGGTGCTCACGGTAGCCTTATGATCTACGATGTTTTGTAATAGAAAATTTTTAAATGTATAGGTAAATGGGACTGCTCTACGTATATGTGTATAAATTGTGATGGGCACCACTCGGTGGTAGTTCTTTGTATATGTACAAATGATTTTATTCTTGAAATTGTTTGTGCAATGGTCTGGTACAGCTACGAGAAAGAGCAGGTCAATGAGAGTCGGTCACGGTATAGTGGTATAGTATAGATAGTCTCGCACCCCGAACTTCGGTTCGGATCCGCCAATCGGGTCGGGCTGGGATCGGGGGCGTGGCCAGGCTTCTTGGAGTGGGGCGAGACCACGATTACTTTGCATTGGGTCTGCGGTATTGAAGTGCGAGAACAAGTAAGTTATAAACAATGCTAATCGAGATAAATTCGAAATTCTAATTAAATATTTCTTCTATATGCGGAAAAATAGCTATCATCAATTACCATTTCAGTGACCGACTTTTCAAAGCGATTCACTCATATCAGTGACTAATTGATTAGGAAAATTCACTTGGAAATCATAAGCAGTGAAATAAATGAACTCAAGAAACTTTCGGCATCCATTTAAATCAAACGATAATGAAAAAGATGGACATAAAGAAATACCAGCTCGAAGTAATGCTGATACAATACCCAAATCTATAAAATTAAAGGAAAACTAACAAAATAAAGCTACACTAAAACTAAATCTACTAAAATGGAAAATAAAATAAAATAAAATAATAAAAAAATAAAAAAATAAAACTATCTGAGAGTCTTGACCACCCCAAGCGTCTGGAGTTGTGGAAGTTGGCATTGCCCCAGAAAGCGTTTATTTATAGGCACCAATATTGTGCTTCACTTCGTGGTGCGGCTGCGGATCCTCGAAATTATGACCAAAATTGGTCTCTTTGTCGCGACATAGAAAGATCTATCGTGAAACGAGCTTTGATCTTTATCCATTTGCCTACATGCGTAACTTATTGTTTTACTGTCTACGACACATTCTCTAAACACTCTTGGATTGTGTTGTGACATACTTTGATAATGTTGCGACATAGATTTTATTTAGCAATCTTGTTCTTGTCGTGATAGGAATCTTGTGGAAATGCTGACCTGTTTGTGTAAGAGCAGAAAATTCTAATTTTTGGAAAAGGCAAAATTGTAATTTCGATTCGAACCCCGAAATTTTCTAGATCTCGGATGATGAAGCAGTTTCAGTTGGAATCGTCTCACGAAATCTAGCTAACACGCCAATTTCGTTGGTCCAGGACATCACGGAATTGCATGTTTTCGAGGCATCAGTATTGAGTCTTAGAAAAGCGACATATGATGTAATAGTCACTATAACATGTCTTAATGTGACACATGTTGCATGAGTAGAGAGAGGATGGAAATGGGCTGGTCGAGATAGTGCCCGAGTGTCAAAATCCAGCTTTGGGACATAGATGAAGTATATAAAAGAATAAATGATAATAGGACAAAATAGCTATAAGTGACCATCTCTACATTAGGCGAAAACGTGGGAGAGAAGGGGAGATGCGATGGAGTTCTTTGGATTTGTGTTTTAGAGAGAGAGAGAGTGCTTCTCTCTAGATCCAGATAATCAGGCCAGGTCAGTTCCTTCGGGCGAAGGAGAGGAGTCGTTCTCTGCAACGGTGGGGGCAGCGTGAGTCAGGTTCTAGGAGTTTGACAAACTGCTTGGGTAGGGGGTTTTATCTACTTGTTTTACTCTTGATTTAAGTCTTTGTTGATGATTACGTTGGTTTGAGGGCCTTGAGCTGTGTTTGATCGGAGTACGAAACTTGGGACCGAAATGTGGAAATTTTAGGAGCTCGTTTGCCTGATCCGTGATAGTGCAATTTGTTGGAATACTGATGGTATAATTTATGCTATAAATTATGTTGTGATGTGAATGAGGCCGGAATGGCCATTGGATTTCGGGTTCACAAAGTGGAACCGATGTTGGGTGATTGGCCGTGAACAGTAACCCGAGGGTTTCACTGTTCACGTGAATAGTGTTCATGAAATAATTTTGTGAGAAAATGTGTTTGGTTGAGTAATTCAAATTGAATTGCTCGTGTTTGTTAATTAGCCCACGTGAGCTAATTTTTGGTGTAATGGATTGAGAATTCACATAACATGTTTTGTGTGATTTAACTTATGTAAATATATACATGATGATATATTTGCATGTGTTATATAAATTGTGTTGAAATGGCGTCTGCATTTCATATGCACAGGGTAACTTAGAAATTAGGTGTGTGTGCATGACATGAATTTTAAAAGAACGAACATGATTGAAAGGAATTTCCACGGGATGATTTTCCGTAGAATGGTGTTGGGATGGTCCTGCAATTACACGTCGGGAGAAGCCACGTATTGTTTGGAAGGTTCTCGACACATTCGCCTCGGAGGATGAGTCTATATTTTTGACCTTGTTAGTATATTTTCGAGAACAATAGAGTTTGTTTTGAAAGTAGAAAGTGTTTTCTCATGCATGGCTTGAGCGAGTGTGGGGGAGTCGGTGAGGACTGGGACATGGGTTAGTCATTTAGACATTAGTAGGATCGTGCGTTTACTTGAATATGTGTTTACATTGGAGCGTGCGTATCTTGACCCAGATGAGAGTAATCGGGTTTAGGGTGATTCAACTATTGAGCGATAGCTCACATCGAGGAATATCATTTCAGGTGCGGGGCGTTAGAAAGATGGCTCATCTTAAGTAGATTTGTAGAAAGCCTGGGTTGTGGCCCCGGATGGTTTAGGATAATATGTATTAGAATTGTAAATTTTTAATATGTATTTTATTAAAATGTGTATAACTCTTGAACCATGTGAGATAGTTGGAGTGGATATTTTTGATGAGAAATGTTATAACTCATGAGCCCATCGGAATATAGTTAGGTATATTGTGATGAGTGTGGTTTATGGGCTAGAGGCCATTTTTACTCAATTATGTGTCGTGTGCGAGGCGTGCAGTTTTACGCGGGTTGACGGGTTGTCAACGGACACCCCGGTTTTGGGGCGTCACAGCTTGCAACCAGCTTCTCATCTCCTTGTCCTTTTGGAATCTGTCGCGACATTCTTTTCCTTGTCGCAGCCGAGCATTCTCTTTTCGCACAGTCGATTTTGTCGTGACGGAGTTTTCTTTGTCCGCAGCGGGATCTTGAGTCATAGCAATTTACGTTGCGACGCAAAACTTCTTAATTCGCGAAAAACTTTTCTTTTCTAATTCCCTCCCAGCTGGCGAGAGCATGTGTTGCGACATAGAATTATTTTTTGCGACACAATTGCCTTGGCTATTCTCAGTTCTTCTTCAATTTATGTCACGACCTAATTTTTCTCTGTCGCGACAGAATTTTATCATCCCATAGCTTTTGTTGTCACGACATAAAACTTCTTTGTCGCAACACAGGTTTTGCTTTCAACTCTTGATCATGTCACAACAAGAATTTCTTTGTCGGCATTCTTCTTGTGTTGCTCTTCAGCGTCTTGTCACAACAGGGAATTCACCTCCTTCATGTTTTGGTTGTCACGACAGAAATAATTTTTGTCGCGATAAAGATTTTGTTGCTCTTGGTTGTGAATTCTGAATGTTATGTCGCGACAAGATTTTCTTTTTTGCGACAACAATTCTTCCTTGAGCTGGCTTAATGTTAAAAACTTTGTCGCAACATAAAAACACTTGTCTCAATTGACTTGTGTTGTAATCTGAGTAATTTCTATCTCGATAGGATTGTCTTTTGTCGCGACAGAATTTATTGGTTAGTCTTCAGCTTTTTATGTTGTGACATAAATAATATTATCGAGACACAGTTTCTTTGCTTTCTGCTTTAATCGTTGTCGCGGCAGAGTCAAGGATTGTCGCTACAATTTTCTTCACAATCTTCTTCAATAATGTTGCGACAGAAAAACTCTTTGTTGCGACAAAATTTCTCTTTCAGCCATTGAGTTATGTCTGAGCTTTGTTGCGACATTTAGTCGCTGACTGCGATATAGTTCCTTTGTCCTGCTTGAATGTTGTGTCGCGACATACAAAAATTATGTTGCGAAAAAGACTGCTGCATTTTCCATCTTTTTTTGCTTGTTTTCTCTTTTTTTTTTTCAAATAATACCTGCAAAACATAAAGTTGGTGAATATTCCATAATTTGGCATAAAAATATTTCTAAAATTGTTAAAAACATGCCAGAAAAATGGATTAAAAATAGATGAGTTTAAGATTCATCAGAAATCATCAAGCTATGCTTTATAGGTAAGTAAAGCAAAAGAAAAGTTAAGAGCCTAGCAGCAACCACTTAAACTGTACAAAACACAAGCTTCTAATTTATTATAATTTCTCTCATAACTCATAAGCAAAGAAACAAATTTAAGGACGAAAACAAAACCTTAACACTGATTTCAAGAACACGGCTAAAACAATCAATAGCCCTCAACAAAATCACCTTCTTTCTGTAAACACAAACCCGAATAGAACCATAAAAAAATCCCACGGCAAACACAATAAATAGAACCATTAATAGTGTTTTGCTCTTACCTTTGGTACAGGATGAGTATTTTTACTTAATTTATGAGTAGTTTTCCTTCCCATTATAGTGAGGCACTTAGACGAGAGGCAAATGGATCGTGGGTCTGGGGATAACAAAATTTGGGAAGAGACTAAGCGGCTCTAAAAATCTGAGGTTTGAAGTTGGGGATGAAGACAAAGCTGAGCACACGATGATAAGATTTCATTTTTTCCTCTTTCGCCAGAGATCGAACCAAGTTGAAAGGAAGTTTAGAGTTAGAGCTTTTTTTGCCTTTGACCTTTATCCTAGAGAGAGGAAGACGATATACGTTAGACGTGAATTGCTTGATTTTTTTTTTTGTAAATTGAACTCAACTGATTTTAATTTCACGCCGGGCCCAGGCGACACAGGCACCGGTCGGCCCGGAGCCAGGGGCCTCGAAGTAGGCCCATGCACTAGCCAGGCTGGGCACTAGCAGGCCCGGACCTCTTAGGCCCGAGGGAGATGCCGGAGCCGATCCAGGCCGGATGATCGGAGATCCATGGCCGGGCGCCTTGTTTAGCTCGAGCTTGCTTATCTTTAGGTAGGGACGACTCTCCCGGCCCGAAGTTGCCAGCCCAGGCTCTCCGGCTACAGCGTGGAGTCCAATCTTGAACTGACCCCGTCGCCTCCGACAATATAGGAATATCCTCTTAAGTGGCAGTCATATCGGGAAGGTAGTTACGTAAAGGGAATAATAAGTCACCCTTCCCTAAATAATAGCCATCTGCCCCTGACATTATGGGAAGAAAGCGTCTACTACCCAGAAAAGACGGATCCTTTTTCCTCCCTCCATAAAAGAGAAGCAAGTCGCACCAACAAAGGTATGAAATTCTTGATTGAGACGACTATTGCTAAAAACTCTAAGGCCCTGTTTGATAAACCATTGAAAAAATTCAAACCATTGAAAAAGAAAATTTTCAATGATTTTAATTTTTTAATATGTTTGATAATAATATTTTAAGGAGCAATGATTGAAATTTTTAAATGAAAAAGCATTGAAAATAATAAGTAGGTAGAGACCTACTTAGCATTATATCACGAGAACATATTTCTGACAAAACATTTTTAAAGTAAAAGCTAGTTTGGGCTCTTTCACCACCTCGTTGTTTCTTTCCATTGCAAGCTTTGATCACCGCCGATACACAGTTGAAATCTTCCAGCCGTCGCTGACTTGCCTTGCGAATCCAGCCGTTGCTGACTTGCCTTGCGAATCCAGGTACTGGTTCTCTACCACATATTAAATCATTCCACCTTGCGTTTTCTCACTCATCAATTTCTTTGTGGGGGTGTGTCTTTGATCTCTAATTCGATGCGGGTTTGGGGTTTTAAGATGAATAAGGGAGTTTCGTCACTTTGGTTTGGCGGTGAGAGTCTCATGTTTCTGGCGCTGATTTTTATGAGATTATACGTGTTTGGGGATTTGGTTTTCGGTGGTCGGTTTAAGTTTCTGGTTCCCCACTCCTTACATTTATTTTTTTTCCTGTTTTTCGTTTCTGGAGAATTTGGTTGAATGAAAAATAGAAAGAGATTTCTCGATTAGGTTTGTCCTCAAGCCACAATTTCAGAAAAATCGATTCAGGCTTTTAGAGATCTTAATTAGGTTCTTCAAAACTTAGACTTCCGCAGATTTGGAAGCGACCAAAATGCTTTGAAAAAAAAAAGACAAAAAGTGAAAATTTACGGACCGAGAAAAGGTTCTTCATGGAAAAGGAAAGACGAAAGCACCACAGCGAAACGCAGTAATAAAAGGCCTTTCCATTTCCCTGATCACCAGTTTTCTTCGATTCCCACCTCAATTTTTCATAGAGAAAGCAGTCAAATTCTCAACTGGGTTTGTGGAACAAACAACAGACAAAGAGAGAGAGAGAAAATAAAACTGATTCCTTACTCTGGAAATATTTACTTTGTTCGCGAGAGAGTGACGATGATCGGACTTCAAATGTTGTGCGAGAGAAAAGAGCGTCTTCTCTCTCTGAACGGCAATGGGACGTCTCTCTCCCTTTGTTCCTTTTTTCCTCCCAGGTATCTGAGTCTCAATGGTGACCCCACTAACTTCCACCCCCATCCTCATTTTCAATAAAAAAATATTTTTACTTTAATTAAAATAATAATTTAGAATAATTCCATTCTCCTTTCTCCATTATCCATTCTTGGCTCATCTTATATGCACAACACAACCACTTTAATTGAATAAAATATTTTCATTGTGAGAGATAAAGCAGAATTTCACGTTTAATTGAGGCCAATACAAATGTTTGAGTTTAGTTTCGGTGGGTTTGGAGAGTAAAGATCTTTATTTCTTTGCCTTTATATTTTATTTTGTTTCGTTTCTTGTTGTGCATAGACAATGGAGCGGTACAGGTGGAATTTGTTCTTATTTGTGTCAGTCTGAAATATTAATTTATTGTCTCAAATTATCATGTAGGAATGGCTCCTCTTGATACTACCAGAGCTTGTTGGAAAGACCCAACACTAGTTAAATATTTTTTAGATTTATGTCTTGACCAGAAAAACATATTAGGAAAAGGGGGAGCTTGCATATTGAATCATGGGATAAAATTTCAAAATCTTTTGAAAGATAACAAAATATTAAGTTCACTTTCAAAAGCAGTGAAAACCAATGGAATTATTATTTAAAACAAAAATACGGTGTGGTCGAATTTAATAGGAAAGTCGTATGACTATAATCCGATAACTAATCTGATTAATTTTGGACTTGAAGAGTGGGAAGAATATATCAAGGTATAGCTCTTTCTTTAGTTCATATTTTGAAAAATAAATTAAACTACTATTGACTAATTACAATGATTTGAATAACAGAAAATTCCGGATGCAAAACAATTTCGATATACTGGGTTACAATATGCAGATGAGATGAGATCACTCTTTGATGGCATTACATTTCTTTGGGCGAGAATCATGGGGTCCATCTAGACGGGTTGCCTAAAAATGGTCTTGACAAACATTCATCAAGTGCTTTCGACCCATTTGTAGGGAATTCTTATATACACATAGATATAGATCACGAGATCTCCACGAGCCCTTCATCATCGAAAGAAATGTCTTTACGGAAGTACGAAAAATAATGAAGAGATGCAGATCTCAAAAATTTGCTAAGAGCATTGTATCATTGGAGCAATCAGATGGACCTAGCATAGAAGAATGCAATAAGAAGTTGGATGAGATTGCAACATTGCCTATGGATGACCCATTGTACATTGCTGCTTCTAGCATATTTTGTGAAAGCAATGCATACAGAGAACAGTGGATGATGTTTTCACAAAAGCGGCGTCGAAATTGCTTGGACCGGATGAATGCAAAAAATTAGGATTACTTTAGTTTTCTTTTAGGTAGTTGGGGTTTACGCAACTGCAATTTATGTGATATTTTATGGGTTATTTTTATACTTTGTCTTCACATTAGTTTGTATTGACATTATTTCTTTTCATGACAATATTTTGTGGTTCATTTTGCTTATAATTGTATTTACTTTTATTATTTCTAATTGTTATATTTGCATATGTTGCATATTATTAGATGTGGCGAAAAGCAAAAGAAAAATGTGAAAATCACGACGGTGATTCTAGTCAAGAAGATTATCGAAAAGCGACTTGGAAAGACCGAATCTTGACTCGACACTGAAAGGTTTTGCATATGTGCAAGAAATTTTAAATGGTAATCCGGCTACATTGTCTAGAAATTTAGAATGAATAAGCAAGCATTTTTGCTTGTTGTGAGAGCATTTCAAAAATAAAACATGGTTGAAAGGCGGTCGTTACATCAAAGTTGAAGAAAAAAATAGCGATGTTCATATGACATTCAATCCTAGCATTAATCGTGTTACCAAAAGAAAGATTCAACCATTCAACTCAAACCATACATGTCATTACTTTCATGAAAGTACTATAGGCAATGCTTCTCTTCGGAAGAGAGATGATTATTGCCTACCCGATTCTTTGAGATTCTGAGAAAATCATCCCCATCAACGGTTAAGAGAAGTGTTTAGGTAAAAAATAAATATAAGTTTATTGTATTGTTGTTCTTGTTGTTATTATTATTGTTATATTGATATTTTTGTCTAATTAATAGGGTGCTATTGGTGCACTTGATGGGACCTTGTTCATCTTGTGATGATACCATCGGCAAACAAGTCCCTTATAGAGGAAGAGGAAGAGGGAGAATGTTATCAAAATGTGACTTCAATATGATTTTTACATTTGTTTGGGCTGGATGGGAAGGCGTAGCACATGACTCGAAATTATTATAGAGACTATCAGTAATCGAGAAAATAATTTCCAGCCTCCACCGAGGAGGTTAGTATAATTCTCGCTGCCCGGCTATTATTAATAAATTCGTAAGTAATTTATAAACCAAATTTTTATGTAGATAAATATTATCTTTGTGATCTTGCATATCCACATACTCGAGGGTTTATGGCGCCTTACCGTAATACACGATGGTTGCCTGATTTTTGCAATGGTGTCCGCCCTCGTACAAAAGAAGAGACATTCAACTATGCACATGCCAGATTGAGGAATGTCATTGAAGCGATCTTTGGTGTTTTACATTCGTTTCCAATCTTAAAGAGGATGGCACCTTATCCTTTTCAAGTACAGAGAAACATTGTTATTGCTTGCGTAGCTATACATAACTATATTCGAAAATTATCTATTGCGGATACTTTCTTGGAGCAGGGTGAAAATGAGTATGATGATTATTCAGGAATGCCTCAAAATAATTATGAAGGTCTACTACAAGTAGGAGGAAGAGCTGCACAAGCTGATCAGATTTTCATGATTAATTTAAGAGAGGAAATAGAAAATCAACTAGTTACTCATTAATTTTTGTTTTTATATTAAAAGTTTGGATAGTTTTAAAAATTTTAGATTCTATTGGTTATTTTTTAAACATATTTATGTCTTTTTTTGGATATTATGATTTATTTATGGATATGTTTATAGTGATTTTCTTTTAAATAATAATTAATAATTGTAGTGAAAAATAAAATATTATTAGAAACTCTATTTATTTTGGATAATATGTAATACAATGATAATAAGGGTAAATATGTAAAAATACATAATTTTGATATTCAATAGATTTACCCATTGTCAAACAATATAAATCTTGACATTCAGGTGTCATTAACTTGCTCAACGATTTTGGTCTAGTGTCTTATGAAATTCGTAGCAATTTTAGCGCTTATTTTCGGCCTTAATTTTTCATTTTATCAAGCAGGGCCTAAGTCTTCTAGAAAATTTGGCTTTACCATCGGAGGGCGCGGAATACGTCGTCTTGGCTTGTTTGCGGGGTTGCGTTTAAGCGGTGGATGCGGGCGATCCAATGACTGCGAGGTCGGGGACTAAGTTGGATTGTTAAGAGGGGGCAATTTCAGTATTGTTTTGCCAATTATCACTTTTGTTCCTGAAGGACAGTTTTTTTTTTTCAAATATACCTACTAATGCAATTTAAATTTTTGATACCTATATGACTTTTGTTTTAAAATAAGTTGCCTAATACATACTTCTCCCCTATTCAGTAGAATACTGACGCTTTGACAATACATGAACACTGTCCACCGATATAGATTGCTTACCCCTAGGCCCTAACAACTAATAATGATGATTACTATCACATTTAATAAATAAAAAAAATAAAAAACGTTGTAAACACTACATAAAGTTCTCCATCAAATAGTAATTTTAAATAGTGATTTTAACTTTTAAATAATTTTTGTTTTTAAGGTTTGACTTTAGTAATAAAATTGTGGGATGAGTTTAGGGAAAATAATATTAGGTTTGAATCCAAGAACAAAACATTATCACGATGCAATGTAAAATGAATAAAAGTTAAAAAAAAAAAACCTTAAAAATAATTATTTAATAAAATTTAGAAAACACTTTCTAAAATAAAAAAAGTATTCATTTATACTATTGAAAATTAAAGAAATATTTGATAAGTGATTTTCTTAAAATAATTTTGTTAAAAAATATTTCTAATAAAAATGTTAACAATGATTTTTTCTTTTCGTTTCCTCTTTCATAGAGGCATTTAAGGTGACATAGCTCGAAGGGTTTAGAAAAGACAGCAAGGTCATGCCAAGACAAAATCCAAAGTAACATTATCTTCTCAAGAAATGGAATATAAAGCAAGCTACTGGAATTAATATGGTAAGAAATATGATGACAAAGGAAAATGTAATCTAATCATAACTATAATAGAAATATAAAAACTTAATTAGGCAATAACAACAAAAACATCCTAAAAAGAGCAAAATGTTGCTAAGAAAAGGTGATTAAATGAGATGAAGCGATTCCCATTTTGTAATTCTAACCCTTGACCTTTTTTAGCTCTAAAAAATATATAATTTGAATAAAAATTCTCTTACTTTTTTTTTTCTTGTAAATGAAGACTTTTCTTCAAAAACACACATATAAATATAAATAATGAAAATGTGAAGAGATATCTGTATCCAAAATGCCTTATTTGTTTCAATAATATTATTGCCATGTGTATGGACCCCTGACACCTTTGAAGAGATGCACCAATAAAAAAAATTAAATTAAATTAAATAATTCGCATTTGAACACACTTTTTTTAGCAATAGAAAATAATAGCAACTTACCTGTTTGTGTGAACTATCTTATGTTTTCAAAATTACTTCTAAATTTTTTTAAACTTGCGACAGTAAACTTCTTTCTAATATTTTATCCCTTATCAAAACCAATTATCTTTTTAAGGCAAGTCTCAAAAGAGTTGTCACATTTAATATGGAAGCCACTATCATTTTGTTTTTTAAAAATGGAAAACAAAAGGTGTATTTAACTATAAATAAAAATAAAGATGACAAAGATAGAAAACTTAAAAGGCTTGCTAGCAACATTTTTCAAATGGTTTAGAGGACGATGAAAGTGGAAATGTTCTCAATTATTTCTGGAAAGAAAATTCTATTTTAAAACTCAAACATGTGAAACAATTCTCTTAACGTATTGTTTCAAAGTACTATACAATGCAAAAGTTTTTAAATTCCCCATAAAAAAACATTTGAAAGACCTTAAAATAATTTGATGTAAAAGCATCTTTTTGACAACAAATTCTTAAAAAAAACGATTTAAGTTGTAAAAATAATCTAATTCAAATTTAAAATACGCCCAAGAATGGGGTAGAAAAGTTTATTAGGTATTGATAAGTTTTTAACACTATAATAACAGAATTAATTACATAAATATTGTCTAAACTTTTTATTTTTTTAATTTTTTTTTAGTCTTAACTTTATTTTTATTCAATCAAATATCTAAATACTTAATTTTTGTTCAATGAAGTGTTTTTGAACTGATAAAAGTTTTTTAGGATGTCAAATCAGCAAAAATTCAATCTATATGGCATTTCACATCATATAAAAATAATAAAATTACTTAAGTAATCTTTTTACATAAATGAAAGGACAATATTATATTTTCCATATTATGAGTTTTACTATTCATTTGTTACAATTAAAAAGAAATTAATAACATTGGTTACTATGAAATTTAGATTAAAAAAATTCTTAAAAATAAAAGTTAACTTAAAAAAAAAAAACTTTTTAACTATCTTCTATTTTTATTTATTTTTATGTAAAAACAAAAATAAATTATAGGGAATTATGTTAAGGTACACCATTGCACTAAATAGAATGAAAATATAACCTAAGGCCCTTAAATTACCATAAAATGTGTCATTTTCAACAAAATATTAAAAACATGTACTTTAATAGTAATCTTTTTGATAATCTTAAGTCATGGAGGGAAAGAAAAAAAAACCCTAGTCTCTTTTCTACCTTAACCCATTCAAAATGGGAAGAAAAGTTGTCAAATCCTAAAAACCTAAAATCTTTTATCTTAAACCTTAAAAACCCTAAAATCCTAAAATCTTTCAAAGGTAAAAGACATCTTATGCAGAGGGAGAACAAGGAAAATTATTTATTTTAAAATGAGTTATTGTGTTGGTTAAAAAAATTGTTTTGAAAGGAAAATATTCAATATAATATCAAATAAAATTTCTCTTATGCAATGTAAAATGAAAAACTTTCTTGATTGTTTCATGTTAAATCAAATCTGGAAAATGAAGATATATTAACAAAAAAAAATACTGCGTTAACATTATGATGTATTAAATTAACGTGGTGTACATTTAAAAAGAAAAAACCTTTATTCGGACGCATTTCAATAATGCGTTTGAACACATTAACCCTATGTGACTTATTTGCGTAGTGCATGCAGACACATTTCAAATATATTTCAACCTTTTAACTATATCAAATTTTCTTTAACCATGATCTTTCACGTAATTAATTTAGATTATCTTTAATCTAAGGAAAAAAAACTTGAAGCAATTAACTCGATTGAATGATGCCCTTAGTCTTATTTTATTATCTTCAAAACTTAGGTAAGAGAAATATTGAGCTAACATGTGTATTTTCGAGTTAGAACTTTTTTGAGTTGCAAGATGAATGAAAATAGAAGTGATTTAGTTTTAAAAAATAAAAATAAAAAAGGACAAAAAAACAATAAACATAAAGAAAAAAGAAATTAAGGAATGAAAAATGGAAAATGAAAACAATATGATTTAAAAAATAATCACCAAACTAGTATTGCATATGTTTCAAGTAACTTAAAACCATTGTTGGTGAATGCTTAAAAATTAATATTTCTTTTGATGAATGCAATTTTAAGGTAATTTTAAAACCCGAATTTGGTGAGTGCGGTTTGAAAACACATGGAATATAGTTTAGTGATTATTTTGAAAGAAAACTATCCATGTAATTTTTTTTTTTAAATGAATTCTTTGGCGCTAAACTTCATAAAATTAAGACATGAAGCGCATACTTTTGTTTCGAGACATAAATAGTAATATCCTAGTGGACTCCACATACACACCCTGACACAATGGTGTGATTGGAAAGGAAGAAAGCCGAGCGCTTGTTGGATATGGTGAGATCTCTGATGGGCAAGGCGGATCCACCCAAATCCTTCTTGGGTTATGCACTAGAGACTACTGTTTACATACTAAACATAATCTCATCCAAATCAATTGATGTTACTTCATACAAGATATGGACTAACAAGAAACCTTATCTTTCTCACCTAAAAGTATGGGGTTGTCCTGCTTTTGTGAAGTGGATTATGTCAGACAAGTTAGAAGCTAAGTCTGACAAGTGTCTTTTTGTAGGATCTCCTAAGGAAATATTAAGATATCAGTTCTACAATACTTTGGAACAAAAGGTGTATGTTTCAAAGTATGATGTTTTCTAAGAGAAATAGTTTCTTTTAAGAGACAATGGGAACAAAGTTGAACTTGAAAAAGTTCAAGATGCTCAAATAGATGCAGATCAACTGCTTGAACATGAGGCTATTATTCATAGAGATGAAGTAGCACTTGATCCTTCTAAAGCACAAGCGCTACATAGATCGAGTAGGATACGAACTATTCAAGAGAGATATGGATTTCTCATAAGTGAACAGAAGAATGGGTTGCTCATAGAGGATGATGAACTTACTACCTACGAAGAATATCTTATTAATTCAGAGTCTGACAAATACCTAGTGGCCATGAAGTCGCAAATGGATTCCATGTATGAAAGCAAAAATATGGACTTTGGTTTACCCACCCGAAGGGATAAAACCCATAGGGTGCAAGTGGGTCTTCAAGAAGAAGACTGACATGAAGGGTAATGTAGTTACCTATAAAGTTAGGCTTGTAGCTAAGGGTTATTGTCAAAGACAAGGAGTTGATTATGATGAGACTTTTAGTCCTGTAGCTATGCTTAAATCCATAAGGATACTCCTGGCCATTACCGCATATTACGATTATGAGATATGACAAATGAATGTGAAGATGACTTTTCTTAATAGAAAGCTTCTGCGGGGATGTGTACATGACTATGAAGGACTTTACATCCAAAGATGACAATAAAGTATGCAAACTTCAAAGATCCATTTATGGATTGAAGCAAGCATCTAGGAGTTGGAATATCTTATTTTATGAGGCAATAAAAGAGTTTGGTTTCTCACAAAATCAGGATGAGGCTTATGTATAAAAGAAGGTTAGGGGAGTGATGTCGTGTTCCTTATATTATATGTAGATGAAATACTACTTATGGGAAACGACGTCTCAATGTCACAATCTGTCAAGATTTGGTTATCTAAGAATTTCTTCATGAAAGACCTTAGAGAAGTGACCTGCATATAGGGGATAAAGATCTATAGAGATAGATCTAGGAGGTTGCTTGGTCTTTCACAATCTACATACATGGACAAGATGCTAAAGAAGTTTAGCATGAAGTAGTCTAAGAGAGGATTCATTCCAATGACCCATGGGATAACACTCTTGAAGTCAATGCATCCAAAGATACGAGAGGACACGCATGAGTATGATCCCTTATGCTTTAGCTGTAAGATCAATCATGTATGCTATGATATGTGTCGCGCCCTCGAGCCCGACCCAATGGTAAACCGGATCAATAAACATACATATATATGAATATATGATATCATTACTAATACATTCATCAATATGAGAAAAATACATCATATCATTTCAAGATGGTCCATATCTATTCTTTAGTACAACATATTGATACAAAATGGCATTCTATGTCTTTCCAAAACATTTACAAAATATTACTAGAGTTCACCCCCTTGCTATCCATAAAGACTTAAACATCTTTGATTTCCACAAAAATAATCACATGATATCATGAAATGAAGAGGTATGCATGAAACGAAGCATTTTCGTATATTCCGAATCGTATGCTCGGCGGACTTTAGTATTACCACTATCTACATGGTACCTGCGTGTGAGAAATCAACGTGCTAAGAATTTTCATGCTTAATGGTTCTTTACATTTCTATTATCATGTCAAACAATCAACACAACATCTATATGTATATATAAATAATATTCGGCTACAGGCATACATTACTCGTCACAACTACATTCAACATATTTTTCCAAACAATCAGCATACTGCTCATGTGATCAATCTGTTGCTCTTATGTAACATTTTTACTAGTTTAACATTCCCATTCATTTTATCTCGCATATAAAAACCACGATAATTCCATCTTTCATGCTGCTCGCATATACTAAGTATTTAAGTACAACACAATTCTGCGTTTATTAATAAGTTGCCATAAGCGAATCTATACGAAATTTTGGTCTGGAGGATACTTGGAATCAGGCTACGGTCATTGAAGTGTGGCGATTTAACACTTTTAATAACTGATCTTGTCGGCGGGCTCTGATTGGTTATTTTTACATTACATTTTTGTCACGCTCTAGATGTGTCCCGCAAGGCTCTGAATCGGTATGTCACCTATAAAACATATCGTCGCGTCTTGCTATATTTATCACTTGTGGTATACTGATCTATCTCCCCAACTGATTATAATGACTAACATTCTCTTAAGGGCATTAATAATTAGTCATAGTAAAAGTTGATATATTATATTCTGGGAATTCCGCAAATAGCATAAGTTTACAACCAATATGCCTACTTTACCACTATATTAACTATCCGATTAACCCATTTTAAAAACCCAATTTATTCCGTCGATAGTGCACTTTTCAAAAGTTACACATAATCTCATAGAAACACTATCTCGCATTTGACCATAATCCAATCACTTTTTCTTCATTTTAACTCACTTAACACATGAGTTTTAGGTACTATTTCAATTACACCAAACCTTTAACATATTTGGAAACATAATTTAAATACATACATGTAGTAATTTTACACCAAAACCAAACCATACACACCAATACATGATTCATGTATTAACATAAATTGTCTTCCCTTTTTCATGTTAATCCACTTGAGATCAATTAACCAACACCCAAACCAATTTATTTATGGTTCAAACAAGAAGCACACATGCAGATTTTATATCAACGCTTTGGTTTGATGAAAAAATAAGCACTTAGCAATAAGGGAACAGAAGATAAATGTGAAAAACAAACCAAAAGAGTTATCGATTCTTGTCTCCTATTATTTGAATCCCGCTTTTTCCTCATGTTTTATCATCATCAGCGTCTAATCCATCACAAATACGTTACAATCAAAGAACAAACAAAGAAAAATTAGTTGTGCTTGCTAGGGTTTCCTGGTTATGGTTGATTTCACCCACCCAATACATCTTCACTTTTAAAATTTACTGCAGGAAAAATGAGTCGTATTTTACTCGAGCTTCCTTGAAAATAATATCTCTATGAGGTCTATTTTGTTAGAAATTGAAATCATCTCATTTGGGATCATTACAACAACTTATGGTCAAAAACCAAAACTATGCAAAACAAGAATAACCCGGTATTACCCGTATTTTTCGCCGGTCTCAAAGCAGGGACTTAGGGGTGACTGTGCTTCAGTTCCTCTATATTATTTTTCGTAGGTTTACCTCTTAGGGTTCTTTCCCAATTTTGGATGGTAATGTGAGTTATGGCCAAAGCAACGTGGCACTTAACCCATAAATTTTCCTGTTTCTAGACTCTATTTTGGTCCATCTCGAGAAACACCCTGACATAGTACGCTCTTTACGTGGACGCTTTAGGTCTACATTTATTTTAAGAAATTTTCAGCCGTATTCTTATACCATCTCGGAATTGATCATCAATTTGGAGTTCAAGGCCAATTTATGGTCAAAACAAAAATGTGTTTTGAAAAAGCTTTGGCAACTGAATTCCCTTCAAAACCTATACATCTATTTTTACACTTCTTGGTGCAGAACCCACATGAAACTTAAAAAAACAATCGAAGCAATATAACTCAAATTGAGAAAAGAATTTATAGGGCGCTGACTGGCACCCGGTGTCAAGCGAGGGTGTGTTTTTACTATAAACTTGTTCATTCATAAACTATTAAACATTTAACTTAAAATATATTCTGTAACAGCAGTTACAAAATATATTCAAACTTCATAAATAGAGTGTTCAACATATACAAACTTTGCATTGTTTGCAAACAAAGACATATACAAAATAAACCCAGGTCCTCGTGGGCACCTGGTGTTGCGTTGACCTTGATTCTTGATCGCAGTTGTCGGCTTCTATTTCCTTCTTACGTACTACCTTTGGTGAAGCTTAGCGTCTTTAAGTTTATAGCTTAGTGGGAATAATACTCGTGGACGATCCCTAACAAGGATCATCACATTTTAGACACATGCATATACATCTAACATATCATATACTTATTCACATGCTAATACATATCTCATATTTATCATATCATGTTTTATTTCTTATCATCGTTCATATACATTTTGTGTCATTTTAAACTTTGCTTCTTGTTTTGTCCGTTGTCACTTGTCATCACATAGCGGTGTTGTGCTTCGTATCATCATTTCATATCATGTCATTTATCATATTGAATCATTTGCATATTCTTGTCATTTGTTTTATGTTTCATGCTGCATATACCTTAGGAAGTGGATACGAGAAACTATAAGGACCGAAGTCTTTGTTATTGTGTGCGGACAACGAACTATAAAGGGCTCAGGCGTATCATTGTATGGGGCAATGAGCTATAAAAGGCCGAAAGGCGCTGTTATCATTGTACGAGACAACGAACTATAAGGGCCTGAAGGCGTTGTTATCATTGTACGAGACAATGACCTCTATAGGACCGAAGTGTTGTAATGGCTGCTGTAGACCGGCGATCGATATCTTTGCCAGGACTTTTATCCACTAATAGACCGTCATCTATCCCCTACTAGGTTCAAAGCGGACAATCCATTTTTATTTCATTTTCAGTACATATCTCATATCCCCGAATAACTATTGTTATCCGATAATCACATGCGATATTTATGATCATTTACTCTTATCTTTGCATTTTCATGTATTTTTGTATACTATCAAATATTTCTTACAAACAGAGCTCCCTTTTAGACAAATTTTCCAAGTCCAATGGGGTCCAAATTTGAATACACCTATTTAAAGGAGATTTGTTGTCTAGAATCTAGTTTACTAAAATTTTGAATCATTCAATTTGGATGAGTGGCTGAGTTATGGCCTAGTGTGGGGACCACTCTAATGTCAAAACAAAACCAAAACATAACTAGCTATGTCATGCAACCTAGCTCCCCTTTGACAAATTTCTAGGTGCAATAGGGTCCAAATTTGCATACACCTATTTCAAAGAGATTTGTTCTCCTAGAAGTCTAGTTTACCTAAAATTTTGAATCACTCAATTTGGATGAGTGATGGCCAAGTTATAGCTAAAACAAAAACATGAGTTTAAAAAAAAAGGGACAACATCTCCCCTAAAACCCATCATTTTCTCTATACAAAATTTTCCTCAATTGAGGACCACAATCAAACCAAACAACCATATAACAACTTAGAGCAACCCCCAAAACTGAACTAAACCAATCAACTTCATTGTTGGAAGTAGGAGAATTCTTAACCAACAAATAGGAAAAATCCAAACCTAAACACAATTCCATCAAATATCCATACAAATCCTTACATAAACAAGGATCTAAACTAGTATCCATACCTTAAAGCTTCTCCTTCTTCTTCCTCTTCTTCTTCTTCTTCTTCTCTTCTCCTCTTTCTCTCTCAAACGTGACCTAGCTCAAATAGGACAATTGCCCAAATTGCAAGACCAAATGTGGTCTTATCCACTTACATGGCTAAAGTCATGTTTGGAAAATGACTTTTATAATTGATTACCCATTTTTGCCTTTAAGTCCTCCTATTCCCTTTCACTTACACATTCTTTTCTCACATATTCTAATTGGGCATATAGTCTTATGATCTTATGACATTTAGGTCTAGTTGATAAATTACTAATTTACCTTTGGCCCTTAAATAAATTCAGGTTTGCTTATTTTATTTTTAGGATTATTATTCCCAAAAACTTTAACTTTGCTTGTATTACACCCTCAACATGTTATAAAACTGTCATGGTATAATTTGAAGTGTTACAAATTACCCAAAGATGGAAGAGTTAAGTTCTTCTAAGCCGCAAAGCAGTAAAGTTAGGACTTTCTAACAATCAAAAGGGAGAATCCATACCTTGCTTTCTTCTTAAACCTTATAATCCTTCCTTTTCTTCTCTTTTTCTTTATGAAAACTTTGAACAAATGGAGAACAATCGCCAACAATGGCTCTTCTCAAGAACCTATAACCCTAGCTCTCTCCCTTTTCCAAAACGTGAAAAATACCCATTCCAAGACCATTTTTTTGTCTTATCCTCTCATCCATTACAAGGCCTTGTTTGACTATCTCATTTTGGTTTTCTTTTCTCATTTTTACATTTTTGTCCTTCTACTTATTCTAATTACACTTCACTTATCAATATTTCTATCACCTAAAACCAATAACATAACAAATAGAATAATAAAAAAAAAGAAAAAAAATAATGGCATAAACTATAAAGTAAAATAATAAAACAAGAAGGCTATTTTTTGGATGTTACAATATGTATCAAACCCAATGTAAAATATGCTTTGTGTGTCACGGGCAGATACCAATCAGACCCATGTGAGGGTCATTTGGTGGATGTCAAGAATATCCTTAAGTACTTGAGAAGGATTAAGGATGCATTCTTGATTTATGGAGATGGGGATCTTGTGGTAAGCAGGTATACAGATGCCAACTTCTAGTTTGATAGAGATGACTCCAACTCTCAATTAGGTTATGTGTTCATATTAAATGGTGCAGCGGTAAGTTGGAAGAGTTCCAAACATAAGACAACTACTGATTACACAACTGAAGCAGAGTACATGGCAGCTTCCAAGGTAGCTAAGGAAGCAGTTTAGATAAGGAAGTTCATTGCTAGTTGGAATTAATTTTAGACGGTGATCCAATACCTTTGTATTGTAGAAACAGAAATGGGCCATTGCGCAAGCAAAGGAACCCGCGATCTTATCAAAGATCGGACACGTGCTTAGGACATACCATTTGATTAGAGAGATCATTAGTAAGTGATGTAATCATAAAGAAGGAACGATGATCATAATGTGCGATCTGCCTCATAGCCACTTCACCCCAAAATGCGACTCACATGTACGTGCATATGGTATGAGATATAAAGGCGACTGACTTTAGTTCAAGTGAGAGATTGTAAGAGAAGTGATTTTACAGCAATCACCTTTAGCACTTATTGTACGTCTTATATTCATAATAAAACATATCTTCATTACTTTGATATTCATCTACTATATTGATTGATACCAATCTTAAATCAATTAATAAAGTCCATGATACATAACATAGCATGAAAGAAATCATGATATGATCATGATAATGAGATTCCTATCATGTGTAATTATGTTAGTATCTAAATCATCCATAGTCATGGACCAATGAATTGGACATTGTTGATACGACAGAGCTTAACGCCTGTATACTCTAGATTGGATCAAGTAATAGATCTCATAAACTGTAATCAAGGTGACGATCAAAGTTAACATGTGGATGTTTGCTAAATGTAGTCAAGTACATCGAAGACATGTTCTGAGACAATCATATGAATTATCTATTCAAATGTAGTAGATGTTGAAATAGTATAAGTGTTAAAGTTTTGATTTTGTTCAATACCTTTGTGTTGTGATAACAATGGAGCCATTGTGCAAGCAAAGGAACCACGATCTCATCAAAGATACAAACACTTGCTCAGGAAATACCATTTGATTAGAGAGATCATTGGTAGGAATGATGTAATCATAAAGAAGGTGCCCAATGATCATAATATTACTGATCCCCTCACTAAGCCACTTCCCCAAAACAAGTACGACTCACATGTACGCGCATATGGTATGAGATATAAAGACGATTGGCTTTAGCTCAAGTGAGAGATTATTAGAGAAGTGCTTTTAAAGCAATCACCTTTAGTACGCATTGTACGTCTTAAATTCATAATAAAACACATCTTCATTACTTTGATATTCATTTGTTAATTTGATACCGATCTTAAATCAATTAATGAAGTCCATGATACATAACATAACATAAAGGAAATCATGATGTGATCATGATAATGAGATTCCTATCATGTGTAATTATGTTAGTGTCTGAACCATCCCTAGTCATAAGATCAATAAGATTGGACATTGTTGATCTAAACAAACTAGCACATGTTGTACTCCTAGATTGGCTCAAGTAATAGATCTCATAAATTTTTATCAAGGTGATGATTAGAGTTAACATGTGGATGCTTGCTAAATGTAGTCAAGTACATCGAGCACATTACGAGACAATCATATGAATATCTATTCAAATGTAGAAGATGTTGAAATGTAGTATAAGTGGTAAAGTTTTGATTTGGTTAAAATAAATAAAATCAAATTCTTAATGGTGTTTTGACTTGGCCAAGTCTCTTGGATTTTTTTTTTAAAAATTTATTCTTGAATTTTCTATAACAAAGTTGATAGAATAATTAATAAATAATTCATCTTTTGGCCAAGTCTTCCGAGAGACTTTGGCAAAGTATGAGTTTGATGGTAAGTGTAATTTTAAATCTTTATCTCAAATCATTACTGTAACGCCTCTTCCCCTTAGCCGAGGCAGGAGAGGGGACGTCACACGGAACTAAGACTTCTTAACCTAATTTTCTGACTTTGGTGGACCCATTTTTATCATAAATTCATAACAACAGTCAAACTGTAAAACTATCACCGTAGTGGTGTTTAAATTATCCTTTACATATATTGGAGTCTCATTTATTTCTACTTACACAAGTTTCACTATTACAAATTTTTAAATTTACATTTGAAAACAAATTCATGGACTGCATCGAGAAAGGCTCCTATTGTTATGCCTTTGTGAATGTGGGATGTCTCGGCGACCTCTGCGGTACCTACGGGTGAAACACGTGCTAAGCTATAAGCTTGAGTGAAAACATTTAACATATATGACCACATGAAATTGGTCCTCCCGATTATAGTATACATATATAGCATAAATTAATATATGGAGATATTCATCTCCATAGGGTTCATAAAGAAATCTTGTAATATCGGGTACCCATTGGTGCCTCACAGTGAGCAGGAGATATGTCTTAGCATCAGAATTGATTACTTTTGTTTTTATATAATTATTTCCATAAATCATCTTATTTGGATACATAACATATAAGTATTTGCCTACATAGCATTATGTATGAGCAGCAGGGGACCTGACACAATAGGTATCAGGAAGGTCTGATCTGATCTTGAATAAGAGTGTCGTAGCCTTGTACGAAGTCTTGTAGCACTAAACAAGTGTCGAAGCACCTAAACAAAGTGATAAAGAACTAATCAAGAGTGTCGAAGCAACGTCGAAGTGCCTATTCATTCCACTAATCGATCTTGTGAGACATACAATTATATGTAATACTGAGCTTATTATATTGTTCTTAATCACATTCCTATATTTATATACTTGTTGGCAAATAAAGGCGAGAAAACAAGTGCGCCCCGAATACGTTAAGCAGCCCAGAAGCGGCGAGTTCAAAGCATTTACATATAACTTGTATACATGTGCGGATTCTTTCATTCATTAGGATCATCTAAGTATGCAATTTCATGCTTATTATTCGACTCAATCATAATCCTAACCAAGAGATGATGGTTTCTAAATTCTTGAAAGAAATGAAAGAAATAGGACTTCCAAGTTCGCTGGCGTAGGGACCTTCGCTTGGGCGAGGACTCTGTAGTGGAGCAACCCATCTTGGCGTGCGGGCGGAAAATTTGGGACTTTTTGGGTTGCCCGACCCCCCTTCGCCTAAGCGAGGTGTCGTAAACAAAAATGGGCATTTTGCCACTGATTTTCATCGAAAACTTCCTTCCAAACCAAACCAAATCAAATTGAACTTAAACCAACCAAAAACACCTTTATATAATGAGGATTGGGGTTTCTAACCTAAACATGAAACGAGGGAGAGGGATTTGTGATAGTTTCCTTACATTGCTTTTCTTGAAACCTTCAAAGCCAAGCCCTTCTTTTCTTCACTTCTTCCTTTTCTTTCCTTTACTTGATCAAATGGAATTCAAGACATGGAGAATAGAAAACCAAAGTTAGTTCTCTCCCAAAACCGTAGCCTTAGCTCTCTTTGAGCAAAAAAAATTGAGAGGCTTATAAACAAGACCATGTTTGGTCTTATCTCCTTTTTGGGCTAATTCTTTAGCCCTTGCATTTTAGTCCTTCATCTTTCTTTCATTTGCAAATCAACTTATTATATTTATATTTTAACATATAATATTCTTATCTTATGTCATTTGAGCCCTTAATTTGACAATTACCATTTTACCCTTAGCACTTAAATTTCCAAAAAATATAATTTTGACTTTTATTATCTGGCTAAAGTATAATAAGTATTATGATATAATTTGAGGTGTGACACCACCGTCCAGTCCGTTGACCGCTGGATCAGCATGCGGAATATATGTGTCTCCTTATCATAAGACATGTACATGAGTAAGCGACCACTTGGGCCCATTACATGAATACTCATCAAGAATCACATCCCGATTATATTACCGATAGTTGAAGTTATTACGTTACTCTTAATCGAAACATATATCGAAATTTAACATTCTAATACATGTTTTACAAAAAAAATATCAAATCCACAATCCGACCTTCTTCTAAAAAGTGGCCTCTAGTGAGCGTCGTCCTCCCGTACACTTCCTGTACTTGAAATAATGATCCCTCGATAGGGTGAGTAAAGCCCAGTAGTGATAATTTCCTACATGGGTTACTCCCCACCTAAGTGCACATGTCATGGCAATCAAACACACTCAAGCAAATACATGATCCTACTTGAATGTCATGCTGATCCATGTCTCGAGTCCTCATCGACTCCCTGCATGCCTAAGCCAAATGCAAGCAAAATCTGATTTTCAAAACAAAGGTTTTGTTCTCAAAAACTTACTAGGGATTTCAATAAATATATTGGATAACCCTTCGAGGTGAATTGCTGGGTAATTCTCTGAAACAGTCATGGGTCAACCTCCGAGATGAACTGTTGGACAACTCTCAGCAATTCTTCAGGAAATCTTCCTTGAAATTCCTTTCTGTCGTTTTCATTTTCTTTTATTTTCCTTCATGTCATGCACTCACACCTACCATCTAAGTTGCCACGATTGCATATGGAATGCATTATGTCATTCCAAAATACTCATGCTAATATATTTTACTGTATATATTAACAAATTAATTCACACAATTCATGTTATTCAATTCACAATCAATAACACCAAAATTAGCTCACATGGGCTAATAACAATCCCAAGCGATTCATTTTGAATCACTTGACAACACAAAATCTACCTGACATATCACGTGAGCGTTGACGCACCCTTAGGTCGACCTTTGTTCGCGTGTAACGCCCATCTCCGGTCAGAGGCAGAATCAGAGATGCCACTCACATAATGATGCCCCGAGTTGGGGCTTTGATCTGTAACTTTTATTTCTTATAACTTTAAGCTCGTTCATATAATGTTAAGCATTCTACTTGTATTACGTGAAATTTTGTAGCGTGGATTACAAAATATATACAAGCTCCATATATGGAGTATTCAACATTTACATTATTTCGCAAAGAAACAAAAAGACATATACATTATACGAAAATCTTCGATGGACCCATATTGATGTATTGACCTTGGCTGGCGATGTGGACGTCTTGCCCTCTGGTTTACTCTTACGTACTGCAGCGGATGAAACACGTCTTGGCTTTACGCTTAGGTGGGAATAAATCTGAATGGATGACCCACTATTAAGGATCGTCACATTAGACATATACATATACTTATGACAATTATAACTTTACATTTCACATCTACTTTCATAACGAGGTTTCGTTTCATATCACCATGTCAATTTATACTTTACTTCTTGTTCTTATGTATATCTTATCGTCGCCTGTGTTCTTATGCTTCTCATATCATATCATATCTCATATACTTTGCATATACACGTTGCCTTTGTGTATACTTTTCATTTCTTTTATATTCATGCTTACCCAAATCGCCCCGGCGGATCTGAGAGACTAAGCCCATATGTACGAAGGTACTATCATTGTGCGAGGCAGTGATCTACATGCGCTGTATGCCGAAGGTATATCGGTATGCAGACGGTGGTCTCTTTATGACCTGGCTTGGTAGTATATACCGAGTATCATCCTTTGTACAAAGCGGTGGCACATGCATGTATTATGTGATCCCGAAGCGAGATCTATGTCATCGACCAAGCGGGACCTCAATATACGTATACGTATGTTGCGATACTTGCGTATCTTCCATAGGCATGCTATCCCATCCATCTACCGTCGCCATGGCTTGTCGGTTTTATTATGTTTTCTTTCATGTATTATACAATGATATCCCATATACATGAATACCTACTGATATCATGTATACATATGAGATATATTTGTTATCAAATAGCATCTCTCTTATAAACATTTTACTATACTTTTTCATACAACCAAATTATACATATATTCTCTTTAGCTTTCATATATTAAATTTATACATATACTTGTACCTATTCACATTCTAGGGCATTAAGTTTGCCCACATCGAACTCGCTTCGCCGAAGCGACGAGGTACTATACATTTTTCCCTTAGTTTCACTCTTATTTGAACCCCCA
This sequence comes from Tetrastigma voinierianum, assembly GCA_016808115.1. Classification (NCBI taxonomy): domain Eukaryota; kingdom Viridiplantae; phylum Streptophyta; class Magnoliopsida; order Vitales; family Vitaceae; genus Tetrastigma; species Tetrastigma voinierianum. The sequence continues at coordinate 578,751 of JAEQBH010001693.1, forward strand.
TTAGTCATTTACTAGGGTTCCTATACTCTTGGTGTATGAATTTGGGCTTAAATATCAAAATCTGAGCCCAGAAATTTTGTGTAGGAGAAAAGTGAGTGCTGCGGTGAGTGCGCATGTATCGGTACCATTCATGTTCTGGTGAGTGGTACCGGTACCACTCTAGATAGTGCGGGGTACCATTGCTCTACTGTATAAGTGGTATCGGGTACCTCCACGTTACAGTGGGGTACGCGGTCTGTGAAATTGCCTAGAAATGGCCAATTTTCCCTCTTTTCACTCACTTTTCTTCCATACTCTTCCTCACATTCTATCTTGCTTGGCTTCATCATGAATTACTCACAAAACAACTGAAAATGGATCGTAATCCATCTGGCTAACATGAAGATTAGTTGGGGTTTGTGCTAAACCGAACTTCGAATTTACTTGCGATTAAGCGTGAATCCGACGCCCAAGGGAGGATTCCATGCTCATTATACAAGCAGGGTTTTATCCTTTAATTCAACAATTCTACGGTTAGGATGAATTCCTAACTAAACCTTAGGTTTGGAAACCATATAAATCCCTACCAAAGTCCAAAAGTACACATGATTCCATACCTTTGATCTTCTTTGAACTCCTCTTCTCTTCCCTTCTCTTCTCCTTCTCTTCTTCCTTCCTTATCTGTTTTGCTCTCCTAAAATGAGAGACCAAATGGGATCTTTTGATTCCCAATTAAGGCCATGTTTGGCATTATACATATTTGAATTCTTTTCCCTTTTTTTTTTTCATTCAAGTCCTCCATTTCTCATCTATTCTCAATTCAACTTATTCTAATTGCAATCTTGACTTTTTCTTATTTTCACTTTAGCATATATACTTATGATATTATGACCCTTAGGTCCTTAATTGGTAAATGACCAATTTACCCTTGACTCTTAAATGCATTCCGGGTTTTGCTTATCTTATTTTTAGCATTATTTTATTTCGGAAAAATATACTTTTACTTTTATTATACCCGAAACATGTTATAAAACTGTTATGGTATAATTTGGGATGTTACATCACGGCCACACAATAGGGATTTTCTCCACTCGGTTCAAGGTGCAGAATAGATAACACAGCCATTCAGGCCTTAACAAATCCCCATCCATTAAAATGGCTCTTAGCCAAAGAATAAACCAAGAAGGAAAAGATCTCTACCTCTTGGAGTTGTCAGAACTCCACAAAATCAGTGCCCACACGTAGCCCTTACCGCGTAGAACAACTTTGCTTCTTGCTCCGACGAAAACCTGGCCAGTCTGACGCCCGGGAAATCTAGAAATTGACATTTACTGCCTGCAAAATCTGAAATCCTTGCTCTTGCGTTTTCTCTCGGTTGGAAGATGAAGTTGCATTTTTGTCTTATTCACTTAAATCTTTTCACATAATTCCATTTGTGTCCTTTAGTTTTGATTTTTGACACATAGCTTAATCTAAGCCATTTATTTCCATCATTTCACTAATCATGCAACATGTGTCATATGGGTACATGTGGTAGGTGACTCTTGTCACACCACATGTCTTTCCTGGCTTAGATCATATGGCACGGCTAGTGCGCCGAGAAAAAGCGTGAAATCTGCCGTGTCTCGGGTCGGCGAGTCGGCGTGGTTCTTCAGATTTCGAGGCGATTCGATAAGTGAACTTCATTTCGTCATCCGAGATCTAGAAAAATTTCGGATTTTGACCGAAATTACCCTTTTACCTTTTTCAGAAAATTAGAATTTTCTTGGGTTTTACATGGGGTGTTACAACCTCTTTGTTTAAATAAATTATTTGATTAATAAATATATCTAACATGTTGCCCTTAATTAATAATTGAATACTTCTTATTGTTTTTCAAATATTGAATTCTTCACTCATATTTGATTTAAGTATCAAGTCTTATGGAGATATTCCTTTAAATCAATTTTATTACTTAATTTTTCATTTAAAATTTTGAGAGAACCGTTGAAGGCACCTATAAATAGGTGCCCCCCTCTCCTCTTCGATTCACACTTCTCACTTTTGAGATCACTAAAGCACTAAAGCTCTCAAAGCTCCTCCTGTCTTTCCCTCTAGTGCTTCAAGTACTCTCTCTCCCTCCTTTTCAAGTGCTTCCATACCAAGCACAATTTCTTAGAGTAATATTTTAATGTTCGAGTTATACTGCATCTTATTAAGGAAGTGCACCCGAAGTGGAATATGAAAGTTTGTTGAATCTGGAAGTAGAGCCTTTGGTTCCTTCTTTTGAGTTACAAGCTGGGAGGATAGCCAGAATCTACTTTAAGGACAATGTTATTGCATGCCTCAGCCATCCAATCAAATAAGTTCATCTTACCTCATTTGTTCCTTATTTGTTTGTTTTATGCTAAGTTAGATTTTCTAATCTCTTGCGAATAATAGTGATGGTAGAGCCTGAGGCGATATGTGGTAACTTGTTGGTACATGTCTAGGAAAGACCTGTTAACAAGACGATAAGAGCTTAACCCAAGTGGGGTATAACATACCATTGTGACCCCTCCACTTGGAACTCTGGTGAGACATCTCTCACTCTTTGTCACGGTTTGTTCTGAGACCCGAGTTAGAACCAACAATCTTAAAGTAGATTCTATTTCTTGAATTGATGGAGACTTCCCTAATTCACACTTGTCCCGACACTTCCAAGACTTACCCTTTTAATGGAGTCTTTAAGAGATGACAAGAAAAGGTTTATTCTGCCAATGATGTTGTCAACCTAGGGCATATCTTGACAAACCCAAAACCTAAGAGTGACTTTGAAGATTTATCTAAATGGAAAAATGGGAACAAACAAATTAGGCATGCCATTCTTAGCACACTCACAAATGAACTCTTTGATGTCTACTATCAATATAAATTTGCAAAAGAAATTTGGGATGCTTTGACTAAAAAAATACATTGTAGAAGATGTTGGAACACAAAAATATGTCATAGCAAATTTTAGAAAGTTCCAAATGACCGAGTATAGAGATGTATCATCTCAAATCCATGACTTTCACATGTTGATCAACGACCTAGTCATTGAAGACATAAATTTAGTTGAACCTTTTGTGGCTGGCTACATAATAGAGACCCTTCAAGATTTTTGGAAAGACTACAAAAATAGCATGAAACACAAAAGGAAACAAATGTCCCTAGAAGATGTTATAATACATATTAGGATTGAAGAACAAAATAAAACTAGGGACAAAACTGAAAGAGCCAAGGAGTTATCCTCAAGGCAAATGTGGTAGAAGAGAGACCAAGGCCTAAATTCAATAGGCTTAAGAGACTTAACCCTAAGACTAAGCCCAACTCATCAAATAAGGTCATAAATCCTACCTTCAAAAAGAGAGATAACTACTTTGTCTATGGCAAGCCTGGACACCATGCACCTTAGTATCGCAACAGAAAAAGACTCGAGATAGTCAACCAAAGTGCAAATCTGGCAGAAGCAAAGGTGATTGTAGGAACAATGTCCTCTAAGGTAAGCCTGGTCACCAATATGAAGGATTGGATAGTAGACTCTGGGGCTACTAGGTACATCTATAGCAACATAAGTACATTTACTTCCTACACCATGGTGAAGGAAGGAGAGGAACAAGTGTTCATGGGTGATTCTAGATCATCTACTTATTGACAAAGGGAAGAGTTCTCCTCAGGCTAACCTTTGGGAAAGTTCTTGCCTTAGTGATATCTCCATGTGCTAGATGTTGTTGGAGCTTAGTTTGATTGTCTTGCCCGAGAAAGCAGGAGTTGGGATCATGATTGATTCAGACAAAATAGTGTTAACAAAGAATAATGCTTTTTGTTGGGAAGGGTTATTGTAACCAAGGTCTCTTTATGTTGAATGTTTCATAAATTTTGAATAATAAAGCATCTTCCTCTTTTGTTTACATAGTTGTTTCATGTGATATTTGACATAGTAGATTAGGACATATGAACTTTTCTTATATTAAGAAAATGGTTGAATTATGTTTAATTAATAGACTAACCTTAGAAAACCTTGGAAAATGTGAAGTATGCGTTTAATCTAAAACCACAAAGAAATCTTGCAAACTAGTAAAAAGATAGTCAAAACTATTAAGTTTGATTCATAGTGACCTAGGGGACTTAAAAAACACCATGACTAATGGTAGTAAAATGTTCTGTACCTTCATAGATAACTACTCCAAGATATACAAGGAATTGTATCTATTAAGGAACAAAGATGAAGCAATGGATGTCTTCATCAAGTATAAAAATGAAGTAGAGATGAAGCAATGGAAAATCAAGAGACTTAGATATGATAGGGGTGGATAATATGAGTCCAACCCCTTTAATACCTTTTATGAGGAACATGAAATTATACATTAAACTATTCCTCCTTATTACCCCAAATCTAATGGAGCAGCTTCTATATAAAGACATTTGTTAAGTAATTTTAATTATTTATTTATTGGAATAAGAATTCCAGTTATCTCTTGTTCCTGATTGAAGTTTCCTAATTCTAATAAGGTATTAGAGTGAGTATTCAATGGAAGAAATTTAATCTTAGCATCTTTGAATCAGCGTCGTAGTGGTTGTTGAATGTTCGCAGACAATGCTCCTTCTGACAGCCGCTAACGAGGTGTAAGGTTTTCATTAAGTGAGCTTCATTAATTGGAATTAAAACTGAATTAAGTCTTGGTCTAATTAAGTGAGGTTATTGGAGCTAGTAATAAATCATATGGTGGCTAGTGTGTGAAATTTGAAGGTTCGATGATAGTTATGAGAGAGGGCAGTGGTGGAACTTCATTTAAGAAACTCAAGTCCCTCCCAAACCCTAAGGATACATTTCCTATCACATCGTTTCTCTCATACGGTTTTCCCGAGAAGTGATCGGCCGATCTCATAAAGCCGGTTTAATTCGTTTGGGAGAAGATCTTGAGATCTTGGTCGGTTCTCTTTGCGGCTCTTCGTCGGTTCCATCAACAAAAAAAGATCCATGGATTCAAAGGTATGTAATTCTGAGTTTTTCTCCATTAATATTTGTTTATGTTCATGGTGATCACAGGTTGTTAGAAATCGTATCAGCCGGTTAATTATCGAGGCGACCATGGATTAGAACTCAAAACATACGGATTTGGAGAAAATTTTTTTTGGATTTTATGAAAATCGCGCGTACTATCCAGTTTCGGAGTTTTTCGATAAATCCAAAATTAAATATTTTTGCATATTTGGAATCTGGCCAGGCGATCACATCGGTGGGTGGCCGTCAGCCGGGATGCGGACGCGCCCTCACGGGCCGCCCGGCGCCTGCAGCGCGTTGAAGGCGGCAATGGCGTCGCGGCCTGCCAACGCCCGGTTGTTCCAGCGGGTCGTGGCGTCATTGATGGCGTCGGCCTTATTCCAATCGGCCATGAACGGTCAAGCCGGATGCCCGTCCGTTTGTTGACGATTCGATTGAATGTCTGTTGGCGATAAGCGTGTTGTCGTGAGCGTCGATGACGGCGGATGGCGTCGGCTTGACCCGACCCGTGACCCGACCGACCGGCCCGGTGTGGCCCGACCGGAGTCAGCGGCCGAACCTGAATCCAGCGGTCGGCCGGTCCAGCGATCCAGCGACCGTACGGGTCAACCAATCGAACGGAGCCCGGTCAATGATTCTGCGTGGTCAGCGGTCAGGCCCGACCGGTCAGCTCTGACCGGACCTGTTGCCTTGTGACGCCCGCGTATTTGCCACCGCGCCGAACCTTACGGTGGCGCGTGGTAGCGATGTGGGTATTCACGGGCTATTTTGGTACCCTGCCCGGTCGTGTCGGTCTGCAATGTGGTATATAGACTTTGCATGTTTGAAGCTTTTACCGGATATATGAAAATCGTATAGAGACCTAAGTACACCTAGATATTAGGATGTTTTCACGTATTCATGGTATTTCTCTATGGTTTTGGAAATACATAAGGTGGCTAACATGCATATCACTGCATAAGGACAATGTAGAGACTAAATTAGTTGACTAATGAATGATTGAACAATATAATTGGCATAACATATATATATTGAATGTGATATAAAGTTTATATCTTGGTATGAGTGATTTTTAAGAATTCAATTGGTATGATAATAAAGTAATGTGTTGATTGGGTTTGAAATATGTCGTATTGTGGTGGGACTGTCTCTGTTTTAATGCTGGTCATACTCCCGAGGAGGTGATCTTGTGTTAGTTCGTGGAGAGGATACATGATGGCATGCAATGATGGCGATCTTGAGTGGTTCCTTACCCAGGTGGTGATTTCACGAAGGATTAGAATATGTTCTTATGGCCATTTGTCATGTGGAGAGTGTACAAGCTTGTATGTCATATTTTACGCCCTGAGGTGATTATGTGATGATGTATGTAATTCTCCTTGAGTATTCACATGATCTTGATTAATATTGTTTTGTTTTATTTTGATCAATTTTACGCGACGGTAATTCCATTTCAATTGAGATCCTTCTTTTTGGATTGAATTTCAAGAAATGGAAGAGTTTCAATTTGGAATGGAGGCGCGGATGTTCATAGGCGCTTACAATGGATAAGCGGCGAATATCCACAACCTCTAATGCGAAGTTGAGAAAATGGGTATCTTTGCTGGGAGAGGAGCAATAAGTTTGCTTGTTGACAATGAAGAAATCCATACAAGAACACTTGAAAGTGGTTTGCCGAGTGAAATGCTCTTCTTGGGAGATGATGGCGACCATAGGCTAGAAATCGAGTTTCATCGATCTTTGAGGTTGGAGCAAACTAACTAGGCTGCTTGACATGAAATATGATGAATGCAATTTGGGGTTAAGTTATGTCCTCGGGATATGGTAGACTGGCGAAGCTCAAACTCTTACAATGTTACCATTCGATGCTTGCATTGTCGTGACCTGAACACCCTTCCGCTGATTTTGGGATTATAAAGACAAAGCTGATTCCCAGATGAAACTTGGTCGATAAATGACTTGATATGAGGTAATTGCGGAGAAGAAAGCTTAAGAAAGAGAAAGAGCATATGGCCTTATATGCTGCAAGTCTATAAGAGGAAGAATAAAGTTCAAGAGTCGGGCGCTCATAAAGGTGCTTCATTGAAATAGGTCGATCGACAATATGGGTCGAAGACATTCTTGAAGGATGGTGATCGCTGCTAACTTTTGTAAGAAGAAAGGTCACATGAAGGGCGTGCAAGGAATTCAAAGCTTGGATGTCCAGCGTGAGTTCTGATAATGATTCTTTAATACTTGTTTGTGAATCAACCTATCTGGAAGCATATCCGGTTCTTGAGTAGCTTGATAGTGGAAGCCATTGTCAGCGTGCGTTCTGCGTCTGAGGGATCGTAAATAGGATAGTGAGGATGAATCAGCTTCATTGTAGGAAATAACGAGGAAGGCTGAAGTCATGTTCGTGGAATGTAATCTTAGTTTGGGTCTGGTTTTAAATTGATGTTGAAAGACACATTTATGTACCTTCCTTTAGAAGAATTTAGTTTCAAATATCATGTTTGGATTCATATGATTATTCTTTTTTGAAATTAAGAGCAATATTATTTCAATATTTCTTAATTCGAATAAAAGGTTGGAGTATTGTCATATGTCAATGGATTCTCTGATTAAGTTTATCTCCCGATGGCGTATCGTGGCTTATACGGTACGAAAAGTTGTTTTACAGAGGCCCTTTCTGGGAAGAGTCTTGTGCGTATGGCATAAGCGACTTGGCCGTATCTCTGGGATAAGAGTAGAAAGGCTAATAAAGACTAATATCATGCCTGCTCTTAAAAATGACTTAGAGATATCACGTGAAACGTGTAGGGAGTAAAATGACCAAGATAAGAAGAAAGCGCAATCCGTGGTTAGGCTTGTTGAAGTCATTCCACTTAGATATAAGTGGACCTTATGTGTCGACCCCATTGTAGAAATTTTTATTTCATCACATTTATTGACTATTCCTCGATATGGTTATTTGTACTTGATTAAAGAAAAGTCGAGTCTCTTGACAAGTTGAATTTTCGGATTGAAGTCGTAACAATTAGGAAAGTCTATAAAGGTTAATTCAAGAATCTGGCCAGGGGTGATATTATGGCAAAGCATGGCGATGCTGGGCTGACTTAAGGGCCGTTCGCCAAATACTTAGAGGACTGCGGGATAGTGGCACGGTTCTTATGCACGGGAGTCTGAGCAAAATGGTATAAGTAGAAAACGTATTCGTCTTCTTATGGAAATGGTAAGGAGTATGATTAGTAGGACAAATTTACACGGTTTCTATGGGGTGGTGAAGCTTTGAAAGCAGCTTTGTACATTTTGAATCGTGTACCTCTGAAGGCTGTTCCATTGACTCGTACGGGTTATGGAATTTGGTAGCCTAGCTTAAACCATCTTAAGGTTTGGGGATGTCCTGCAGAAGTGAAGTTATATAATCTGACATTAAGTAAGTTGGACTCCCGGAACCAACTAGGTGTTATTTTTGTATCTTACGGGAACGTTCGAAGGGATATCGGTTATAATCCCGATGGAGCCGCGAAAATTGGCTGGGAATGCGGGCCAATTAGGATTTTGGAGTTTGATGTGGCGAGAAGAGAGTAGTACGCTCCACGGACTATTGAGGATGATAGTGCGATGGTAATGTTATACGTATCTCCTCTGCATCACGGATAATTGTGGAAACTCAGCACATCATATTGAACTGTTGGGGCCCAGGGATCTGTGAGGCGGCTCCTAATCGAAGTTCATCGAGGCTGCCGAGGGTGCGGGATGTAGGCATTCTTCTTTCGTGGGAGATCCGCATTTGGGAGGCCGATCCAGTACATACCAGGACTATTTAAGTGCATATAGGGAGAGCAAGACTACGATATCGGTTACGGGCCGATCCGATAGCTTATGAGGAAATTTGTTTTAACTGTCGCCGATCGAAGCTGTGGTTGGATGCGATGAGAGATGAAATCAATCTATGAGGCATAATGGAGTTTGGAACTTATTGAATTACGAAGGTCAGCCTGGAGCCCATGGCACCTCAAATGGGTGTATAAGACTAAAAGGACCGTAAAGGAAGATTGAGAAGTTTAAAGCGGTTGGTAGCGAAGGTTTCGCTCGAGGAGAGAAGGAGTAGACTGTAGAGCGAAACTTTGCCGGGTCTGCTTTACAAAGATTAACTGAGTGATCATGGCATTAGTTGCTCATTTTTGATATGGAGTTACGGATGGATGTTAAAAGCGCCTTTCTCGATGGAGACCTTAATGAAGAAGTCTATATGATACCTTAGAAAGTTTTGTAGCAAATGATTCGGAGTAAACTTGTATGTAAGGCGAAAAAGTCTATTTATGGTCTCAATGACTTCTAGATAATGGTACTTGAAGTTTCGTAGTGTTGTTGCTTATTATGGTTTTGTTGAGAATAAAGTAGATCGATGTATATCGCTACTTGAGGTCGGTGGGAGGAGAGATTCATTTTTCTAATGCTACATGTGGATGATATCCTGGCACACGAAGCGGTGAGCGCGGTTTGCTTGCATAGGGCAAGCGGATGTTATCAAATAACTTTGATATGAAGGACGCCCAGTGAGGCGTCTTTTGTCCTAGGCATTGAGATTCATGGGGATCGTTCTTGCCGGGAGCTATTGGGTTTATCTCGGAGGGCATATGTTGATCGTGTTTTAGAAGATTCAACATCTGACTATGTAAGCCGAGGAATTGCTCTTGTCGCCAAAGGTGATAAGTTGAATTACATCGCAATGTCACCGTTCGGATATAGAGAAAGCCCCGAATGAGAATATACCTTATGCTAGTGCACTTGGGAGTATTATGTATGCTTTCCAGTATGCACTAGACACGATATTACGCTCTGTGGAGCACAGAGCGGATATCGGTGAGCCAGGGACATGATCATTGGAGTTCTAGCTGCAAAGAAGGTTATGAAGTCTTACCAAGAGGACGAAAAGGTATATGTTGATTTACAAACATGTTCGAGGATTTTCTGGTAGTTGGGTATTGATTCGGACTGCGGCTGTCGAGTGAAAAAGTCAACAAGCGGTTATATCTTTAAGTTAGCGAGGAGGTGCGGTATCATGGAAAGTGAGAAACGAAATTAATTGCATCCTCTGCCATGCGACGGAGTTTGTAGCATGCTTTTAATGACTACTCAAGCGATTTGGCTCGAGGAAACCTTATTAAGGAGTTAAGCAGGTGTTTGATTTTTGTGGATAGGCCCATACAATTGTATTGTGTGAGTAACTCTGCGGTGTTGTTTATTACGACAACGAGGTCTCGAGTGCACGTAGTGAAATACGACCATAAAGGAAAAGTTCAAAGCGGTGACGTTGCGTGGAGCGCATATCGACGGATGATATGATTGCGGATCCCAGCTGCTTCAAGGCCTTCGCCGCGTGTATTTAGGAAACGACATGTCATTAACATGGGCTTAGAACATCATGGGATGCGTGAATTAGTGGGAGCTATTAAGTTTTAAGTTGCTCTAATAAAGGTTGAATTCAATTACATTACATTTTAGTAATAATTGAATTTGTATCAACTCTTTTGCATTCAATAAGGTATTTGTGAATGTAGGTTTATCGAGTTGAGTACATATAATTGTTGAAAATATCAAGGCATTGTGTAAACCTTGAATAAAGGCTATGGGGCATTGTTGACATTAGCCTGATAGCATGTTTTGTTACCGCGTTAAGTGAGTTCTTATCGAGGTAACATATATCTCGATTCGTTGGAACCATAATGGATATTCTCACGGTGGCGCCTTTAGGTTTGGCTGACCCAACTTAAGGAGAGAGAATTTGGGTAACAAAATGGATAACCGTGAGTATCACTTTCGTTATGAGGTATTGTCCATTTCGCAATGTATATTATTGAATCAATATCGAGTAAAGTTAGCAGAAAGCAACTACCGTGACCATGGAAGGGGTTCGCGTGGTACGTCTAAGTCTGCCATGATTCGGTGTTCGAGACTTTATGGGATCAGTGTATGGAGCCGTCCTACGAACCCGATATAAAGGTGCGCACAGTTTTGTTTTGATTAATATCGCGAGTGGGAGAATGTAAGGTTTTTCGATTAAGTGGGCTTCGTGGTGGAATTAAAGCGAATTAAGTTGGTCTAATTAAGTGAGTTATTGGGCTTCTTAATAAATCATGTAAAATTTGGTAGTGTGTGGGTGAGTTCGGCAGTTATGAGGAAGGGCCGGTGGTGGAGCTGTTAAGGAAAACAGTCATACGAGCCACAGGATACATTTATCGCATCTGGTTTTTCATGCGGTTTCCAAGAGTGATCGGCGATCTCGCCATGGAGTTCAGAAGAGAATTCGTTTGGGAGAAGATGAATCTTGAGATCGGTTATAACTGCGACTCTTGTCGGTTCCGCATCAACAAAAAAAGAGATCCGTGGATTCCAAAAGGTATGCCAATTTACGATTTTTCTCAATTAATATTTGTTTATGTTCTACCATGGTGATCTAGGTTGTTAGAAATCGTATCCAACATGAGGTTCAGCGCAGAGCACCATAAATTCTCTTTTTTTTTTTTTTTTTATGATCGTATAGTTGGTGTTTCGGCAATTCGACCTTTGGATTTGTTTCCGCCTTTTCGGCGTTTGAATTCTTTTCTTTTACAATTTTTTTTTCTCTTTACACAATCTAGTATCATGATTGGCGTTTTCGGCCGATTTCGGTAGCCAGGTGTTTTTGCATTTTCAGTGTTTCGATTCTTTTCTTTTGAATTTGTTTCTCTCTCTACTATCTGGTATCAACAATCGGAGTTTCGGGGATTTTGACCTTCATATTTATTTTTGTGTTTTCGGCTTTTCAATTCTTTTCTTTTTCAATTATTTCTCTCTCTACAATCTTATATCAACAATTGGAGTTGCGAAGATTTCGACATTTGGATTTGTTTCTACTTTTTCGGCGTTTGGATTCTTTTCTTTTGTAGTTGTTTCTCTATGTTTCCCTCCCTATAATCATTGCTCAATAGTGGCGTTTAAATGATTTCGACCGCCCGGTTTATTTATGCTTTAAGCGTTTATATTTTTTGTTTGTAATTGTTTCTCTTTTTACTATCAGGTATCAACAATTGGCATTTCGATGATTTTGACTTTCAAATCTATTTTTGCATTTTCAGTGTTTGGATTTTTTTTTTTTTTTGTAGTTTTTTTCTCTTCCTACAATCAGATATCAAGACTGTTAACTTTGGTGTTTAATAACCAGTGATTTTTAAATTTTAGTTTTTATAGGATTAGTAGAGTACATGAAATTCCAATCTCATGAGACTTGACATACGTGATCATCGTTCATTGACTTCTTGTCCATTTATTTGTTTAATTTTTATTTTTAGTATAGTAATTATTTAATAGTATGACTCTTTGAAAAAAGATAAGAAATTATAATGAAAGGTTATAATTTTTTTTTCAATAAAGTGGTTTCTTCCATATCGATATAAATTTTCCTTTATTTTGTCGTGTTGTTGTCATCAAAGACACTCACCCAGGAATATGCTTAGAGCCAAGTCGGTCAGTATTAGGCGAGGCTCGGCTCGGCTCGGTTTAAGGTAGGCTGAGCTGTGCGAGTCTGTTCTGGTGACAATGAGTTTGGAAGTCTTCAGTCGACTCGTTTAAACCTGGCGCCGAAATGATGTTCGGATCGACGGATTTAAGCTTAATAAGCGAGGGATTCGGCGAGCTAGCGAAGCCCGAGGAATCTGCGACGAGAACGCTGGCAGGTAAGCTCATTCGATTACAATCAATTAAAGAAAATGTTAAATACAAAATAATGACATCTGACAAAATTAAAAGATAAGGCCGATAAAAGTTCGATTAAACGATTGAAGTTGAAAGTTAAAATATTAAGTCGTGTGTTCGTTTATTAGGAAAAATTTGTTGTCACGTCAAGTGCTTGCTCCATGTTAAGAGCGCATTCGTGAGAGCAGTTGCGGCGCAATTGCCGTGAGGCAGTTGCGAGCTGGCTGGCGCAGTGAGGCCGTTCTGAAGTGCCGGCTGGCCGGGTTCCCAGGGGTCGCAGGCAGGCTCGTTTAAGCTTAATAAGCGAGGTTCGAGACGAGAACTAGCAATGAGGCAATAAACGGCTAGAGTAGTAGGCTCGGCTTGTGGATTCTGACCCACTAGCTACTACGATATGTTTTATCGCCGATTTGTTGAGGCTTGCAATTCTATCATTGACGGTTTGCTTATTCGTGAATTTTCATATTGACGTTTCATATGGTAAAGTTTTAATCCAATGGTCATCATATCCAATTCCGGTCATTAGTATGTTACAGATTTGAAATATTAGGTATATATTCTAGGTATTTTGAGATTACTAAATATGTAAACCTTGAGTCATTTCCTTTTTCTTCAACGCTTTTGATTATGTATTGCTTCAAACGTATCGTTAACTAGAATCAATAAACTTATCTCTTTTCACAAAATATAGTAAACTCTACAAAAACAGTATCCAATCAATTATATCAAATTTCAATGGATGATCACTAGACATCCAATGGTCATTGGTTCAATCACCTGAGGACTATTGGCATTAGTTGAGATCCGCATAAGCGTAGGTAATTCAAACCAAGTAGTGAAGATGCTTTATAAATTATTTTTTTATTGGTACAATATAAGTTTTGGACGAGAGCAGTCCCTCATAAGACATGAAGCACAGATTACAGACAGATTTTGTTACTAAAGCTTCATACGAAATAATAAGAAGTCTAGTGAGCTTCAAGAGGCAGTCCCACCTTGTGTGTGAAATTGTTGACATAGTTCTTCCTGGCGGGATGATGCTCTTGGGGACGATTGTACGCCGTCCACACCGGCTCGCCCACGAACAATCTCATCAACTGAACACATCAACAGGAAATCAATCGAACATTCGCTTCAGAAACTGAGATCCAGACGTAGGTGCTAGTGGTTTACCTTGATGTAGTTGCCGGTGTCTAGGGTGAAGCGGTGGTAAATTCCGGCCGGAAGAACGATCATATCTCCCTCCTTTATCCAAATGCGAATCCATCGATCCTCCTTGTCCCGAACGTCGAAATATCCGCTCCCTTCCAGGCAGTAACGTATCTCTTCGTCCCCGTGTATATGCTCAGTATAGAAGTTCTTCAGCTTCTGTTCGTAATTCTTCACTTTCTCTGGACATAAATCCAGCAAATCCTTCACCACGCAAACCAAATATTACTCTTCATTCTAGAAATTCGATAAAGAAAAACTTAGAAAATCAGGTTTTAGGAAAAAAAGTGAAAACCATATAGTTGTAGCCTCGGGATTCTCTGATCTCCTTCAATTCCTGGTCGTTCTCGTGATCTTTAGGGTTCAATTTCCAGTATAACACTCCCAAATCTGTAGAATCCGCAATCCAATTGAAATAAAAATATGTAGAGTGAGAAAGTGAGGAGAAGAGAGAGGAGAGAAGGAGAGAGAAAAACCTGACAAATAGTCCAAAGAAACGAACTGTTTGGGGTTGCGATGATGAGGTAGCCTCTGATCTTCTTCGCTGTCTTCCATGAACCATGCCTGCTTCATCAAAACTCTCAAGAAAAGTTCATTAAAAAAGTAAAAGAAAAATCCAGAAACGGTGATATAAGATTAAGAAGAGAGCCTCACCTCTATCGCCATGTCTTCTTCAGTCACTCTTCTTCCACTTCCACCATCCACAGTGGTGAAATCGGTGTTATAAATGGCAGGTCAGACCGTCAGAGCTGCAGTGCCGTGATATCCTACCTGAAGTTGCAGCAAAATATCATCTACTTAAACTTGGACACGTGTAGGGTCTGCATATCTCCGGTTATTCGTGGGTGACATTAGCGTTTTCAATTTCGCATCTAAAATATATCATCGAGCTTAGCGATAGGCCGATAGCCGATATGAGAGACAGCGCTCAACTACCGCCCCCACCACAAGAATTGGAAATGCACCTGCACCCTCTGATCTTCCAGGTCTGGCAAACCTTTTTTATTTTTATTCTTATTTTCAATAATAATCTAAACTGAGGTTAACTTCGTTGCGTTTCAGCACTTTACGGAGCTTGTCCTAGGCAAGATAGCCAGCATCGAACCTTACATAATTCACTTTATTTTTTAATATAGTGTATAGAAACTAAAGTTGACTGGTATCGTATAGATAAAGTGGCCAGTTTATAAAGAAAGACAGTAGTTAGAACTCTCACATGATGGTGCCTCCAATGAGTAACTAGTAAGTAAATGCAATTAGAAAAGGGAAAACTGGGATAATAGATAAAGGAAAAATGCAACTAGTAAGTATGGCACACCATCTCCTCCTCTCCCCCCCCCCCATCCATAATATGCATGGAATAGGGAAAACTGGGAACAAAGGAAACCAATGGCTTATTCACAAGAATTTAAGCGTCAAATATCAAAGAAATGCACAGGATAAGATATACAGAGAACCACCCATAATTACAAAGAGCAAATACTAACTTGTATAATTAACTGTTGGCATAGAGATAGGTAGCATACATACATATCTGCACATGATAAGATGTATTATCAAGAGGCAATACATCAGCTAGAAACCTTTCTTTCACTTCGTAGACAAAGACTTTACCCGGGAGGATGTCAAAATGATTCTTAAAGTTACAAAATTGGTCAGATGAGAAAGGAACTCATACCATTCCTAAAGGGTGTTATCTCAGAGGGATCTCCAAGAAAGGATCCGGTCAGTACAAAATTCAATTGCAGGGCAGCCTACATCACACAACAGGGAAGGCAAGTTGAATCAGCTTGTATTAGTTCCACCTTTCCTTTTTCCTCAAGTTTGGTTTTGCTGATTTTCAACAAGACAGCTCTCTAGTCTCCACTCGATTTCCTCCACCATATGACACATTAGAAGTGTTCAGATTCAGCTTTCTTGGATATCTGCAGTTCAACCAACAAAATAACAAACCATTTATCCATATTTAAGTCAAGCATTCAGCATTTTAAGAAATCCCTGTTTGCTGAATGCTTGACTTAAACATGGATTTGACTTAAGTCAAGCATTCAGCATACAGCATTTTTACTTTATCAAGGATTTGACTAACCATGTACACAGATCTACTATAAGCATGAACTAGATTACTGCTTTCAACTTACAGCAGGACATTATCCACAGAATCGACTCTCTTCAGTATTTTCCATTGAACTAAAAATGAAAACGAATTTGTTCACATGATAGGATTAATTAAGATATTTCGTGTCAACTTTGCACACTATCAGATACCTCCTAAAGTAAATCAAATCAACATTCTAAAATAAAATGGTTACATTTTTATGGACAGTTAATAACAGAAATCCAACAGATCCCATTCTAATCATAGCAATGGTGATATTTTTTTTGCTAGCCCATTGATTAGATAACAGGTAGACAATCAGATCATATAACCACTAAAAAATAACTAAAACAAGCTCCATCCATAAAGGAACAGGGAAAAAAGAAGAATCATTTCAACCGTGCAAGACATAGCCATACCACCCTTTTGACTAAAAAAACCAAACGTTATCCGAAAGCAAGTTCAATTGCTTGCAAACCACCAATTTTTATATCATTTCCCATTCCCCTTCTTTGGGAAACATGTTTGTTCAGTTTAGCAGGAACTTTCAGTTTTCCAATACTTCTATGTTCTTCAGACACAAATTGACATGGAACAGAGGAACATTCATTCATTGTGCAGTAAAGTTGTTAGCGTACTATTATGAGCATATAGGTCAGGAATCTTTAGCTCACCTTTACGGTTTAGATCCACAAAAGGAGTAGAATTCTTTATATGGTTGTCAGCCGAGCTGCACAGGATGTGAGACAGTCCATGCTGCGGTGGAGAGCTTGTGCCGCTCCGGCTTGATTGCCCATTTAAGGCTTGCGTCCTTGCTTGATGATTTAAATACATCTCAAAGCTAGAAGAAGCTTGTCCTATTTTTTTCCTGCTCTTATATCTACCCCAAATAGGCACATGAGCAAAATGAAGAAAAAAATGAATGACAGGCTTGGAAGAAGAGATGATAAATAATATAAGGTTATTGGTGTCATCCGATAAACAATATGTTAGTTGATTATCATACCTGTCTTTTCGCTTTTCTAAATATCTTTGCAATGATAATTTTCTGTCAACCTGACCTTCGACATCTAAACAATGACCTGAAACATAGAACAAATTAGCAAATTATACTCTCTTCCAGGCAAGCAATCGATCTGCAGGCCTTGTCAAGCCACCGTGACTATCTTTCATAATATATTCACCTGATGAATACCAAAAAATGACTTGTTTTACCAGGCAAACTGGCTCAAAGTGTAGGTGTTGAGTTGTTGAGCAAGGAATATCATCTCAGAAACTAGGAAGTGTAATGGTAAGTGGTGCATTGCTGGCAAAGCCCAAGGGAAAATGAGGTGAGCATGACGCCTGTCTGCTTAAACAAAAGACCGTAGTGCTGTTAGCAATAATAGAGGTGTGCTCCTGATGATCATGAGGTGGAAGACAGGAAGACTAGAATACAACAAATGGAGATTTATAAGCAATTGCTGGATTATGATGAGCCAATTGCTAGAGGTATGCGGTTGGTATCATAAGTGTGGAGATGGTGGTTTGTGTTCATGCGGAGTTGATGATGATGTGATGGCAGTCATGGTGTGTGGTGAATGACACTAGCATGAAGTAAATGAAAAAGTTGGTCTTTCAATTAAAATATTTATCAGCTTCATTCAAAGTATTAGCTTTTCTTTTTTCAGTGTAGTGGCCAGTTCCATTAAAACAATAAAGCATTTCTTGATTTTACATTCAGAAAACATGACAAATGCTGATAGAATGAACTCAAATGGCATCTGAATTTTCTACTTCTGGGAGATCTGCCACCAGTTTTCCTATCAGCATTGTTTGATGTCCTCACGATACCTATTGTAAGTGCTCTCGTATATCTCATTGGAAGGGGATACAGATCAATACCACAAGAATCCTTCATGCCCACAGTGGTAGTATATCCTTTCTGGAGTTGATCAATTTTACAACCCATGGTGTTAAAAGATGTGCCCTGCTGAAGGTTGGTTTCTCAAAGATCTGCCTGCTTCAGGAAAATGAGCTTTAAAAATAGGACCTTTTTACCTACTTGACCAGAGCTTATAGTTCAGACTGTGGTTATATTAGTAAATCACTGAGACTCGATTCTTGGTCACCTTAACATTATTTCAAGGCTACCAGTTTCTTTAGTTCAAGCATCATCAGTTATAACCATACATTCCTCAACAAGAATCAATGACAAAATAACTAGAAACCTGTACCAGGTCCCCGGGTAAAGTTCCCTTCTTCATACTGTGAGAATCATTTCATTAAACTTCTCTGTAGTATTAAAACAGCCAGTTAATTCTTAGAAACCAGTCTCAGCAGCCATATTTCAACTTGTGTGCCCTTGACAATGTCAAGCGGGCAGTAGTGTTTGAACAATCAATCATGATCTATTGATGAGAACTCAAACATGCAGGCTATGTTTAGTTTGAGAAAGAAAATCCATGAAGGGGATAACTTCTAATTTTCATGTTTATCATCATCAGTACCAAAGTAATGATAAGCCAGGAAAACTAGTATTCTATGATGGGCTCCCCAAATAAGGTTTTTGGAAAGACGCATCCTTGTTTAATTGTAACAGAAAAAGGTCAAAGGAAGTCAGTTTCCAAATGCAAGTAAGCAACACTAGCCACCCAATATCATAGAAAAGAACTTCTGAACTCATTTTCTTTAATGTTGAACAACCAGGAAATTTGTTTTCAACTGCAAAGTTACCATTTTATTGTGCTCCAAGTATGAGTACAGGGAGATGTCAAGAAACAGTTCCTAAATTTTATTTTCTGTTCACAAATGCAATATTAGCATATTCTCTTGTATGATTGCAGCAGTCCTAAGGCAGAGCAAGTCTAAAGATTATATGCGAAAGTGATTTAAAGACTAACAAGAAACACTACCTGTTTGCATGGTCTGAGGAACCATGGCTCGAGGAGGAATATGGCCATGTTTAACACTGGTGGCATGCAAATGGCATGGAGAGGAGCAAAGCATAGCAGCACCACTAAAGGGGTCATCTGAAGGCAAATGGAATGGGCTTGCTGCAAGATGCATGATTGCTTGTGCCTGCAAATCCATATTCAGACAGATGCATTGGAGAATAGCATAAAAGGATTTATCACTCCGCGAATCCATGCAAAGAGGAAGCATTTTTTTTTTTTTTTTAGATAGATGCAAGAGGAAGCTTTGTTACATATCATCTGAACTCCATCGCCAGACCTTTCGCAGTAGAAAATTGTCATCTATACGACAAACAATTTGTTGTACCAGGACTTCTGTAGCAAATATTTTCAAACACTTCTAGCTAAAACTTAAATTAAAAAAAATTCACGAGATATTGACTCAAATAAAGTATTCTTCATGCATCCATATCATACGCATAATAGTGAACCAGTTAATTTAGATCTTTCACAAGTTATGCCACACTATTCACAAAAAGCAGTTCTGCACAAGTTGAATAACAACATTTATGATTAAGGAAAAAAAATATCATAACCTGCCTTGAGATTATAGTTAATGTTTTCAAAACTATGTAGTTCATGGACAATTTAATTAAGTGATTTGACATACCGGGGATCTTTGCATTACCCGGTACAGCGGGTAGAGGCTCACCCTTAAAAAGCTAGTTATTCGGGGAAAGAGCGAAGGTTATAAACCCACAAGGCCAAAGACCTAGCAGCGATGTGGAACCATGTGGAGTCGTAACAATCCATCATCTTTTCATTACCGATGTCCACGGTAGTGACTTAAGTGGACCCACGGTGCTTGACCCTCCACAACTTTGTGGTGACTTCGTGGATCCCATGAGTAGTAGCCCTCCCACAACTTCAGGACAAGGGTCATCCCAAGGAATGAACCGCTTTGATACCTAGCTGCGGCGCTTGGGTAGAGCTAAATCGTTAAAGCTAGTTGTCAAGGAGGAGCGAGATTAAAACCCACAAGGCCAAGTTGTAATTTAGTGATGTGGGACTCAAAATGGGTCATAACATACTCTAAACCATGCAATTAAAAATATCAGAAAATAATATATTCTATCATGCCATGTTAAAATTTTGGTCTATTCTGGGGTTAGTTAAATGTTTGAACAGGTAAGGTAGGACATAAACTAACTAATAGTTTGTAACCACAAATCACTATCTCATGGACACCTGACTGATTTCATCTCAATGTTCTAACTAAAACTAATTAGTAACACTACACTCGATAAGGTGAAAAAGGAGGATTTATGCAAAGGTGGTCCTTGCTATCTAGAAACACGATTGGAGCTTCCACTGTTACATGGATTTCAAAGGTATTTTAAGATTACACCTTTAAGCTCACCATGGCATTAGGTCCAAACAAAATTCCTATAACCCCAGGATTTTGGGGCCTGATCAAGGTTTATGCCTCAAAAGTTTGAAGCTCAAGGAAAGCCTCAACCCACAAAGGCTTGCATGATGAAACAGTCTGTAATTCGGTATTAAGAAGAGACGACCCCTTACAATGAGACCTAATTTATAGAAAGGGCAATGGAAGGATAAATTAGAAACATAAAGCACATAAGTTCAAACATCAGTAAGCCTGGACAAGCCTTGTCTACTTGCTACAGACTCATTCTAACAGCTCAACTAAGCCAATGTACTACAAATACTAAACACCAACATCTAATTAATCAATTCTTGCCTGCTTCTGGTAAAGGTTGCAGCCCAAATACATTATTCTGTGCTATACAATGTTAGCATGAGTCAAGTGATTAGTACCTGGGAAGGTAAACATAGAAAAGAAGAAAGATATGAGTTAGATAGACCTGGGAGAAGTAAGCTTGGTGTCTCCCTCTGGAGGCCGGCTGGCTAATTCGCCAGAAGGGGTGGACTCTGGATGATGATCTTTGGCGGAAGGGGAACCGGTTCATCAGCTGATACTGAGATCTGCATATCACCACTCAGCTCCTTACCTGAATCAGCTGAATTGGAGGTAACCTACAAATATTATTTATTCATATTAGACAGTTTATAAGTCAATTATAAAGTTAAAAATGTCAAAGTAGTTCAGAGTTCTTAAAAAAAGAGGAATCTTTAAGAATATGGAATCCTCCGTTTGGCCAGGAGAAAGCGTACAAAAACAAAGCAATGATGAAACTGAATGCAAAGAAATTTCTACAAATTTCATTCTAGTGTGACGGTTTTAAAATAATTTATTAATTTCCATCACTGTCCCAGCAACCAAAGAGAGGGTTACCGACTACACTAACCAGAGGTGGATTTTCCTTTTGCTTTGAAACGGTGATCTTCCTCAAAACTCCGGCGGCGCCGCCCTCAGTGGTTTCGAGCAACGATTTAAGAGAAATAACCTGCTGGATCGCCTGCGATTTGTTCCAGGAAGGACGACGCATTCCTGTACGGACAAATGGCACGTGGCGGTCACTTTTCCCTCATCACCCACACTTGCAATAATTGCAGTGCTTGGGTTTCAGGTATGCCGGAAAATACGAAGGAATCGATGAGGGAAAAAAAAGGGGAAAGAAATAGAAGAAAAGGAGGAACCTTTTTCTTGAGGTATTTAAGTGACAATCTTCACTTATAAGCTGGGAAATGTCTTCTTCGGTGAGCTCGTGAAGTGGTTTGTCCAGTATAGAGCGGAGAGAGGTGACGCCGGGATTCATGGCCACGGAACCCGGTCCAATGTTGGCCGGAAAACAAGCCGGAGATATGTGAGAGACAAGGGTGGGGGGAGAGAAATTATTTTTAACAGTCGGGGGGAGGGAGGGGAACTGGAAAGTGAGGGAGTAGTATTAAATTAAGGGTTTGGTCGCATCGTCTCCTCTTTGTTTGGGGATTTAAGAGCCGCGAAGCAACCCTAGCTGCTACCGCATCATGTTGTCCGTATTCTTTCACCCATCACCTCATTTTGCCCTCTCCCTGCTCCTTCATTATTTCCCTTCTTTCCCCGATTGTACCTTTTCCTTTTCATCTTTCCCATCAAATCATCGGCAAAATTATACAATTGAGATTTGGAAAACCTCCATGACTATGACTATTAGTTCATCTGCTTTGTTGGTTTGTTACATGTTTATGAATCCGAGGCCAAATGGCTCTTTTATAACTCAAATAACGAGTTTAAACTTTAAACTCAAAATAATTTATTTTAAAATATATATTATATAGACATGTAGATTTTTTTTTAAATATTCATAAATTAGTTTTTTTACTTTTAAAATTGTATTTGTTTAGGGATTACTATTTTAAAATTAATTTTCAAACCGTATTCATCAATTATAATTCAAGATAAATTTTTAAACCAATATACTTTAGTTTTTAAACCCGCAGGCAAGTAACGCTTAAAAAAAACAAAAAATATCATTAAGTAAATATTTTAAAAAGTAATCTATATGTCAATTTAAAAACAATAATAAATTACTTTGATATCAAACTCCGAAAAAACTCAATTATTTGGGGCCTTGAGGGCTACCTTAAGTAGTAAAATCAAGTGATAAGCTATGACAAAAGTCTCGAGATCAAGTCTTATAAAGAATTTAATATAGCATATGTGTACTGAGTCGAAATGTCAAGCCCAAACTCGACCGATTAAAAATCCAAAGCTCGACCAATCGAAAGTTTTTTCAAATATTTGAAACCTGACACAAAAATATTCAAGCTATTTGAATTCGAATCGACAAATCTTGAATTAATTACAAATTTTAATAAATAATTATACTAAAACTCGACTCGAGTTAGACTTAATTAATAAAATAGTAAAGCTCGCAAGCAACTTGAGTCGGGTATAGTAATACTTGAACTCGACTCAACAAACAACTCGAGGTCAAAGTCGACTGACACTTCCTAATAATTCGAAAGATTTTACTACTCAAATTCGAAGATTCCCATTATCAAATTTCGATTTTCATATCTCTAACATAATACTATAATTGTATCACAAGCTAATAACTCACATAAAGAAAAGCCTCAATTATTTGGCTTACCTTGTCACTATTATTCAATGTGACAATTTTTTTTTTCTCATTTCAATTAAAAAAAAATTCATTTGATAATTAAGAATTCAATTTAAATCATATTCATAAAGTGTGATGAAGTGGTTAGTTTTGAATTTTTTTTACCTTAAATATTGAAGTTTATGATAAACTTATCTTAAATTTTTGTTTTATTAATATATCTATCCTCTTAAATTTTAAGTTTGTTAAATAAAATAAGCATAATATTTTAATATACCTTAAATTTATTAATATACCTTAAATTTTTTTTGTTTTATTAGAGGTATTATAAACAAATAAAATAAGTATAAAATGTTTATTATAAAACAAAAAAGTGGTCATTAATGACATGAAGAGAACATTACCTTCATCTTGTATATCTAGACTCAATGAAGTATAATATTCGATGAGGATAGGTTATTCAGTATTCACAACAAGTGATCAAACCATTAGAATAATTGGGCTTATGAAAACAAGGAATGAACTTAAAGATTTTATTTTCACTTCACTAAACTCAACTTTTGTGAGTTTGAGATGGAGTAAGTCTGAAATATGACCTAGAAGTGTATTTTTTTATCGACAAGCCTCTGCAAATTGCATTAGCCACTGGCCTCTGTAGCTGTTTTACTCCTATGAAAGCTTGCATGACAATTAAAGGTAGAAACTAGTCCTTACTTAATATATAATTTCTACTTGGATAATAAGGTTAAGGCTGTGAATTGTCATTAGGCCATATTGTGATAAATTAGACTTCATTGTCACTTTACATTTTCTAATACTACACCTAACTTATGAAAGGGCGAATACTTAGACAAGTAAACAAAAACGATATCCCATTTAGTTTTAAGAACCAAATGAGCTAAATGATATATAACCCATTAGGATATAGCTAAAGGTCATCCTCCTATATAACACATTTACTTGCTCTTTTAAATTAAATCAAAGAGCAACAATAGGTGACATAGTATCTTTAATGGTTTGGCACAAAAATGTCCATTTTACATGTTCTAAATGTTGGACGACATTCCTAAATCTCTCCATAAAATTATTAAGCAACTCTCTCTAAATCATTTTGATATGGAACAAGCTATCTAAACTCTGTTGATAATGAATGTAACACAAACAATGTATAAAGGGCTGTAAATAACCATGGATATAAAATGGAGTTAGATAGTAAGTCGTGAAATCAAACCGAAATATGACCCTATGGATTAGATAGAAATATTTGCACATGAAAGGGTGGTCCTCTTCAATTTCTAAATCATTGCTTATTTGAATTGAAATGCAGAAAGTCTTCAAAGGGATTAGAGGATCGATTATTATATATAGTAAACTTGATCATGGTGAAATATCGAGGCCTCATGCTACAAAGTTGCTATAATTGAAACTTGAAAGATACCAACCAATAAACAGAGTATCAAAATAAAACTAAGGTACCAACTTAATTGTGACTCATAAAAGAATGATGAGATGATCAAATTTCCAAAGGGGTTAGAGCACCTATCATACATATTGAAATATTGTGAGGCCAAAATATACTAAAAAAAATGTTGCATAAGTACTCATATCAACAAGTATTCAAATGGGTATAATATGGTAGGGATGTATTATATACATGGAAAATCTATTTTAATATGAATTGTGAGAAGGATGTATTGGTTTTACTCACTATTTTATAAATGATTTATGGCATTCAAATCTTTATAAAATTATGATGTGTTGTATCTATAGTTAGTAGTGATAAAAATCAAATAAAAAACAAAGAGAAAGTAAACACACATCAATTTATATATGATTTAACAATATATTCACATTCACGACAACAAAACTAAAACTTTCATTATGTATCAAATAAATCTATACCCTTGCTCCCTTTCAGCATTTACTCCAATTTTCTTTATAAATATGAGTCACGTACTACAACAACAAGATGTGACATGATATTATACACAAAAAAAAATGATGTCATAATTAAACCTAACCTAATACCATATGGTTTGAGTTGGGTACAAACGATAATTGATGATATCCTTCCATGGCCCCATGCCCAAAGTAAAACACCTACATTCAGATGTTCTCTGTTTTTGCCATTCAAAACATGTACCTTTCTATGATTTATTTCCGTGTCATGTTGTCCCAAAATTCAATATACACATACAATTTTTCTTCCTTAAGCAAATCTTGGAGTAATTTTATCCTCAAGTCATTAAAAAAAAAGGCACAGGTTCACTAATTCTATATTTGGTTTTCTAAAATTTTATATATATAAGAAAATGATTTTCTTGTCAATTATCTTAATATTAAGTTATATTTGAGTTAATCATTTATTTTTCATTTGTTATTTAAACTTCCATATAAAATATTGAGAAAGCACAAATTAAATTGAATGTCTTCAGAACCTAAAGTTGAAGGAAAGGATGGAATTGATTTGTATCTACATGGAGGGTTTTTTGTTTATTTATATTTATTTTTATATATTACATTGTAAATCTCTATATTCTTATATATAAGGATTATATCCAAGTTTTTTTTGTCATGCTTATTCCATTCATTCAATTTTTTTACTAATTTCGAGTAAATTCTCAAAACGATTACATGAAGTTATTACAAATGTTTTTTTAAGTCTATGTTGGTCTTAATTTAGCTATCAATCTCATGGAACCATCCAAATTTTGGTATAGTGTTATTTGGCATTTACCATAAAGGAACAAAAAAACCATAAAAAACAAGCAACATAAATTTTGCAGGGTAAAAAGATACTTCAATTAAAGAAAGAAGAAAGAAGGAAGAAGAGAGGGGGATAGATAATAAATAGCAGTTAATCTGGAATTCCAAAAATTCCATTCCCATTGACAGAACATGCGTGGAAGCAAAGAAAGTAAAGCAGCCCAACCACCATTCAAACCCACCTTCACCCTCACCTCACCCTCACCCTCCCGATTCATACAAATGCCTAACCTTTCCCCCAGCTGGTTGGGTATCCTGTTTAGGAGCCACACAAGCCAGGCCTGCAGGCCCCAACCCCACGCTCACCCCCAGTCCCGTCCCCGCTATGGCTACTGGCTACAGCCTAATCCCCCCATCGATATACGAGTCTCCCTCTCTCTCTCTCTAGGCCCGCACTCGCAGAAAGATCATGTGTGATGGTGGGTTCATTTAATACAACTCCCCCTCCCTCCCTCCCTCCCCCTCCCTCCCCCCTCAGTCCTCTCTCTCTCTCTCTCTCTATTTATTTACCCCCCTCCGGTTCTCCCCTCCATCATCCATTGTATAACTACAAGTAGAACAATACACTGCCACCACTCTTGTCTTCACATGCCCCCCACTCGGCCCCACACCTCCCGGCTCCCCCTCGCCCCTCTAACAATTGAATGCCACGTCCTACTCGTCGCTACCCGATTACCCGACCCGATGGATCGAGTAGGAGAGAGAGAGAGAGAGTCGCTCAATAATGGGCGGTGGTGATGTTGGTGGGGATTTCTGATTTTCTCTCACCTTGACTCAGATGTTCGTCCCGTACGAGACAGCACCCTCATTCTCCCACACGTACGCAACCACACGGCCACTGTTCTGTTACTGCACCCCCATCTTCTCCAATCCATAGGTATCTCTATCTATCTCTTTACCCTCCTCCTCTTTCCCAATTTTTCTTTACAGTTCCACCCTTCCCCCCCTTTTTCACCTTTCTCTTATGATTTATGAGTTGAGTTCTGTGGTGGCATTCTTGTAATAAATGGATTGTAGCAGGGACTGCATTGTCCGGGTGAAAAATCAGTATCAATCAGGGATTGTTTCATGGGACCCACCACAATACTCCATGGCCAAAACATAAAACAAATGTTACCCTCCCCACCCCACCCTAGTTATATTATATATATATATATATAAATATATATATATATATATTTTCTGGGGTGTAGGGGATGTATTAGTTTGACTTGGACTCACACGCTCACACGCAACTGCAATAATAGCGCACCACCTTCTCAGTCTCCGCTTCAGCCTTCAATCTATCTTTACTTGCCCCCCCATCTCTCTCTCTCTCTCTCCCTCGCCTTTTTCTTCACCTCGGCGATGGGCGTAGTACGCCGCCGCCGCCATTACCACCGCCACCACCGTCTTTTAACTGCTCTCGCTTTTCTCTTATTCGCCGCCTATGCTTCAGCCTCAGCCGTAAGTCTTACACTTACCCCACCTCCTCGCCATCGCGGTAAGTCTTACTCAAAGACTCACCAAACCCAGTTGACTGAGTCTCACTTCTTCTTCTTCTTCCCTCATGGATTTCAAGGGAGCGGCGAGCAGGAGAGAGAGGAGAGGAAAAGAGGAAGTGGGAGGGGAGGGATTGAGCGAGTTCTTGTGAGTCAGAATCAGAAGAGACAAGGAGGACCAGGATCGTCGCCGCCGACATGTAGATCCAAGTGCGGGAGGTGCACGCCGTGCAAGGCGGTGCACGTGCCGATTCAACCCGGTTTCAGCTTCCCTCTTGAGTACTACCCAGAAGCCTGGCGCTGCAAATGCGGCAACAAGCTTTTCATGCCCTGAAAAGAAACGAAGAATTTAACCACATTCCCTTCAAACAATCCATCAATCTCTTTCTTCTATATAGTACTCTTCTCTTCATCTACATTACTTCTCTTTCTCTCTGTTTATATTTATTTTTATTTTCTCCTTTTTCCTGTGAGAGACAGGCCACTTTGGGAATGTAATATTTAGCTGCTGAGAATATAGAGAGACCGCTCTCTCTCTCTCTCACTCACTTTATTTCTGCAATTTCCTTCCTTTTTTTTATGACTTGCATTTATGCAAGTATATTATGAGACAGATTCGTAGGAAAGGCTGTAATTAAGATCCGCTTCTTCAGAAAAAAAAAGAAAAAAAGGAAGCTGTAATGTTAATATCTCCTTCCTTTTTTCTTTCTACCAGGATTGCTGTTGCTGACCCAACTGAGTGAGAAAATTCAAGTTTTTTCCATCATGGTTTGTATCCATATATTGATAAATGATCTGCCAAATGGTATTAAATTCTTAATATTTCTTAGTTTGGGTTGATGTACTGAACATGAAAAGGCTCCATGGTCTCTATCTCTATCTATCTCTGTCCCTCTGAGAATAGTAGCGTGGAGAAGGATGGTGGCAGTAGCAGGTGGGAAAATGAGGTTCAGAAGATCCGAACATGCATGTGAATGGAAGATGGGGTTCCATTCTATAATCAGAATTGGTCATTGGAAACTTTGGTGGATGTAGAGAAGTTTGAAAAGAAAGAAAGGATGGGACATGGGGGAGGGCTTCTTTCTCTTATTTCCTTCCCTTCTCTGCAATTTGCCTTGTTCTTTTCTAATTTCTACCTCTTTCCTTCCCTTTCCTTTACATATTTTTCCACTGTACATATGATACGGAACGGCTTTTTCTCCGTATCATGTCCCCAAAAGCTTCATTTTTTTTTTGTCTTCCGAATCTGCCCTTTCTGTGTCCCTCTTGGGTGCTCAACTTTTTATGGGGTGGAATTGTCAAATATGTGTTGGCCCTCAGGAATCAAATTTCGATTTAGGGCTCTTATGCTCCCCCCATTTGTCCTGTTACATTTCGCTTTCAAATAATATATGCCCTTGTCTCAAATAGTATCAGCAATACAATAGCCTGCCCCTACCAACTCTATTTCCACCTTCTTCTATACATTTGGCGAAAATGAAATTATTCATGGACTCATTTAGTCGTATTGTCACTTAAAGTCAATATCTATACACAATGCTTTTGACCTTTGTGAACAAGAAACAAGAAAAGTTTGTTTACTTCAAAACTGATTCCTTATTAAGAAATGGTGTTTTAGCGGGGAAAAAATAATAATG
This sequence comes from Tetrastigma voinierianum, assembly GCA_016808115.1. Classification (NCBI taxonomy): domain Eukaryota; kingdom Viridiplantae; phylum Streptophyta; class Magnoliopsida; order Vitales; family Vitaceae; genus Tetrastigma; species Tetrastigma voinierianum. The sequence goes on from JAEQBH010001693.1 coordinate 607,570, forward strand.
GTTTTTTAGGCTTAATTGAAAGGGATTTTAAAATAATTATAGATTACACCCACAAAAAAATAATTTATCTAGTTTAGTATTTTACTATACTAATGGATGATATCTAGAGATTATCTCAGATTTTTTTTTTTTTGGATAAAAACTATTTCAGAATATAAACATGTTAAACATTCACAAATATTACTATAGGGAAGCAAATATATCAACAAATTGTTTAGCTAAAAAAATGTGTCCGTAATATTGATTCTAAAATTTGATTTAGGTTATTATGGTTCATCGAATTTGTAGGATTTATAGTCCGCAGTTTCCTTATATATATAAAAAAAAACAGGATTCCTTATTTTTATACATTCTGGTAAAAGGAAAGAGTACTGGGGCTGCAAATGATTTCTATATATTATAAGTGATTTTTCATTTTTTACAACTTTGTTTTGACATATACTATATTGTATCACTTTGTTTTTATAAAAATTGGAGTTTGGTATCTTTTTCTATTATTCACTTTACATATTATGAATTCAAGTCCGGATCTCTCATAATTGTTTGCCCGTTTCTTTTATCACTTGGACTTTAAGTCACAAATTGTTCAGTTTTTAAAACTTTATGAAATTTTTATGGGAAACTTTTAGAATATATTTTCTCCAAAGAGCGAAGACAAATCTGAATGTGAGATTGATAGTTGAATAGATATTAGTTAAAAAAGAACAAAATACTTAATAGTAGAATTACTTGATACGGTTGGTGATAATCACAACGAAAAAGATCGTGCAGAGAGGTGGAGATGTGGAAAAAGTAAACATACCCTATCAGTAGTGATAAATTTGAAGGAAGCGTGGCTTCTCTTCCAGTGGTGTTTAGTTAATTATAATATAAAAAATCAGAAAACCAATCTTAGTATCTGGATTAGGTGAGACAGAGAGTGAAGAAGATGAGATGGCAGGGCCTGTGAATATGTGATCCTGTGACTCTTCAATCAATATATTCAAACAAAAAAGGGCCTAAGTCAGTCATGCCCACTCCCCACCTCAGTAACTTTGGCTTATAATAATAATAATAAGGATGATAATAATAATAATAATAAATAATAAATATTAAAAGAGAACGTGCAGATTGAAGTGATGTTTGATTTGACAGTGTTGTTGGTGGTGCCGGTGAACTAGGTGGTATAGAGTTTGGTCCGCTTCGCTCCCCGTCTATCAAAATTCAAAAATGTTAGTGTGGTCTTGTCAATTTCTCAATCCTCTATTATCCATACCCCTATATAATTCACTTGTTTGCCTTGGCCTTTGCGGTACATTTTTGTTACTTTCACTTTTCTTCTAATTTATTTATATTATGTTCATTTACTTTTTTTTAATAAGATTATTTGTTGGAAATTATTTTAGAAATATTGGTTATAAGACATTAAATAACCCAAAATTTATAAATTTAATTCTTCCTATGTTTTTTTATTAAAAAATAACTTAATTTAGACAAAATATTATTCTTCATTTTATGTATTTACATATATCTTATAAAATAAATAGTTAATTTTACAAAAAAAACAATGAGAAATTTTGTGTTTATATACATCAATATAAAAATATTATAAAAATCGAAAAAAAAAATTACATTCTTCTAGATATTAGTAAAAATAATAATTATGTTATAGATAAAAAAGTAATACTTACATAAATTAATCCAAAACCCCATAAGAGTACATCCTACCCTCCAAACTACCCCCTACCATCCTTATACCAAAATACAAAAAAGGAAAACATGAACTTCCTCTTCTTTTTCCTCTTTGAATCCATCATGACATTCAATCACACTCACTAGTTACATTTTTTTTTTCTCTGTATTTTGCTTGTAGGAGAGTAGGGGCACTTTAGGAAGTAAGATGTAATGTTCGGTGCATTGTGGGTTAATCTATGTCATCATTACTTTTTTACTTATAACATAATTATTTTTTCTGCTTGAACCATGTTAAATAAATTCTTGTTTTCTTTTTATAATATTTTTATATTGATGTAGACAAACACGATATTTCCAAAACAATAAAAATGTTTTTATCAAAATATGGTCTAAAATTGATAAAGGATTAGATTTTTGAAATTCATGTTTTAAAATATCTTTTAATAAAATCATCCATTATTTTAATGGAATAACAATTATATTAAATGAATTAAAAAATACATATTCAATTATTTAAGACATGAATAAATACACATGATTTCACAAACAAACAAAAGAATTTTTAGAATTGTATAAACATGTACCATGTTGGGGACTAGGATGAGGATTTGCTTATGATTGGGGGTGGTACAGTTTGATCCCATATTTTAGAACACTTAATAGACATAGGATTAGAGTATAAATGACTTTATGTTAAATTTTCATTCATTTGTATAAACCGTTTAGTAAATAGATAATTTTTTTAGTCAATTTGTTTACACAATTTAATCCAAATTAGCACATCTATCCATTTTATTACTAACTTGATTATATTTTAAAATTATTTAAGTTATTTTAAAATAAGACAACTTCTTGGAAATTAAAGCACAATAACATTTCAATTAAATGGATTAAAGAATAGATGTTTAATTAATTAATACATGTTTCGAACAAAAAAATTAATTAATACATGAATAAGAATACGCATAATTGCACAAACAAGCAAAAAAAAAAAAAGGTTGTAGAATGGTATAAACATGCACCATGTTGCGGAATATAATGAGAAGAATTGTACGTGTTTAATTTATTCCATTTAACACATCTATGCACGTGTTTAACTTAAAAGGGGGTTAAACATAACATCTACAATAATTTTTTTCCTTACAAAAAAACAACCTCAATTAATCATATTTATTTGATGTAAACAAGTGTTACATTTTTTTTTTGATGATATCTATCCACTTTGTAGTATATCATATTATTCTGTTTTTCATAAATTTGTTTTTATCAACTCTTAATCATATAAGATAAGACTTATTGACACGTATTTTGTTATTTTTTAGTCTAATGTTGAGAATAAATATATAAATACAAATTAAACTCTGATATCATATTCAACCATCAATGGTCCAAAATTGGTAAACTTATGAGATTAAGACTTAATATGCATACCATGATTCTGAATTATTAATAATTTAAACTAATTTAAAATAAGTCTAGTTTATTTTTTTGAAAAAAATAAGTCTAGTATTTTGGGAAACCATTTTAATAGCTTTAGTACTATAAATATTTCATCCTATAATTACTGTTACTATGGGATTTCGTGCCAAAAATATTGAATAACTATTATGATTATATCCATTGTACATATATCGTAATCAAGCATTGGACTTACTCGAGGACCCATACGATGTACTGGTACAACAGAAATTTTTACGAATTTGTTGGGAAAACGGCATTGGTTTTCGAAAGGGCAATCCTATTTGGACGCTTTCAAATTAAATGACAACCTTTCTTGGCCACGAAAACTAGCACAAAAAGGGAAAAAAAAAAGAAAAAACAAGAGTTGGGATGGGAGGAATCTATCAAGAGAGATACAAGTCCAATATTCTTTGCCATCGTAGATGTAACGTTGGAGATACAGTTGAGACTGAAAGACTGTTCAAAAGTATTCACAATTTTAACAGGGTCCCTGCACAGACTTACTGCGAATTGGGAAAAATACGTCCCACACAGTACTTCGGTACGTCTCATAAAGTAGGAGCCATTCTTTTCTAAGTCTTGGCTGTCCCAAATTTGAAAAAATTTCCTACATGGAAAACAAAATAATAATAATAATAATAATTATTGCTTGATGGGCCGACAGATGTTCTGTACCTTTTCTTTGCTTTATCTTCGTTTTTCTTTCTATTTTCTCGGATGAGTTTCAATTTCAAAAGATTTGTATAGCGGAAAAGAAACATGGGTAATTAAGATGGGTCATGGGTGTTTGCGATATGTTACATGTACAGCGTTTCTTTCTCTCTTTCCGAGAAAACATTCCGGCAAATCAGGATTGTTTAAAGTTAATTCACTAATTTACTTTTTTTAATTGAAAATACACTAATTTAGGTTCTAATCACTGTTTGATATGTAAATTTATTAATACTCAAGTGTGATAGTGAAAACAGGAGGTCTTTAAGGATGGCAATAAGGGCAGGTTTGAAACGGGTTACCTTTATTCCATTTCCGTTCTTAATTACAGTATCAATGTATCGTATCCCCTTCCCTCTTCCTGACTCAAATCGTGTCGGGGACAGGGTCATTTGTTTCCAAACCCATTAACAAAAAGACCAAATAATCCCTTCCCTGTCCTCCCTTGTCCCAAGTAGGCGTTCATCAAACCTTAGTTGTGCTTGCACATAATAATGAGGGTCAATCATTCAAAAACAATATTATAATTGACAGACCCTTTTCCTATTGATAGGGAATACATTAGTAACATATTAACCTCTGGCTCGTTCGGTAATAGTCTGTGAAAGCTAAGCAGATTCATTTGTTAAAAGCGTATTTGGAAAGCATGGGTTATAAAAATTTTTCGTTTTTTATCGAAATCATGACTTTCGTTTAACGAAAATCCGATGGCATGCTGACTAGCGGTGGTGATACAAAATAATCCTTGTATATATAAAAAATACACTCCCAATATTTTCCAAAAGAATCCATTATAGCTTATAAAAGGACTCTGGTCGCCAGCTGAAAATATAAGATAAGAATCGATTGACGTAAATTCGTATGACTGTTTTTACCGAAGCCATGTATGCTTATATTTCTGAAAGACCATTTATATATACAAAATGTCATATTAACTACTACGTTTACATTTACATTATCTTATATGTCATCTATTATGACGTCTAGAGGCGAGGATCGATGGAAGATGCTGCAGCAGCCTTTTCACCAGCGCGGAAAATTATTTAAAAACAGAAAACTATGAGCCAAACGGACTCAGTGAGTACTTTAAGTTCTAAATGTTGTTGTCTGCTGTATGTACCTCCATATATGAAAATCTGTACATAAATGGTTGTAAAATTGTTTATGATAAAATTGAGTTTTTGCTATGAAAACCATTTCTGAAAATTGTTTTGAAAACTATTCTATTCTTGAAAATTGTTCCCCGATTAATTGGTTAATATCTGGAAGTGTTATCTTTTGTAAATCAAGTACCAATCAACGTGACCCATTTACGGAAATCTGTGGTCGTGATCTGCGGGCTGCCGAGACTTGGCGTGTTAGTGAGTACCGGACACTACCCATCTAATATGGTTCGGTGAACATGGCGGGATCTCATAAACGTAATGGAGCTATCGGAACCAAAATGCCGTTGATGGAACCTCGAACTAACACCTCATCATGCATGTACTATGTCGCCTTATTGCTTATCACATATACCCAGAATGTCTTGGAGGTGACTCTACATATAAATATATACTATATCTAACTCTTAATTGTCGAGCCGAGCGTATAGTTAGTTATAATGTCCAATAACCCTACCATGCATCAAGGATACATCGTAGGAAACTTAGTAATCGGTGAGGTTTTGCTAAACCAGACGAACTATTTCTTAAGTCTTGAAATCGAGGAATTTTCTGCCCGAGTATAACAAGTGTAAGGGAATTAAAAATAATGGTTTTACTAATTTACATTATATTTTTCAAAGCACTTTGATCTTGTAAATTAAACACTTTCGTTTAACTTGATTTAAATCTCACCTTTCTCGACTAATTTCTTTGATTCTTATCGACACGCTAGATTATCGTCGTATGCTCCGATTGCTACCTGATCAAAATACAATTACGAAAATCTCTCCTCAGTTCGGCGTTTTAATAAAGCATCTGAAGAACTACGGCGACTATATCGAAGCGAGAAGCGATTACAACAAAACTGCGTCTTAGTCATTTGATAGGTGTTGACTCTCACCAAAACACGCTACAAATTTATAATAGATTATTACGGACTGACAATACGATCACGGAAACTTCGCCATAAAACTTGTTGAGACCCGGATCTCCTATAATCTATCATTTCAATTTTGGTTTTGTGAGATCACAGCTGGTGCGGTCGACAAGTAATAAAATGGATTTAAGTCGGTCTCGATCCCTGAGATCTGAAATTTTTCATCAACTACGGACTACTTGAGATTCTATCTTATTTGGACCATCGGTTGATCTTGGTGTTGGTCGTAAGTTTGGTCTAAACTAATTGCAAGAAAATGAAAATTAGAAATAAGCTGAATTAAAATGATGAAAGTAAAACTAAGTTCTATAACGAAATGAAAATGCGAATAATTATCATGAAAGAGACACATAAAAGAGAAGCTTGGTTGTAGTGAGCGATCAATTCACCTTAGTGAGTATTGATTGAATTTCTTGATTATCTCAATTTCAAAATCTGTCGGCCCGAATGTAGTCTTGGTTGGATTTCTCCACACACTCCATTTGTTATCTCATTTTCGATTCTCTCGAATTCTGAGTTTAGATAACTACTTTTAACGAACTACTGAATCACGGGTATTTTTTCTTTTTCACGTCACCATCACCATTTATGGATCTAATACAACAGCCAAACTGAGTTATCGGTCAGCGAGGATATCAAACCAATTACTCTTCCTCGAAATTAGAATAGATCAACCTTTCCTTGATTAGATCTCGGCTAACACGGGATTGGCCTCGTATCAGATTGAGGTGAAATCTGCTTGTTAAATAGATAGAGTCGTTCGACTTGTTCTTGACTTCAAGTGAGAAGGATTTATCTAAGTGAACTTCTGGCCCATGAAGGTCCCTAATATCGGGTTAGTATACCTTGAAGAACTAGACGTTACCCCAGGGATTGTCTTCCTGTGTCACTCGGAGGACTTCCTTGAAATCGGGGTAATGGCCTGATTCTTAACGGGTATAGAGAGCGATATTCGGATCCCGAAATCAATAAACCCATAATGAGTAAATTCATAAATTGAAATGAAACGAATCTTTGGAAAATACTACAGGAAAGATCAATTCTAACTAAAACGTTCTCTAAATGGAGGCTGAGTTCCTTAATTACTGAATTACGCACTCTGACATTCCCGCGTCAATGAAACATTTGCAAATGGGAGCTGGAACAATCGAATTTCAAATTTATGCGAAATTCCATACGATCAGTAGTAGTGAAAAATTGATTTGCAGACATTCGACCCATTTCAGCGATAACATTGAGATCGAAACAAAACAAAACGAAAAGGAAAAAAATACGAGAAACAATCTGTTCTAAAATGACGAAAAGAAAATAAAAGAAAAGAAAAGAAAAGAAAATAAAATAAAAGTGAAGCCTAGGCTACCAGATCTCTCCTCTGATGCGCCTGCGACTTGCGTTTTCGATCTGGGTAGCCTTCTATTTATAGGGTTTCTCAGTTGGGCCCTAAACCCAATGTGACTTGCTGTGGATTTCAGGTAGCGAGGCTGATTCTTCAACCGAGTTGTGACCTCGGTTCTTGTCGCGACGCCAGTCATGTCGCGACATTGACAAGTGCATCCTTTGAGCCCCGGTCGTTCGGTTATCCGCGACGCAATCGATGCCCTTGCGGGTTTAGTTGATCGCTCGTGATGTCGCGACATCGCCAGCCTTGTCGACATTCTTTCCTAGTCCTTTGCGATCTTCAATGGTTGTTCTGATGTAGCGACATCGAGGATGTTCGTATTTATGGGCTCGAGTCTCCTACTGACCCTTCCGCTTTGTTTATGCGTGATGTCGCGACCGCCGATATCTTAATACGCGACATCGACTCTGGTCTTTATTTCCTTGGAAGGGTTTCAGCGATGTCGTGACATCAACCTCATGGTTTTGAAGTCTTAAATTGATCTCCTCTTGATGTCCGCGACTTAGCATTAAGTCTACGCGTGACGGTTGTTCTTGGTGTCGACATCGAGTCTCCTTGTCGCGACTTGACTCTTCATCTTTGCATCTTTGAATGAGTGTTCCACGTGTCGTGACATCGAGCCCCAAATTCTCTTGTGCTCTTCTCTTGTTTGTTGTGGTGTCGCGACATCGGTCTTCTTGTCAGCGACATCACGCCGGTCGCTGCTTGTTGTGAATAGGTGCTTCACGATGTTCGTGACATCGACTCACGATTTGAAGCCTTGGATGTTCTCTTTGTGATGTCTTGACTTCATCCATAATTCTACGCGGTATCGATTAGTTGTACTTGGTATTCGCGACATGATCTTTCGCCCATCGCGAGCGACATCATTTGATACACTGAAGTTGCACCAAGGTTTATGGGATAGCTCGCGACTTCGCACTCGTCGCGACATCACTCTTTAATTTCTCGCTTCACCGCCCACGCAGGTTCCCCGTCGCGACCGCATCAAATCTCTCTTCAATCTTCTCATATCGCAACTCTAGAATCGGACTGCACTCCAATAACCCGCATCAATGACTCACCCATTGTTTCCATTTCGCTTCCGCCATTCGACCGCATTTTTATCCACTTATTTCTACATTTTTCACGCTTTTTCTTTCTTTTTTGCTTCCTTCCCGCTAATGACAAATTGGTGAGTTTCTTCATAATTGTGATATTAGTTTATCCAATTTTAACGAAAATCAAATTTAAAATGGACTAAAAGAGATGACTTTAAGCTCATCATATGACATCGGAGCACTGAAGAATTTGAAGGCAAAAACTTAGAGGAATCTAGTCTCACTTATTTTGTAATGAAAGAAAATAGGAAATAAATAGTTTACGTATTTGAGATAATTCCGAAAGCATAATATCAACGACAAAATTTCTCTTACAAGAAAAGTGAATTAAACCACCGTCCACCTTGCTGGATTTGGGTAATCATATAGATGGTATATTGCATTAATTCAGGAAAGTTAAAAAAGGAAAAGAGGAATGCTAAATATGGAGAGAAACATGCACAAGCATGAGGCGACGTGGGCTTGATTTTCAACACTCCCTCGCCGCATTGCATGCTGATCATTCCAAGTTTCGCCGATTCGTGGTTAACTCGAAAGAGCTTTCGTGGAGAATGTCACCGCTTGACGCTTTGTCGATGGTTTAATTTCTTTGAAAACCCTTCTTCAATCTTTTCTGATAAAGTGTCGATCCATTCCACGTGCTTATTCGATCATGATGAACCTGACATTCTTAGCGATACCGATGATGGCTGGTTGTCGTAGTATAACACTATGGGATGTCAATCCGAACCCGTAATTTTCTAACAAATTGCTCAACCGCATTCCCCTCAAGAGATACCCGTACATAGCACGGAATTCGCCCTCAAAGATCAAGTACGGGCTACCACTCGATTGTTTCGTCACATGTAACCAAATCTCCAACAAACGAACAATAGCCGAAGTCGACCGATCGACCACCGAACTCCGCCTAATCAGATCCGAAAAATCTCAATCTCTTTCTTTGTTGTTCTTGGAAGAAAGAGACCCTTTCCTGTCATTTTATACCTCAATGCTCCGTCACGTTAGCTCATGTGTTTTGGTCGATTATCTATGAATCGACTTTACCATACTAACAGAAGCCACGATGCCTGCCTTGTATGAGAAAGATAGATGAGTTTTCCCCACAAGATTTGATATCTTCCTTTATCAACTCGGGAGGACTTCCATCACTTTCTTCAAGTTTTACAATTGAATCCATAGGTGTTTCTGCCGGCTTGCATCCTAGCATCCCTGTTTCATTTAGTAAGTCCAGAAACGATTTATGCGCAGGAGATCGTTTATACCTTTTCGACCTAGCAATCCCATTCCGAGAAAGTACTTGAGGTTTCCAAGGTCCCCGACCCCAAACGCTCTTTTGTCGTAATTTTGCGAGGACAATTTTCTTCATGATTACCAAAATTATGTCGTCTACATATACAATGATAATGGCCATCTTCCTTCCGGGAAGTGTTTCACAAACAATGTGGTGGATCTGATTGACATTGAACTTAACCGCACTTTCACTACCTTAGTGAACCGCTCAAACCAGCCCTAGGAGAGATTGCTTAAGACTACAAGGATTTTTGAAGCTACAAACCTTGTTGCACCGGCGTAGTCTCAAGCCCAGAATGTCCATGTAAACTTTTCCCTAAGTCACCATCGAGGAAGGCATTTTCACATCAAGTTGGTGAAGCGACCCAATCGAGACTGCCAAGGATAAAAGTACACGAACAAAGGTTGAGCTTGGCAATCGGGAGCAAAAGTTTCTTGATAGTCATCACCATATGATCAAGTGAACTTTCTGCGACCAACCGAGCCTTATACCCGCTCCACATTACCATCCGCCTTGTACTTTACCTGTGAAAATCCACTTACACCCATCCGGTTTCACCTCCTAGAGGTCAAGAATTTCCCACGCACTACCCTTGCCGCCTAACTTCTTCATCGATCGCGGCCTTCCAATTTAGATACTTTGAAAGCTTCCTGAATATCTCGAGGAACTTGTATCTCTGTGATGTTAGAAGTGAATGCACGAAACATAGGTGATAGCTTATCATAAGAAATAAAATTTCCAATGGGATGCTGAGTGCATGATCTAACTTTCCTCAAAGCTATAGGCATATTAAGAATATCATTTTCTAACTCGGGAATCAACAAAGCACTCATCTGAGTAGGAGCATTGCTACCGAATTTTGCTTGATTAGGAACCCTACAAATTTCACTGGTTTGTCGAGAAAGGCCTTCTCTCCATTTCCTTCTCGATGTGCTCATTATCCCACAAGTCAACAATGAACTCGGCCGATTAAGCATGACTCTATAGAAACTGATTTTTAGTGGTGATGGGTGACTCACTCAATGACTCGTTCCAAAACCGATATTCCTCGAAAGAATTCGCCCCGACTATCAATTTTGGATAGTAAGGTCGGGTTTCAAAAATGTACATCCATTGAATTGTAGAATTTTTCGTGACCGAGAGTAACACTTATACCCTTTTTATTTGTAGAATGCAAGAAAGATGCACTTGAGTGACCTAGGATCAAGTTTACTTATGTTGCCGATTGATACTTAACAAAAACAGAACACCGAAAATTTTTGGTGAATGATGGATATGAGACGAAAGGTCGGAAAGGATTTAAGGAGTGTTTGACAAGGTGTTTGGAATTTTAGTACCCTAGATTCAAGATCCTATTGATGAGGTAGGCCGCCGTAGCGGACGCCTTCCCCCTTAATAATTTTGGTACATTCAGAGAACATTAGCGATCTAGCCACCCTAACAAATGCCTATTTTTTCCTTTTCTCATTTATTCCGCTATTGCGGTAACACATGAACTTAAGTGAACTATCCTTCTTTTGCTAGATATCTCCCAGAATGGAGTTGAAGTAATCCCAGCATTATCGACTTTAGAAATTTGTATTTTTGATTGGAATTGGGTCTCAAATCATATTTTTGAAATTTTTGAAAATTTGACCTGCTTCTGAGATTTTTCTTTCATGAGGAATACCCACGTTAATCTAAGCAGATCATCTATGAATGAGACAACCACCTAGTACCGGTTACATTTTTATTCTTGACGGACCCTAGATATCGCTATGAATCATTGAGACTGGACTAGACGCTTTATAGGGTTGAATGGGAAAATGAGACCGAACTTGCTTTGATAATTGACAGATTTCACACTCAAAGGATTTTGGATTTTTATTAAATAATGAAGGAAATAAATGCTTGAGATACATAACATTAGATGACCCATGCGATAGTGCCACAACATAATTGCACTATCGTTATTTTGACATGAGGCCGAAAAAGAATTACCACCAATTACCATTTGAGGTTGTTCTTGTGGATCGTGGTGCCTTAAGGATGTAGAGTCCGCAGCATTCCCTCAAACATTGCCAATCGCCTTCCCGAATCCAAATCTCGAAATTCACAAGTGAGTGATTTGTAAATTAGTAATACACCCTTTCCTTGGTGAGTTTACTAATTGATAATAGATTACAATCCGCTAGGAACAAGGAGAACTGAGTTGAGAGTAAGATCCTCGATAGCACAACCGAATCCAAAGACTGCAACTTTTTGAAAGTGAACCATCCGCTATCTGGACTGGCAAATTATTTGACATGGGCTATAAGGTACAAAAATTGTCGCATCTCCCGTTTATATGGATCGATGCTCTCGAGTCCATGATCCAAGGTTTTTTGTGTTTCTTACCAACAATAAAGGGGCTTAAAGAATTACCTTGTGAGCTGTCTAACCAATGACCGGACAGAAGATGCGCTTGTGACTGTATTGACATAAGAGAGATATAGTTTCAAGCATCTCCATTTGCTCTTGTTAAAAGGGCTAGCTTCAATTTGTGGCGATCGCTCATCTAAGTACTCATGATTACTTCTCAGCCCTTCTTTCTCAAGTGGTTGACGGGCTTCCAATCACGGGTTTTCCATGAATCTTCCACAAAGTTTCTCTCGAGTGACCCGGCTTTCTGTAATGATCACACCAAGGTCTTCCTCCTTTGATTTTTTGACGGTTGTCAAAAGGAGTGAATTGGTCGCCATCAGAAGAAGAGGAGGATGAGTTGGTAGCCATTCCAAACGCTGGACCGTATTTAGGCATAAATGAAGATGGAGAAGAAGAGACAGGATTAAACCTGCTCTGATACCATGAAGAATTTGAAGGCAAAAACTCTAGAGGAATCTAGTCTCACTTCTTATTTTTGTAATGAAAGAAAATAGGAAATAAATAGTTTACAGATTTGAGATAATTCTGGAAAGTGACAATATCACCGACAAAATTTCTCTTACAAGGAAAGTGAATTAAACCACCTATCCACCTTTGGTCGGATTGGGGTAATCATATAGATGGTATATTGCATTAATTCAGAAAGTTAAAAGGAAAGATAATGCTAAATACAGAGAAACATGCACAAGCATGAGGCGACGTGGGCTTGATTTTCAACAATAATATGAGGTGAAATTTACCAAAATGTCCCTATACATGAAATGCCTCATAAAAACTATCCGTTTTAGCAACTTTTTCAAAACAATCCTATGTTATTCGATGTATTAGACCATTACGCTATAATCCAAGCAATGTACACTTGGTGCTACAATTAAATTTTTTTCATAAATTATGTGGGTACCAAATGTTATCGACAAAGTATATGGTTAAATTCCTAGATCTACGGACTTTCCATGTAGCCTAAAAACACCCAAAATATTTTTGAAATTATGTTTGACTGCTCAATAAAATCCGAAATTTTAACCCGAATTGTTCAAAACACCCAATTCAACTCCTGGCCATTTGAACAAAGTCTCAAAAATTCCTCGTAATCTTAAACCTACCAAAATTTGGACTAAGTTTATGACCTTTCACGGTCTCTAAGAAAATTTCAAGCCATTACATAGCATTTATGCTAAAAATAACTCAAGTAGGAAAATTTTCTACCTTTTAGAGTTTGACGAAATGTTAAGCTTTAAGATCTACGCAGGGGGCCTCTCACGTTAGGACCAACTTTGTCGCTCCGACTCGAAAATCTCTGCCTCGATTTCTATAAATTTGAGAAAAAACAAAGAAAGAAATAAAATTCCTCTCACCTCACGCCTTCTCTCATTCACATAATGCTCCTTTCGATTTGATCATTTTTTTTTCTAATAATCTTATTCTTATTATTATTATTATTATTATTATTATTTGATAAATGATTTATATTGCCTCATTCGGTCCAGCTTTTCCCGAAATAATTTTATTTATTTTCAGTTTGCATTTATTATAAATGAACTTAGTTCAAACAATTTCCCGACTTTCGATATTTTTGTAAAAATCTCGTCCCTGTAGCCACTAGCGACTTACTACCTATAAAATCGTAAAATATTCTGACTGTCTCAGAATTCGACAAAATTTTTCAGGGTCACTAGATTTCACGATACGAATTTAACGGCACAATCCGTTTCGTCATCCGAGATCTAGAGAATTTTCTAGGCTTCCCTGAACTATTATGGCAATTTATTATCATTTTACCATTTTTTAAATTTTCTAATTTTTTTCTATAATTTGTACTTTCACCCCTCCACTTTTCTTAATTGCAAAAGTGCCACAATTTTTTGAAAATTTTGCCAATTTCACCTTTAAAACTAACTTTCAAAAATTTAGTGACACTAAAATAATTATGAGCCTTGGGTACACCTACTTGACCTTAGGATTACACGTGTCGTACCACTCCATCGAGAAAAGGAGCGCATAAATCCTCCTTCCTTAAAACATTTCAGCCCTCAAATGAACAAAAATAACATAAAGAGGATACCTTAATCTGAAAACAACTGAAGATATGGACTGCGCATCTGAGCCTCTGACTCCCACGTAACCTCTTTAATCCCATGATTCCCCCATAAAACTTTGACTAAAGGAATAACCTTATTCCGCAAAATCTGCTCTCTGCGATCTACTATTTGCATTGGCTGCTCCTTATAGGTCAAATTATCCTTTAGTTCTACTGGCTGATCTCTTAGTACATGGAAGGGATTTGGAATGTACTTGCGAAGCATGGATACATGAAACACATTATGAACCTTAGACAATTCTGGAGGAAGGTCTAGTCTATATGCTACTGGTCCCACTTTGGCAATAATCTCATATGGCCTTATGTATCTAGGCCTCAGCTTTCCGCACCTTCCAAATCTGAGGACACCTTTCCAGGGGGAAACTTTGAGGAAGACCCTGTCACCCACCTTAAACTGTAGATCCCTACGGTGTTTGTCTGCATAACTTTTCTGTTTGTCCTTGGCTATCTTGAGTCTGTCTTGGACAATCAAGATCTTATCTGAGGTAATCTATACTAACTCTAGGCCTATCAGTCTCCTCTCTCCTACTTCATCCCGGCATATTGGAGTACGACAGTTTTGGCCATACAATGCTTCAAATGGAGCCATGCCTATGCTGGATTGATAACTGTTGTTGTAGGCGAACTCCATCAGAGATAAGTGCGTATGCCAGCTTCCCTTAAACTCTATCACACATGCTTTGAGCATATCCTCTAGCGTCTGAATAGTTCTCTCTGACTAACTATCAGTCTGAGGATGGAAAGTTGTGCTAAAGTGCAATCGAGTCCCCATGGCATCCTGTAAATTGGACCAAAAATCCGATGAACTGGGTCTCTGGCCCGAGACTATCGCACATAGAACACCATATAATCTAGCTATCTCCTTCACATATAATCAAATAACTTGTCCAACAGTCATCATTGTTAATCGAGAAAATGCGCGGATTTGCTAGTCTATCCACTATCACCCATATGGCATCGTGTTGTCTCGAGTTCCTAAGCCCTGTGAACAAAATCCATAGTAATCTTATCCCACTTCCATGAATCTAAGGTCAGATCTTCTCAAGGGCTTTGGTGCTCTACCTTCACCTGCTGATAGGTTAGGCATCTCGATACGAAATCTGCAACTTCCTTCTTCATGCCCTTCACCAATAATGCTCCTCGTAGTATGATACATCTCGTGCTACCAAGGTGCATGGCGATATCAAGAGTGAGCCTCTTCCATGATTTCCTTTAGTTCACCTATTTCAGTAATACACATTTGACTCCTAACTATTACGCCCATCATCTCTCGGACTGAACTCTGGTTTCCTACCACCCTCAATCTCCGCCCTAAATTTAATCATCTCTAAAGCCTGCTTCTGACCTTCCTCGATCTGATCCACGAGAAGAGGACGAACATAAAAGGATGCTAACAGTGTCCCTGTATCAGCTACCTACAACTGAACTCCCAAAGATCTCAATTCTATCAACAATGGCAGATATACCATCTGCAGATAAGCATAGGAACCCTCTGGTTTCCGGCTTAAGGCATCGGCCACTACATCGCCTTCCTTATGAGACTCTATCACGCAATCATAATCCTTAATCAACTCCAACCACCTGCGCTGCCTTAAGTTAAGCTCTTTCTGAGTGAAGATATACTGCAGGCTCTTATGATCGGTGAATATCTGACAGGGAACATCGTATAGATAATGTCTCCAGATCTTTAGAGTGAAAACCACTGCTGCTAGTTCTAAATCAGCTGGCCTGTAGTTCCAAGCCAGGTTTCTTTAACTAACGAGAAGCATAAGCTATTACTCTACCATCTTGCATTAAAACACACCCTAACCCTTATCCGAGGCATCGCATCACATAACTGGTCCTTTCCCCGACCTGCAGGCCGACACTAGAGCCAGCCAAGCCAATCTCGCCCAACTACTCAAAACTACGCCGCTGGCATTCGCCACTGAATTTCTAATCCTTTTTCAATAGATAGGTCAACGGGGTTGATATCTTCGAAAATCCCTCAACAAATTTCTTGTAAACCTATCAATCCAAGGAAACTACGGACTTCAGAAACATTCGTGGGCGGCTTACAGTTCACTATAGCTTCGATCTTCTGAGGATCCACACTAACACCTTTTGCTGAAATGACATGACTCAAGAAAGCTACTTTATCCAACCAAAACTGACACTTACTAAACTTAGCGTATAACTAACGCTCTCGAAGACCTACAATACCGCCCGTGATGTTCGATGTTCCTCCTGGATCAGCTCGAAGTACACTAGAATGTCATTAATGAATACGATCACAAACTTATCTAAATACTGGACCGAATAATTGCTCATCAAATCCATGAATGTAGTCGGGCCATTAGTCAATCCGAATGGTATCACTAGGAACTCAGTGATCATATCTGTCCGAAGGCAGTCTTAGAAACATCATTCCCTCTGGACCCTCGCCTAATGGTAGCTCGAATTCTTAGGTCAATCTTAGAGTATACCAGATCCATGCAATTAGTCAAATAGCTCATCTATATGAGGAAGCGGATAATGGGTCATGTATTGTCGCCTTTACCCGCCTGTCCTGTAGGTCTATACACAACCGTAGTTTCCATCTTCTTCTTACGAAGAGAACTGGAGCTCCCCACGGTGAGGTACTAGGTCGGATGAAGCCCTTTCTTAACAATTCCTCCAATTGCACCTTCAATTATTTCAATTCTGCTGGCGCCATTATGTATGGAGGAATGGATATCGGCTCGGTCCCTGGAACAAGTTCAATAACAAACTCAATTGTTCTATCCGGTGGTAAACCTAAAATATCATCTGGAAAGACATCTGGAAACTCTTTGACTATGGGGATGTCTTCCAGTCGTGTCCCCTCTTGTCTCCTATCCACCACAAATGCCAAATAACTGCAACCCTTCCAAGCATTTTCCAGCACATGGACATTAATGGTACTAGGGGCGATCTCCTTTGATTCCCCGAATATCACGCTGTCTCCTCCGTCGAACCAATCTTACTTCCTTATAGAAATCTATATGTCATGTCTGATAAATCCGGCCCATACCCAAGACTATATCGAAAATCACGATGCTCAAAGACTATCAAGTATGTTGAAAATCCTTATTCGATTCACCACCCATCGCATGGAACTATCCTTTCGGATATCATAGTATCCCCATCAGGCCTAAACTCATACCACCATCTATAGCTCGACTCTATCCGGTGTCAGTTGAATGGTAATCGAATAATGAATGAGTGCCCCCCGGGTCCACCAATGCATATACATCATGATCTTAAACCGAAATAATACCGGGGTGAATCACGTATGGTGATGTACTTGCTCTCGTCAGACCCAGAATGGTGCCTCGAGCACGGTCCCACTCAATCTAGCCAATCGAGAGGTATCGGGCTTGCCTCCCCGCACCCCTACCGCGACCCTACTAAAGTCAGATCGCCACCGTCTCGAATCCACCTTACTTAGCCTGACTGGGACCAACGGTGCCTAGTGGTGATGCCATCAGGCCTATCTCGTAGGTCTCGCAGCCTACTACCGTGGAGCCAAATCTCGATAAAGTGACCTTCCCGCAAGAATGGAAACATCCCTGTCATGTCTATCTCAGACTCCGAGATGCCTCCTCCGACATGTAGGGCACAATGGAAAGATGATCCTCGAAGATCTACCACCCCTGGGGTCGGGCCGGCGACGATCGATCCCCGCTAGATGTCGCCTCGTCTCCGAGCCTCTACCGCCGGCCCATTTCTTTCTCCTTTTCTATTAGACTGACCGGGTGTCTCACCCACTCAGTGCCCTGGAACACCTCTCTTACTATCTAGCCGCCCCAGAATTAGAACTGAAACTGTCCTTTCTACCTTTAGTGCAGCCTCAACCAGCTCTCCAAAGTTATTTCAGATGCCTGTGTTAGATGAACTTAATCAAGTCTGCCTGGCCATGAATCGCTACACTTATACCCCATTTTCCACGATCATAGGTGAATTCACTTACTTGTGCCCAAAACCTCTTGCCATATTCTCGTCACTGCTGGATCGGGCCGCTTCTAACTCAAGAATTCTTCTATTTTTGCATCCTCGATAATCAGCAGGTAAAATCACCAGAATGCCCGCTGGGGGACCGTCCTAAGTGACTCTGTAGGGTACCTCCTCTTAAGGGCCTCCCACTCCGCCCCGCCTTGGCTTCCATCAAGAACCCTGAAAAGAGGACTTTCTGCTCATCTGAACACCCCATCATTGCATAAATTTCACTAACCCTATCTAACCATAAGCACGCACCTGCCGCCGAAGGCTCACTGGCAATTTTTAGCCCCTAGTATTGTAGCGCGTTCTATCATGCCCTTCGCTTCTTCCGAGTCTCCGTACGATGGTAGCCGTCAGAACAATCAGACACTTCGATCCATCATCAAGGTACCGCCTCGGGTCTCGCGCTCAGCGGTTTTGTCTGTGGCTGATTCATTTGCGGCATCTTCCGATCTCAGTGTGCTCGACATTTCTCTCGATGGTGCCTCCGGCCAGTCCTAGGTCAACCTCTGCGACCTCATCCGTACATACCGTAATTTCGCCGCTAAAAGATCTCAGTGACACTTACCATATTCGATGTACGCAAGGATTTAAAGAAAACAATTTTTGTAATAGAAAATCATTATAAAAACAATTCTATAGGAAATACTGTGGAAAACGAGCGAAAAACAAGAGAACTATCGCTAAAAATCGCATATACCAACTCGATGCACCTCTCCTCATTGACAGAATTCACCGACAACCCATAGTAACCTCCTAACCAAGCTCGCTTCGACCGACAAGTTACCAAGTCGTTCAAAACCGTCAAATCGCTTCGGGAAAAAACGTATTTATAAAATTTTTCACTTTTCTATCAAAATCACAACTTTAGATTTAACGAAAACCGACAAAGATAATCTACGCACATTGGTCAGCCCGAAATACAAAAATCAATTCGTGAGATAAAAAAAAAAAAAATACACTCCCAATATTTTCCAAAAAACTAACTATATTCATAAGAATCTTCCGGGTCCATCAAAATATAAGATAAGAATCAATCCAACATAAATCTGGTCGCAACCTCGTTTTTTTTCAAACCATGCATGCATATTTCAAAGATATTTACATATACAAAATGTCACATTTTAACTTTTACTATGCTTACATTATACATTACCCAGTATATAAATACAACACATCGTCGACTGAGATCCCGGGAAAGGCTCGCCTTCGACACCGTGACCGGGAAAATTATTTAAAAAGAAAACCGTGAGCCAAACGGTCTCAAAATGAGTACTATAAGTTCTAAATGTTGTTGTCCTACGATGTACCTCCCTATATGAAAATCAGAAAGGTTACAAACCATTTATGATAAAATTGAGTTGCTTATAAACCATTTCTCGAAAAACTATCGCCGGGCCGAACCTGCTTCTGGTGGTTAATATCTCGAAAGTGCTAATCAGAATCAAGTACCAATCAATTGGCAGGGTCTATCGAAATACCCTAGACGTGATGCCGAACCTCTAACTCCGCATCTGGTGAGCTTAACCCCTAACACTACTCCTCTAATATGGTCCACGAACACCGACGAGATCTCTATAAACATAATGGATCCTGAATCAAATGTCTCTATGGATGGAACCTCGGAACCAACACCTCATCACCATGTACTATGTCAACGCGCTAACTATCTATATACCCCGAATGTGCAAAGGGCGACTCACCATATAAATATATCCTATATTTAACCCTCAATTGCTGACTAGGCAATATGGTTAGTCATAATGAAACTCATAACCTCGCTTATGCAAAATCCGTATATATCTAACCCAAAACTGCACCACATCTAGGTTTTGGCTAAACCAGCCAAACTCGTTTCTTGCATCGAAATCGAATTCTTCACGAGTATATAACAAGGGAGGTAAACAATGTTTTACTAATTACATTATATTTTCAAAGACTTTACAATTCAGAAATTAAACACTTTCGCTGAGAACGATTTCAGTACTCACCTTTTCTCGACTAATTTCTTTCACTCACGCCACGCCATTATCGTCACACGCCCAACCGCCCTGCCACAATCCATACAAATTACGAAATGCCCTCACTCAACGCTTTAATCATAAACATACAAAGGGCTTCCAGCAAGCAATTATATCGAAACAAACTTCACTCTAACAAAACTTTACGTGTTAGTCACATTTGATAAGGACATCGATATGGGATACTAAATTGACCAAATGCCCATATACATGAAATGCTCTATAAAACTATCCGTTTGAAGAACTTCTTTCAAAACGACTCTATGTTATTCGCATGTGGCCAGACCACACACGTTAGCACAACTAAGCAATTTGCACACTTGGTGCTACAATTAAATTTTTTCATACCAGGTGTCAATGCTATTGACAGGCATATGGTTATATTCTAGGACTAAAGGACTTCTATGAGTCTAAAAACACCTAAAATATTTCTCAAAATTATGTCCTCGTATTCTTTATCCGTATAAAATCTTGAAATTTCAACCCGAACCGTTCCTAAAACAAATTCGAACCCAGCCCTGATCGTTCGAATACAACTCCAAAATTTCTAAAATTCTTAAACGCAATTCAAAATTTTGAGATCAAAGTTTACTTACCTTCACGCCTCTAAGAAAATTTCAAGTCATTATATAACACATTTAGGCTAAAAAATAATTCTAAGTAGGAAAATTATCTACTCTTGAAATTTGATCAAATACTGCTTTTTTGCATATACGCGTAATCCTCATCGTAGACCAACTTCTACCTTTCCGCTCCAAAAAAATTTACAATTCGATTTCCATAAATATGAGAAAATAACAAAAAGAAGAAAAAAAAATTAAAATTCCTCTCCCCACGCCAAATCACAAAGGCCCCTTCGATTTTCCTATTTTTTTTATATTCTTCTTTTATTATTATTATTATTATTATTTAGATAAATGATTTCTATTACTTCAGATCCGCTTCTTTCGAAATAATTTATTTATTTTAGTTCATTTTATTGCAATGAGAATCCAGTTCAAGTTATTTCTCGACTTTCAAGATTTTGTAAAAATCTCGCCCCTCGTTTCTCTGATAACTTATTACCCGTAAAATGTGAAATACTCAATATACCTCTAGAATTCGACGAAATTTTTTTGGGTCACTAGATTTCGTGAAACGAATTTAACGACGCAGTCCGTTTTATCATCAGAGATTTAGATAATTTTCTAGGTTCCCTTGAACCATTATGACAATTTATTATCATTTTACCATTTTTGAAATTTTATAATTTTTTTCTATAATTTATACTTTCATCCCTTCATTTTCCTTAATTGCAAAAATGTTATAATTCTTTGAAAACTTTACAATTTCACCCTTAAAAACTTTTAAGCGTGAAATTGTGGCACTAAAATAATTAAGGAAACCCTTAGTGCATCTACGTGACCTTAGGATTACACGTGCTGTACCACCTATCGAGAAAAAGGGCGTTACAACAATTGAAATCAATATCACAACTCTTGTACTCATGAGTAATTAGGAGCTGATAGTTGATTCATCCTTAATCAAAATTCTTGTAAGATGTTTGATAAAAACGTTTAATCAGTTATTTATAACTGATGGAAAAATATATAAATTGTAGTTTTTTCTAAAATAAATTACATTTTTCATTTTTATTTTTATCCCCTTATTTACGTAAATATTTTAAATTATCAAACAAACTTAAATTCTTTAAATTATCAAATAAACTTTATGACATGATTTATAAATATATTAACATAGAAATAAAAATATGATGAAAAACTTAAATGTTTCAAAAAACTTAAATATTATAATTAATTTTATTTATCATAAATTATATATTTAATAAATTATGATTAATGACTTGATTATTAATATATGACATCATAATAAAAATAAAAATAATATATTTCTCATTATTTAAAAAAACAATTTGTTTTCATTAATATTTTTGTGGGATGAAAATACAGGGGAATTGAAATCAAATAAAAGATGAACACAGTATGAGATTGTGGTCTTACTTTCTTTTTCTCCAATAAAATTTTATAATCCCACTTGCATCTTTGTTTGTATTTTTACATAGTTTTGAATGCTAATTTAGTCACTTCTTAACTTTTTTTTTTATCCACCTTTATCACTTTCACTCAAAGTCATTTTCAAAAACAACAAACAGTACGAAGCTACCAATATCCACTATCACCATTATATATATGCATTGTATATTGTTTTTATATCTCTTTATCATATTAGATAAAGTTATCTTTATTCAGCTATCAACTATATTAGTTACTTTATTAAGTAGTAATTCATAATTATTCAACAGCTAGCATGCAATAAACTACCAATTTGAAACTAACCGAACCAAAAAAGGATCCCAAATTTATAGTCGGGTTTGAAAAATGCAAACAGCCCACTCACTAGCCCAAAGGTGAGGCAAGCCCTATAAAACAATTCAGTGCTTTCTAGCGCTCGCCCAAAACGAAAAGCTCAAATTCCACTCGCCCCAAAGGCCGATGATATGATAATCAAAGGCCCATGATCCCGGTAAATCATACTAAATCTCGCCTTAATAAGGAAAGTAGGATAATTCTCAATGTTCCATCCCGTAAAACCACTAAATCTCGCCAATAAGGAAAGTGTATTTAATTCAATAACGTTTATCCTCCGAAATCAAACCAAATCTTATCAATAAGGAGCAGATAATTCTCAATAACTCGCATCCCGTAAATCAAATCAAATCTTACCAATAAGGGAAAGTGGGATATTACCACCCTCAATTATCCCTTATTAATCGGGTTTACAATAAGGAAATAAAATCTCCTACCGACAGAGAAATATATTATATCGCTCCTCCAATTATGAAACATACTATCTTTGTCATCATCCAATTAGGAAACATACTCATTCAAGACGTAATCCAATTAGGAAAGTTGTCACACTCACCATTGAGTAGTCACCGTGCCAATTCCATCGGTGAAAGGTACGCACTTGTGACACATACTCATATGCGTATATGCAACACATTCTCCTCTGGGCGCTCTTTTCTCTCAAAAAGAAACCGACTTAGCATCTGAAGGCTAATGCGAAGTCCTCAAACGACCCCCTCTTCTTCTTGTTTTCTTGCAGATGAGTGCTACTGTCCAGAGCCCTCGCAGATCGGCATTGCAGCACACAATTCAGCCTAGATCGATCCAAAGCCCGCATCCCAGCCTCCAAAGAATCCGAGTCCAAATTTCAACGACCCCTACACGCTCCAAACTCCCGGGCCAGTCAAAGCATCATCTGGCGCCGTCTGTGGAACGATGGGCCTTTACAAATATAATCGATTTCTCGCCATCATGGTATCGACGAATAATAAGTAGCATAACGCCTAACTTCAAGGATGCGTGACTAACTGGCAACGCATACGACCTCCCAAAGACGTTAGAAGCAAGAACGCGTTAATATCGACGAGGTGGAGGCACCCGCTTCACCAACCGACGCGCCGATAAGAGTTGGGAGCAATCCTATCAAAGTGCATGCAACGCCCACAAGAGGACACGAGATTGAGTTCAGAAGGCTCATAAACTTCCCTCCCTCATGAAGCGACAACACAACTCCCATGGCGTAAGTCCAACAAACCGAATCCGTAATCAGGTGGATCCCGGGCGAAGACGATCAAACTCGACGCTCATCTCGCCAGATTTCAGCCACAACTGTAAGAGGCAGAATATCTAAAGTATAAACTCCATAGCAATGGCCGCCATTTATAAGAAGGCTAAAGTACCGAATTAGCGCAAACGCTTCAATTCTCTCGTAAATCGCGATTAAAGACGCCGACCTTTCCAAGAAAGTCGAAAGTCGAATGGCTTCATGACACGCAGCCTCACTTTGACGAGTTCGTCACTCGCACGGTGTCACGCCTACCGAGGAGTCAGATCGTCGTGCCATCGTCGTGAGACCCCGAAAATCCATGTTTTCTGCCGAATATAAATCTGCACTTTGGCCGGTAACCGAATTTTCTAGATCCTTACGACGAAACGGATGGCACCGCTTGGAACTGCCTGCAAATCTAGCTACCACGCCGACTTTGGTCACTCGGCATACCGACTTCACGTTTTCGAGGCACGAGAGTCATGGACACTCTGGCACTCCATGAGTGGCCCAAGAGCTCACTGTCGTCGAGATACGCCTCAAAAAAAAAAAAAAAAAAAAAACATGGAGCTCATGGCCTACATGACACATGGCATCATGCCATTAGAAGAAAAATCTGCTAGATGCATATGATAAGCGGTAAAATCCAAGGTGTCCAATGAGAAATGGACATGTGGCGATTGAGAGGACTTTCCTCTCACTAAGTCTCCATCGGGCCAGGAGAGGAAGGAGAGAGGTAGGAGACCAAATCCTAGAAAAGGAGAGTGAGTAAGAAAGCTTGTATAGAGAGGCTCCACCTTCTCTCTTAAAATTCCTACGACGGACCATCTATTGCCGGCGAGGCAAGGAGCAAAGCTGTTTCCACTACAAGCCGACTACACTGGTA
This sequence comes from Tetrastigma voinierianum, assembly GCA_016808115.1. NCBI lineage: Eukaryota > Viridiplantae > Streptophyta > Magnoliopsida > Vitales > Vitaceae > Tetrastigma > Tetrastigma voinierianum. The sequence goes on from JAEQBH010001693.1 coordinate 632,307, forward strand.
CTTGCTTTCAGCTTAGACAAATCCGGTGCCGCAGGTTTTCCTCCTACTTGCTTTACTTTTTAAGCTTATGGTTATGTAATGGATAGGGGATTTGTCGAGGTTCCAGATACGGGTTTCTAAGAAAAAGCTTTGAACCGGTTGAAATCCCTAGAGTGTTGATACCCACCTGACCGTTTATGTGAATCATTGATTTTACACAAGGCCAGGTTATCATGCATAAAATAATATGTTTAAGGGACGTCATGCGCCTCCAAGACGGATCTGTTTGGATTGTGCCTTAAATTCTCATGTGAGCTAAGTTTATGTTACGATTATAAACCCGAATACGACGTATGATTTAAATTGTTAATATATGCATGAGTGATATTAGTACGGTTATGTTTGGTGCCATTGCATCGCAGACTCGCACATGAGTAACCTGCGAGGGAAACACCACTCAGACGCTTCACCTGCCATGATTTATTTTAAAAATTCTAAGACGACTGCGGGATGGGACGATTCGACCTTAGAAAGCAAGAACGCCAGCATGGCCTTATCTTGTATTTCAAAATTTGCAAGAGACCCATTTTCGTATAAACTCTGTAATTAAATACAATTGTAAATATATTGTAATTAAATAAATTTCAGATAGAATATACAATTTATGAGTACGATGCGTGAGGTCCATGGCTTCATTTCACACCACGCCTCATGACGTGAGACACGCAGAATCTCAGCGGCGACGCATCAACTGACACTCCGATCACGCCACAAACGCCACCCTACTAATAGCGCCCTGAGGTCAGCAGCCTCACCTTGACGTAGTTCGCCTTACCTCGCATTGTGTCACGCTACTCCGACGAGTCGATCGGGCTCAGCATCGCTTCACTCTACCACACATCGCCTGAGCCCGCCACCACTTCGACGCTCTGCTCTTACTCTACACAGTCACGCGACCCGAGAGGCCTTACCACCAGCTACATCGCCACTGCCACGCGGGCCTGAGCCTGCGCGCAGCCACTTTGATGAGTTCGTCCCACTCGCACAAAGTCACACTCCACCAGAGGCACACACACACATCCGCCACCTTCTTTCCAGGAGTCGATCGCCCAGTTATATCGTCATACCAGCTACATCGCCTGAGCCCAACAACAAATTCACTTCGACTGAGTTCACTACTGCACAAGTCACCGAGAGTCATCAGCCCAAATGAGATTCGCCACCGCCACAAATGGCCTGAGCTCAAAGAACCACTCGGATTGACTCAACTCACTCAAAGATGTGCCATGCAACCTAGGGAATCGGGCTGACTCAAGCAAATCTAAATGACTGAGTCTAACACCACATTGACGGCGCTTAACCATTCCGGCATAGGTCACTTAACCCGAGGAACTGGGTCGATTCGGGCAAATCCCCAAATGCACTGAGCCTTAATAGTTCCACATTGATCAGTCAACCATTCACACTGTGGCATGTACCGGAAATCGGGTCAAACAGTGTCACCCATCGTATCCCAATACCACATTGACGAGCTCAACCATTCTACCTAGCCACGCAGCCTGGGGGAATCCGCTCAACTCGTGCAATCACCGACGGAGTCTCTCCCACAAGAAATTAATTAACGAGCTCAACACTCATCAGTCACTGAACTCTGAGAACTCAATCTGAATTCCAGAAATCCCTCAAATTGTGGTTCCAACAAACACATTGGACGAGCTCAACCATTCTACACAAGCCATGCAACTTAGAATCGGGCTCAAATTTCAGTAATCACCGATCTGAGCCAAGCAACTTCACATTGACGTTTGCTCAACCACTTTACATGTGTCATGCACCCAGAGTCAATCAAACAAGGCAACTCGCCCACTGAGTCATAAGAGTCTACATTGACGAGCTCAACCATTCACACGTGCCATGCAAACCTCAGGAACTGGTCACCAGCAACCCACCACTTTGCTTCCCAAAGAAATTCATGATCACTTGCTCAACCACTCTACACAGCCACGCAAATTCTGTGAATCGGGCCACCAGCCATTCACCGCAGAACCCACCACCATTAGGAAGAGCCTCGTACCTACCCAATCCCGTAACTGCACCGTGGTCAATTCACTAGACGCCACGACTGCACGCCCCGAGTCAAGAGCCGTATCGACGAGCCGACCACTTATGATCGGGGCCATGCACTTAAGAGGCAGTTCAAACAGCCATTCAATCCCACGAGCCCACCACCAGCTGGGCGAGCCCACTTAATTCAACTCAGGATCGGCATCAGAGTCAATTTAGCTCAGACGCTCACCGCACCTGGCCAACGCCCGAGCTCCGGGGCCAGAAATAATCCAACAAAGCATGCAAACAATTGGTTTGCAGCTCAGAGCCTAGCAGCTCGCCCAAACAAAGGTGCCCACTGAGCTGCGGTAGTCAGGTTTCAAGAACAAACCCAACAGCCATGGGAGCCACCTTGAGCCAAGTAGCTCAGAGCCCAAGAAATCCGCCTAAACAGCCATGTACTTGGGACAATCCATCTCAGCCATACACCCTGGGGAGCAGCTCACCTAATTATCGGGCCAAGCCATGTACTCTCAGAGCTGGGCTTCACTGGGGATAAATGACGGAGCTCAAGAATTGGGCCAAGGTCTGCAACTATCAAACAAAGACTAACAACAAATCGAATTCAAATTAAAGAATTACGAGTCTTCAATCTGCCAATAGAAGAGCTCAACTGCCAACCCAGACGCCAATTCTGGTGCCATCTGCCTTCATGTGGTAACACATAAGAGCAATGAATGAGCTAAAGTGGTGAGACAAAAACAACATATTAAGGAAAGGCCATAGATGTCCCAATCCAGCCTCAAAAAAAAAAAAAGTTATCTCAAGCTGACGCCTAAAAGGACTTCGCTGTGCTGTCTCTGCATAATACCATAAGAGAGTCCAACTCACTAAAAAGCAAGAAAGCTTTGAGATCAGAAATGCAAGATTTAATGGTCACTGATGGTCATTTAAGAAAGGAGCGCACAGAAACTGTAAAAGTCATCATTATCACCAAGACATAAGACGACAAAGCCCTAACTAACCCACCCTCCCAGCCACACTGCAAATCACACCCGACAAGAACGATACAAATTCTCCTACCCCACGCACACCATGCACAAGTGGTCGGGGCAACCGATGGGTTTGAAAATAGCGACAACATCCCCACTCACTAGCCCAAAAGGAGAGGCAAGCCCCATAAAACACCCAAGCTCCCAATACGGCCCCAAAACTAAAGCCCGCCCACTCGCCCAAAGGCCTATGATATGACTTAACGAAGGCCCACATCCCGCGCAAATCTTACCACCCTACTAATAAGGAAAGTAGGATAATTTCACACCGCTTATCCTCAAACCAACCAATCACAACATGGGAAAAAGGAGACACTCTCACTGAACTGCTTATCCCGCAAATCAACTGCCAAGGTATACAGATAATTTCTAATAATCGCTTATCCTCAGAATTCAACCAAATCTATCGATACAGAGTAGATAATTTCAATAACTTATCCAGAATCAAACCACCTTAATAATAAGTGAAAGTAAGATATTATGTAATTCCTCAAAACATACCCCGACATTTTATATCATGTTTCGTATCATAAAAGTAAAAGTATATTTTTTCAAAATAAAACAAGGTCAAAAATAAAATAAGTAAAACGAACAAAATGCACATAAGGATGTCATGTAATTTCTATCGCAAGCGTATAAAATTTAGAAGCTGTGAAGATTAGAGATCATGGAAATAACTTGCCGTAGTGGAAATAAGGAACGAAGGATATCAATAGTAATCAAGGAGAACTTTAAAGGAAAGAGATGAGCATTTTCAAATAACTACTTGTCTCCAAACAAAGGCAACACACTGGGAAGTTTGGGAGAAGAAGAGGAAGAGAAGGAAGAAAAGTTAAGAGGGAAGGAGGAGGAGAAATCAAAGGCAATGAATTATGGATTTCTAGCATGATTTTGAATATGTTAATTTTCAAGACTGGTTAGGGTTTCATTTGGACATTAGTTTGGTTCCCTTTCTCTAGCCTTGCAAAACATTCTAACTTTGATTTGATGAATTCTTGCTGAAAGCCCAGCTGATATGGAGCAGGATATGTAATCCTTCTAAAATATCAAGGTTTTGTAGAATCAAAGATGCAGATGAACCCTAGATCTTCGGCAAATTAAAAGTGTTTGTGAGTTGTTGATATGATCACGCGTTTCGACAAAGGATGTACCAGATATATATGGATGAGCGCCGAAAAACGGGAGAAAATACACTGGGGCAATTTTCTGGGTGACATGCACGGTGACACCCCTACCATGTACCAGTACAAGTCGGGTTCCGTCATTTCACAACACAAACTTATTACGTGCAAAGTGTACCGGTACATGACGCTTTCCAGCCACCCGCCAGATTTAATATAACTCGTCACTTCATCCATCAAGTGATTCAAGTGGCACAAATAGACTCATGAGAAATAAAACTAAAATAGTATCGCCAAATTCTGATCCAAAGTGCCTGCAATTCACTCAGCAACATGTGTCATAATTCCCACCAGTAGACTCATGAGTAGTCTGAGTTGTTTAATTAACTCGAGTTCCGTTGTTCGACCAGTGATCAACTAATTAGAACCCTAGTAACCTTAGGCTTTAAATTGCTACAAAGACCTAGTGTAAAAACAAAGTTAATACTCCCGGAAAATGAGTAATACAAACAGTCCTGAGGGTAATCTGAAATCCAATTTAGCTGGCATTGAAATCGCTAACTTTTAGTTGTATATCCACTGACTGGAGTCCATAAATTCTAAATAGCAGATTCATGTGAGTGGTGTCTGGTGGTACATAGGTTTCCTCTCAATATACAAGAGAAAAGTATAAATTTTATATGAAAGCTAAAGAGGATATATGTATAATTCGTTGAGATGAAAAAGTATAAAAACATGGCTATGCTATAGTACCACATTGATCATGAATATAGTCCTTACATGTACATACTATTTATCAGCAGATATTCGGGCATGATATGGACATCAATGAATAATACATTTAAAGAAACCATGTAATACAAACCCCAACTGTATTCAGATATGACCGAAGATGGATAGGATAGGCATGCCTATGCGTGAAGATACAATACGCAATGACATAGATAAGCGTGATATTGAGGCCCCGTCAGTCAACATTATGATCCCTGCTTGATCACGTACCCTAAAGGGTCACTACATAGTACATGGCATAGGTCACCCGTCCTCACAGCGATGATACCCTGTGCCCCCGCAGACATCTGACAGCACTCACTCCTGCCCTGCACAGTTGTGGATAGCACCCTGGGCACACATTGACAGAGATCACCCGTCTGTATATTGTTGATAGGTACCGCACATATAATATTTCCCGTATCCGCTTTAAGGTATTTATGAAAACAGAATATGAAAAAGAAAATGAAAGATTGATATAAAAGAAATAAGAAGTATATGATTTGATATGATATGGGAAGGCATACTCCTTAAAAGATGATATACAATGACAAGAACACTAAGTAAAGTATAAAGAATACCTAAAAAGCCTATGAATGAAAAAGATGTTATGGTAGATAGATAATGGCTAAAATGAGTGGTAGTGATATGCAAACATTGAGAATTCTGTCATGCAGCACAAGTGTACATGTTTAAAGAGAGATTATCATTATTGTAATAGCCTCGAGCTATTTCCTAATTGTTAGTTTTACCTGTAATTAATCCAAAATAGAGATATAAAACCCAGAGGACTTGATTATCCACATCATCAAAGATCCGAGGTCAACACATCCATAGGGTCAATTAAGATTTTTAAGGACACAGGTTCTTTGTTCTTATAAACAATGTAAAATGTTAACATTATTAAATACTTAACTCAATAGATATTTTGTATCTTTGTGATAGAATATAAACAAGTTTAATATTCACAAGTTAGAAGCTATAGTTAATCGATCGCCTAGAGTCCCCAACTGTGGCATCACAATTCTATGAGCACCCCATTTCGGCTCCACCACAACTGGCCTGATCTTTATAAAATGCAGATTAATGTTCCAATTATCCCCTATTAATTGGTTTACAATAAGGAAACAAAATCCTCCCACCTAACAGAAATATTATACTCATCCATTTAGGAAACATACTGCTATTCAAAGGTCATCCAATTAAGAAACATACTATTCAAGAGCATAATCCAATTATAAAGTTGTCATGATCATCCATTATAAAGTGACTTGTGTCACCCAATTTACAGTGTACGCACTTCCAGACGTATGCACCACACGCAAATGACATGCAAACACATCTGCCTCTAAGCTACTCCTCTTTCTCCTCGAAAAGAACTGACTTAGGTACCTTGAGGCCACATAAGCCCTCACACCCCCTTCTTCCATTTTCAGAGTACACGCCCAGCCATAGATCTAAGATCAAGAATAGGGCCATAATTCAAATTCAGATTGACCTAAAGTTCTGATCCCTGTTCGCCACATCCACAGTCCACCCAACGACTCCCTACACGCTCCAAACACCCGCCTGGATTAAAAAGTACGTGAATAGCTAAACGAATGAATTAATGAAAAAAAATAGAGTAATTGAGACAGCTTATGAAGAAGAAGAAGGAAGTATGGTTTTACATGAGGGATGAGACTGTAGCTGAACCCACTTCCCATTTGCATCTATGGAATCAGTAATCGCCACGGATCGAAGAAGAAAAGCCTTCCCATCATAGAATATTGGAATTCATTCCTACCATGGGGCCCAATGAATCAGCAGAAAGAAGAAGAGAAAGGTAGCCTACTGTAAACATGAAAAGAAAGGACGATTGGGGGGAAGAAGGGAAGACTGCGGCTCTTAATGATTACGGTTAATGTCTTAAATAATAAGGTTTTTTAGGTATTTTATTCATAGTTAGAGGGTAATTTTAGCTGTGCCAATATTCGAGCGGTGACCGTGACTATCCAAACACGACCTGGCTTTTTAAAATCTCCCAATTTCTATTATTTTCATAAGGCTCCCAATAGAGGCAAGGCAGGATGGGTTACCGGATCACCCCACCAAATTGTCATCCCTAAGGCGTAGGGTCTGTAAAATACCGATTAAAACTTTCGATTCGCCTGCAAAATTTTAAACTGAATAATTGTGGTTGGATTGTCAGTTTTAATTTCAAAATATAAAAATAAATCTGATCACACTCTTCTCGACGGGTGCGAGTTTCTCGACGGCGACAGGCCGACCGTCGGCCGACCGCACTTTACAACTTGTACGTTTGAAAGTGGTTCGACAAGAAATACGTCATTGCCTTCGATACCTAAATCAGGCTTCTCTCTTATTAATGTTAATTCAATCATTGGCTGGCAAGCATGGACACATACACTTTTTGATGGGATTGCCTGCATCTATACCACGATCACGACGACTTTCTTTATCGAATGACGACACGAATTTACGGAAATAAAAGAATTCAATTGTCGATGGCGCGTACGATCACATACCCTTTCACGGGATTATCTTGGCATCTATGTTTTACGATCGACGACTTCTTTATCGAATTAATGAATGACATTTTCCAAATTTAATAGAGAATCTTCTTTTCCTTATCGCTAACCGGATATTATGGGATAATTAGAGAGCCGTAATCGTGGGCCTGTGGGTTGTGGGTCGCTTTTATTTTAAGTATCATCAAAATCCAATCAATAATGTCAACTTTTAAAATCTTATTCTATTTTGTTGGAATTGGACCTGAGTTATGAGTTTCATATGATCTTTTAAACTTTTAGGTTATTTTAAAGATTTGAAAAACTCTTACAAGAATTTGTACTAAGTTTTCGATATTCTTCAATATATTTTTTTATTTACACTTATCCCTTTTTTTTCTACAAAATTATTTATTGACTAATAAAATTAATTCATTTAATTTATAATTTTAACTTTATAAATAATTATTTTGATAAATGTTATTTTTTAAGTTTATTAATAAAATTTAGAGAAAATTATGGATTTATTTGATAATATTAAATATATTAGTTTATTAGGTATGTTTAATATTAATTTTAAAAAATAGTACATTACAATTTCAAATTTTTATTCGGTTTTTAAACCTAAACGAATCCAACTTATTTAAATTATTTGAATCGGTTATTATTTATAAAGAGAATATTAAAACCGATCATTATCGGTTTGGGTTACATTTTAATATTAAAAAACCGAATATAATAAACTGTAGACAACCCTGCCTAATATAGCCTAAACCCCACCAGGTCTCAACGCTATAGATCAGGTTAATAGATAACTAAATAGTATTATTCAACAAACATGTATTAATATTTTAAACTGTCAAAGCATAAAATATAAACAGAGTCCATTTGCATAGATAATTACGAACATTTAATAGTTAAGAAGCATGATACTAGTCTAAACTCAGATTGAACTTTTAGGAAATTTGATAGTTTAATATAATATCAAAATTTATAAAGGACTGTTTGGCGAGACTTGAGAGAGAAGGTATTAATAAACATGATATTTATCTTTACCTTTTAAGAAAATTGGTGGTTTAACTAACATTCATAGCATACTAGAAGCATTCACCCTGGTCCCTGAATGGATATTCAAACCAAACACTTAAAAATTTCATACAAGAAGAAATCCCGACGTTTTGAAGCTCCACTGGTGTACTAACATGCCCATCTCTAATGGAGACCGACTGTTGCCATTGCCTCTCCAAATAAGCTTTCATAAATGCGATCACAACGCCTCCGACAACCTCCTCCTCATGGGTTCTCTACACTTGCCATTTTTTACACAAACAATATGTAGCTTCCTCTTAATTCCGTTAGTCTCATCGTCTAGCATGTCAAGATGGCTGCAGTCCTTTGCGACAATAATGCAGGTTTCCGGCATTCTCAAAGAAGCCCTCATGATTCACACCCTTTATAAAGTGCCGCGAGGGAAAAGAGATTTTTCTTCACTTCACCCAGTCCGGAACCAATCACCATGACTGCTATCAAAGACATCAAATGAATGAGAAACATAGCGGCACCGGCGGAGGGGTTTGTTTCCCTTTGTCCATTCCAACCACCGGGTCTATACCTATCAAGGCTGGAAGAATTTGCAGAAGTGGATGATTTTCTCATAGCTAAAGCAGCAGTTTTGCCTCCATGGCTATGGTTATGAGGCCTAGTTTGCTTAAATTGGGGCGAACATGGGGAGGGGCAGAAAGTGATGGAGTCCTTTGATAACTAGTTTGTAATGGCAGGCAAAGTGGATTTGATCTTCGCTTGAATTCAGTCCAGCCACAGTGTATAACTGTTGAATGGAAACAGGAAATAAGCTACATGTCAAACACAAAATACAAAATAGTACTATTTCAGTAATTCTCCTTCCTTCAGATTAGAGAAGTCATCATACACCCAAGAATATCTAATCAAAGCCATGGTATAATGCTAATTAGTTTGTAAGTAATTAGAGGAGGAAATAAAAAATTGGTTGTCATGTTGCTGCATCAAAGGTAATAAACAAATCAATAGTTGCCAAATGAGATTAGCTTGCGTTAAATTGATTTTAAGTGGACTCAATGAACATTGAGGAGTAAAGCAAAGCCAAAATCGGAACAACTAAGCAAACCCTGGGTTTCAACTCCACAGACAATGAAACTAGAGTATGTATTAGGTTTTCAAATTCATATCCCAATTACACACTTCACATCATAAAAAAAAAGGGTGGGTGTTTCATTTTTTGCCTTGAAGAAAGCACTAGATAATTCAAATGCTTTTGTCTTTTTGGATAGGAAGGTGTCGTAGCATGAGCATGATGTGGCAGTGATGCTATTGAAGGAGCCAAGGCTTATGGTACAAAGACAGTTCATTATTCAGACTTGGGAACTAAGCCCCCATCATACAAACCAAAACTTGTATAAGAAAAAAAAAAGTAAAGGAGGGATATTGGGTACTTCATTAAATTAAGCTTAACATCCCCACCTCTCAATAATGACACAACTGGAAATTAATCCCAAAATCATATGCATCCATCCAACAGTGAATTTCTACAAACATTTCAAAATCATTGAGAACAGAAACATGGGAACCAGTTTGAGCAAATCGCACTTACCTGAGGAGCAAGAACAATGAAACCATGAGAAGAAATGTGTTGGATGAGCTGGGAGTAGAAAGAGTTGTAGAGAAGGTAACCATGAAGGAAAAGCAGCAGGGGGAATTCCCCTGCGTCAGAGGGGGTAGCAATCAGGAGCTGGAGTGGAGGGGGAACAACAGGAAGAGATGAGGTGCCAGCAAACTGCCCAGAGTTCTGCTCTTAGGTGCACAGGGATGTGCTTTCCAGTCCCAAAAATTTACCATAGTAGCAGTAGCAGTAGCAGTAGCAGGGGAACATGGTAGCTTTCATTTTCTTATCTTGTACCTATTCTTGGAGGAAATTTTACCCATGTGGGAAGCGCAATATCTCACTTTCTAAATGCTTGTAGATTTGTGTTGGCTAGATATTTTCATGCCTGCGGATGGGCCTTGGGGTTCAGTCCTGCCTAGAACTTAGATGAACTGGATATGGGCTAAATATTAATTGCCTGTACAGAGCTAACAAAGCCCAAGGAATTACTCAGATTTTCCTCTTCTTGTAGTGCAACTATTTCTATCTGCGAGGATCATATGCTCGATGTGCACACACCTATTCACATTTGTATGATACAGTCCATTTTGAGATTAAGGCACTCATAATTGCGTTTTTGGGCTCCCTCAAAAGATCTTATGCCATTTGGATATTGTTCATTCTTATTAACTCATAATCTCCCTTATTTCTAATTGATGTGGGACTTTAGGGGCATACTTAATAATCCTCTTCTTAAACAAAGTACCATTAAGTCTCCCCTTAAACTAGTGTTCAAGCACACATCTTATGTAAAGCACAAGGTTAAACCCGAACCCGATTCTAACAATTCACTATCGGAAAACTATGCATCCTTTTTATATTTGCATTTATATTATTCACTTTAACACGGTGACTTTATGATTTTGTTTTTAACTTTCGTAGTTCTCTTCATAACAATCTTAATATCAGAGTATTTTTATTAACTCGTATTCCTTGTTATTTCTAACCAATACAGGACTTTGGATACACACCCAACATCATATTCCATACTACCTCTGGTCAAGCCACTTTCTTAGGGTTTTGCTAATATTCCATGTCATCTCATCTCTCATCTTACGGAGATTAGCTAGCTGAATCATGTGTCTACACATTTCAGTCCACTATGTCCTAAGTTAGATGCCTATGGGATCTCATGCAATGTGGTATCTCTATGAATTGCTGTAGTTCTCAGATTTCGCTTCCTAAAATGTCGCAAGCGCCACATTTTTATGTTCAGACGTGGTCTAGCAATCTCATCATCTTTCAAATTAATGCTAAATGTTGTACAATGTTTATTTGTGTGTCAATCACCTATAGGCCTACATCCTTATTTCAACATTGCCTATATGTTTGTTGCAGCCAAGGGCAGATTTACATATGGCTTAGGAGGCGTTTGCCCCTACTAAAATTCTAGGAAAAAAATTTGTTTGCATTAAGGATTCAAACCCAAGTGCTCTAGTTTAAAGTAAAAGTTAATTGTCATTGAACCATTAAAGTGACTTATGCTTTTTTTTTGCCCCAACTAAAAATAAGTCAATGTTTTTGCCTCTTCAACTTATTTTCTGTCTTTGCCATCGCCTGTTGCTGTGTTGCTATTCTTGAATCACCATCTATCATCTTGGCACTTATATGTCCTTGAAGTAATATACTAGTTAGTGTTATGAGCATTCTTATTTGTCACACTATTTTGAACATGGTATGTCGCCCCATGTGTAACAAGCGCTCATGGGCAATGACGGAGCTAGGTTTAAAATTCAAAGGGGGCAAAAACCTACAGACAAAGCCGTATAGCCTATTGGTACTTGATTCTGAATTTTCAGAAGGACATGATACAAGTCTTGAATTCAGGGGCATATGCCCGGCCCCCCTTTAAGCCTAAGCTGGTTTCCTCAATGCTCATGGGTACAAAATTCCATCAGATGAAACCTTAGCTCAACATCGATATAATCAAAATATTAATAATTATGAAATTTGGGTCAAAATAGATCGTCTATCAAACCAAATGTAGGTACAAGTAAAAATACTATTTAAAGTAGCATAATTTTATTCTCTATAGAAATCATTTAAAAATTCAAAAAATTCGATTTGTTTAACAATTAAAAACCATGGTTTCATGTATGAGCTCTAGATACATACTAAAGCCTATGTTTTGAAGGCGTCACTTCAAGAAATTTTAAAGACCAAAAAAAAAGAAAGTAAAATACTTGTAAGAAAGGATTACCATTTGTTGCCATATTCACCTCATTAAATATTTCAATGGGGGATAAAGACGCTTAGAACTCAAACTAAAAAGCAAGCGAAATATTCAATAGAGAGCGTTATTATCATCATCTCATTCGTAGGCACTCTCTTAATCATATAAAGCGAATGACCCACATGGGGACTTATATAGGGAGGTGGGAAGATTAAGGCTTGGAGATACCTCCTTTGCTACAGAATCACGGAAGTTAGAAGAATCGGAGAAGTCATACTTGTATGGAAGAGTATGGAAGAGAGGAGCTATCACCAGACTCTTCCTAGAGACCTCTTGTAAATATGTGTATGATAAGAATATTCTAAATTCTACGAGAACTTGTAGAGAGGCACTTGAAAGGTTAAGGCAGCCGAATGTGTATATAAGGGAGGGAGGTGGCTTCGTTTACGACCAGCCGTGAGAGGCTGCCGAAGCATTGTAAGAGCCGTTCTTTGATAAAGAACTGCTTCGCTTTGAGTGTTCTCAAACTCTCTTCTAGCCCATTTGTGGAGTAGTGGGGGCTTAGTTAGCGAGACGAAGTGGGAGGTGACTTAGCGACATCGGGCGAGTTGTCACAGTACCGCCCCGCGGGGCTTGTTAGGGAAGGCTAAGTTCGTGATGTTGGTATGGAGAGCCCCGGTTGCGGCGATGTGGGAGTTCTTGGAGGATCTGATAGCGAGGCTCGGGTGGGGAGATTCTTGGGGAGCAAGTTCGGGAAGGGACCTGACCACTCCTGGCTAGGAAAGGGAAAGAAGGACAAGTCTCGTGATCCTCTCACGAGCTTGGACGGTCGGGTGACCCGGTTGGAGGTCGTATGGCGGACCGCAAAAAGGAAGGGTGGACCCTCGTAGGCGAAAGCATGGAGGGGAAGGTCGTGGAGGGATCTGGTGCGAGATCGATACCTTGAGAGGGATGCATGGCTCGCCGGTCGATGGTGTTGCGTGAGGGAGTTCATGAGGGTCTGGGAGAGCGTGCTCATGACTTAGAGTCGGGTGGAGGTCTTGGTAAGCACGAAGAGAATTGAAACGAGAGGTGGTAATCTGGGGCCGACGGTGTCCCGGCTTGGGTTATGGCCACGCCATAGGCCTTGAAAGGGTGGAGGTGCGAAGCCACACACCTTCCTTTGGGAAGCGGGATGCGAAGAGAATTTAGATAACTCGCGTGGCGCGTGGAGAGATGTTAATGAGGACCCCTTCTAGTGACGGAAATCTATTTGCGACTCCATGTAACCTCGAAGCGAGCTCATTTCGGTGACAGTTACCATGAAAGAATTTAAGTCATTAAGCTTCTTTAAAGCGTCTTTTCAGGCATGGGTTTGCAAGAATTTTTCGAGCACTACATCAATCACACCTTTAGATTTAATGAAAATTCGTATATACTTGACTACACGGGTGGTGACAGAAATACAAAAATCACTGTATATAAAAATGCCTCCCGATATTTTCAGAATCCAACTCTGATCATGCAAAGGGCATACGAGTCGCCGTCAAAATATAAGATAAGAATCGATAAACATAATTTCATCGCCTTTGTTTTCTCAAAACCATGCATGCATAGTTTACAAAGATATTTACATATACAAATATGCATTTAACTTTACTACTTTACTTCTGGCATTATCTTTATATATAATCATGTACTGTCTGAGGGCGGGGATCTGGAAAGGTCTTTGACTTGTGTATATGTAGCACAAAAATTTATTTAAAAGCAGAAGCGCCAGGCAAACGGGCTGATGGAAGTACTACAAGTTAAATATTTGTTGTTTCTTTGTATGCCTCACGATATGAATTTATGCAATGGTTGTAAAACTATTTATGAGAAGAAAAGCTGAGTTTTTGCTATGAAAACCATTTAAGCTGTCTTGAAAACTATTCTTCAGTATTTTGAAAACTATTTATGTTCTTTGGCTTGTTTCGAGTGGTGGTTAATATTTGAAAGTGTTATCTTGTAAATCAGAAATTACTCTGGCCCATTTCTAAAATACCCAAGACGTGATGCCACGGAACCTCGGAACTTGGCATCGGTAGTGAACCTCGGAACACTACCCGTCTAATTTGGTCCGGTAAACACAGCGGGATCTCTATAAACATAATGGAACCTCGGAACCAAAATGTTCGGTGATGGAACCTCGGAACCAACATCTCATCGCCATGTACTAAGTCAGCGCGCTAACTATCTATATACCTCGAAGGTGCAGAGAGCGACTCACTATATAAATATGCTGGAGTCCACAACCACACGATTTTCGACCGGGCAATATAGTTAGTCGTAATATCCCATGTATTCTTAATGTGATCAGGGAATGTCGAGCACTTTGAAGAAAAGGCGAAATTTGTGCCATCTAGGGGTTTTGCTAAGCCGAACTTATTGTTTCTTAAATACGAAATCAAAAAAGTTTCTGCAGTATAGCAATGGGAGTAAAAAAATCTTTTATAAATTTATATTTTTAAGCGAGCTTTCTGAGCTTGTAATTTAAACACTTTCGTTTTAGAAAACGATTTTGGCGTCTTCGCATTTTTCTCATTAAATTAACTGAATCTTATCAATAGCTCTAGATTAAGTTGGATGCTCCAGGTACTTTCTGGCAATCAATCTGAAATGCGAAAATCTTGCGGATTCGACGTTTTAAAGCCAGCATCTAGCGAGAGCACTGAAAGCGGCCCCATGTCGAATGAACTTCAATTTATGAACTTTACGTCTTCGATAAATTCGATAAGGGCGTCGATAATATATGATGTGAAATTAGCCAAAAATGTACTCTGTGATTAAATGCCTATAAAAATTATCTTGTTTTAATGACTTTTAGCTGAGAATCTTTTTCCTTAGAGTGCAAAGCAAAAACATTTAAGAAAATTTTATCAGAGCTGTCAGATACAATCTGAAATTTCAACCAAAAGCTGTCCCAGAAAAAACGAGTCCAAATTTGCTTGATTTGTCGAACCACAGTCGCAAAGTCTAAAATTCACAAAATTAAAAATTCACCAAGCTCGAGTTTAAAAATTTTGGGGTGAAGTTCTACGACCTTTCACGGTCTCTAGAAAATTTCAAGAATCATTACATAGCATTTATGCTAAAAATAATTCAAAGCCGAAAAATTCACTACCTTTTGAAGTTTGCCAAAATCTTAGCTTTGATGCACTGCAGCGTAGATCGTCGCATTATCTTAACTTGCCTTATTTAAACGAAAATCAGAATCAGATTCAGTAAATCGATAAAGAAACGAAAAGAAGAAAATAAAAATAAAAAACCTCTCTTCTCACGCTATCTCTCTCCCGTCCGTTCTCACACCCTTTTGATTTTTAGGTTTTTTTTTTCTTTTTAATTATTATTATTTGGATATATAACTTATATTATCTCATTTGGATCCGTTTTTGTCTCGAAAATTTTTATTTCTTATCGATTCGATTATTTTAAATGAACTTTAGCTGAAATTTATTTTCGAGCACAGATTTTCGTAAAAATCTGCGAAAATCGTTTGGCGATTATCTTCAGAAATTAAGTAAATATTACGATTGTACCGGTCGACAAAACTTTTAAAGGTCACTAGATTTGTGAGCGAATTTATGTGATCTGTTTAAGTCATCAGAGATCTAGAATTTGCAGAACCTACGAGCAAATTATGATAATTTATTATTGTGTGTCCTTTTGAAATTAGTAATTTGTCTTTCGCACTCCTTCATGTAATTGCAAAGTGCCACTGATTCTTTGAAAACTTTATAATTTCACCGCCATGAAATTTGAAAAATTACATTATGGCGCTAAATAATTAAGGAAATAAGCTGAATCTTATATGCGAACCTACGGTTACATCATCCACCTTACCGGGACCAGGCGATTCTGAGAGATATTTTGAGGCAATAGCGCTAAGCGTGAAGCCCAGTAAGGTGTAGCCATTCTTTCTCTATCGCTGCAGATAATCTTTGCTACATGGTGGCGTGAAGGTTTTATGGATATAGAAAAGGAATATACCTGCAGTAGATACATGGGCGGATTTGAAGAGATCAACAATTACAGAGATGTGGGATACATGGCACGTAAGAAAGATCAGCATCTAGGGCACACGGGGTCAATCCGCGACTATGTCAAGGAGTTCTCCTCCTTAATGCTCGAGGCGCCTGATATGAATGAGAATAAGCTTCTCTTCAATTTCATGGACAACCTACAAAGTTGGGCCGAGCAAGAGTTAAGGAGACGTGGTGTCCAAGACTTAGCCACGGCCATGGCAATAACGGAGTCACTTATGGATTTTCGAAGGGGAGACTCGTCTCAATCCAAGACATCTTCCAAGGGTAGCCATGTCAAAGGTGGGGGAGACAAGGGCTACAAAAGACCATGATAATAAGAGGGATGGGTGCGGCCTCCTGCAACAAGAGACGAGAGCGGGGGATAGACGGAGATTTCCAAGTAAAGACTAGCGCTCTGTGCAATGGAGTGACATTGGGCAGGGTATGTCAGGGCGGCCCTCGATACCTTGATCTGGGGAGGCTAGAGCAAGGGGTGACAATGCTCACATGGGATCAATCACCGGTGATGAATGCCTCGAGGTCGAAACGAGTTAAGGAGAGCGTATAATGAGGGACTGATATGCGTGGAGCCGAGGTGAATGGATGTCCGCGAGAACCATGATAGACAGAGTGCCACACACGACTTTGTCTCGAGGAAGAATGAGAAGACCAGGCTCGGACATCTAAGGAGGCAAGATGGCTCAGGGGCGAGTTAAGCTTATTTCTTAGAGCCATCCTGAGTAGCTCGTGGGGTGTGATGAAGATCGGACGCGGAGGCAAGGTTAACTTCATGGTGGCACCTATGGATGACTTTAAGATAGTGATCGGGATGGATTTCCTTTGCCAGGTAAGAGCTGTGCTCATACCTTTTCTACGTTCAATGGCTATCTTAGAAGAGGAAGCACCATGTATGGTTATATAGCAAAGCTAAAACCCTATCTTGCTCGGTATCTGCATTTGGAGGGTTGAAAGAATGAGGTGACCTACTTAGCGACTCTTAAGGAAGATTGATTGACCCTATGGGAGATCATGCCCGTGGAAGTCGAAGGTCTTTGGATGGGTTCGAGGATGTAATCTGGTCGGATACCAGCTCCACAGGAAGGAAGAAGATCCTGAGATCGAAATTTGGAGCGGGACGAAACCCCACCTGCCATGGGGCCCTGGGATGGCACCCAGGAGTTGGAGGAGTTGAAGACAAGCGAAGGAGTTCTTTGGATGCCGGATTCATCCAACGTCTAGGCTCACTATGGTCTTATTTAGTCTTATTAAGAAGCGCGATGGAGTCGCTACGGATGTGCGTCGACTAGTGGCTCAATAAGGTATTTGTCGAAACAGTATCCTATTCCTCTTATTCTTGACTTATTTGATCAACTTGGTAGACGGTTCTTCACTAAGTTGGACTTGTGATCGAGGATACGAGTGAGGATAAATTTGAAGGAGCCCGAGTCGAAATTTGCTTGTGTGACCAGTGTGGCTCTATGGGTCTGAAGTGATGCGCTTACAGTGCTACGAATGCATATTACATTACGCACTTTGATGAACAAGATATTCCATCCTTTCCTGGATACATTTGTGGTGGTATATCTAGATGATATTGTTATATATAGCAAAACCTTAGAGGAGCATGTTGATCATCTAAGGAAGGTGTTCAGGCTATTAAGGCATAATGAGCTATATGTGAAGAAGGAGAAATGCTCCTTTTCTCTAGGAGAAATGGGCTTCCTAGGACATCGCATCAAGGATGGCAAACTCATGATGGATGAGGCGAAGATCAAAGCCCGTCAGGGATGGATCTTGTGTGGATTTGTGGTTACTGTTGTTCTGGGAGACAAACTCTGCCTGGCGGGTTAACATAGAGGGTGTAGCGAGAAGCGGCCTCCATTAATGAATCTTACGAAAGTAAGGCATGGGCGTGGGATGAGAAGTGCCAGAGTAAACGCTGAAAGACTTGAAAAGGTATAAGGAGCGGTGTTGGTGTTCTTTGACCACACCAAGGTATTTGAGGTACACAGCGTTACCTCGACTTTGCTATTAAGAGGAGTTCTTATGCGAGGAGGCGCCCGTAGCTTTTGAAAGCATGAAGCCGATGACACGGGGCGGGTACCGCGGTCGAAGGAAGGAGATGGCGATCATCCATTGCCTATGCGAACATGTGGAAGCATTATCATTGGGGTCACACTTCATAGTGACAGACAATGTTGCTACTAGCCATGGGCCAGTGAAGGTAAGCCCAATGACCCAGGTGGCGAGGAGCTTCACTGGTGAGTTTATTCTGGCGGGTCTGAAGCCGATCGGGTAATCAACGTGGCGGAGTGCCTTGGCGTGGCGGAGCTACCAGCATCCATGTTAAGCCAGCCCGGGAGAGATGGTGGATCTCATAAAGGAGGGGTTCTTGACATGATCCGATGGCGAGTCTCATCACGTTGGCTCGCGAGGAAAGAGCGAGGCCGATTTTGGGTAGAGGATGAGTACACTACTACCTTAGGGGAGCGGCTTTATGTGCCTAAGTGGGGAAGCATCAAAGGAATCTCATCAAGGAGTGTCATGACTCGAATGGGATTTGATCATCCGAGACGATGGCCTTACGCGAGGCACTCTTGGAAGTCTGTCTACCTCGCGGCCTTGGTCTGAGTTATGTAGAGACATGTGAGGACTTGTCTTGTGTTCCAATAAGACAAGGTGGAGCAACATCAGCCTAGAGGACTATTGGTGCCACTACCTATAGCGGAGCGGCCTTAGGAGAGCTTCACTATGGACTTCATCATCAAAGCTGCCAGTCAGGGAAATGGATTTATCATAGTGGTGGTGGACCGGTTTTCAAAGTATGCTACTTTCATAGTAGCCCCTAAGGATTGCACAGCATAGGAGACGACCAGGCTATTCCTCAAGAACGTGGTAAAGTATTTGGGGCTACCAAAGTTCATCATCGGTGATCGTGACACACGCTTCACTGGGAAGTTTTGGATGGAGCTCTTCAAGCTCATGGGCACGAAGCTTCACTTCTCTATTAGCTTTCACCCTCAGACGGATGGGCAAACAGAACGGGTAAACAACCTACTGGAGCTATACTTGAGGCACTTTGTGAGTGCTAACCAGACTGACTGGGAAAGTTGCTAAATGTGGCTCAGTTCTCCTACAATCTACAAAGGAGTGAGGCAACCGAGAGGAGTTCGTTCGAGATAGTCATGGGCGACAAGCGGAGTAGTCCTCACACCTTAGCAGGGGTACACGAGGGGAAGAGTCGGCGGCCTACAAATTTGCTAAGGATGTACGAAGCGGGCGACATAGCGTCATGCTCATACTTAGAGAAGGCTGCTAAGAAGATGAAGAAGTGGGCTGACAAGAAGAGGAGACATGCAGAGTTCCAGGTGGGAGACTTAGTACTTGTCAAGCTCATACCACAACAGTTCAATTCCTTTTGAAAGGTGCACAAAGGACTTGTGAGGAAGTGAAGGCCCTTTCCTCTTTTGGGACGGAGTTGGTAAGGTGTCTGAGGTCGAATTCTGCTTGAGCTAAAGATTCATCCTGTCTTCCATGTGAAACCCAATCTAAAGCCCACCATGAAGATAAGGAGGATCCAGTAGGAATTTCTACAAAGGGCACCCATGACAACGGTCACGTCCTATGATAAGGTGGACTACATCATGTGACGAGTCACGAGGAAGAATAATTTTAAGCCTACCACGGAATGCTTAGTGAAGTGGAAGGGACCTCTGAAGTGAAGCTGGAGTTGGGAACATGATACTTTGGCAATTCCAAAAGCAGATCGAGCAATTCCGAGTAGGATAATCGATGAGGACGTCTGCGGCTTTGGTGGGGGAGAATGTCACACCCTCACTCATGGAAAGCCCTCTCTTAATCATATAGAGCAAATGACCCTATGGGGGCTTATATAAGGAGGTGGGAAGATTCTAAAGACTTGGAGAGACCTGCCTTTGCTAGAAGAATACGGAAAGTTCTAAAGTCAGGAGGATTAATGACTTGTGTGGAAAGAGTATCGGAAGAGGAGACTATCCTAGACTCTTACAGAGATATCTTGTAAATAATATTGTACATAGTAGAATGTTACAGAATTCTCTAGGCTTGTAAGAGAACATGAAAGCTACAGGCTTGAGCTTCAAGATGTGTATATAAGAGGAGGTGGCACCGTTTGCAAACCAGAAAGCCAAGGAGAATTTACCGGGCGTTATGAAACCATTCTTCAATAAGAGCTTTCTTCATTTCAGTGTTCCTCAAACTCTCTCTTAAGCATTGTGGGTAGAAGCTAGAGCTTATTGCTTAGTCAGTGGGAGGTTGGCTTATGACAATCAAGTAGAGAGTTGTCTGAAAATCTGTGTGATCTTATGAGGAAAATGAAGTCCGTGACAGTTGTGACTTCTTTTCCTACTTGCAGAAAGATTCATGCCAAAAATAGACTCCCCATCCTCATCTCTGCATAACAAACTCTTCTCATCCACCTCACAATCAAATAATTCATAATCACTTTCCCACGCATTTACCCTCTAATTTTAGAAATTTCTCCCCTGTTTCTTAAAATCCGCCACCCTTAAATCCACACAACAAACCAAATAAAAAATTTCCATCCATCGCTGGAAAATATTATCTTCATCTGAATTGAGGAAAGGGCGAGGAAAAGACCCTAAAGCTTTTCCTCTCATCGTGCTGTCTTAATCCGACCCTTTTCTCAGTTCCACCAAATTCATCGTCCCTTCATTTTTTTTTCTGATTTCCGACAACAATGTCGCCGGCCAAGAAAAGCAAAGGTGATATCGAAATGGGGGGTGACGGCCATCTCTACCCCATGATGCTTGAGAGCCTGGAGATACGGTGGGCTTTCATTCGGAAGGTTTACGCCATATTGTCTATGCAGTTGTTTTTGACCGTTGTGGTAGCCGCCATTGTAATCTTAGTCGATCCGATATCGGATTTCATGTTGCACAACAGGGCCGGAATTGGCCTCTACCTAATCATTGTTGTCATGTCGTTAATACGTATGTTTTCCAACATGCATGGTTGATTTTGAATTTCCTAAAACGATTTTATGTGGGAAATGTTCTGATTGTTATTAATTTTTGTGAATGGTATATATAGTAATGTGTGCATTGGCGGCTTTTCACAAGCATCATCCTGTGAATCTCATTCTTCTTGGGATGTTTACGCTCACCATAGCCTTCACCATGGGTTTGAGTTGTGCCTTCGTTAAAGGTAAAAAGGAACAAAACTATAATATAATCTTATTTATTTGGTCTGCCTTATGTTTTGGAAATTTTATCTGTTTTTTTACGTGTTGGAATGGATTTTTCTGTTAATCCCTTTTCTCTTGTGCTGAAAAAAGAAGAGACAATGATATCATCTTGTTCGATTTTTCCTAGTTTCTTTCATCTTGATATTTATACAAATGTGAGCCGAGCCATTTGTTTGGTTGCTCAGAAATAGGATGGATCTTCCATGGTAACTATTGTTAAAAAGAGTTTTGAAAAACGTTTTTTCAAAACAATTTTTTTTTTTTTGAAAATTGTTCTTTGAAGTTATGTGAAATAAATGCTTGTTGAACAATCCAAAATGTTTCCTTTGTTCACTTCCAAGAATATTTTGCTAGATTTTTACAATAAAAAATCTATTTGTTGAGCTAACAGAGGATGTTTTTTTCAATAATCCTTATTGTTATGCGGGCATGTTGAAAATCTAATAAATCAACCAGAGTCTTGTATCAACGACCTCTTTTGCCGGAATATATTAAATAACCAACTCTCTTATAAGGTTAAACTTGTACAATTCGGATTTAATACGAATATAACGTATTTTAACATTTATTCTTCTCTTTCCTTATCATAATTATTTTTCATTATTTTGTTCCAACAGGGAAGATTATTTTGGAGGCAGCAATATTAACTTGTGTAGTGGCGGTTGGTCTGACCGTGTACACATTCTGGGCAGCAAAGAGAGGGCATGATTTCGGCTTTCTTAGCCTTTTCATTTGCCTCCCTCCTGGTGCTCCTTGTCTTTAGCTTGATTCAGGTTTGCCGGACTTTCTGAAACTATTTTAGTCATGTTTTCTTTTCTCAATCTTTTTCAGCTCTCCTAAATTTGAAATTCTCAACAATTTCCAAACAAACAGATGTTTTTCCCGATGGGAAAGTTGTCGACAATGATAATCGGGTGCTTAGGAGCGATCATATTCTCCGCATTCATCGTATACGACACAGACAACATGATCAAACGCTTCGAATACGATGACTACATCTGGGCTGCAGTTTCTCTCTACTTGGATATCCTCAATCTCTTCGTTTCTATCGTTAATATCTTGACTGCTACCGAAGGCTAGAATCCTAAATCTTCTTCAATGTCTTTGCTTTTGCAATTTGTATTTGTATATTGAGGGACCTAGCCAGGTGTTGGAGATTACTTATTAGTTTCCCGTGTACAGTCTTCACAGATCTTTCTCAGCTAGTACCAAATACCATTATGCTTACTGTCCCTTTTCCCATTTTAAGAAGATCAAATGTTATGATTTTCTGAAAGATTTTCGGATTTTGTTTTTCTTTGAAATGCTCCTGCACATCATACTGATTTGTTGCTACTTTCTTCTCTTACTGGACTGCCTGTGAAATGTCCTTGGATTTTACACAAAATCACGCGCCATTCCACCGGCTTAAAATACCGATAGCTTATTCGGGCTAAAAAACTCAAAATGGGAAAAAGCTAATGGTAGCTTATTATGATATGCTTTTATTAAATATTAAAATTCATTTTTTTTATCCTTTTCTCACTCTTTTCCTGTCTATAGGTAAATTAACATTCAAAGTGCTACTTTTATTGGACTACTTTATCAAATAGATCATTTATAATTATCTACCAATATTAAATACGAGTTATTGAACCAAACATACAACAAATGATTACCAAAAAAGGTTTTCGAAAATTGATTGTTCTTTTAAATATCAAAAAATACATATTAACATTTGCCTGTAATATAAACTAAACAATATTATTATTCAATAAAAAAATATAATTTATGATTTATTATCAAATTAGAATTTATTAAAAAACATTAAGCTAGAACAAAACAAGCTCATAAACTAGTAATTGCAAAACATCACAAAAATATAAGATAAAATACTTGTAAGCAAGCGACTTGCATAAAGATTCACGCCAAAAATAGACTTCCATCCTCTCAAATCTGCAACAAAAAAATCAAATAAATGCATAATCAATCTCCTACTAGAATTTCTCCGTTTCTTCAAGTCCGACACCCTACATTCACACAACAAACCAAATATAAAACATCCATCCATCGCTGGAATTTTTCATCTTCATCTGAATTGAGGAAAGGGCGAGGAAAAGACCCTGCAGCTTTTCCTCTCATCGTCCTCTGTTGATCCGACCCTTTTCTCAGTTCCACCTAATTCATCATCCCTTCATTTTTTTTTTCTGATTTTCGGCAACAATGTCGCCGGCCACCAAAAGCGAAGGTGATATCGAAATGGGGGGTGACGGCAATCTCTACCCCATGATGCTTGAGAGCCTGGATATGCGGTGGGCTTTCATTCGGAAGGTATACGCCATATTGTCCATTCAGCTTTTTTTTACCGTTGTGATGGCCGCCATTGTCATCTTAGTTGATCCGATATCGGATTTCATGGTGCACAAGGCCGGCATTGGCCTCTACCTAATTATTGTTGTCCTTTCAACTTTCAAGCTTGATTTTGATTTTCGTTAAACGGTTTTATATGGGAAATTTTGAGTTTACAATTTCAGTTTTTAAAAATTAACCTTTGAATGTGATTTTAAAATTAACTTGAAAACCTCAATCACGATTTTAAGGTAATTTTTAAAAACGTATTTAAGGAATGCGATTTTTAAAACATGTGGAACACTAATTTGATTGTTATTTTAAAAAGAAGGCTAGTAATGTTTTTTTTTTTTTAAAGTGAATTATTTTCCCACTAAACTCAGGCAAATTCCTGATTTTTGTTTCTTTTTATGAATGGTATAGTAATGTGTGCATTGGCGGTTTTTAGCAAGCATCATCCTGTGAATCTCATTCTTCTTGGGATGTTTACGCTCACCATAGCCTTCGCCATGGGTTTGAGTTGTGCCTTTGTTAAGTTAAGGAGCAATTAAAACTATAATCTTATTTTGGGTTCTCATAGTATTGGTTTTTTGGATCTTTATTTTTATATCTCATTCAACCCTTAACAACTGGGGTTTCATTTGCCTTTTGGGTTGTCTGCCTAATGTTATTGAATGATATCCTTTTTATTTTTCGTGTAGGAATGGATTATTTTGTTAATCCTTTTTTCCTTGTGCTGAAAAAAAATGGGACAATGATATCATCTTGTTCCATGGTTTCTCAGTTTCATCTTGATATTTAACAATGTAGACCAGACCATTTGTTTTGATTTGCTGAGAAATAGGAGGGATCTTCCATGGTAACAATTGTTTTAAAGAGTTTTGTAAATAATACTACAAATGTTTATTTGAAGTCAAGTGGAAATAAATGCATATTTGAACAATAATCCAATATATTTCTTTGTTTCACTTACCGAATATTTTGTTAGAGTTTTACAATAAAAATCTATATGTTGTCTTTAACATAGGGATCCAGGTAATTAAACTAATCTTATAATTAACTGATGATTTAGAATTAAAGTCGAGGCAAATTTTAATGCCTGATTTATTTACAGTTTTTGAAAACTGTTTTCTATTATAAAAAACAATAAGAACAAGAAAAACATATTTGGTTTCTAATTTTTTTTATTATGAAAAACACAAAGAACATAAAAAAAAAACAATAAATTAAAAAAACAAGTAAAGTTTTGAGAAGACATAATGGTGTTTTGCTAGTATTTTTTAAAAAATGTCCTCAAAGTGTTTTTTAAAAACAAAATCAAACACACCCCAATGCTGAGGGTTTTGTTATAAAGAAAGTTCAAGGAAATAAGACAAAGAAAGAAAAGGAAGAAGAAATAGGTTTTAAAAGGCTGGCAATTAATTATACTCCATTTTATTAGTCAAATTTATTGTTTTTATATATTATATAGACCTAAGAAATTTTAACATATGTAAAGTTTTGATTATATTTGTTTTTTTTTTAATATTTTCCATGATAAAACTAAATATAAGAAAATTATTTTCCTTAATTTTTTTTTTCCTTGTAACTTTTTGGGTTCCAAACTTGTTAAGGTAAAATAATACAGATAAAAATGGAGAGAAAAAAAAATGAAGGAAAGAATATTTAGAGAAAAATAAAAAATAGGTTTAAATTTTAAAAATTAATTTTATATATTCATTTCAAACTCATTTTATTTGTTTTCTATTATCTAAGATTAAAAAAAATTTAAAAATACATACATTTTGGCCAATTTTAGTATATTTATTTATTTTGTATTTACATGGTGAATCAAATATAAAAAAATTATTATCCTTATTATTGTTATTTTTTTCTTAATACCTTTTCGGGTTCCAAACAAAGTTTAAGTAAAAAAGTTTTCCAAAAATCAACAATTAGAAGTTTTAATCAATGCCTTAGTAATTGTAAATTTGAGTGGGGCACATGGTATGGGACTTGGTTTGATTACAATAGGAAAAAAATTTCAAAAAAGTGGCGTGGCATTTGCGGGGGCATATACCATGGACCCATACTTGCGCAGTGCATTGACCGTCCAATACTTGCAAGTAAGTGTTTAACAAACAAAGTTCTTCGATGACTTTCAAATTAATAGATATTCAAATTGTAATCCCATGAAATGCTAAACAACTCTCCTAAAAAATCAAGTTTATAGGATTTGGGTTTAACACTTATTATTATTTTTTTCTTCCGTTATTTTGTTACAGGGAAGATTATTTTGGAGGCTGCAATTCTAACTTGTGTAGTGACGGTTGGTCTGACTGTTTACATTCTAGGCAGCAAAGAGAGGGCATGATTTCAGCTTTTCTTGGACCCTTTCTGTTTTCCTCCTCGTACTCTCTTTATTTTTAGCTCGATTCAGGTTTGCCGGACTTTCTGAAGTTATTTTTTATTGTCAATCTATTTCAACTCCTCCTAAATTCGGAAATCTCAACAATTTCCAAACAAACAGATGTTTTTTTCCGATGGGAAAGTTGTCGAAAATGATATTCGTGTGCTTAGGAGCGATCATATTCTCTGGAATCATCGTATTCGAGCATTTCTGACTGGTCGAACAGCTTGAATATGACGAGCATCCTGGGGCTGAGGAGTTTTCCCTCTACATTTGATATCTGCCACATTTCTCGTTTCTAGCTAATACCTTGTGATGGTGATTTCAGACGGATGGTACAGACGTGTGGGGTCATTAGACCGAGACTAGGGCTAACTCTTTGGGCTGGTCCTGAGCTCTGTGACTGCTCTCCTAGAAAGGACAAAGAAGGAAGAAAGAATTCGGCGGGGACTTTGCAGTAGCCATTCAGATACTGGTTAGTTCCTTTTTGAGAAAGTCATTGCTTAGGCGAATATTTTTGCGTACACTTTCAGGGTGGCGCGATATATATAGTGTATGTTTACAATTTGATGGTAAGATTCTTGCCTTGTGGATGAGATATTTTAATCCTTTGCTCGATACTTGGATATAAGGGATATGGAAGGAGCGGTTTATTGAGAATTATCCACTTCTCCCACTTATTGGTGAGATCGGTTCTGTCTACGAGGATATTGATTTATGTCATTATATTATTTTTAGCTTCTTTGTGAATTTAGTTGGATTCTGGGATAAGATGTTATTGAGGATTATATACTTCACTATTGGCGAGATTTAGTCGATATACGGGGCTCTTGGGCCTTCAGTGCCGTACTATCACAGTCTTTGGGGGCGACGGAATGGGCTTTTCGTTTTGGAAATTTGGCCCAGGGGGCTTGGGTGTTTCTCATTCAGACGCCTCTTATTTGGGTCAAGCAAGTGGGGCTGCCTTTGTTTTTCATGCCATCATTTGCCCCTCGGCCCGCTGCGTACGGTGTGCGTGGAGCAGCAGGGGGTACATAACGTTCTCGTATTGAGGTGTGATTTCCACGCGTCATTTCGAAATTTGGATCGAGTTGGGGCTTGTCGTAGTCATGTGTCTTATATTAATATTGACTTTTCGGTTCAGCGCTCCATTTCTTCCGATTCTTTCAATTTCTTTATGTTTCTTAGTAGATGTCCTGCGGCCCAGATTCGCCTTGTGTTCCATGATCCACGAAGCTTTTTTCTTTTTGCTTTTTAGTGAGTTGGTTCCCTTTCCCTTAGTATTCCATCCCAGACCTGTGCTTAGAGTCCTTTTGGCGTCTTACTTTCGAGATAGTTTTCGTTTTATTCACAGGACGGGACGTCTTTTTCCCTTCGGTGTCTTTTAATTAATAGGCGACTTCAAGACTAGGTGGCTAAGTTTGTTCACTTTACTTGCTATCACCATGGACTCGGGTCGCTGCTGCTTCTTTGCGCATTGGAGGTGACTCCTTGGATTCTTTGCCAGTTCAAAGGCGGGTGGCGGCACCTCGTCCTTTCGGTGGGTTGATGCAGCGAGGCCAGGGAGAGCCCCTTTTCCATGAACAAGGGGGTAAGGAGAGAGTGTGAGATGAAGTATCACGGGGATCAAAATATATAAAAGTCCGCGGTGCGGAATGAGTTTGGGCGTACGGACCTAGAAGAGTCGGACCCTTGTATGGGGCCACTTTCGCGGGCGTTATAGACCTCCTTTTTTGATGTCAGTGGTACCTAGATAGTGTCTTGCTGACGTTTTAACCTCTTACGTGGTTCCATTTTAAGATGGTGTGCTTCTTTGGGTAGCCTTCGACAACGGTCTTGATTCCCCTCTACACCCTTTATAAAAGGGTTTTTGTTATGATAATACACGTCGCCTCCTTCTTTAATTCTTTGGGGTATTACAGTTTGGGTTATTGGTTTTCTTCAGGGACAAGGGCCTTGGTGTTCCCAGTATAGCTCTGTTCCTTGATCTTTTTAGCGTGAAGGAATCAGCCGAGGGCTTCCTTTATTTTTCCCGGCGTGCTGGCGCTCCTCTGGTAATTTCCGATCTTCCATCTTCTCATAGGCTTTGGAAGGAGCGTTACTTCTTCGTTAGTGGCCGCAATTGGGAATATGACCCTCTTGACAGGGATGACACCCTGGGCGTTCCGGTTGCCTGGACCACCCCCGAGAATCTATGTGAGTATCGCTTTGTTCTTGGTATAGTCTTTGTGAGGTCATTGGGGCGTCTCTAGTGCGTGACCGCGTGCTTCTCGGGTGTTCGACCGTCACGGCCAGAGATAATGTCGCCGCCCGGGGGGTTGGTGGTGTTCCCCCAGCCCCTACCACCGGGCGATCGGGTGCCGGATATTGGACCTTCAAACTCGAGGTCTACGCTCTGCTTGCTTTGGGGCCTTCACCTCCTTAGCTATGAAATTCTCCGTCAGTTCATTGTAAGCCCACGAGGAGAGCTTTTTTAGCTTTCCAGGTGGAGATCTTTGTCTCGGAAGTCTCGGAGCGTGAAGCGGAAAACTTCGGATTCAGTTGAGAAAGACCGCCCGGCTCGGGGCAAGGTTCCGAAGCTGGGGGCATCTTCCTCTTCCCCATACCTGCATTAAGTCTTGGGGCAAGTGTTGTCGCCTCGGTGAGATCCACACGAGCTACGAGTTTGCGACCAGTTTTGGCTCTGGCGCAAGGCAAAGACTCATCGGGAAGAGCATTTGAGCGGTAGGTTGGAGTCATGCCTATCACTGTTTGGAATCCCCCCGCGCAAGGTGTTAAGCCTCCTTCCTCGAGGGCGGAAGAGTTGAAGAGGAAGGGCTCTGGCTTGATGGAATGCGATTCCTTGCTCCTTAATGCGGGCACTAGGCGGGTGGGTTGTCGTCTATCCTCAAAGATTTTGACCTCAAGAGGTCGGGCGCCTTGCCCGTTGAGGAAGCCTTGGCTCTATCCCTTCAGGGGGTCGCCTTTGTAAGTTCCCGTATCTTGCCGTGTCTGATTCTAACTTGAGTTGGGTACTGATCTTGTGGTGGGTGTGGGCGGTGGCTACTCGTTTTGAAGAGTTTGGCCAAAGGCCAATGAGCGAAATCTAAGCGAAGGCCATGTCAAAACGCCCAGGGTTTACAGGCGAGGTGCTTCCCTTCACTCCCCAGACAGGCTAAAATTTGTAGGATCGGGTGCAGTGTTATGTGGGAGCGGTGAAGCTCAAGTCCGATTTAGGGGCATACCTTGTCGGCGCGAGCTCGGTCGGGTAGAAGATGAGGCTAAGCTTGACTTAGGTGGCAGAGGTCGGGCTTGGGGGAGGTGGGGATGAGCCCTTGGCTGCCTAAATGACTTCTTTGGGGCCCTAGGGCCAGGTGCATTACGCGGTCCCGAGCTTGAGTGTCGGGGATGGCGTTTTACGTCTCGAGTGAGGCTGCGGGGGGTGCAGAGGCTGCGTGCGGCTGGGGCGGCGTGCAACAAAGCAGAGCGCTTCTAGGCCCGAGGGCTCGTGTGAGGCTTCAGGGCTGGCTGCGGGCGGCCCAGGGAGTCTTTGTGACGCCCCCAACTCGGCATAGGGTGTCAAGTGAGGGGTCATTTTTTTTTTTTTTTTTCACATATAAACTTTAAGCTAGTTCATTCATATAATGTTAAACAATTAACTTGTATTATATTCTGTAGCAGCGGAATACAAAATATATATATACAAGCTCCATATATGGAAGTGTTCAACATTTACAATATTTACATTGGTTTTACAATATTTCATATACAAATAGACCTAAGGTCTTGGGTGGGCGCTATTGATGTGTGGCCTTTAGCTAGTGATGTGGATTGCCACGTCCTCTGGTTTCCCTGTTCTATACCTACACGGATTGAACACGGGTGCTAAGCTTTGCAGCTTAGTGGGATTAATACACACATGTATGACATCTATTAAAGGGTCCTCCATACTTCTATACAAATGCATATAACATATAACATTTCACAGTTTACTTATCATTTCTCATATATATATACTTTTCATAACAGTTCATTTCTTATCATCTTCATATACTTTTCATGTCATCTTGTACTTTACTTCTTGTTCTTATAGCGTATACTATCATGCGTGTGAGTGCTATGCTTCTCATATCATGTCGTTTATTCTACGCATTTCGTTTATATACTTGTCGCTTTCTTTTATGTTTCATGTCTGTAAAACCTTATAAGGGCAGCGACGTGCTCGTGACCAAGCAGTGAATTACATAAGAGCGTATTTATTATCGTTATGCGAGGTGACCGTATAAGGGCCCGAAGGCGTGGTGACCCTTCGGGGCCACCCAGTGATCAAACGGGATCTGTCTCATCGACCCAAACGGGGCCTCGATGCTCCCGAACTTGTATCACTTTGCCCGGACTTGTTTTTCCCTAATAGGCATGCCCATCTATCCCTCTACCAGGTTCTAAGAAGACAATCAATATGTATTTTATGTTCAATATATATCTCATATTCCCGAATAATTATTGTCATTCGGTAATCATATGTGATATATATCTGATCATTGTCGTATATTTCACGTTTAAGTATCACGTTATATCGTAAATAAGCTATCTTTGTAGAGGCCCTACTATTTTTATGTTTTCCAGAACTAATATGAGTTCCAACCTTATCAAGTTGTCTATTGATGATTCTTTACTCAATGGGCTTTCCATAGAGTCTAAGAACACTAAGTCGGGTTCGGACGGAGTTTGACCAGAAGGTGGAGGTCCATACGTAGCAAGCAGAGCCAGACGAGCTGACTGACGCAGGCTGGCGACCTGACCTCGGTAAGCTCGATGCCCCTCGGTCGGCATCTAATATCCTCCTCAGGTATATGAATGTATTCTTGACTCAATGGGCTTTCCACTTAGAGTCGAACACCCAAATCGGAGTTCAAATGAAGGAGATATGACCTTCAGTTGGAGGTCATGCGTAGTCAACCGGAACAGTGACACAGGCGACAAGCTGACCTGACCTGGACGAGCTCGATCTAACACCTCGGTCTGAAATCTAATATCCTCCTCAGGCATATGAATGTATTCTTGACTCAATGGGCTTTCCATAGAGTCCAAGAACACCAAAATCGGAGTTCAAACGAATGAGATATGACCTTCCGAAGTTGGAGATCATGCGTAGTCAACCCAGACGAGCTGACCTGAACTGACGAGCGTACCTGACCTGGAAGAGCTCGATCTAACACCTCGGTCTGACATCTAATATCCTCCTCAGGCATATGAATGTATTCTTGACTCAATGGGCTTTCCATAGAGTCAGAACTTTTACCAATCGGAGTTTAAGCGAAGGAGATATGACCTTAGAAGTTGGAGTTATGCATTAGTCAACCAGGACAGGCGGCCTGACCTGGACGAGCTCGATCTAACACCTCGGCCTGACATCTAATATCTCCTCAAACATATGAATGTATTTCTTAGAAGCAATGGGCTTTCCATGAGTCGAACGCACAGTGGGTTCAAACGAAGGGGAGTACTGACCTTCCAGTTGGGGAGGTCATGCGTAGTCCCAGCGGGGACACGGGCCGACTGGGCGTGGGCGGCTACGGGACGAGGTGCTGACCTCTTCAGGATGAGGTCTACTGACCTCTGTTGCATGAGGTGTGCTGACCTCTGCTGCATGAGTGTGCTGACCTCTGCTGCATGAGGGTCTGGCCGGCCTCCGTTGGGCGACCTCATGGGCCGACCTGCCGTTTTGATGTTCGGGAGTAAAGACCATAACTTGGTCTGAGAGTCAGGTGAGAGAGATTCAAAGTCTAACATCAAGTTCATTGGTATGAATTACAATTTACTAGAAGGACTTACTGCCAAATTCCCTTTTATTCTTACTCAAAAACCCGTTCTAACGTCCGACTGGATTGGCCAGGGTGGCGGGCGGCGAAGCCAGGATTTAGGTGGGTGACCTCGATAAAGGGTATAAAAAACGAATACATGGGGTTGAATTGAGGAGATTCAAAGAAGCTAACATCAAGTTCATTGATGTGGATACAATTTATCAAAAGGACTTACTTCTAAATTCCCTTTATTTCCTGACCCAACTGTTCTAATGTCATTTACTGCATGGTCAAAAATAGAATTTTCTTGGTTCAACTTGCAACTAGACCCCCTTCACAAAAGCAGCATGTCCAGGATCGCAAAGCTCTTCTCAACAGTACAACAAGATATGAGATTGGGTTTTCCAAACCAAACCATATAAGATAAGGTTCCAAACTGTATCTAACCTTTCTAGACCAAAACAACACAAATCACTTACAACCGAAGACATGTATGCATATTAATTTCATCTGACCCACGACGTGTATGCATACTCAAATTTAGTAATTCCATTACAATGATCTTCTTGTATTTTCTTTTTCTTAACTAACCCTCTTGCTTTTTTAATACAACCCAACTGCTACTCTCTTATCAGTGTTTGCTCTCACTTTCCGAGTAAAGTGAGATATTTAACCCAGTGCTTGCACATCCTTATTGATGCATCCCTTATTTGATCTTATCACTCTTTATTTCACTTTGGTCACCAGCTCTTCTAATATTTACCAAATCAATTTATGTTATTTTCTTATGTATCAAATCTTCTTTATTATTTGTAATTTAACTTATGCATATTCCCTACTTTTGTTTTTATCTTTATTTTATTCAGGATAAATATCTTATTCTTTTATTATCACGCACAAACATGTTATCAAACCGTTAGGGTATAATTTAAGTGTTACAACTCTCCCACCTTAAAAGAATTTAGACCATAGAAATTCATGCTGATCTCGAAGAGTTGCGGATCTTGTGTTCTCATATTTGCTTACGGCTCCCCAGTAGCTTCTTCTAGGTAGTGATGCTTGGGGCGCTTTCATTGAGTCTTGTTTATTCGTAAGCGTTTCACCTCTCGAGCTAGAATGGTCTTTGGCTCCTCATCATACTTAATAAAATCCTCTTGTACTTATCTCTTACGCTGACAGTATATGCGACTCATCGAGGCCTTATGGGCCATATTACTTTGGTAGGCCCGACTCTTGGTGCATGGCGGCTGAGGAGAGTAGTTGAGCTCAAGAGTTGAAAATGTCGGAAATATCGGCCCAGATGTTCGTCGATATTTCGATGTATCGGGAGTTAGCAAGCGATTTTGATACATAAAGTCGTTCTTTGGAAATCGCAAAATCGATAAATGCTCCTTGGAGTATTTCGCGAAATATCGAGCTGGACGACGCTATCGGGGTCGGGGAAAATATCGACACGATGGGAGGCAGCGCGCGTGGAAGCATTTTTTGAGATTTTTTTGGGAAGACCGCCGATATATCGGCTCTTTTGCTTCTATGGCTCGGATGCATTTGTGCGAGAAAATCCGACGGTCGGATCAAACCTCCTTTTCAAGCGCTAGTTTGGCCGTCCCGATGCTTGATTTGAATGGTTTGATCCTAACGACCCGATTTCACGATTTAAAATGTGATCGACGGTCAAATTTTTGATCAGCGGCGGTAAATCTAAGCACGAAGGTCCCAGCGGTGAGTTGATCCAAGCGGCTAGAAGAAGATCCAACGATTCGATTTTCCTGAAACTAAATCAACGGTTAGAATTAAATCTGGGTATATTTTTGACCATTCTATAGCCTTTTGACCCAAAAAATCCTATAAATACCACTCAAAATCACTCTATTTTCTCACAAACTCTCTCACTCATCAAATCTTCATTTCATCTCAAAATTATTTTTCTTTGTTATATATATCTCGAAAAGATTGGTGTTTAAGGGTTAATTTCAGAATTTCAACAAGATTAATTCAGGTATGTTCTTACTTCTTATTGTATTTTATGTTTTGTGTATTTAATAGTTTTACTTTTACATTTATTTTGTATTTATGTTAATTATATATTAGTTTGTTTTTATAATTTCATATTACATTATAAATTTAATAAAATACAAATATATATATTAGTCTAAGATAAATATATATTACTATAGTTAACATAATATTAGTCTAAGATACTTTTACATTTATTTCATAATACTACTATAGTTTTATATTAGTTTTTTATAATTTCACATTAGATTATAAGTACATTAAATATAAATATATATTATTTTAAACTTTAGCTTTAAGAATACACCAATATATATATATATATATATATATATATATATATATATATATATATATAATAATATGGTTTTATATACTATAATAAAATATACTATATATTTTTATAATTTCACATTAGATTATAAAATGTAAAATATAAATATATATTTTAAGCTTTAAGGTAAATATCATATAATAATATGGTTTATATACTATAATAAATTTAATGAGTGAATTGTATTCTTTAAAATAAATATACTTTAGTTTTTATTTCACATTAGATTATTAATTGCATAAAATATAAATATATATTATTTTTTAAGCTTTAAGGTAAATACCATATCATAATATGGTTTATATACTATAATAAATGTAATAGTGGTGTATTATTTAAAAATAAATATACATTACTTTTTTTATAATTTCACATTCGATTATAAATTGCATAAAATAGAAATATATATTAGTTTAAGCTTCAAGGTAAATATCATATAATAATATGGTTTTATATACTATAATAAATATACTATATATATATATATATATATATATTTTTTTTAATTTGACATTAGATTATAAATTGCATCAAATACAAATATATATTAGTTTAAGCTTTAAGGTAAATATCATGTAATAATATGGTTTTATATACTATAATAAATTAAATAGTGAGTGAATTCTTTAAAGAACTACACTTTAGTTATATATGTATGCACATATTAATAAATTATATATTAGTTAATATTATGTATGCATATTAATAAATTAATTAATCTTTCATGTTAGTTAATATTTTAAAGTAAGTTATATATTAGTTAATATTGTGTATATATATATATATAATAAATTTGTTGTTTTATATGAAAATAAATTCATTTTCAATTGTATAATAATAGGATGGCTAGTGGAAGTAATATTGGAGGCCGAGATCCAACATGGAAATATTGCACACATATGGAGGGGAATAGAAATGATACGATATGCAATTCTTGTGGTTTGGTGATACGGGTGGGTGGGATCCTCGCTTTAAATATCACTGTCACATTAGGATCGACTCTAATACAAAGTGCCCAAATGTGCCTGGGATGTAAACAAATGAAACAACTTTTAAATGAAAAATAAAAGCTTGAATAAAGCGGTGATATAGAAGATATTCGCGATGAATTCCCAGCGCAATGGGGGACGCGATAGACATCATTGATGATGATGGGGATGAGGAGGAAGAAAGAGGGAAGATGTATATATGTATCCGGGTGACATGACCACGATGAAAGAGGCGATTTTCGACGGCGTATCGTCGTAAAGCTGCGAATGGAGCAGACAAAGAAGAAGGATTATGAGAGGCAAAGGAAACCGTTAAATGTTTAAATTAAATAATTTTTTTTTTTTTTTTAAATAAACGAATTTGCGATAACTAATTGAGATATTGCAATTTGAGCCTTCACAGCATAGCCGGTATCCAAATGAGGGCGCGTGCAAAGATGCAAAAGTGTGAGACAATGTCGGATCCATCACCAAGCTTGCTCCATCATTACTCTGAGTCTTGACGACAAGACAAAAGAAGAACATTAAATCTTTTCAAGGTGGTTCAATCAAAGCGATGGGGCGGTAGTGTAATTCTTCTATATGAGAGTGTTACG
The DNA here is from genome assembly GCA_016808115.1 of Tetrastigma voinierianum. Taxonomy (NCBI): domain Eukaryota; kingdom Viridiplantae; phylum Streptophyta; class Magnoliopsida; order Vitales; family Vitaceae; genus Tetrastigma; species Tetrastigma voinierianum. Next base: position 668,362 of record JAEQBH010001693.1, read on the forward strand.
CCTCACAAAGCAGACTCTCACCACTTCAAGAACATGATTTTGGTGCACAACAAGGCGGTATGTGACAATCCTTTTCGAGTTTCTAATAAATTATTATCTTATATTATAATTGAGAACTAGATAATTAATTTCATTAATTCTACTTGTAGGCATGAGAATAGAGCCACCATCTCAATATGAAATCAAAAACAAATACTTGGATATGGAGTATAAAGACATGGAAGATTATGTGAACATCCAAAGGGAGAAATGGAAGACTTATGGGTGTACGATTATGCGATGGATGGACCGGGCGCGAGAGTGAAGATTTATTAATTTCGTGGTATGATCGAAAGGAAGCACAATATTCGCCAGTCGGTTGATGCATCCGACAAGATAAAGGACAACAAATACATTTACGGTTTGTTGAAGGACGTGATCAAGGAAGTAGGTGAAACAAATGTTGTGCAAATTGTTACAGACAATGGATCAGCATTTGTGAAGGCGGGAAAGTTGCTAATGAAAGTACAATTTATATTGGACTCCATGCGCGACCTGCCTTGCATTGACTTGATGTTTGAAGACATTGCTAAGAGCTACCGTTTCGAATTAATTACCCGATGCACGCGAAATCCCACCAACTTCATCTACAATGTCGTGGTTGGTTGCTTGCGAAAGTGAAGGTCACGTAATTGGAATATTGTGCGTCCGGGGCAACAAGATTTGCAACAAATTACATCGCCCTAGAGTCTTCACAAAGGGGGCTGATTTGAAGAAGATCTTTATCGTTGATGAATGGGCTTCTCCACGAGCTTAGTCGATCGACCATTGGACATGATGTTGAAGTGCTTCATGTTTGATCATACATATTATTGGGAGAAGGTCTCTAAGCTAGTATAGCAGGCCACTATATACGGGTTCTTCGCATTGTTGATTACGAGTCGTCCCAACAACGCCATTTGTGTATGAGTTGATTCGATTTAATGAAGCAAAATTTACATGAAACTCAAATACGGTGGGTCAAAGTTTAAACAATCATGTCCCGCGAGATCGTTGGGATAGAGCGGCTCAAACATCCCTCTTCATGCGGCCGGGTAACTAGCGATATCTTAATCACACTTAATGTATATTATTTTTCCTCTTACATGACATACTAATTCTAAATCACTTTTACGGCATATTATTTGAATCAGGTTTCAATATAGACTTAGAGTTAGTAGTGACCACAAGGAGTTTACTCAAGGCTGTTCACGAAGTATTAGCAAGATTATCTTCTACTTCTACAGGGCATTGGTAATTTGGAAATGAGGTACATCCCACTTGGTTACAAATCTAATTAAGCCGATTCAAGTTAGTTGGTTAAACTACACTTACACTTATACGATTAGACATGTATATTTTCAATTCCACGGCTTGCCAATGTTTGAGATCACGAAGAGGATTCGGTGATAGAGCAACAATAGCCTCAAGAGATTTAGTTTCTAGTTGAGTATTTATTTCTCATTAAAACATTAAAAATAAAGCCTATTTTTCATGTTATTATTAGTTTTAGATATTTACTTATTTTATTGGCTGAATGGTGGTTCATGTATGGAAACCACACTCCCACATTGAGGAATTTGGCCATTAAAGTTCTTGCCCAAACTGCATCTTCTTCAGCATGTGAGAGAAATTGGAGCACATTTGCTCTAATACATACAAAACAAAGAAATCGGCTTGCTTACCCTAACCTCCAATAATTAGTTTTTTGTTACTATAACATGAAACTAAAGATCTCATTAATATACGAGTCGAGGATAAAGTTCTTGAAAAGAATTACCTTGATTTACTCGACATTCGGCCGGAGTTTGGTGAAGAAGAGGATAATGATTATTCCAATGGGTTAGACCTCTCCATTTTGGATGATGAAGATGGAAATCTGATCCACGGTGCTGCGTGTTCGAGGCGGTGTTGATGTTGGCCAGTGTTTTATCGAAGTTAATAGTGAAAGTTCCCGGTCGAGACCTTGAGAGACTCAGTTCGACCAGCTGTTGATTCTCGACCCTCATTTGATTCAAGTCTTGAACATAGTAGTAGACTGGTTTTTGGAGCGGTACTTCAACTACGAACGATGATGGCTCAGAGGAGGGGACCAATGATGGTAGTGATGGAAATGATGGTGGAGATATTGCGGTCGACAAATAAGTCAATATATCCATTGAGTCCATTCAGCGGTGAAGATGATTTCCACACATGTTACACAAGATGAGACCACTTGGGTCTAGGAGAGAGGCGAATGGGTATTGGAGCCATTGGAAAGCCATATAGAGGTCGACAACGAAGGATGGCACATCACAATGAGGATTCATTGTCGGCTAGTTTTGAATCTATGAGCATTGGCACTCAATACAGTGATTCATCCAATGACGGTAACATTTTTCCTCCTCACACAATGACTTATGGTCAGCCTTCTTCAAATCCTTCGGCTTCCATTGATGAAGAATATGGAATGATAAATTATCCTCATCTTTGAACAAATGCCATTCAGCGTTCCATATCAAATGCAACAAGGATTTCAAAGCGAACATGTGGGTGAACCCCCGATTTCCATCCGTGGAAGGTTGTGGGTACGAGTGAAATTATTTATACATGGCATGTTCGAATCTTATAACCAATATTATGTATCGAACACCATGTCTTGGTATGACTATTGTCTTCACAGATGGGATCCCTTCATCAAATGTTTATTCTTGATGGAGCCACATCGATCTTCATTTGGTGGTGAAGACCATGACAATGTAATATCAATGCTGTATTTCATTATTAATGTCATTTTACACTTTTATAAAGTGTTTCCATCAATTTAAAGTATTTTTAATTTACGATATATCGATATTCATGTAAATATCCACCGATATATCTCCTATATATCGATATATACATGGAAATCCGATTACCGATATATCAGCGAAAGCCGATATTTTCCATCCTTGGTTGAGCTCTTCAAGAGCTACTGGAGCTCACAGGCGGGCCATGGGCTAGATTGCACAGATTTGAGAGGCCCGACTCATGGGGTACGCATGGCACGAGCGGAGTGGATTCGGCTCTTCAGAGGAGTGTTTGCTTTGGGCTCCACATTCGAGATTATAGAATTTGGATTACTGGCCCCAGGCGACTCTTAGGTTTGCATGGCCTCGCGGTAGTTGAGCTCTTGGCTGGCCTGCTTTGGGCTCTCTGGCCTTTGAGGCCTTATGGTGTATTACCCCGAGCTAAGCAGGCTCTAAGAAGTGCATGGCTGAGTAGAGTGGATTGAGCCTCGTCAAGGCGAATTTATTGGGCTCTTGGGCGCTAAGGCCTTATGGGAATTTGGATTGTGAGGCGAGAGCCCGACTATTAGAACATGCTTTGAACGATAGTTGAGCACTTCAGAATTAGTTCTTTGGGCTCCACGGGCGTTGAGGCCTTATGGGTTGTATTGTACGAGTGAGACCGGCTCTTAGGTACATGGCACGAGAGAGTAGTTAATTTCTTAGTGAGAAATTCTTGGCTGCAGGCTAGGCCTTATGGGGCTGGATTGCAGAAATTTGGGGCCGACTCTTGGGGCATGACTGAGCGAGTAGTTGAGCTCGTCAAGGCCCGAAGGCTGTTGGGCTCACAGGCGGCGGGCTTATGGGTTGTATTACTGGCGGGGCCGACTCTTGGGCTTCATGGCCTCGATGGGAGTAGTTGAGCTCGTCAAGCTGAGCTCTTGGACTCACAGGCGAGGCCTTATGGGGCGGTATTTCTTGGTGAGGCCGGCTCTTGGGCTGCATGGCTGGGTAGAGTAGTTGGGCTCTTCGTGAGCTCTTGAGGCGGCCGGTCGACTCCCACGTTTCTTAGAAGAGATCTGCGGATTGTCTTTAGTGGTTTATGAAGGAGTGCAGGAAGCGATTGCGCGCTGACTTCCAGGAGTGCTTGACCTTCTTATAAATGGGCTCCTCTTCGTTATGGGCCCGTACTTCGAATCCTTTCTTTTTGGGTCGTAACTAGAATGCCTTGCGTAATGAAGCATCAAGGGCTTGAAATTCGTCTTGGGATCAGCTTGGGGATTCTATTTAGGTTCGATGGATCTCTTTCTTGTGGGAGTTGTGTTTTTTCCTAGTCTCCCCTTTGTGGGAGTTATGTTATTCCATGAACCTTCGTTAGGGAATGCATCCGGAGAGGGCGGTACATTTCTTGTATCGCCTTTTTGTATTTTCTCCTCTTCTTTCTCTTTCTCTTCTTTCTTCTCCTTCTCCTTCTTTTTCAGTTTCTCTTCCTCTTTTCCCTTTTCCTTCCTTTTCTCTTTTCCATCTCTTTTTCCTTTCCTTTCGCCTTTCTCTTCCTCTCTTTCCCTCTTCCTTTCTCTTCTCTTGAGGTTTTTCTTCTTCTCTTTCTCCTTTTCCTTCTCCCTCATTTTCTTTTTCTTTCCCATCTCATTCTTTCTCTCTTTCTCTCTCTTGAGGTTTTTTTGTTTTTTTTTTTTTTTTTTTTGAGGGCGCATCTTGTGTACTTCCGAGATGTAAAGGATGACCTGCGATTGTAATTAGATGTAACTTGATTGGAATAAAGAGATTTTCCTTTTGAATCATGAACTTGCACATTTGATGTATATAATTTTCTTGCACATTTCTACGGTGAGGTATGCGGGCGTCTAACAAAATTACCAATAAGCATGATTCGTCATCAGCTGATAATACTTTATTTAAGATTACAATAGAAGTCTCTTGATAAACGCTTAAGGTGTTAAACATTCAAGCATGATGCATAACTTTTCCCTCCTCAGATGGAGTTCGTAATTACCGAGTCTAATGGCGCGAGATCACGATGTGAGGCCCCTCAGTTGGGTCTAGTTTTTGTATTTGGATTACGGCATTTGGAAGGAGCTTTTTAAGACTAGGTCACCAAGCATAACTCAGGTTTTGACTTTTTGGTTTGTAATACCTTTCCGTCTTCCTTTGGTAATCTTACGTAGCGCTTTGGGACACGCTCACGCTTTTCATCTAGGAGATCTAAATTTGGGTGGAGACACACGTCATTTGTGTTCACGCTTGCCCGATTCAATCCTTAGGGACTTTGTCAGGCCTCGGCGGGGCTGCGCCCCAGTGCTAAAGGCTAGGGCAAATGGGGTTTCCTGGGTTGCTGACTTGCCAGTAGTCCTATAGGCCCATAAAACCTCGGGGAGGTATTCTACTGTTACGCTAAGATCTTAATTTGGTTTTCAATGCTTTAAAGTCTGATGGTGACTTACGCCTGCCATTAGATTGTGGATGTGCAGGGGGACAGTAATTCAATTCTTGATCCAGGAGCTCGGCACAAAAATCCACGAACTTGGTGTTATCAAATTGCTTTCCATTGTCGACACGAGCTCTTGGGATCTGAAACACGCATATTATGTACATGCACACAAAGTGCGTATCTTTTGTTATGTGATTGCTTGAGTTCGGCCTCATCCCATTTGGTGAAGTAATCTACCTCAACGATGATGAATTTGCATTGACCCTTCCAGTAGGTAGAGAGGGGCCCCAATATGTCAAACATTGTTGGAAGAGTGGGAAGCTGTGACGACGTCGGGGCTCGGATGGGAGGTGAGAGATTTTGGCATGCTCCTGGCAGATCTTGCATTTCTGGCCAGGTGCATCGCGACTACGAGGCATTGTGAGCTAATAATATCCACACCGACTTTTTCTGCTTTAGTGCAGAGCTCCAGTGTGATTTCGCGTACACCTTCATGCACCTCCCTTAGTACATAGTCAGCGTCTTGCTTGTGATGCATGGGATGGGTGTGAAAGAGCTCGCTTATGAAGGCTTTATGATTAGTAGACACAGCCGACCTCGTGCAGTCTTAGGGCTCTTTTTGGGTCGTTGGGTAGATGTCCGTCTACTAAGTAATCCCATTGGAGTTCCATCCAGCTTGGCTCGGGACTCGATTGGGAGAGCTTCCTGCGCCATGAGATCTGAGAGTTATGGTGTCGGCGGGCGTTAGTACACTAAGGTTGGCTGTCACGCTCAATTTGCTAAGGCCTTCGACCGGGAGTTTCGCTCTGGGTATGTCGACACGGGACATACAGACTTTTGATCAAATCCAGGTACTTTTTTTAGGTGGGATCATTTTTACTTTTGGCCTGGGCGTTGTCTTATTTGTCTTACTACCGGTTGGGGTCGATCCGGGACCTGGTGGTCAACTTCCATTGAATGGGCAAGGTTGAGACCGGGTATGACAGCCTCATACTCGGCCTCGTTGTTGGAGGCTTGGAATCCGAATTTGAGCGCGTACTCAATATCTATTCCTTCTGGGGAGGTCAAGATTAGCCCGGCTCTGCTTCCTTGTGTGCATTGTGGCCCGTCTACCAGAGAGTCTCCGGGATGGGGTCGATCGTCGTTTGAGCACTCCTCGGCGGGCTCTGAGGTGAATTCCATGACGAGTCCACTAAGACACCGCCCTTTTATTGCGAGTTTTCGGTTTATATCGTCTTCGAACTCGCTCGGCTCTATACCTACGCTAGCCGGCCTTGATGTCTTTGGTTTTTATAGCACTTGCTTCATCGGGTATTATGTTGGAATTTCAATGGTATGAGTCTGAAAGTAAGGGCGGAGCTTCCGGGCTGCGATTACTAATGCCAGGATTAATTTTTCCATCCTTGGGTACCTCTCCTCTTCTCCTCTCAAGGCTCGTTTTAATAAGTAAAAGCTTGGATGTTGTACTTTCGGTCTTTGTCTCACAGCGAGGGACAACGTTAGTCGAAATGCGAAACTACAATTATAAAATGGGGCTCCCCTTGAGAGGCTCACGGGAGAATGGGGGGGCTCAAATGTAATATTTCTTGAGAAGCTTCATCTCACTTTGTATCCCATTGAAAGCTTTCTTTAAAACTTGGAAGGCTGACATTTTATCACTAGCCATGATATGGAGATCGGCTTAAGCGACGATCCTTCACGTCAATTCTTTGGACCTCCTTTAGATGGTGGCGGCATGTCGAGCACAACCTTTATTTTGTACGGTTGCCTCAATTCCTCGGTTGTTGACTATGAAACCTAAGAATTTTCCGGTACGACACTCAGAGGCACATTTAGTATTTGGATTCGACTTCATGTTGTACTCTCTCAGGATCTGGAATGCCTCGGACAGATGAGCTATGTGGAGCTCGGTTGCGGTTCACTTCACTAACATGTCGTCTATGTACACCTCCATGGACGTTCCTATTTATACGGAACATCTTGTTTACGAGGAATCGTCGTAGCTCCTGCGTTCCTTGAGCCCAAAGGGCATCATCACGATAGCAATGGGTTCCACATGTGGCGAGTGAGGTCTTTTCTTGGTCATCTGGATCCATGCTGATCTGGTTGTAGTCGGAGAAAGCGTCCATAAAACTGAGGAGTTCATGGCCGGCTGTGGTATCTACGATGAGGTCAATTCGGGGCAAAGGGAAACTATCTTTTGGGCAAGCTCTGTTGACGTCGGTGAAGTCGATGTAGAGTCGCCACTTGCCGTTTGCTTTTTTGACGAGTACGACATTGGCCAGCCATTCAGGATATTCCATCTCTCTAATTGCCCCTGCCTGGAGGAGTTTGCCGACCTCCTCGTTGATCGCTTTTTCAGGCGCGAAGCTTCTTCTCTTTTGTTTGACTGGCTTGAAGGATGAACTGACGTTTAGCCTATGAGTGATTATTGCGGGGTCAATTCCTCCCATACGCACACTTCCCATGCGAAGAGAGTCTTTGTTACGTCTCGAGCGAAATGGGTGGGCTTGAGGTCTTCCCTTGAGAGCTTGGAGCCGATGTAGGCGAGGTGTTCAGGGTTGTCATCCAACGGTACAGGTTCCAGTTCTTTCGAGGGCTCAAGTCGAGTGTTCACCTCGTCGCGCATGTCGAGCTCGTCCAGGTATATGTTGTTATAGACCGTTTTTTGCTTCATGGATGCTGAGTAGCATTCCCTGGCCAAGCGTTGGTCTCCTCGAACCATTCCTACTCCGCTTGTGGTAGGAAACTTGATCATCATGTGGTAAGCGGAGGGAATGGCCTTTATTGCATTGAGAGAGGGTCTGCCTAACAACATATTATAAGCGGATAGGGCGTCTCCCTAGCCTTGAGGAATCTATTTGTCGTCGTTGCAGCAGGGTCTCCCAAAGTGAGCACTAGTTGTATTGAGCCCAAGGGTAACACTTTTCTCAAAGAATCCTGGCAAGTGGGTACTGGCGGTTCCATTTTCTCCCTTCATTTGTGCATCGGCGGGTGAAGATGATGTCGGTTCATTTGTAACACCCCAAATTATACCCTAACGGTTTTATAACATGTTTAGGTATAATAAAAGTAAAAATATATTTTCGGAATAAAATAAAAGATAAAAACAAAATAAACTAAGAACTTGGAATTAATATAAAAAAGTTAAGAGTAAATTAATAATTTACCAATTCGGGACTAAGGGTCGCTAATTTACTAAGTTCATATGCGAAGTAAGAATGATAGAATTGATTTGTAAATATTAGAAGAGTTGGAGGACTAAGAAAGTGAAATAAAAGGGGATAAGATCGAATAAAGATAAGACCCAGAGATAAATATCTCATTTTTTAGTGCAGGGGAGAGAGAGAGCAAAAAGGATAAGGGAGAGGAAAGAGAGAGAGAGAGAGAGAGAAAGGAGAGGAAAGAAAAGAAGAAAAGAAAGAGAGAGAAAGAAGAAGAAAGAGAAAAGAAAGAAAGAGAAAGAAGAAGGGAAAAGGAAAAAGAAGATCCACGGGTAGGAACTATGAAATTTGAGTATGGAACTATGAATATTTTAGTAGCCGATATGGGTGTATGGAATTTGAGTATGGTTTTTGTATGGAACTTGTTGTTAAGTTCAGAGTATGAAAAAATATCGATGTTTGTACAATAGTATGGGTTTGTCTAGTTTGGGTATAGAAAGCATAAATACATGGTTTGGAACCCTCTATCTTGTGTATGGTTTGGGTTTGGAAACTCCCAATCTCATTTCTTGTTAGGTTTGAGTTGAGAAGAGCTCTAAGGATCCTATATATGTGTTTTGGGAAGGGTTTAGCTGCATGTTGAACCAAGAAAATTTTCCTATTTTTGATCATACACAGTAGCCGGACCTTAGAATGGGTTTTTGGGTCAGAAATAAAGGGAATTTGGCAGTGAGTTCTTCTGGTAAATTGTAGCCAAATCAATGAACTTGATGTTAAGATTTTGAATTTCTCAATTCGAACCTATATAGACCAAGTTATGGTTCTTTTACCGAGGTCGACCTTGTAGAGGGTCGACAAAGGTCGGTCTTGGGGGTCGGCTCGGCCGGTTCAAGTCAGCTCGTCTGGGTTAACTACATATGACCTCCAAGTTCGGAAGGTCATAACTCCTTCGTCCGAACTCCGATTCGGGTGTTTTTAGACTCTATGGAAAGCCCGTTGAGTCAAGAATCCATTGATATGTCTAAGGAGGATAGTAAGTGTCAGACAGAGGTGTTACACCGAGCTCACCGAGGTCAGGTCAGCTCAGCCAGTTCAGGTCATCTCGTCTGGGTTGACTACGTATGACCTCCGACTTCGGAAGGTCATAACTCCTTCGTCCGAACTCCGATTCGGGTGTTCTTGGACTCTATGGAAAGCCAATTTAGTCAAGAATCCATTCATATGCCTGAGGAGGATATTAGGTGTCAGACTAAGGTGTTAGACTGAGCTCACCGAGGTCAGGTCAGCTTGGCCAGTTCAAGTTAGCTCGTCTGGGTTTACTACATATGACCTCCAACTTCGGAAGGTCATAACTCCTTCGTCCGAACTCCGATTCGGGTGTTCTTGGACTCTATGGAAAGCCCATTGAGTCAAGAATTCATTCCTATGCCTGAGGAGGGATAGAATATGTCAAACCTAGACTCAAACTCAGTTTACCGAGGTCAGGTCAAATTTGAGTCGGTCGGCTGGTGGGTGTGACTACGTATGACCTCCAACTTCGGAAGGTCATAACTCCTTCGTCCGAACTCCGTTTCGGGTGTTCTTGGACTCTATGGAAAGCCCATTTAGTCAAGAATCCATTCATAGATAGATTAATAAAACTAGAACTCATATTAGTTCCAAAAATCATACAACAGTAGGCCTATGAGATAACATAGTTATTTATATTATGAACTCATTATGAATTCATAATAGCTCATAAGCATACGTGGTAAACATAGTTATTTATGCATATAATGAGATATGAAAAGTAAGAATATGAATAAATGAGTATATATATATCACATATGATTATCAGATGTCAATAATTATTAGGAATATGAGATATATATTGAACATAAAATACACATTGATTATGCGCTTAGAGCACGGTAGAGGGGATAGATGGGCATGCCTATTAGGAAAAATAAATTGTATGCGACATGTAAGTTTTGTTACGATATCGGGGGCCCGTTTGGGTCGTGAGATAGATCGATTTGGATCCGCGGTGGCCCGAAAGGGTCACCGCGGCGCCTTCGGGCCTTTATGAATGATCATTGTCGTACAATGATAACGGTATATCGGGCTCTTTATAAGATGATCATTATCTTGTACAATGATAACAACGCCTTCGGGCCCTTTATAAGATGATCATTGTCTCGTACAATGATAACAACGCCTTTAGGCCCTTATAGTTTTATGTATCCACTTCTAAGGTTTATGCAGACATGAAACATAAAAGAAAATGACCGGTATATGCAAATGAAATGTAGAGAATATATGACATGATATGAGAAGCATAACACTGCTATACGATGATAGTATACAGTTATAAGAACAAGAAGTAAAATACAATATGACATGAAAAGTATATGGAAGATGATAAGAAATGAAACTTGTTATGAAAGTATATATATGATAAATGATAGAATCGCATCAAATGTTATATGTGTTATATGCATTTTTATAGAAGTGGGGTGACCCTTAATAGGGTCATCCATGTGTATTAATTCACGCGTAAAAACAGCACGGGTGTTCAATCCGTGTAGATACGAGGAAAGAAGAGCAGGAGGATCGGACTGATCCAGCATCAGCGGTAAAGGCCACGCATCAATAGGTACCCACTAGAAGACCTTTAGGTCCATTTTGTATATGAAATTTTGTAAACAATGTAAATATTGTAAATGTTGAACACTTCCATATATGGAGCTTGTATATATATTTTGTAATTCACTGCTACATAATATAATACAAGTTAAATGTTTAACATTATATGAATGAACTAGCTTAAAGTTTATACGTGAAGAAAAAAAAAAAAGAGAATGACCCCTCACTTGACACCCTATGTTGAGTTGGGCGTCACGGTCATCGAGCATCCACGGATGCGGTTCGGACCTTGATACGGTCGGATCGGAGAAGGCGTCGACCGTTGTCGATTAGGACTGATGGACGTTTGTTGCTTATATTCGTATTGCAAAGTCGTCATGGGGGTCTTGGCATCCCTCAGTGAGGTACGGAATGTTATGGATGTGTCGAGCCAAGGCGGTTTGGACACGGCTTGTACTTCCATTACCTCTCCGACGATCTTTGTAAATGGGCCTTCACAGGTGGTGGATTCCCCTCCTCCTGAATCCTCTCGGGATCACATGGTTCTACAGAGTACATTGGTGCCCAGGAGTTGTTGCCTGTCGAGGTGGTAGCGGTGGCTGGTGAGCCTGAGCCTGATTCTGAGCCTGACCTTCAAGTGCTATAAAGCGTCGGAGATACCCACGCCGAATTAAATATTCTATTTCTTTCCTGAGTTATATGCAATCATCCGTGCGATGCCCGTTGTCCATATGGAACTCACAATACCTGGTGTTATCTCTTTTGGCAGGGTCCGACCTCATCTGGGATGGCCACCTTAGAAACTGCTCATGTTGTACTTCGCGTAAGACCTGCGATACTGTGGCCGTCAAGGGGGTAAACCGCCGAGGAGAATAATGTTGTCGACACTCGGGTTAAGGTGGACCCAGATGATCTCTAAGGCTTCAACGCCTTTTCGGGGACCGTTCTCCATCTTTCTTTGGAGACCTCTCCCGGTCATTTTGTCTTTTTGGGCTCCGTCCCTGCCGCTTGTCAGTTCCGCTTTTCTCTTTATGGGTTGAAGAGCTTTCTTTCTTGGATATGAGGACTTCTTCGCCATTAATGTACTTCTCCGCTTTAGCAAGCACCTTAGCCATGCTTGCTTGAGGGTTTTTTGAGATGGAAAACATCAAATCTTTTGATTGCACTCCTAGCCCAGTGATGAATGCAGTGATCGCAAACTTTTCGTCGGGTATATCTACCTTCAGAGACTCGGCATTGAATCTCTGGACATAGGACCTCAGGCTTTCTTGCGAGCTCTGCTTGATGGTCAGCAAATGATAACTTAGCTTTCTGTATGTTCTGGCTCCAATGAAGTGGGAGGCAGACGCGTGGATAGCTCTCTGAATGAGGAGATTGATGAGGGTGGAAGCCTGTTAAACCAAGACAAGGCTAGGCCTTTTAAGCATTGATAGCGGCATTGCATCGCTACGAGGTCCTGATTATACGACTCCATTTGATTCTTTTAAGTGTTAAGATGATCGACGGGATCTACGCATCATCGAGCAGCTTCCACTTGCGACATTCCCGAACTTTCTTTGGAATAGGGAAGTGGAGCACCTCGGCACGTGAAACGGTGACTCGGAGTTTATTTGCACCCGGGGTGTCCATGAGTCGGGGAGCTCGTCCTCTTATAACTTCCTTCCTTGTGGTGAGTTCTATTTGGAGGGTAAAAACTACACTCCCATGATCGTTCTCCCACCCCTTGCTAAGGGTGGCGTAGTTCCTCGTTCCCGACGTGCCCCCCGAGCATTGCTTCTTTGCCTCCTCTCTAGGGGCTAAGTGTGGTTCGTGCCCCTTGGCTCGGCTAGACTCTGCTTTTGTTTTGACAACTTGGGAGTGTCGAGTTATGTTTGCCCTTCCACTTGAGGGGTGATGTTGTGACCTTCTGGAGTTTGTGCCTCGTGGGCATTGCGTCTACAGTGAGGTTGCTCCCAACTCTCACATCGGGTGTTTGTTGTTGGTGAAGGGGTACCTCCACCTCATCCGTGTTAGCACATCGTTTCTAGCAGGCGGGAGGTCTAGCGTCTCACGTCGTGGCGGGTCCTGCGTCGCTGGCGGATTAAGCGTTCTCTCACTTCTTGTGTTAGAGTTGTACCGTCGGTGTTGAGAGATCGTTTTATTTGTAAAGGAATTGTCGTTCTCTGGCTTGGCCTTATTTGATAGTGTGGGTTTCTCCGGATTGAGTGGAGCGTATTGGGGTCGTTGGGCAGGACTATAGCTGCTGGGGCAGTGCAGGCTCATTGTTGCTCTCCTGCGTAGAAAAGGGACAAGAGAGAGAGAGAGAGAGAGAAGGAAGAGGGTCGTGGGGCTTCGCGGAGTAGCGCTCCGATACCTAAGTCAGTTCCTTTTTGAGAGAAAAGATAGACTGCTTAGAGGGCAAATGTTTTTGCGTACCTTTCACCGAGGGGGTGGCCTGATATATATAGTGTAAGTTTTCCTAATTGTATGGTAATAAGAGTTCTTTCCATTTGGATTAGGATCTTTATGTCTTTATCGATGCTCCAATTTAATAAGGATATGGAATGAAGCGTTTATTGAGAATTATGTACTTATTTGTGAGATTCGGTTTGATCTAAGGATAAGCATTTATCGTGAATTATCCACATTTTAAACTCTTTGTGAGATTTAGTTAGTTTACGATTATATAAAGGTGTTATTGGGATTATCCTACGCCTTCCCTTATTGGCCAGTTTAGTCGGTTCTGAGTGTGGGCCTTCTTAATTGCCGTGCTGCTCCCGGCTGGGGGAGCGACGGATTAGAACTGGATTTGGGTTCAGCGTAGGGGTTTGAGTGTTTACAGGCTTACCTCTTATTTGGGCTTGACAAAGTGAGCTTTTATGGCCTTTATTTTCAAACCCAGCATGCAATATCAGGGCTAGAATCCTAAATCTTCTTCAATTGTATTTGTGTATTCAATGTCTTTGCTTTGTAAATTGTATTTGTATATTCAGGGAACTAGCCAGGTTAGTTCGTTGATTACTTGTGGTTCCATTGTACAGTCTTCCCAGGTCTTTGTCATCTCGTACCTAGTACGATAATGCTTAGTACTGCCCCTTTTCTTGTTTGAAGAAGATCGAGGCTCCTTTTGGAACCTCCAAAATTAATAGAAAAAGAATAAAAAATAAGTTTAACCATGAAAAATTAATTTTATATATTTACTTAAGCTTATTTTACACAATCTGGACTAATTTAAAATATGTAAATTTTGCTTATATTTGGATGTTTTGTTTTTATGTTTAAATAAGTGTTTGTTGTATTATTTATTTTGTTTCTGATATAAGGTTTGGCAGATAGTCGTTTATGATTTTCAGAAATTTAGCTTTGCTGGAATGGTGCTATCAGTGATTTTGTTGCTACTTGCTTCTCTTACTGGACTTGAACTGCCTGTGAAATGTCCTTAGGATTTTACACAAAATCCTTTGGATTTTACACAAAATCATACGCCAATGACGCCATCTACTGGCTCAAAATATTAAATCACGGGCGCAAAATTTTAAAAATATAATATATCAATATATAATAATATATACTGAAACAATATTATTATTTAATAAAAAATATATTTTATGATTTTATTATCAAATTAGAATTTGTTAAAAAACGAGAATAGAAAAATAAGACAGATTTACATGAAAAATCTAAATAAAGAAAAAAAAAACCCATGGAGAAATTCACTATCTCATATACCTAAAAAATCACAAAACCTAAAATACCTACAATATCTAAAAAAAAAGCCTTATTCTAGTAGGGTCATAAAACAAAACAGGCTCATATTCTAGTAGGGTCCATAATATAAGCCTATCAAGCTAGGAGTATTTCCTTCACTAAAATATCTAAAAATTCATAATGTTGCAACGTGAAACCTTTAGGATAAAATTGAATAGAATTTGGATCATCCAACTTTATCAGTATTGTTTTTATAACTGCAATTGAAAAATAATTTTAAAAACAAGTTTATTTTAATTGAAAAAGATTTGGAAAGGGCCTCATATCGTAAAAGCACGTCATAAATTTATATGCATGAAAGAGGCTCATATTCTAGTAAGGTCCACAGGATAAGCCTATCAATCTAATTCCTTCGTTAAAATCTCTAAAAATTCATAACGTTGCAACATGAAACCTTTTGGATAAAATTGAATAGAACTTGGATCATCCAACTCTATCAGTATTGTTTTATTACTTCAATTGAAAAGTAATTTTAAAAACAAGGTTATTTTAATTGAAAATGATTTGGAAAGGAAAAGGGCATTAATGGGGTTGATGGCATTTTGTATTGTGTGGGGAAAAATGAAAATGTTGAGCTTATCCCCACCCTACCACAAGTGTGGGTGGGTGGTGATGTTAATGATTTTTGAAGAAGGTATATTCAGTGCTAGTCCATTATCATCATCAGCAACACCTTTCATCTCTTTCACTGAATCACTGTTCGTCCACCACTAAACTGAAATTGCACAAAACTGTTGTGCTACAGTGAAGAATCACTAGCGGATTTTTCTGATCATGACTTCTGGGGGTTGCTTCAAGATGCTTTCCATAGTCCTTAAACATGACAAAGTATCATGCAAAACTGTTCTGTCCTTAACTTTGATAAATGCTGTCAAAAAAATTTTTTCAGTAGTGACTGCTGGTCTAAAGCTGAGTAGGAAAGGACCAAAACAAGAGTCACCTTGTGTCACTTTTGGGCCATGCTTGCATCATCTAATTGTAAAATCCATGCGATCCTCAGATACTCGGCTTGACTCAATCCTTGTAGCGAAATCATTTTTAATAATATCGTGGTATTCTATTTTTATGGAGATTCCTTGTCTTGTACAGCCCTTACCATTAAACCTGGCCTTATTGGTACAACCATTTTTAATATCAAATCAGATTTTGATATGTTTTTTTTTTTTTACCTATATTCAATTTGAGTTTTTTTTTAAAGAAAAAATAATATTATGATTTAAACTTGTAATAAATCGATATATCTAATATACAAGTAGCTAAAAATCATATATGGTGAAATAATATGTAGGTTAATAACATAAAACCTATAAATTTAATAAAATAATATTTATAATGTTATAGGCTACGAGTTGCTGCTTGTCTGTGATTATAATTTGATATATTCGGCGTCAGTCATATTGTCTATGCAGATCCTCGCGCACTTATAAAGCATTCCTGACAGATGATGGAGCAATGGCGCGTCGATAAAATGACGACCAATCGAATGTCGATAAAAGCGATGACAAGCCGGCATCGATAAAATAATATTGGATGGCTTGTCCCGATAAAATAGCTTAAACATAAAAAATAAAATAAAGCGCAAATTTTAAGTAGAATAAACATTAAATAAAAAAATAGAAATAAATAGATTTAGATAAATAATTTCGAGGCCAAGAATAAACGAAAAATAACTCATATTTGCTTGTAGAAAATATGTTATAAAAGAAAAAGACAAAAGAAAAAAAGAGAAGGACCATTAGGGTTTTCTCCCTTTGAAATTTTTTTTTTTTGTTTTTTTTTTTTGAGTTTGAGTTGAACTCTCGGTTTCAACATGAATCTATTAACTGGCCCCAAATTTAATATAAAAATTAGCTCAAATTTTTAGTTTTTAGACTAGGATCCTTACGGTAAGTCCATACTTATGTAAAAAACCATCTCTAAGCTACGTGGGATGCTTGGATATGACAGATTTTGGTTTGAGTTCTTTATTGGGTTGTATTGAACTCAGAAGCTGTGTGAGTTGGGTTGGAGTTAGGTAAAACTCAAGTTTACCATCAACCCCTCCAAGATGCCACGTTATAAAATACTGTTCTTGTTTTTAAAAAGAAAAAGAAGAAGCATTATGTGTTTAGATTATGTAACAACATTTACAAGACCTTGATAAAAGAATTAAGTTCGGACTAATCTTGAGTTGAGTTCATGGACCACGGAAGGAGATAAATTTGAATTAATTACTTTTTATTTAAATTGGATTTAATTATGAAGAGAGCAGGTTTAGAAAATTAGAAGGCAGACGCACAACACCCAAGGGTACGATCTTTCTGGAAGCTCTCCATTTAATGTATCCAAAAGTAATCTACAGGGTACTGATCAAGACAAAGCGTCTCTCCGCCTAATCAAAATGTTAAAATAAGCCTAAAAAATAGTAAAGGCAGAAGAACAACACTCACATGAATCAACAAAGCACATAGAACAGGGGCATGTCTATCTTCTTCTGTACCTTCTCAATATAGGATTCCTTTCTTCTCTTTTTTGACTGCCTAGCCCCAGTCCAAGATACTCCTTTTCTTTCCTCACCAGAAGCCTGAAGCCTTATGCACATGGGATCCTCTCCTCGCTTTGTGATCCACACCCACTTTACTTTTTCAGTTCAAAATTAAGAACAAATCAATAACATATCCATCCCTCATCAAAATTAAAGAAACCCCATTTGGATAACTTATCTTTAATTTCTGCTTTTTACAGTAGAAGCCCAAATCAAAAGATTAAAAAGAAAAAAAGCACAGCCCCACAAAATTATATAACATCTGGAAAGTTCAAAGGGGGGCTGGCCATAAAAACCTTTCCCCAATATTTCTATCCATTTTGAACCCCAAACTCATATTCCTTCACCTCAAATTATATGTCTGTTGTTTCTTTCAGCAGCAATGGTGAGGAGCCTGGAAACACCTTGAGTCCATATATCATACTCCCTCTGGTTCCTGCACTCGAACTCTACGACTCCCCGCTGTATCGTCTTCAATCCAAAGTATCGCCGGTGCTCCCCGCCATCGAGCAGGTGGCGGCCAGGCCAAGCGGGCATATCTTTACAGACCTCCAACACCACATCTGCAAATTCAAAAGAGAGATGTTAAAGATGACGATCCCTTTAGATCTTTTCCCTCTTTATGGCCAATTCCTTTCTCTAATCCCGAAAATAGAAGAATAAGACCCACCTCCATTTCCGTTCACATTATGAGAGAAAGACAAAAGTAATCACTTACTCTTTTTCTTTTTTGTGAAGGTCCCAGCGACATGTCTGCTCTTCATCTTCAGCATCACCTGCCCAAAAAAGCAAGTTTCAAAATTTTAAAGAATGCAATCAAAAGAATACCCAATTTGTTTGCTTTAGAAATTTAGCTTCCTGAACTTTACTTTGCGACAACAAAAACAAAACAAACTTCAGCCATTTGCATTTCACTTTTGACTTCCTGTACTGTTCTTTGTGGAAAATCTCAATCCACCCAGGTAAAAATAAAATACCAATCAGACGTGGTTGAATAAGAAATTTATCTTCATGGATTATGCATTTACAGAGCAATGAACATCGTAATTACAAGAACAAAAAGATATCGATGAAAATCGATTAAAGAAAGCTAAACGAATACATCAAAAGTAAAACCCAAACAAATTTTGATCAAAATCAAAATGATCTTAGCTTGAATTAGAAGAATTTCAATATTACACACCTGACCCATTCTGTTAATGTATACTGAGACAACTTTCCAATGAAGATCGCCTGCATTATCAACAATGACAAACAATTATTTGACTTTTTGGTAGATATGAGAATTAGAATTATGACTATAAGAGAGAATTATGAAACAGGTAATTTAGAATCAGATGAAGTGGTTATACCCTTGCGGGTGCGTTTGAGAAGTTCACATCCTCTAGCAAGTAATTCTCTGCTGCAGATTCCTAGGAAATTTTCTTCAGGAATAAGCTCACCACTGAAACTACTGTTAGAATTACCATTTGCTGCCGATTGCCACCACCGATCGCCATCCCTTTCTCCACTGGAATTACTGCTGCTATGACTAAACTTCCTTCAATGCCCTTGCCTTCAATGTGGCTGCCCCCCGAAGAGCTGCACCCCCAACAAGGGCACTTTCGTCAGTCAATAAACTGCACTTTTTTTTTTTTTTTTTCTGAAAGCGACATCATTGCCTATTGAACCTTATTCTATTAAAAATTTTTACCTGTGGCTGCGGCAGCCGTCAAGGTCATGATATCGCCGGCGGACCGGACATTGGCGCCTTAGATCAACCACGGGCCAGGGTGTTCCCGCTCGGCCCCCATTGCCTCAGCAGCCTCCACGCACTGGGCGGCGACGAGAGTGGCGGCGGAGGCGACCGCCATGTCAGTCTTCGCCATGTTCTCGTCCTTGCCGGCCCCGGAGGAAGCAGCGGTGGCGGCTGCTATTGCGGCGATGGCAGCCGCCACTCCGGCGACAGAAACAGCAGCGTGGAGCTGGGCATTCTGGGCTCTAGTCTCCTCTTTTTTCTTCTCCTTCCGGTCCTTGAGCCACCGGCCGACGGTCTTACCAGTTGCGGGAGCCGCGGGTCTGTACTGGGTGTTAACAGGGTTGTTGGCGCGGCAAAACTGCATCGAAGAATATGTGTCGGTCAATGATGAAGCCAAGACTATGTCCTCTCAGAATTAATGGATATGATTAAAGAAGGCTCAACAATTTCTAAATCGTACGGATAGATAAACGGATGTTTGTTTCTTGGCTTCGTTAATTACGAGAGTGCAAAGTGGGCTTCCTGCCCCGTGCGCACTATAGCCCGCGGGCGCATTTTTGGGAAGAGCAGGGATTTAGATTCAACCCCCCCACCCCATTATCGCCTGAAACTCTAAGGACGCAAGCGTGGTAATACAATAATTAGAAACAAAAACTGAGGCAAATCGTAAAGGGGATTCGCAGTGACCATCCCGGCATCCTCAGTCAGGTATCAGAGAGTAGGGAAAGGACCATTATTGTTCCATCCTAATATAGAAGACTGGTCCATAGAAACAGTCTTTGCTTCTTCCACTGGGGCATAAGCGAAGAAACTCTCACACTCTCTATGGGGTGTAATTATAGGACGTTGGTTAGAGAGAAAGCTGAGATAATGCGCTCCTCTCCTTTTCCCAGAAGCCCACTAAACGCCCTGTTCGGAAATTCAACTTGTGAGTAACCGGCGGTGGCCGGAGAAAAAAGGGTGGTCAAAACAAACCTTAATATCCTCGATTTCGGAGGGGGAGACCGGGGGGCTGTCGGTTAAGGAGCCACAGCTCTGAGCTCCGTTGAGAGGGCCGCTGCTGTGTGAGAGACGGCCTGAAGTGCGCGGGGACACCTCCTGCTGCAACGGAGAAGAAGAGTGTTAATGATGGAATGGGATCGTGATAATTTGTTTGTGGGATTATAATAATCATATTACTTGAAAACCAGGGTTAGTTTAGAAAGCAAAGAAAGAGGGAAAATAAGAAAGCATGGAAGGGAGCAAAGGATGTTGCAGAAGAAACCAAAAAATAATAATAACGAAGCGTATCATATTACATCCCTCTATTAATTTCAGAGATATCTGGTGTTCTTCGCATAAAATTGGAAGCTCAGGTATGAATGAAGTAAAAAAGACAAGATTTAGTTGGGGGTTGAAGGGTGATTCTCTGGAGTCGGCTTCAAGCCCAAACAGAGCGAAGAAAACCAAAGTAGAAAACAACAATTCGAGCAAGAATACAAAGTTAAACAACAAAACAAAACTAGGATCCATTAAAAGTTCGACCCAGCTTCTTTCAAAAAAAATAAATAAATAAAATATTTATTAAAAATATCAAAAGGAATTCCCACAATCCAGAAGCCAATCCATGGAAAGAGGGGCAAAATATGAAGGAATTTCTGAGGGGAAAAAAAAAAAAAACAAAGCTGTTTCCGTCCCAATGGCAAACCCATTACATCAACTCACCGACTGTGACATTATACGTTCCATAACGAGTAGAGAGGTCTCTGAAGATGCAAAGGAAAACGGGTTCCCAGAAACCGTAGCCGCCTCCTCCACCTCCCCAGCGATGTCCTCCGGTATGGCAAAGCCGCCGCCGCCACTCAACGTCTTAGAAAGCGGATGCAGCTGGGTAGGAGCCAGAGCCTTAGAAACTTCCAAAGCCGACACGCTCCAAGAGCGAGAAAGAAATTCCATGGGCTCACGAGGAGTCTCCGGCGGCCGATATGGGCGGGTCCGATTTCAAGGATCGCCGACGATTTTGTCCATGAGAGGGGGGGGCTTAGTTGGTGCGCAGGTTAAATTTTTGAGTAGGGGTTGGCGCTTTATAGAGAAGGACAAGAGCGAGTAACACCAGAGAGCTGATTTGTCAGTGTTGCCAGACATTTATTATAGACTTCTTAAACATTACTAACAAAATAATTACATTCCTAAAAATTAAATATTAGTAAAAATATAACAATATGTTATAGAGTACATAGTACAGTATACACTCCATTTAGAAATGAGAATTAAATAGGAAGTTACGCCTCACGCGCTGCTGTTGCAGATAGTATTGATTTACATATCATCCCAAAAGTACAATCCAAGGAATAAGCTTCCCCCCATTTCCCACCTTTTACACCTCACTACAGTCCACTGACTCCACTTCCATCTATAATAATAATAATTATTCTTATTATTATTAATTCCACCTAGATTATTTCCACCTTATTCATTAGGATTTGCCTTATTAGCTAAACTTATCTTCATACCATTAAACTTCCTCATCATACTTAATGTGGCTTCTTATTTTTGTTCTTAAAATTAAAATAAAATTCCATATAAAAAATAAAAATTTACCTTATATCGATAAAAAAAATTACTTTCATAGATTTTGTAACTTAAGATAATAGTTCCTCTAGGAAAAAGTGTGTTATCTATTCTCATTTCAATTTATTTAAAAATTAAGATTAAAATACTTGAAATCAAGATTATATCTCATAATTTAAAATATATTTAAAAAAGGTTTTAATAAATTTTAAAGTATCATCCCAATAAATCTTGAGTGATATCATATAACCATTATGTACCTATCATCTATAAAAATTATATCTTCTATTTGTTGGATACTTCATCACATATTTTACTCTAATTATTAAATATTTTTGAAATCAGGGACCGACTTTGATTTCGGATCTTTTGGTTATCATTTTTCAAATAAATTGAAATCACGATTGCACAACATTGTTTTCCCATTTCTTAATTTTTAAAGTAATTATTTTTTAAAAACAGACGGGATAAATACTACTGTTCTAAAGTACAATGTAGGAAAAACTATATTTATCCTCTGAACGGTTTGGTATTCCATCACACCAATAGGCAAGAGGAAGCTGGGCATAGAGTGAACTAACATTGCCCATGAGTTCCATTATAATAAATAACATTTTATTTATTGACTTAAATAAATAGATGTCGTATAAATGATACGGAAATTAATTTCATTTATTTCGTACAAGAAATTTATAACATTTTTAAATATTATAAGATAAATGTGGAGTTAGATTGGATGCGTTTAGGACTTATACTCTTGTTGTATGATTTTGGACAAAAATGAAAAGCAATAGGCGGGCGCATGTCGAGAGGAGTTCGAATCGGGCCAGCCATCGAGCCATTTCTACGTCACAGTGTTAAATGGCCATTTCTTACAAAAGTTCGAAACACATGGGATTTGGGTTTAATATGAATATAAATGCTGACAATTAGGACGTATAAAAATAATAAAAGATAATTTAGAATTTGTTAGGGGTTTCTACAGATTTTTGAAATAATTTATTTTATATTTGATTATGGTTTTGATTTTTTAAAAAAATATAAAAATCATAAGGGATAACTATGGTTGTAACATTAGAAAATTTTCAAAACTGTAATTATGATCTATAGTTTAATGGATATGGATACCTACATGAATAAAAAAACATTAGTTGGAGAATTGATTTGAAAGATGATTTGGTTTATAGAATTTTTTTAAAATAAATAAATTTACTCAACACTCCTAAAATGTTGAGAAAACTTTACTCATGCCTTTCATCTCTTATTCAAGTGAAAATAAAAAGGGCTTACCATTGCATTAAATAAACCTCATATTTTTATATTCGGATATAAGAATAATAATAAAATAAAAATAAAAAATGATCTTATTTTGGATAAAGATGACACAGTTGTCAAAATAAGAATAATAATCTGTTATATGAAAGCTGTTGTCCTTTTTATCAGAAGACATGGTGGGGGTGTGGCATTAAAATTCCAATGGCCCAACCATTCTGGATTTGGAATGAGAAAGCTCACCAAATGCTTACCATTACTGTAAATTCCAATACTCAAAATTAAGACTACTAAGGATTTGAAAATTGGTGTAAAATAATAACATAAGTAAATTTTAAAACAATTACTAATTCGTACGTAAAAAAATTAGCATATGATAGAAGATAGTGAAAAAGAGATAAGGGAACACAGGTGCATTATCAGAAATGACTATATGGAAAAATGTTATTTTATGTTTAATAAAGGTTTTGAAATGAAAACTATTCATAATATGAGTATTTTACTTTTTTAAGAGTCGACAATAATATAATTTCAGATCAATTTCATAAGATATTATAGTATAATACTTAAACTTGATATATGATTGTGCATATCGATTCCACGTAATATTATAAAATGATGCTTAAGTTAAAATGATAATCTTACCTATGAAGCTAGTTTTCTTTATTAGACTTTTTTTATTGGATTTAGTTATCTATCAAATGATTAAGGGTTTGATGAAAAATAAGCAAGTTACGAGGTTTGAATTTTCAAAAAACAATACCACATAAAAAAATAAAATAAAATAAGGGAAGGCGGAGGTGGAGGTGTGATTAGGGTGAACTGGCTACATCTGGAGAATTTAATGAATGGGCCAGGTCCGAGGCCTTGGAGGAGGAGGAGGAGTTGCCTGCCAAGGAGGCCAATCTCTTCAATCATTGGGAGACATAATTCCACGTGTAACCTAATCCTTCCTCATTTCCCCACTTATTTATCATCTATTTTTTAAAATCATTTTCTATTTCAAAAAAATAGCATAAATAATATGTACTTGGGGCAAACAAATGGGACACTGTAGACTTTACTACCATTTATACCACGTATAGTAATGTTAGTCATGATTCAAATCATTATCTCCTATGTGACCGCAGTTGGTGCTCGTGTTCTTATACATGCTATAAAAAGATTGAAAATGTCTTTTGTTTTTAAATTAAAATTAAAATTCAAAGAAAAATAATCTCTTAAAATTTCAAAAGGTTCAAAACTAAATGAAAAGGTTCAAGCATTTGTTTTGCATAATCCTCTAATTAAGAATGACAGAACAATGGTGTGCGTTTAGGAGTGGACAACCCAATCCCAACATCACCATCCATTTGAATCAACAGGGAGGATATGGGAAATTCCCTTACTTTCTCGTTAACTTTTTATTTTTATTTTCATATATTTTCAATATTTATTTATATTATTTATTACGAAAATTAATATATTATATAAATAAATAAAATATTATAATTTATTATTTTGTTACATCTATTTAAGCATTCAAAATTAGAATATTTAGTTTCTCATTCATTTCATAAGCATCAAAAACCTCTATTGTAATTTGTATTTGAATGCATACAATTTCCAAAAAAAAAAAATCAAAATCATTAAAAACCCGATTATATAGTTATTATACTTGGTCCATTTGGAGTAGAGTGATAATAAAAAAACTCATAACATTGACATCCCTACTTTCGACCTCCTCCTACCTAAAATTGATAAAATTTGACATTATTTATCAACATACTTGCAGAGTGACATAAAATTTATAAGTTTTTTGATTGTTATAATAAAGTTCGTTATAAAAATCCTCTCTCTCGTTTTATGGGATAGCAGGGTTTGCAGCGCTTGGATTAGATGGTGATTTTATTTATTGAGATTTGTGTAGATTAAAATTTTATCAGTAAAAACACTAATCTCAAGAAATAAAATCATTATCTAACGATATAAAACTCGTTTTTATATGATAATAAATTTTTTATAACTGAACCCTTATAATAATATTTGGATTTAATTCATGTCAATCCGTTAAACAAATGAGTTATTTTTGTATGAATCGTTTATAATGGGTTATTTATGTCATTTCGATCCCATAATCAAATTGATCGCTAATTATAAAAATTAAACTTATTAAAGTTTTGTAAATTATTATAAAGTCAAAATTAATAGATTAAACTTAAATATAATATTAATTAATTATTTAATAATCAGTTATATATATCGTATTGAAGTATGTATTTTTAATAATATTATTATTCATGTCATATTATAACCTATAATATGATAATATGATAGGACATAAACACGAACCATTAACTAGAATAGGAACCCCTACTCCTTCCAAACAAAAAACAGCACCCACACTCAGTCATGGCCACCAAAATTTAAATGAAGGAATCCCAGCTGAGCAGTGGAAGGAGACAAAAGAGAGGACGATTCACATTCCAAATCTCAAACCCCACGTTCCTACATGTCTCACCGTAGTCTGATATCTTCCTCTCCCCTCTGACATACACAGCCATGTCAGATTGGACCCCACTCAATCTGCTTGCCGGCTGCCATATAGATGAAAATAGAAAGGGGGCCGAAGTGTTTGAGATACTGAGTGAGTGGAGTGATTGTGTTAATTGTCCTCTAGTGGTGAAGCCACCAGCCAGGGGGCAGAGCTCCGCAGGCCATAGCTGCCCGTCTCTGAGCAGACAGAGGTACACAGAGAGAGGAGGAGAGTCCTGACAAATTTGGCAGCGATTCTACCAAGTACTACTACTACTAGGCCTTGTTTGGCAGTGACTCTTTGGCGTGACTGCCAAGTGCGAAACCTGATCATCCTCTCCTTCGTCACTCTCTCTCCCTCAGATCCCGAAAAGCTTGTTCCTCTTTAATTTTCACTTTCCATTTTCCCTCCCACATTCCCCGGCGCTATGCCTCTTCGGACAAAACAAATGGGGTTGCGATCCGATAACGCATTTATTTAATGTGGACAGCCCTCTGAAACTGGCATTCCCATATGGTCAAAATATGTGGGGCTGTTTTATGTTTTAACCACTGCAGAATGTTTATTGCTTTGTTAATCTCTACGCCAACGTGCTGTTTGCTTACCATACAATAACAAGTAAGAATAAAATCATTTTGTTTATGTAGTATTCAAGGGGAAACCCAACATTTTAAATTGCACCTATGTCTCAAAACTTAATAAATTATCCCAAGTTTTCTTGGAATTAAGATAGTTCCTTCATGGGGTTCTGTGTCTCAATTATGATGTGAACATGTATTAACTGCAGGTATGTCTGCCGCGTACATATATCAAGGGAATATCTTGGGGATCAGTATATTTCAAAAACCTATGCTGCAGTATTTAAAATTATAGACAAAAATACTATAAACTAAAACTAGGTTCTTAAGCAAATATTTGATAAATAATCCAATAATCATAAATATACAACACATATAATAATATTCAAAATTTATTAAGATCATAATTTAAGTTTATTAAAATTTGTATCAAATATTTTATTCTATTTATCAAATATTTTTTATTTCACTTTTTTTTTGTCCTAATTTTTTAAATAAATTGAAATATTACCATAACATAGTTTTTCTTTTTATTTTCTTGCTTAAAAAACTCATAGCTCGCCCTACATTTCAGTTGTGAGCTGCGGCCTCTCAAAGGGTATTTCTTAGAGCACAAATGTTCCCTTTCGAGAAAACGGAAGACTCAAAAAGTCGCAACTGTTTGACGATTTTGGGGAATTTAGACTTCGGAAAAATGGCGAGTGGAGATGGGGATAGGCTGCATGGGAAATTGAAGGAATAATATGTCCGATCTGTAATTCCTAACTGGAAAATTGATTTTCAGCCCAAATTTGCGTCATAGTTTTTTATTTTTTAATTTCCTTAGGGGGGATGAAATTGGACCTCACATCCAATGATAAATTGTGATGGTGACTTAGCGGACCCATAAGGTTATCAAGAAGTCCCACTTGGGTTGTGTCATTGACTCCCCAAATTATGTAGACCCTTTTAATATATTGATATCCTAACTGAAATAAATGGTGAGCATGACTTGTTCCTTTCTTTTCTCAACTCCTTTGCTAAATTCTACTTTAAATGGTAACGCTAGCTTATCCTTAAAATTCCTTATATATTCATATATCTAATGTAAATATACCCATTTATCCGTATCAATATCATTATTACACTTTCCATTCTTTCAAACAATTTGTTTACCTTTCCTCCAAAAAAAAAAAAAAAAAAAAAAATTTACCATTGGAAGGACTTTTTTTTAAAAAAATAATGGGACTAATAGTATGGGACTATAATTTTTTTCCCTGGATAAGTGTGGATGTTTATATCAGTTTGTATTAATTTCATGATATCTTAAAATTAATGATCGATAAATATCTAATGCCATTGAGTGAACTCAAGTCAAATACCATGAGAGAAAAAAGCTCATGACCAAGAGTTAACTTGAAATACCATGGGTCTCTAGAATTAAAAACAAAATAAGTAGCCAATAAATCTTGCTAAAGTGGTTAATAGGTCAAGTAGATATAAGGTAGGAAAGGGATTTAAGGTTTGTGTGTGGATAAATTTGTGAAGAATCATAATATTAATATTAAGATGTAATGCAAAAAAAGTAATTTTAAGGAGGGGGAACTCAAAGGACAACTGAGTTACTCTCAGGTTATCATTAAAAGAATTTTGCATTCACAAGGAAAATTCAAGCAAAAACTAAAGGCATTTTAGTTAGGAAAAGCTGTTTTTACCCCAAAATGCAGAGGTGGTACCGATTAGAAAAGCTATTAAAATTGTAAGGTGAAATAAGAGGCAGTCATCCAAGGAATCAAAAAAGAAGCAAGTCGCAGTTTCTGGGCCAAAGCAACTTTAGCTTCCTCTGCTTTCACTGAGAAACAAAGAGAGAGAGAGAGAGTGAGTGTGATTCTTTCGCTTGATTCTTTCTCGGATATTATTAAATAAATTTGCATGATAGGATACATGATTGGGAGTGATTACTTACAGAGAATGCAGACATACAAAGTTTCAAGGTTGCTGTAAATGTGGAGGCTTCCTATTAAATATACGAGGTGGATGGGGTGAAGAAAAAGAAAAGAAGAGATTAAAGTTGAAAGGTGGGTTGGTAGGAGTAGGACAGAAGAATCTCATTTCATCCCATTAAACAGTACTACGTGTACCTCTGCTAATCCTCTCTATGCCTCTGAGTCTAACCCTAGACTTAAAAAATCCCCGGTTTAATTAAACAAATGTAAATCTCCACCCCCCGGAGCTTGTACTTCCGGCTTTGTCTGTCCCCATTCCCATGACCCCATCATCTCTTGGTTTACACTATTGACCCTTTTGTCTTGTTTTTATGTTTAAGGTTTATCTCATCTTCAGGAAATTCCAAGAAGGAAAGATTATTATCCAAATGGAAGGATTCATTTCTGCCGCCCTTTTGATTATTGGTACCGGAGATGATGGGGCCTAATCGATTAGCTAGGGTTGAGACATGATAAGATGAAACGAGAAGTTATGTAAAAGGGCAAAACCAAAATTGGAGACGGAGACCGTCTCCGCTCAAGGTCATGGTGGGCGATGCGCACCGTCGAATTTGGTTCCTAGACTTTCATGTTTTGGAAAAAAAAGGTATCTAATTTTTGGGCGTGGAGGACATGACAGGGTAAGATCCACTAAAATGTTTCGAGATGGTGAAACCACCCTGACTCTGATCTTCTTATTTTTCTATTCCATTCTCAATGGAATCTTTGATTATCACCACCACCGATTGACTAATGCTGCTGCTGCTGCCCTACACCTCATCTATGCTCGATATACATGGAGAATTGAGAGTGGGAAAACGACTCTCCCCCATGGATGATGGCATGTCAACTTGCCCATCCCCACCATTTCCCAGCTTATAAATGAATATTGCTCTGGCCGTATCTATGATCCTCTTAATTCAATCCTGGGTCCAGATCTAATATAATGGAATTTCTTAATTTTTTTTTCTTTATAAATATGACATCAAATTCCACTACCATCGAATATCCCGATCTAATTCGTTCATCCTATGATCACATACCAAAACAATGTTGGAGAAGGAATGAAATCAGAAGTAATTTTGTTATTTGACGATTGGGGGCCAGCCATCCTAGTCAGCCGGAATATTACAGTGGAGTTATGAATTGGGTCGTCACGGGGGAGCAGAGGAGATGTCTCAATAAATTAGAGCAGTGAATTCAATTTATGAAAGATTAAAAGCGTGTTGGAACTTGGAAGAGAAAACAATGGGCAATAAATGAGGGTGGGGCAGTAAATGAGGAACACCACAATCTTATCATAGAGATCATAAATATGAATCTCATGAAGATTCACAACAACAACAGTCAGCAATCAGCATTGCCATCGCCTTCACATGAAACATCATCCATTACAACAACAACAACAACAACGGAGGACACATCAACCCCAATTTCCAAAACCCTCCTTCTATTGTGTGGAAAAGAAGAAGAATCAGAAAATAAAAGTAGAAAAGGAAAAGAAAAAGAGGAAGCGATGATGGTGGACTGTGGTGATAGTGAATCAGTGAACAGAAACAAATTGGGCCAGTGGGAAGGACTAAGGAGGGAGGGGCAAAGTATTATTAACAAGAAAGGAAAGCTTTTATGAGGAAGCGAAAACCAGTACAAAAGCAAGGGCTTTAGGAGGAAAAGCCAGCAATAATTCACACACGAATCAAAGAGACATGAGAGAGAAGAGAGAGAGAAAGTAACACTTGGTGTAGGCGAGTGCGGTGGGAGAGAGGTGCACGTCGCAGGCAGGCCCTATCGTGTCCCCTACAAGAAGAAAGTGCCGTATTACGCCGCCGATGGCAGCGACGGTCCGCACAGTGAGCTGTAGAGTTTTCAACAGGAATTGAGGTGTTTGATTAGCGGATCCCGATTGGTGGGCGTGGCCCTGGCTGGAGACACTATCAATATGAGTAGGGGGCTTGATGGACTACAATTTGTCATTGACGTCTGAGAGATTGAGACGGCTGCTCGTGCAATGATTCAACCATCCGCCCACGCCCCCGGATCTAGCTTCCAGCCAGAGGATGGATTATCATATTTTGTGACAGAATAATTTAAAAGGTAATAAAATGAATCGATTTTGCGTAAAAGAAAGAAGCCAAAGAATACAGTGAAGTTTGGTAATGGTATTAAGGCATTTTTCGCAAGAAAAAGGGGGGTAATGATGGTTAAGGTCACTTCACGGGCATCCCTAAGCGCCCTTCCACTACGAATTATTGGCTATGTAAAAGAAAATTGGAAACTTGTGTTTCACCCCATTCACTTAAAAATAAAATAAAAAATGAAACAAATTTATGATTTGATATAAAATAATTATGTTTAAATATAATAATAACTTAGAAATTATTTTAATAAATTATATATATTATATGAATAAATCAAAATAGTATCTATATTTATTAAGATATTATATAAAAATAATATTACGATTGAAATATAATTATTTTTAATGAAATCATATTAAATATGTATTTTATATATATATTTTATGTTTTTTA
This sequence comes from Tetrastigma voinierianum, assembly GCA_016808115.1. Lineage (NCBI taxonomy): Eukaryota > Viridiplantae > Streptophyta > Magnoliopsida > Vitales > Vitaceae > Tetrastigma > Tetrastigma voinierianum. The sequence continues at coordinate 698,784 of JAEQBH010001693.1, forward strand.
AAGATTATTTTAAGATTTTGTTTGATAGTATGATTATTTTTAAATTATATTTAAATTAATAGACTAAAACTCAAGTTTTTTTTTTTTAAAAAAGTTTAATTATAAAAACCTCGTATGAATATGAGTTTTATATAATTAGACAGTAATTTTATTTCTTAAAATCTATATTTATAAAACTGGTTTTGATACGTGAACCTTTTTTTTTATAACTGAACCTAAAAAAAATTAAAGTTGATAGACAGGTCCGGCCTGTGGGACCCCCACGTCTTCTATTATATGGCAAGAAGAGAAGTGTTAACGTCTAAATATAATAAAAAGCTAATAAATCTAATAAATCCGAAGCATCCGTGTATCCAGCAGGGGGCAAGCCGCCCCTTCCACTCCTAGTTCCAAGGCTCGGTGCTCAAGACCTTCTTTCCCACCTTAATCATCAGATACGTCTTACAAAGAAAGGGGTTTCCTCTTAAATCCGCCGTTGATTGCATGTCATGTGAGTTCAATTTTGTGCTATTACTTTATGTAGATTCTTAATGGGAATATGAACTTGCATCTGCTCTTTCAATGGACATCGTCGTAACAACTAACAAGCTTTGAGTTCAGTTTTCCGATCAGTCTCTTAACTTAATATCCACCACATATTATATTATTAAGATGACGATGTTATTCATTTATGGCAGGACCAAAGATGTCAAATCCTTAATGCCGATCGAAATATGTACAAGACAAGGAAACGTTTGAAGTTTGAGTTTGATTTGACGCTTCCCAAACATGATCCATCCTCATACTCTCAACCGTAGTAGTAAATTCTTCAGCATTATCCATGGGAGTGGATATAGCTAAAAATTGGTAATTGGGTTTTTGAATTAGCGAGTAATTATCAATAATAAGAAGCGCTTCAGGAGGAAAAAAAAAAAAAAAAAAAAAAAAAAGCTCTAGAGTCTTTGCACTTAAAATTTTAGGCTACTGCACTAGAGACCTATGAAAAAATTTGTGGGGGTACTAAAAGAGAAAACCAGATCATAGAGTTAAAAAAAAAGGCTAAAAAAGTACATGGATAGCACATGCCTGAAAGGGGGTTGTGTTACATAAGTAGAAGACAATAATACGATCCGTCCATGTACCATTGCCCCCAAGACTGGCCCCAGCGGTGGTTAGGACTTAGGGGTTAGGTGCATACTTCAATACTAGACTTAACAATTACTTCAATACTAGGCCCAATCGACCTAAACTGGACCAATCTATTCGCCCATTCATAACCAGCGTTACAGCATTAGCGATGGCCCAATAGCAACTTAGGCTATCTGTCAATCAAGTTTTTCACTTATGCTTCACACAAATTGATTTAAGGGGTGTTAAGTATTACTTGTCAAATTATATTATATTATAGAATATAATATATTCCTATTAATTGTAAGTATCTTTTTCTATTTTGGTAGATTTTTTATTTTTAACACTTTAAAGTTTGTTTCCTATTATGATTCTTCTAAGTAAGTGCACATATAAGGTTTTGTTATGTAATTTTGATAACGATTATTCACTATAATAAGAATTTCAGTTTTCTCTCGTTATCAATTTGGTTTCCAAATTTTAAGAGGGTATCATAGCAAGATTATTTAATCTCATTTGGTTTGGGGTTTTTGGGAGCAACGCTCACTGCATACACGCATGGGGTTTGTAGTGCGGAGCGCATAAATTCTTATAACAGGTTGGAAATGCACTTCTCGTTCAATAGAAGGATTTTTAGTTTGGTGGTAAAGCTTTAACTTTTCAATTTTGATAATTTTTTCAGATTTTGTTGATGGGTTTTTAGTCTTAGACCTTTAGTTCAATTTCGATGGTCGTTGGATTTGATGAGTCGGTTATGGCGATTATTTAATATTTGCATGTGGTTTGTAATGCAAATTTCTTATACGGTTTATACGTATTTAGGGTATAATAAAAAGTAAAAATAAATTTTTCGGAATAAAATAAAGATAAATTAGAAAATAAGCAGAATTTGGAATTAATACGAAAGATTTAAGGAGTAAATTAATTTACCAATTCATGAAAAATCAGGGTCATAATTTAATAAGTTCATATGCCAAAGTAGGATTTTGATAAATTGAATTGAGAATAAAAATAGAAATTGAGGATCAGGTAATAAAGAAAGATATTACAAAATCAAATAAGGAAGAAAATTATGGAAGAGACAAGTGGCTTGAAGGAAGAGTGAGGAAGTTTCCTCCTTCGGATGGTCGAGGATGCTTCAAAGGAAAAAGTGAAATAAAGGGGATAAAATTTAAAAATAAATATCTCATTTTGGTCTTGGAAAGAGAGCAAAAAGCGGATAAGAGAAGAGAAGAGAAAGGAAGAAGAAGAAGAAGAGAAAAGAAAAAAAGAAAGAAAGAAAGGAAAAAGAAGATCACAGGTATGGAACTATGAATATGTGTATGGAAGTTATGTATGGAAACTATGGGTGTATGGAATGCTATGATTTTGTATAGAAAAGTATGGAACTTGTTAAGTTATGTATGAAAGTTTAGTGTTTTAGTATGGATTCTAGTATGGAACAGTATGGTATTTGTCTAGTTTTGGTATAGAAAATATAGATACATGGTTTGGAACCCTCTATTTGGTGTATGGTTTGGGTTTGGAAACTCCCAAACTCATTTCTTGTTAGGGTTGGAGTTGAGGAAGAGCTCACAGGCTCTTATATGTGTGTAACGCCCCAAAAAATCACACTTAGAGATTTTTCGTAATAAAATTATTATATATTCCAGGGTATGAATTGGGCCAACTTGGGTATTTTTTAAAATTTTTAAGATGAATATTGATTAAATGATTATTGATTCCGAAATAAACCCAGTGAAAGAGAGTATGGAAATTGTAAAATGGGGACCTAAGGGTCAATTGTAAATAAGTTTATATGTCTAAGTAAAAATAGGAGACTTAAATGAAGAATAATAGAGAAACGGAGGGACCTAAATAAAAAAAAAAAAAAAAAAGGAAAGGACAGGTGGCATGTAGGAAAGAGGGAGGAAGCTTCCTCATGTTTTAAAAATCTGATTAGGAGTGATCCATAAGAAGGAAAACAGAAAAAAAAAAAAAAAAGGAGAGTTGGGGAAGGCTACCTTACTACAGATTTTTTATTGATCGGATATAGGTGCGGGTGAAACGAGGAAGAGTCAGCCTGTGACCGAGGCTACAAGTAGAGGCGGAATCGAAGGAGTTCGACAAAATCCCTGAGGTGGAGTCTTCTCTCCTACTTGGTCATTTTTTTCTACCGCAGGGTTATTGGGTGGTTACCTTTCCTTAGAAATGGTTGGTTTGCATTTTAAACGAGGAGCGCCGCATTACAATGGCGATCTTGCATTAACCGGACCTTATAGCTGATTTTTGGGTAGAAATAAAGGGAATTGGGTAGTGGGTCCTTCCTAGTAGAATTATGTGCATCAGTGAACTTGATGTTAGGCTTTTGAATTTCTCGGTCGGACCCACAATGGACAAGTTATAGTCTTTTTTCACTACGAATGAGTGGTGGGTGAGAGGTCAGCCATAGAGGTCGTCCAGCAGAGGTCGGCAGACCTCATGCAGCGAGTCAACAGACCTCATGCGTGAGAGGTCAGCAGACCTCATGTGCAAAGAATTCGATGACCTCGTCGCATGGGCTCGACTCGTCCGGGACGGTCGACTGCCCTTTGCCTGCTCGGTTCGAATTCGACTCGTCAAGGTTATTCTGGCGTAATATCAACGGAAGGTCCGCTATCTCCTTCGTTTGAACTCCGATTCGAGTGTTCTTGGACTCTATGGAAAGCCCATTGAGTCAAGAATACATTCATATGCCTGAGTAGGCTAGTAGATGTCAGACCGAGGTGATATACCAAGTTTACCGAGGTCATCTCAACTCGTCAGTTCAGGTCAACTCGTCAGGGTTGATTACGCATGACCTCCAACTTCGGAAGGGCATATCTCCTTCGTTTGAACTCCGATTTAGGTGTTCTTGGGCTTTATGGAAAGCCCATTGAGTCAAGAATACATTCATATGCCTAAGGAGGATATTAAATGTCAGACCGAGGTGATAGACCAAGTTTACCGAGGTCATCTCAACTAGTCAGTTCATGTCAACTCGTCAGGGTTGACTGTGACCTCCGGCGGAAGGTCACTTATCTCCTTCGTTTGAGCTCGATTTAGGTGTTCTTGGACTCATAAGAGAAGCATTAGTCAGAATACATTCATATGCCTGAGGAGGATATTAGATGTCAGACCGGGTGATAGACCAGTACCGAGAGGTCATCTCAATTCATCAGTTCAGGTCAACTCGTCAGGGTTGACTACGCATGACCTCCAACTTCGGAAGGTCATATCTCCTTCGTTTGAACTCCGATTCGAGTGTTCTTGGGTACCATGGAGCGTTGGAGTCGAGGAATACATTCATATGCCTGATAGGCTAGTAGATGTCAGACCGGGTGATAGACCGAGTTTACCGAGGTCATCTCAACTCGTCAGTTCAGGTCAACTCGTCGGGGTTGACTAGCGCGCGGCCTCCAACGGGGAAGGTCATATCTCCTTGGTTTGAACTCCGTTTCGGGTGTTCTTGGACTCTATGGAAAGCCCATTGAGTCAAGAATACTTTCATATGCCTGAGGAGTATGGAAGATGTTTGACCAAGGTGATAGATCGAGCTCGTCCAGGTCAGGTCAGATCGTCAGTTCAGGATTTGACTGCGTATGACCTCCGACTTCGGAAGGTCATAACTCCTTTATCCGAACTCCGATTCTAGTGTTCTTGGACTCTATGGAAAGCCCATTGAGTCAAGAATCCATCTATATATATCCTATTGAATTTGGAGCTCATATTAAACTCTAAAAATCAATCCTAACCAAAACTACTAGTACACATGAATAATATTGTTCTTTAATGGTTTTGGAATAGGTACGAGGGAGGAAAAGCGGCCCGGGAATTGAGATTCAGTTGGAATCGAGTCGCGAATTTTTGGGTTTGTTACACTTACTCCTATTCCTCATTTCAAGTTTTGGCATGTTTGTTCTAAAAAGCATATTAGATTAGTTTAATTGGATTTGAGAAAAGTGATTGTGAAATGTTTGCATATAAAAGTGATGCATGATTATTGAAAATCGCATTTATACAAGCGTATATATTGTATATTTTGCTATAAATGTAAGACCAAATTCCAATTTCTGGAATAAGGGCAAAATCGTAATTTTGATTACAAAAATTGTATTGGTTAAATCAGTAATTAATTCTCTAACTATCGGATAATGAAAGCAGTTCTTGTAGATTGAAATCGTCTCACGAAATCTAGTTAAGCGCGTAAAATTCGCAATTCTTTGGGAGCGGTCGGTCGACACGTTTTTCGAGGCATCGCGTTTCGGTCTGAGTAAATCTTTCCCCGATCGATGAAAGGCGCATATAACAAATACTCATGTACCATAAGTGAGTATGAGTAGAAATGATGAGAATGGACGGCCCGAGATAGTGCAGATATCAAATCGAGAAAGGGGACATAATGGGTATTATGGAAATTGATTTAAATGTATTAAAGAGCCAAAAATAGCTAATAGTCCTTCATCTTACATTAGGCAAAGACCAAAAACGTGGGAGGCCATTTTTGATGCTTAGCTTAGGTTTTTGAGAGCTTTAGAGAGGTGCTTCTCTCTAAGATCGAGGCGATCAGGCCCGGTTGGCGGTCGACAGGGCAAGAGGAACGTTCTACAGCGGTGAGCTCACGCTTGGACCCGGGTTTGCGAGTTTTTGACAACTCCAAGAGGGAGGATTTTCTCCCTACTTTGCGTTTATTCCCATTTTAAGGGTTTTTCCGATGTTTCGGGTGGTTTGAGGCGTGAGGGACCGTTTGGTCAATCGAAAACATGGGGCGGAGTATTAGAGTCTTGGGGATTTTTCCCACCATCCGTGACTGCTCAGAATTTGTGGGTTGTTTGTGTTGGAATTTTGTATTAAAATGTTGCTTTAAATCATGTATTTATAGGAAGAAGGTCGGGAATGGGCACGTGTAGTCGGTCAAAACATGGGACGAATTGTGGAATTTTAGACTTTTGGACCCGGTAGTGATTGTGGGTGTGGAGTTGTTTGGGAGCTTTGTATCATAATTTATTCAATAAATTATGCTTTGGTGTTTATAAGATAGGAAATGGGTAAGAAATTCGGTTCCACAAGGTGGAACCGAGGTTGGACATGGGTGCCGTGGGACGATGCTAGACCCGGGACTGATAATCGGTCCGGGTTGTGCTTAAATTAGATAAAATACGTCCATGTGTTTTTGGTATGAACTTGTATGAAATGAATGGCTTGGTATGTGTAGGAATTAATTTTAAGGAGAGTTGGTTGATCAAAGAATTATTAGGTTAATGCTTAATGAGGATTAACATGAGGTCACAATTATATGGAATATAATTGTGTGTATAGGATATTGGGAATAAAAATTGTGATTTGCTCAATTATATGGAATATAATTGTGAGCATAAACCATTGGAAATGAAATTATGAATTCTTTCGATTAAATTTAGGGTGGGTGATGCTTGATGTGTTGGAATTCACGTGTGTGTAATTATAGTTGATTGAAAATATGCATATTGACATATTGTGTAAATGAAGTTTTGAAATGGCATAATGCATTTTCATATGCAACTGGGTAGCATAGTGGGTGTGAGTGCATGACAAGGTATTTTATAGAACGGGATGTAGTTTGCGAAAGGAATTTCCCGCAGGATGATATTAGAAGAATTGGGTTGGGGAGATGGGCGGCAGATCATTTCGGATGAGGGACCGTGGCCCCATTTGAGCTCACCAACCAATTCACCTCGGAGGGAGTAGTCCATATTTTACCGAATATTTCGGTAGTGTATTTCGAGAGCAGCGGGTTTTGTTTGAAGTGATTATTTTCTCATACATGGCTTAGGCGAGTGTGGGTGAGTCGGTGAGGGGCTCGTGGCGTGGGGGATGGCAGTGAGCGTTCGAATAGGATCGTATATTTACTTGAGTGCGTGTTTGCTTTGGAGCATTACGCACTTAGGTGGTGGTAGCCCACTTAGGGCGATTCTCCCTGCGAGCTTTAGCTCACCCGGTCGTGGGACCGCTTTGTTTCAGGTGCGAGGAGCGCTCGAGGAGACATCTCACTTTGAGGTTGATTTTGAAGAAGCCGGTTTGTGGCTTGATGGTTTTTGGACATAATATGTATTAGAATTGTAGATTTTAATATATGTTTGTATAAAACAAAAGTGTTATCAACTATTGAATTATTGGGAGATAATTGAAGAATAGTTATGATAATTGATTTTATGAGTATTGGTTTATGAGCCCAAGATGCATTTTTACTCATGTTGAGAATATATTGCACATATTGGGTATTTGGGACGAATAGCGGGTTATTCCCGGTGTGTAATTGGGTAGAGCTCCCCGTACAAGGAGACTCGCCCGATTTTCTAAAGTGGCGTCGGGTAACTTGGAGCCTCAGCTGGCTGTCCGTGAGGTTGTGGGTAGTGAGCGGATGAGGTTTTGGGCGTCTGATAAAGGATTTGAAACGCCCTTAATAGAATGTTAACTTGGATTTATTTATTAGGATAGTTGTCTGACTGCAATAGGGTCAAATAGCGATCTTTGCGAACTGTGTATTGATATGTCCTCCACGATCGGCTGACCAGTGGGCCGTATCGGTAGTGTTCACCTATTTGATTGTTTATAACCGGTCGACTCGGTAGTGTCTTTGTGTTATAAAACCATTTGATACCGGCCTGCAGCCTAGCGGGACCGTGCCGGTGACTCTGATATCCTGTATATTGAAGACATAGGTTAAATTCGTTAAGGGCATAACTGAATTGATTGGCACAATTGAATTGATTCGCATAACT